>CM067492.1:17500330-17612962 GCA_034552555.1 Semaprochilodus insignis | reverse complement strand
GATCAGAGCATGGGGGGTTGGGGTGGTGTGGGGTGTGTGGAGAAGAAAGCATTAAAAGAGGCTGAATAGGGTCCAGCTGCATGCACTCTCTTTCACAGACATGGACAGATGTGACTCTGATATCAGGCATTTTTTACAGACAGTGTGCTTTGCATATGTGAATGTGTATGTGCTTGGTTTTGTACATTTTCAGGTTGTCAGTACAAAAATGCTGAAATGTTTGTTAAAATGTACAGTACGTTACTGTAGAAAAGTACAAATGTTACTGTACAGTGCAAAGTCAGAGACCACTTTCATTTCATTACCAGTCAAACCGTTACGTACCAGTTATTGCCTTTTTTCAGCATCAGGAGAAAAGCAAAAACCAACCATACCAAATTCATCAGTGTTTAGTGTGTCCATCCCTTTACCTTTTTAGCTTCCGTTCTTTTTATAAGGCTGTTTTTTCACTCTTCCAAAACCCAGTCCCAAACATATTCAATCCATTCTCTCTCTTTCTCTCTCTCACCCTCTCTCGTACCACACCCCTGAATGAAATCGGGGTTGAAGTTCAACAGTTCAACATCAGTCTCAGTCAGTCTATGGATGATGAGAGGAATGTGCTGGGTTGGGTAAAGGTCACAGCAGATCTTACCCTCCTGCTTGTTAAGCTCCCCAAATGTGTTAAGCTTTTCTGCAGAAGCAGCAGTGTGTGACATGTTAATGTTAGCTTCACTGCTGGTTAAAAAGTATTTTGGGCTGTAGTCCTGGAAGCCCAGGCCAGGCGATGTCCCTCATGTTGAGGTCTGGACTCTGGGATGGCCAGTCAGCAGCAGTCCTTCTCAGTAATGGCTTATTAACATCTAAACATCCATCCTGATCCATAGCATTGAATTATCTCTTCACAGTGGAAGGATGGACAGAATCACCTGTTTTTTTCCACATCTAAAGCAAGAATGGAGCTTGATTGTCCCCCCTCTCTCTCAAAGATGAAAGCTTTAAGTACTGTTAATCTGATGGGAACAGTTTTGGAGGTCTACCAGGTCTTGCACAGTTGTTCGGAGGCCCATTTTCTTTGTATCTTTAAATCATTTTTTGAACACCAGTTTTGGAAGCTCCTGTTTTTTCCGCTCATTTACCAGTGCAAGTTGTTTATCTTCTGTCTAATCTCCTCAGAAATATCTCTGAGAAATGTGAATAATTTGTCCTTAACGGTCATTTTGTAATAACTATTATTAAGTAACTGAAGGGTGGCCTGGTAATGTATTAAAACAAGTAAGTGTGTGTGTGTGTGTGTGTGTGTGTGTGTGTGTGCATGCGTGTGTGTGTGTGTATGCGTGTGTGTGTGTGTGTGAATGTTTCCTAATCCTTTTACTCCCAGAGGAACATCTGGATGTGCTACTTGTGTACGTGTATAAGTGAGCAGACCAGTTTTATCTGTGACCTTCATGCCCCAGTCACTACTAATCACAAGCATGTGTGGTCATAAGGGCATGAGTGCACTGACTGTAATTCAACACGTTTAATATGTTTGTTATTGTTTGATGTTATGTTAATGCTAAAAGCTGTTAGTGCTGTATGAATTTGAGTTCCAGTTGTATGCAAAAAGAGCCTATCCCAGCCCTTATTGGGCAGCACGCAGGACAGGACACTCTGGACAGGTTTTCTGTGTTCAACATATTCAAAAATACACAATGGCATATTGAATAAAATGTAAAATATAAGTTTGTTTTAATATAATCTGTGTTTCCCAACACCTTAAATTCACCAAATGAACAGTAATTGTGTATTACATTGTGCAGAATTGTGTCAACAAACAATATGGGTTTTGAGCAGTGCTGCCCAGACTTTTGCATATGGATCATCATGGTTGAATCATCAGCAGTAGCTTTTTCTGCTACAGTGAACTGGAAAAGGCTGTTTACAGGGTGAGAATTGTGAGAGTGTGCTGTACTCATGTTAACACTAGGTGGTGCTGTTGTCTTCCATAGATTGCTGAATGGGGACCATTTGACTTGGTGATTGGTGGAAGCCCGTGTAATGATCTCTCAATAGTCAACCCAGCCAGGAAAGGCCTTTATGGTGAGAATTCATCGCTCTCTTTATTTGAGTGGTAGAATATAATACTACACGTCATGCTGAAATCTACATCATTCAAAGTGTTTCATTCAAAGGTCTTGTAAGAACTGTGGGATTGCCTGCCACAGGTTATCAGGCTGAGTCACTGATTGTTCATTGTTTGTTCATTCATTGTTCAAATTTTTGTTCATTTATTACCAGTTGTATCTGACAAAACCTATTTCCTGTTTGTAGAGGGGACTGGCCGCCTGTTCTTTGAGTTCTATCGTCTGCTGAGCGAAGCAAAGCCAAAAGAAGGAGAAGATCGGCCCTTCTTCTGGATGTTTGAGAATGTGGTTGCAATGGGTGTCAATGATAAACGAGACATCTCCCGTTTCCTTGAGGTATGTGTTTCTCCAGTTGCAGCTTAGCAGTGACCTTTTTAACTAGCATCTAGGGCTGCAACAAATATTCAGTAAAATTCACTACATTAAAAAATGTAAATATTCACAAGTGAAAAGTCTTAGCTGGTGCTTTAACTTGCTTTTAATGAAATCACACCAGAGCCGGTTTGAAGGGAACCTGGCCACTTTACTGTTTCTTACTTACTATTGTATGACGTTAAGATGAAAATGCTAGAGGGCCCATCTAGGTGAGTTCTCAGTAAATGGAGATAAATGCAGCTAAACGGCTTAAAACTTAACAAACTTGTTTTTAACCATTAATGTCCTGTAAAGTAGAAAAATGTATTCTATTCAACATGCAAAGAAAAACCTACCAATATCTGTTTCTCTAAAGCAACTCAGGAAGTAGGAACAGCAGAATTGGAATATTTTATGCTCTTATTTATTCAACATAAATAAGAGCAGTGTGGACGTGTAATGTGCATTGTATTGGTCAGCCGTTCATGAATGTGATGGCATGTGGGAAGAAGCTTCTCTGTAGCCTGGCTGTCTTGATCCTCATTTGGTTAAAGTGCTGGCCTGAGAGAAGATGCTGTAAAATAATTAAACATTTACAATTTGTAATTTTGCACAAGCTTCTTTGTGGAGCCCATTCGTTTTCAACATTGGGGTATCTGTTTTCTTGCCAGTCAAAGATTCTTTTTTTTCAGTACCTCAGTGATAGTGGGCAGTAGTCAGGGGCAGGGCTGTTCCTAACTGTCTGCAGTAGCGCTTTAGTTTAAGGTGATAATGTCAAAAAAGTGATTTTCCTGTTGATCAAGATTATAGCTAGCTGCGCTGCGCTGCATTAATGTACGATTTTTTTAAGAATTAATCACAGCATGCTGAGTATCAAGGTGCCTGTTACCGGAGCACAAAGCAACTGCGTCAGACATTAAAAACGACCATATTTGATTGTAAAACTGTTTAAAAACTGGGCTTGTCTAAAACAAAGTCACTAATTTATTTGCTGAAACGTAATGATAAAAAAAGATGATTTCAGTTTTTAAGGTTAAAAGGGTGTTGTTTCACTTATCATTGACACATCAAAACAGTTTCAGTACCTGTACAGGGTTGCCAGATTAGGCAGGTCTGGCTGGACAAGAATTTTAAGACATTTGCTTTGTTTATCAGTGATGTTTATACTATTACCTTGGATTATTTCATGTGTCATAAATAAAACATAAAAACTGTAATAACTGTAATACTAACAATAATAATGATAAAATATGTAATCATTAGAGAAAAATAGAATATAANTAATACTAACAATAATAATGATAAAATATGTAATCATTAGAGAAAAACAACACACACCTTGAGCTTTTCTTATTCATAAAGAATATCTGAATATTCAAAACAATACTCCAAAAAACATTCCTCTGTTGCAGCCCTTCTGCCTAAGAGAACCCTACAATGAAGGAAGCAGTTAAGGCTTAGACAGAATCTTTGGTTTTTGCTGTCAGACTTAGTCACTTCAAACCTTGATATGTTTGTTTGTATATGTGTTCCAGTGTAACCCAGTGATGATAGATGCCATTGAAGTGTCAGCTGCTCACAGAGCAAGATATTTCTGGGGCAACCTGCCAGGAATGAACAGGTATGTTTTGACAGGAACTGAGTGTCACCTCAAGCCTCTAGGCTAGCCTGGATTCTCCTTCTATTTAAAGAATATACACTGCACACTACTATAAAGCTACACAAGAGAATATAGGTTGTTATATATGCTCTATATATGCAAATGCTGCTGTGTCGCAGGCCTCTCTGTGCCTCTGGGATGGATAAGCTCGAGCTACAGGACTGCTTGGAGCACGGCCGTGTTGCCAAGGTAACATTTCTCTTTTAGCATCTTTAAGCATTTTCAGCATCTTTCACCATCCCATCTTACTGTAGATATGTTAAAGCAGCCTACATACGGGGGGTCAGTGTCACAAATGCACCTCAAACAAGATTTGCCAAAAATATGTAGGCACACAGTTACTGAGTTAACACGTTTCCTGTACACCTACTGGTGTATAAAATCCAAACACATAAACCGTGAGAGTGGAGTAGATCACAGTCAACTGTAACTGTAAGTCAATTGCTGTTATGGGAAAGAGCTCAGGCAACAGGCCGTAGACCATGCAAGCTCACAGAGCGAGGTCAACAATGCTGCAGTACGTAAAAATGGTCTATCCTCTGCTGCATCACTCACTACAGTGTTCCACTAGTGTAACACAAGAACTGTGCAACGGGAGCTTCTTTAAACAGATGTACATGGCTCGAGCAGACGGACACAATCCTAAGATGACTATGCACTGTGCCAAGTGTTGGGATGGGTTTTTTCATGCTTTGGCTAGAACCCTTATAATCCAATAAAGGGTAAAATTAATTCTACAAAACCCAATGACATTTTAGACGTTTATATGCTTCCAAATTTGTGTCATCAGTTTGGGAAATTCCATTCCTGTTCCTGCACAAAGCGAGACCCTTAAAGACATGGTTTAACAAGTCTGACATGGAGGAACATCAGTGGCCTGCACAGAGCACTGACCTCAACCCCACTGAACATCTGGGGGATGAATTGGAATGTCAATTCAAGCAAGGCCTTCTGGTCCAGCATTAGTGCCTGATCTCATTAATAGTCTTTTGACTAATAATCACAAAAGAAGGAGCCAACTCCATATTAATGGCCATGGTTTTGGAATGGGACAGGATTTGCATTTGCCATTAGCAATTCAAAACTCCCTCGCAAACTATAGTCTTATACAGTAACGTTCCCCAGCAAGAAACCTATGTGGATTGAATGATCTTTTCTGTGACATTGAATCACTTACTTGCAGATGTAGGAGTAGAAGTATATGAAGGCGACTTGTTTGATGAAGCTTTTGGAGCACATTAATACATTGAATAATACATTGAATTGAAGTCGTAATGTTGATTGTGGTACAGTCAAACATATACCTACTAAAGAGATCCACTTATGCTTCTCTGTCTTTTAATGAGGAATTCAAATCAAGAAACCGCAATCAGCAGTTTTTGTAAAGCACTGGAACTGGATTTATTTTCTTTCACCAATCTTTCATCCTGTTTTACTGCTTCTTGAATTTAGCCCAGAGTGCTCACTTACTGGTTCTCAATGCATCATTTGCATTTGTATTTACGTGAAGTGTGATAAGTCTTTTTCACCTTTTGTCTGAAGTTTGGAAAGGTGCGAACGATCACAACCCGCTCCAACTCTATCAAGCAGGGAAAAGACCAGCACTTCCCCGTGATCATGAACGGCAAAGAGGACATCCTGTGGTGCACAGAGCTGGAGAGGTGAGTCTTGTTGAATCAAATAGGACACTTAAATCACTTGTAAATTGTTATATATGAACACTTGTATAGTACACCTTCCATATTCCTTCTGTATTCAAGTAATTTCATGCCACTCCCTAGTCTACTTTGGTGCATACTTTTTCATTGACCACATCTATTTAGTATTCATTACTATTCTTTAGAACAGAGGCTACATTTACTTGCCAAACATAAAAGAAAAAGAAAAAAATAATACTAATTCTTTAAACAGATCAAGAATCACAAGATAAACAAACAAGCAAAATGCAGCAAAAATCAGAAGAATGAGGCTCACTCAAAAATTCGACCACATAAAAACTGTTAAAAACAAAACCAGAACCCAACTCAAACACTGGCCCCCAACATTCACGTAAAAGAGCCGACTCGTTCAGCATTTAGGATTCCTAGCATGCGGTTACATGCTCATAATACGAAATGATTAGTTGGATACATAAACATTGAGGTTCCTGTAAAGAGTGAGACGCTAAGCAAAGCTCTCTGTCCTTTCCTTTAGTAGTATTTACGTACTGTCTTTTACTTTCGGCTTTTATACACAATTACAGAGCAAACGCAAGAAACGACTGTCCAAACTTTTGTAGGTCTCTTTTTCTTTTGTAGGCTAGCAGTCACAAAAGACTTAAAATATTAAAGTTTGCCTTGGTTTTGCATTAGAGCTTTGAGGCTAACGTAGCTAAGAAGTAATGGAAGCATAAATCTCACCAGTTAGCATCTTGGAAACAAAATGTGTAAATCATCACACATCGGCCTCAAACCATACTTTAGTCTATTACTTTATATGTATAATAAGATAGTATTATTAAAGATAATAAGAATAAAATATAATAAGAGCTGCCCATATTTTTAGCTTGTTCGATTGTCATATGGGTGTGTATCATTGCAAGGTCTTTCATACTTTACATTGCTTTTAACAGAATCTCTCTACCTACTAGGATTTTCGGGTTTCCTGTCCACTACACGGATGTGTCCAACATGGGCCGTGGTGCTAGGCAGAAGCTGCTGGGTCGCTCCTGGAGTGTGCCAGTGATCCGCCACCTCTTTGCCCCACTGAAGGACTATTTTGCGTGTGAATAACCACCCAGAACAAAAAAATCCCTACCCACTGAGCTCAGAGTCACACTGCTTTAACATTACAAACAAAACAGGGCACCAAATGACCTCACAAAAAATACTGAGTAGCATGTGAGGCTGTTTCATTTCCAGAGAGAAGAGAACTCTAAAGAAGCCCAAGTAAGTTTTTTTCCTGTCCATCAGGGGGTGCTGTAGCTGTGAGCCAATGAACCTTGTGTTTTACTTTCAAAAGCCTTGCTGATGGTAAGACAAGAGGCCAACTTCAAGCTGTTAATGTGCTACACATAAGTACTTCATTTTCAGGGAGCTTATTCTCACAATGGTGCCTTTTTTACCTTTGTGGACAAAACGTCTTTTGGACAGGTTTGAAGGGCTCATCTCAATGGATAAAGCTGACATTCTGGCAAATAAGCTCCCATTTCACTTGATTCTTGGTGCACTGAGGACTGTAGCGCATTGTATTAGGTATATACCAGAATGTGTGATGCCACAACTTCACTGTCAGAAGACACTGAATTTCAGATACACTGGTATATGGTATTATATTTCCACAAGGACATCCTTGTCTGCTCTCTTTCAGAATGGACAGTCAGTTCTTCTGATATACTGTCACTGCTGAGAAACTGATTTCTTATAGGAAACAAAACATTAGGTACCGTAATCTTTTGCTGCAAATTAAACAAATGAAGTGTTAGCTTGTTTGCCGAAATGTCAGAGCTGTCCATGAAAAGTGGTGGATTTTGGCATGGGAAAAAGGAAGTCAGTCATGCCAAAGATCAGATAACGCTGACTGAGTTTTAAATTCAGTTGTGTGGTTTCTAGACTTCTAAATCTAGTTTTTTAGATTACATTTTAGATGTTTTCAAACATACCATCAATGCTGCCAGTGATAGAGTCTGATTCACAATATTTTCTCTCATTGTTAGGATGCTGTTATATGTGTGATGAGAAGGGACTTTTTTGTGTCCTTTGACAAGCATTTGTAATGTGTTCCTTGTACTGTAGTTTTTTCCTCAACGAAAATACTTGAAAAGAGTGAATCAGTGCAAAAACTAAGCTGTGAGCTCACACAAAATACTTCTACAAAGATGTTTTTAAAGAATCCATGCTGTAGGCATGGTGAATGGTTTTACTCTATACAGTTTTAGTCTACACATCCTAAGGTGCACAAAGTCTGGTCAAAGCTTGAGAAATACTGATATTCAGCAAAGCAAGACTGATAGACAAAGGCAAATGTTTGAACACCCCCAGTCAAATTACATGTTTTGTTAAATTTCTAGGCAAAGATTTAACGCATCCTCTACAGGAAACATGCTAAAATATTATTTTCAAAATGGCAGAAAATACAACATTTAATATGTCAAAGGACATATTTTGTGTTTTTTTAATATGATAAATAAACAGTTGAATTCAAAATAAAACCATTAAACTGATCAGTACAACATTCGTTGTAGAGGATGTATACTTTTCAAAAAATGTAATTTGACCAGGGCCCAACATTTTGCATATGACTACACCTCTATACCTTGGCAAGTCTAAATCTATAGCATCCTGATTCACTGCAAAAGACGATTTCTTGGCAAGTGAAAGCATTTAAAACGATAAATCTATTAAAGCTTAAATATATATGTATCTCCACTAGATTTTGCATTTAAGAGGATTTCACTTCCCAAAAATATTGTGTTTTGCAGTGAAATGGGATTCTACGTTTTTTATTTTCCCCAGGAAGCATTTTTATCTCATCGCATCTTTTGTACACAAATAATATCATAAGGACAAAAAAGTATTCTCTCCATCACCAGACACTCTACATCACCACAACACTGCCACAAAGTTTTAAATACCAAAGTTATAAAAATGCTGTTACTTATCATTTTTAGTGAATACTCACAGGTACTGTGTTTGATTAACGTGGTGCTGAAATTGTATTTTGTAAATGGGATTACTGAACGCCAAGCATGGATTCTGAACAAAGCATTTTGTTGTTTTGGACAACAGCTCACAGCTGGTTGCATTTTTAAGCTCATTCTTATGTATTTTATTTTTTTAACAGCCAGTGGTGTTTTAATTAGACACACTCTTACGGTTTACAGCTGAAGATTATTTTCTCAAACTTTTACTTTTGGTGCCTTTTAAAAAGTATATACAGTTCAATCAACCAGACTATAGCTTTTTGCTTGCTTAAAATAGACATCCTTAAACTTGCATATCGTCGCTGTCCAAAGAAAAACATGTATCTCCATTTTTGTTGATTTTTACTGTTATGCATCATTGGATGCACAGCTGCTGCCATTTACACTGTGTGAAAATTTCATGATGAATGGACCAACAGAAATGACCCAGAGTCGCTTGGAAAAGAGTCTGGTTCCATTGACTTGCATTAAAGTTAAAAGTCCTTGCCATTTTGGAGATACTTGTTTTTCTTTGGACAGCGATGATATAAATGCATATAAATGCATATAAATATATATACACACATACGCATACAAGTACTGTCTAGAAACAAAGCTTGAACATATTAACCTTTTATAATTTTTGTTTTGTTTTAGTGTATAAGAGTAGATTTAGCAACTTGTATTTTCTTCATTACTTAAAGAACATACTTCTAAAGCTTTTGCTTAATAGCTGAACAATATATGTACAAATAGCACTGCCTACTTTTTAACATATTTGTAGACTTTATATTGTAGTGTGCTGTTTTAATATTTTTATAATCCTAACATTTTACATTGTCGTTCTTTTAAATATGATGCATGAAAGGTGGTCGTCCGCTTACTGTTTGGTAACATAATGAACCCATTAATGCTGAACACATGTATGTTAACAGTACCTTTATACAGAGCCCATTTGGGAACATGTCTGACTTTGACTTTATTTTTATACTTTTGTACTCTTTTGTATGCTTTTTGTATTAATTTTTTTTTTGGAGACATTGATAAATAAAAAAACATGTTAGTGGCTTTGACAACACCAATAAAGAGGATACGAAAAGATTTGTAAAATAAAAAGTTGTGTTGAATGTTTACATATTGTAAACTGTGGAGGAAAACAGAAGAGGATTTGAAGTCTTTGTGAGGTTTAAATAAACGTAAAATATTGCTATTCTTTACACTGCAAAACAAGGTATTTTAACTCACTCTAGTTGATAAGTCTAATATTTCTCATTGCTAGAACAGCCAGTGAATGAAAAAAAATAAAACCAGAATTTAACCAAGTATGCCGAAATGCATTAGCATCTATACAATTTTGCAAACCATGAAAAACGCGTTATTAAGTCAATTAATAGACATGAAAGTCAAAGTTTCCTGCCAAATGTGGGTAAATTTTGACAAGAAATTTGTCACATTCAACAGACTGATCTGCACTGTGCTAACGTCAGTATTACTGAGTGTAAAGACAGACTGCTGCATGTGAGATAGGCTGTTTTAATGCTACACAATGAGCAACTTTGGTTATAATTTTTTTATTATTTTCAGCTAATTTTAGTGCACAATTTCTATTTATTTGCTGACTTTGACAAAGTGGGAGAAAATACAACATAAAGTATGTCAAAGGCCATATTTTGTCTTTTTTTATATGTTGAATTCAGCAAATAAACAATGTTTGCCCATTAAATTGATCAGTACAACATTGTTTGTAGAGGATGTGTACGTTTCAAAAACCTAATTTGACAAGGGCCCAACACGTGAGATATGGCTGTTTTAACACTACACGATGATCCACCGTGGTTATAATTTCATTATGCAAAGATTAACACCATGACTGACTATAGTCTGAAGAATCTGCACTGAGGATGTAATAAAGAGGTGTGCTGTTCCCTACAAATTAGCATATGTTGAATATGAGTTCTGACAAGTAAGAAGTAGGTTTTAGATCTTGAATTTATAACTAGTCAGAACGGCATTTTAACTAGTCATAATTAACTATCAACAAGTGATGTTTTCATAATAGATCTGTAATATGTATTGGTACTAGTAATGAATAAAAAAAACGTGTTGATATCTGTAATTACATTGAAGAGATCTGCAATTCAAATATATATATTTACAGTGGAGGAAATAAATATTTGATCCCTTGCTGATTTTGTAAGTTTGCCCACTGACAAAGATATGAACAGTCTATCATTTTAAGGCTAGGTTTATTTTAACAGTGAGAGATAGAATATCAAAAAGAAAATCCAGAAAATTACATTGTACAAAATATATAAATTTAATTGCATTTTGCAGAGAGAAATAAGTATTTGATCCCCTACCAAACATTAAGAGTTCTGGCTCCTACAGACCAGTTAGACGCTCCTAATCAACTCGTTACCTGCATTAAAGACAGCTGTCTTAATTTGTCACCTGTATAAAAGACACCTGTCCACAGACTCAATTAATCAGTCAGACTCTAACCTCTCCAACATGGGCAAGACCAAAGAGCTTTCTAAGGATGTCAGGGACAAGATCATAGACCTGCACAAGGCTGGAATGGGCTACAAAACCATAAGTAAGACGCTGGGTGAGAAGGAGACAACTGTTGGTGCCATTGTAAGAAAATGGAAGAAATACAAAATGACTGTCAATCGACCTCGATCTGGGGCTCCATGCAAAATCTCACCTCGTGGGGTATCCTTGATCATGAGGAAGGTGAGAAATCAGCCCAAAACTACATGGGGGAACTTGTTAATGATCTTAAGGCAGCTGGGACCACAGTCACCAAGAAAACCATTGGTAACACATTACGCCGTAATGGATTAAAATCCTGCAGTGCCCACAAGGTCCCCCTGCTCAAGAAGGCACATGTGCAGGGCCGTCTGAAGTTTGCCAATGAACACCTGGATGATTCTGAGAGTGATTGGGAGAAGGTGCTGTGGTCAGATGAGACAAAAATTGAGCTCTTTGGCATTAACTCAACTCGCCGTGTTTGGAGGAAGGGAAATGCTGACTATGACCCAAAGAACACCGTCCCCACAAGCATGGAGGTGGAAATATTATGTTTTGGGGGTGTTTCTCTGCTAAGGGCACAGGACTACTTCACCGCATCAATGGGAGAATGGATGGAGCCATGTACCGTAAAATCCTGAGTGACAACCTCCTTCCCTCCGCCAGGACATTAAAAAGTTTAAACTTATCAAGTCAAGTGAAAAGGGAACTTAAATATGGCAGTTCTGCCAGGTTTAACATAAGGGGAAAAAACATCCATGGCATAATTTTTTCACAGGTCACATGTTATGTTTTATGTTCTGAATGAATATTATATTCAGGAAATAAACAGTAATTCTACATTAAAATGTGCATACATTTGTTTCCTGTAAAATCATGTCATTTGACTGAGATGCTTAATACTTCTGATTACGACTTCATATACAGTATGTGGATGCAGTACCTATAAATATATTAATATATAGTACATAACACTTTGAAGGGTCATGTTTTGCCTTCAAATGAGAGTTCTTAAATCAGTGTTATCATTCTGCATGTAGTGGGATAATGGACCAATGGTGGAACTTTTGACTGCAAGGGTCCGTGGTTCTAGTGGGTAGGATGCTCGATTACTGTTAGCATTATTTCTACTACTAGTATACTCCTGAATTGGTTTGTTTTGTATTACTGTTTTGTATTTAGTGATCATTTGTTTTGTATTTTCTTTTTTTCTCTCCCTCTCTTGATCACTGTTATACTAATGGATGCCATGGTGGTGGTGAGGGAATCCAGGTCTGGTGGCAATATACTGTGCCTATCATATTTATTATTAAAACCAACTAATCACCAAAAAAAGAAGTAGGTTAGAAATTGCAGTTAGAAATTGTTCCACTGCGTTACTCCTCAACTTCCTATAAAAGGTTGAGTACTGCTTATGGTGGTTTGGGGAGGTCAGGAAGGGCAGAGGTTTGATTCAGTATTCTGGTTATTTTGAAAGTTGTTCTTGTGGTGTATAACCGTTGGATGTGTCTGCCTAGCTCTGGTGGTAAATTTTGACCATTTTTTCCTCTGTTTCCTCTGTTCCTGTGTTTAACATGGACTGAAGATTGTTCCTTGATTCATGCATGTTCAGTAGTAGATACCGATATTATATTAACACCCACTGGCCTGCATGTTCTTGTGTTTTCCCTTATCTAACACACGTTGGGTAGTTTGAAAATTCACTAAAGAGCTGAATTAGGTTAAAATGGTTTTGTTCTCCCAGTCTGTCCATAAAGGCAAACCAAGCAGCAAGTACAGCCAATTTTAATTGTATTTATTTATTTACTTACGACGATGTCATGAAACACATGTAAATATTATTTTTACTTGTTCACAATGAGAAAACTTGAGCCACCCTTTGGATTGTGTTAAAGGTCATGATGAAAGCCTTAACAGTAATGGTTTTAAAAATATTTTTTACATTTCTTTCCATCATAAGTCTAGAATATTTATGTAAGTTGCCATTTTGGAGATTTTGTTCAGACAAAAATAATATTTAATTCAATACAGCAGTTTAGCCCCACCCATTTCATTTTCAGTGAGCCCCAATGCTGGGCAGCCACCTAGAACAGAGATCAGTGCCATATATGAGTATTAATGGCACAGTGTCAAAGTTGCAAAATGGTCATGTGATGTTCACTGATGCTTTAAGCAAGAGTTAAAAGATTTGTCACACTGAAGAAAGATTGTGACTTCTACACAGTATACACACTGGAATGTTTTTAGCTGTCAAAATCACCCGAAGCTTGCACATCGTCACTGTCCAAAGTGTCCTATGTTGTACCTGTATAGGAGAGGACAAAAATATTTTACTTTTAATGGAAGTTAATGTTAACAATTAATGAAGTTAACCATTAACAATCTAAAAGACATGCTGAGTTGGAACAGTGTAAAACATGGAGATACTTGTTTTTTTTTTAATGGACACTGATGATACCCATCTTATACAGTATAAAAAGGGGTTGTCACCTTTAACAATGTAAAATTATTGGACAGTTGATCAGTAGCTTGATTTTGTGATAGATGTCAGTTTGCTACAGGACTCGGTCTTCTCAGTACGTTTGCTAAGATGTTGTAGCATTATACCTCAAAATGTCACCAGCGGTGCATTTTTTCCCCAAACAGCTGTCCAAGTAATCTGAACTAATCAAACCCATTCTTTGTACACAAATCGTCCGACTAAATAAAAATGTTCCTTTGGAATACTAACATACGGAAAATGAATTCAGAGAAAAGGGGAAAGGAATACTAACATACGAAAGGGGAAGACGATGTAGGGGTATTATTAAGCATTGCTGAGTACAAAGAGTCGGTTAGTTCTGCACTATGACCAACTTGGAATAAACCAAAGTATGAAACGTACACAGGCCTGAAAATCCTCTCAAAAGCCTACACCCCAACAAACATATAACACTGTTACAACGTTGTCTTTCCTACGACTTGTTGTCTCAATATGGTTGTCATAACCACCTTATTATTATATCGCTGCCGTGTGGTAATCTGATTGCTTTATTGGCAATTCAACATAATTCCGTTTACTCCATATTGGAACCTAAGCGGGATTCTGCGAAGTCGTGATTACAGGATGTTAAACTCGTATGTACGGGGAAATGAGCTTTAGTTTTATTGTTATTAGCGTTCACGTGAATGAGTCTGAATGGCACCATGTACTGGCTGGCTAGTCCATCCGCCATTGCCTGTTTGACCGAGCTCACGTAAGCTAGCATGCTGGGCTAGCGTTGAAAAAGCGGTTCTTACCGTCCTTTGTCTACTTGCCGTGGGCTGTGTATATATACGTACTTGGTTTTAAAAAAGCTTTATCGTTAATATCGCAATTAATATTTTATTGTAAATTAATAAGATTTTCATTTTAACAAAATGCCGTAATTCTGACGTAATTATGAATGTGTATTTTCTCTCTTTTTTGGCCCATTTAAGACTGGGGTACCGTGAGCCTTGCCTGCACTCGAAGCGTAGAGTACCCACACACATATTGTTAGAGAGAACACGTGCTCGCATATTCATAAAACATATACAGGAAACAACATAAATACTCTTCATAAAGTATATGTGACCTTCACCGAGGCCATCGTATCAAATTCTGCGTTATTTCTCTTCTACGCGGCTTCAATGGTTCCGCTCGTCTGGGAAAATTGACCAATCAGAGCGCAGCTTGCGGCGAACAGGGGGTGGGTCTACACTCAAACTCAACACAATTATCGGACTGCTCATCTGCGCGTGCGGTGGTAAGTTGCGGACTTTGTTTGCACTCGTTGAAGAGAATAGCGAATGTTTTTATACGGGTAGAAAAGTTATTACTAAATGCGAAAACGGACCAGCGCTACTGTGGTCGAGGTTAGACGGACTGAAGAAGGTTTTCTCGGACATTACAGGCTTTTGAGAACACGTGTGTCTCCAGGTAACTGAGCTACAGTTCTCCAGGGACTGGAGGCGCTTCTTAGTAGCTAAAGCTAGATAGCTAAACTGGGCGGACATTTTGGCAGCCGCGGCACAAACGAGATTTAAACATGCACCGAACTGGACCATTTTAGCTGTACATTCTAAGGATAGTTTTTGCCAGTACATAGTACAGTTGCAGTTGTAGAACCACTAAAATAGTCTGGATGTCTGTAAACGAATGAGGAAGCCACACTGATTTAGTAGCCTTCGAGGTCTGAATGTAAACAGGCAATGAAAACAAAACCGACTGCCTCCTTCCCCACTTGTTTTATGCTTAATTTTTAAACAGTTTTTTCACTAAGCTCGATGAAGTAAGCCAACAGTGAAGGGTGTCCGAAAGAAATGTCCCCTTACTGGACAAGCTAGTCTTTAAGCTTAGATGATCGGGTTAACTGAGAAATCCTGCTTTGTGTAATACTCGTACTGTATAACTTTAACCTGCATGTTAAAAGGAAACTACAGATTATTTCTTCGTTTTCTAACATCGTTTTCTTACATTAAGGTATCCACTTTGCCGTTTAACCAATAACACAGCACCCCACTGTAGCTCAAAGCAAATGCAACGCTTCTTTTGGTTTTCCTACCCCGCATCCAACAATGCAAACAGAATGAATGAGAGTTTACCTATTATCATCCGGGTTCTTGGCTCGCCCCTCGCTGATTGGCTGAAGCTTACCCGAGCATTAAGTATGCACTCGAATGGTGTAAATTTCCCTACAATGGCAGTGATAGGAACCGGGAGTCACGGAATCATCATGTATTCATCATGCCTTTAAAAAACAGAGAAACCTCAGCAGGCAGTGCTTTATACAAGCATGACTGGTGCCTTGCTGCCTCAGGATACTGTATGAGTATGCAACGTTTATTACGTTTCAGACATACATGGTGCCATTTTATTTACTCTCCAAAATGACCACTGAACCTACGTTCTTCTGAGTTTGCCATATTTAGTCTGATAATGGTAAAATGGTGGTGCATATTGTTTTAGAATGCCCTGCATATACCTCTCTGCTATTAATGGATTTAATAGAAAAGCTTTTCGCTTAAAAGCTAAACTATTGTAAGACGATTTCTGAATCAGCCGGCAGCACATTTGGAATTATTCCCAGTAATAGCTTTCTGTGATGTAGCCTGTAGGAGCATTAAATGCTTTGGGTGATTCACTTTCTTAATAGTTTAATTCTGCACTTTAATGCTTTTTGCATTGGGACCTCCACAGTGAGATCAGCTAGTAGCTGTGATTATATGCCTCTTATAAGGTGCTTAGGCAGTTATATGTAATTATATATGCATGACTGACATAACTGTGTGTATAATCGTTCAATTACTCTCTTTGCTACTCCTACTATTTCTACTATTATTGTGTTCTACTATTATTATGTGTTGTGACATGTGTGCGATATGGAACCTTGGTTACTACAGAGCACATTATGCGTATATGTATTTTTTCTAGCAGGTTATGGGAAGATGGTAGTGAATGTGGTTCTTACACCAAATGATAAGCATGCTGACTCTGAGCTGCTGGCCTGGCTCAATCGCACATTGCAGTCTAACTTCGTCAAGGTGGAAGAAACATGCTCAGGTATGAAGCTCTGGCTTTACACAGATGTTTAACTCTCCAGAGGTTAAAGACATGCTCAGTTCAGTTGATATGTGAAGACAGAACATGAATACTGCAGAAGTTCTGACTGATATTGTAGCAGCTGTTAGCTGAGATGGTACAGTTGTCTTTTTTAGGAATGCATGATTTTCTATGTGTCTGCAGGTGCTGCCTACTGCCAACTAATGGACTTGCTCATCCCCGGCTGTATTGACTTAAAAGAAGTAAAGTTCAAAGCTGAAGATGAAACAGACATCATTAACAATTTCAGACTACTAGAAAGGGCCTTCAACTTGTTTTCTATCAAAAAAGTGAGTTTATGCCTTGCATTGATTTACTATCATTGTATTGTAGACTGACTGTTGGGAAAGCACATGTAACCACCAATTTTAGGAATTTCTCTTCTTTTAGACTTTGTAGCTGCTTCTGCCAGCAACTCTGTGATCCCATGTAATGTAGTGACAGAAAACTATATTTTAATTGGTTACATCAAAGCGTATGTACATCTACATTTGTAGTCAGAATATTTCAGTGTTCAGTGTACAACAAATGATGTTACAGATTTATGGACACCTTTTTATGGTGAATGCTGTAAAGAGACAGAGACAATTGTTCAGATGTAATTACTGTAGATACAGAGACTGACAGTTGACTTAGCAGTGATGACGTGTTGGATATATGCAATATATCCGGTATGTGTAAGTGGGAAATCTTAGTTTAACAACGTGTTGTCATACTCAATTTAGCAAAGTTACTAAATGCAAAGGTTAATGGTTTATTCTACCTCTAGTTCTGCCAGAAAGACTCGAAAGGCAAAAGTGATGGAAAATGATATTTTAATCCTCTGTGAGGTGTACAGTCTGAAGGATAACAATTCCTAAGAAGTAAGAGTCTTCGGCGTAGGCCTCATCCTTGGCCTAATAAATAAATCCGAAGGGGTCTAAATGGTTTTGTTTGTTTTTGTTTTGTTTTGGTATAACCCAAGAAAATGAATTCAAGAAAATATGGGCCAACTGTACAGGAATGTTAATGCTGATGGTGAAATCATGAATAAGGTCAGTTCACACTGTCACAAAGCAACTTTTTCCTTTTTCCTGCAGTCACTACAGCTTGACTTGTTGATCCGTGGCAACTTTGTAGAGACTGTCAGACTGCTGAGATGGTTCAAAGTGTTTTTTGATCGGAATTTTGAGGGACAGAAGTACAATCCTGTGGTGGCACGAGATGGACAGAGTCTAGAGCCCTTCTGTGATAAGAAACTGAAGGCTCTTCTACAGCTGGACTTCTGTAAGTTTTTGAATTTTAATCTGCATTTCACATTCTTATAGTACACACCAGATGATACTTCAATGGAGGGTTGATTTGACTTCAATTAGACAATCAGCCACTGTGTTACTTGCTTGCGAAATCAGCGAGTTAATGTAGGTTAAATCAAAATCACACCACTATTCAGTTTAGCTGTTATAGTTATAATTAGGATGGTATAATGAATTTGCCATCACCATTACTGTCTTTACCACAACATGTTTGTTGATGTCTTGTTAATCCACGGTTTCCTCTGAAATTAAGGATATTAATTGAGTGATTGTCTCCTTTTGCTGTAGTAGCTGTCTCTACTCTTCTACTAGATGTTAGAACATTGCTACGAGTATTTAATTGCGTTCAGGCACAAGAGCATTAGTGAGGCTGGGGATCGAAGTTAGATGTTAGATATTATTAATGCAAAATGTATAGATTTTACAAGCAGTATGTGCAACTGTATCAGCATTGGGTGCACCTTAAAGTAGCTGAATTCACTTTTTTAAATGGGTGTCTGAAACATTTGGACATGTGTAGGAAGTGTAACTGGACATTTCTGAACGTAAAGTCAACAGAATGGTTAAAAACAGAAAAAAATCAGAACTTAGGACAGGGTTTAGGAGATTTTGGCAAGTAAAAATGTTTCTGTAATACAGTTTTTAAAACTGGGGCTAGGCTCAGATTATGATGTCATGAATATAGTAACTGTAACGGTTCCTGCTTTACATTCTGTCGTAAATTAACTGGTTGCTGCACTTTAAAAATCAAAACAGGAGATCAAAAATCCCAATAATTTCAGATTCATGTACCTGCAAAAACATATATTACATGAAAGTTGGAGATTTCTCAATGCCTTACAATTCTTCTTTTTTGTGTAGCAAATGAAGGAGATGGAAACCTTGACAAAGCTGCGGACTCGAGTTTTCCAGGCCAGAATATGGGACATGGAGAAACACACAAATCAAACACACAAATCAAAGCCGTAGCCACTTTCTCCTGCAGCCTGACAACGCTGCTTTTTATCAACAAACACTGGCCGTCTTTCTCAGCCAGCAAAAACTTACCTGCTAACTGTAGTGCAGCCAGACTAGTGCTGGGCCAGAAATACCCCAGTGACATAACAGCCTCCTGCAGTCAAAGCCCTTACTGCCTGTACATGTACCATGGAGTAAAACTTATGGAAACAGAGAAGGGGAATGTAATCCTGATAGGATATTTTGACCAAGTTGATGGAAAGAACAAAGTCAGGCTGCTTGATGTCATCCAGCCCATGGAGGAGACAAATAGTGCTTTGCTGAGCTGTCTAGTGGAGACACTGAGGAAGTTTGAAATCCCCCTAGTGAATCTAGCAGTCTTTTATTACAATGCACCAGATCCTACAGAGCTTATTTCAGGCCTGAGGATGCTGAATCCCAGAACTCTCTTTCTGTGTAGCCTCACTGATCTCGCAGGACAAGCATGTCACAATGGCATTATGGCAATGGAGCTGTCCAGAAACATCCAGGAACTTCTCAAGAAGGTCCATCAAAACTTTCCATCTCTCCCAGCCTCTCTGAAGGAACAGCTCAGTAGCATGAAGAAGCCCAACTTCATCTCCTCTATGACATCTGATTGTGTCCTCTTGAGGACAGTAGTCCATAAAATGACCATAGTTTGGTCAGACTTGGTGCAATTCTTTAGCTCTCTGGATACCTGCAACATGACAAAGGAAATTTGTCTTCTCCTCAGTGATCAAAGCTTAAAAGTGAGCTTCTTGTTTTTGAGCAATGCTCTACAGCCTCTGTGTGACTTTCAGGAGTTCTGTTTTCATGATGGAGATTTGATTAAAGTCCTCCAAGATGCTTTTGGTTTAGTTCAGCTTTATGCATCCAGCTTCCTCAAGCCAAAATCCATGGAAAACTTCCTCAAAAGAGGGAGCGGTGCCACTGGAAGCAAACTGATAGAACACCTACCAAGGAAAGAGGTGAAGGTCGGTGAACAGGTGGTTAAGTATCTTCAGCAGAATAATGCCAAACTTGTTGACCGCCTAGACCCCTTCTACAAGAGTGCCATCTCGTTCTACACTGCAGTCGCGTCCAGTATCATCAAGAGTTTACCCCTGCCATGCGCTGCCCTGAGAAACATGACACTTATCTTAAGCCCAGAAGGAAAGATGGAGGTCACTGGGAAAGCTGTAACTGATTTAGGAATGCTGTTTGGGGCTTGCCCAAGTGCAGAGGATGTTAACATGTTAACAGATGAGTTTTTCGAGTACCAGTTTGCTGATCAGGAAAACTCGTCCAGTCCAACTGACCAGTCTGTAGAGCTGTACTGGAGAGCAGAGCTGAGGATTATGGGAAGGACGTCCATTTTCCGAAAGCTGATCTTGAGTCTCTTAGCCCTGCCTAAAACCTTGAGAATGGAAAGCGTCTTTGCACAAGTGAGTACATAGGTGTTTTGTAGTTAACACTACATAACATACTGCACTGCATAATATACACTACATAAAATATATTCTTTTTCTGGTAAAACTACTTAAATTACAACCTAAAGTGCTTGCCTTATAAAAGAGCCTGTAACTTTAGGGGATATTGCTCATTTTTATCTGTATTTTAAATGAGCTTTTCCAGAAAATGCAAATATCCTGGAATCTGTGCCTTTCATTTCTTTGTAATGAACAACAAACCACGTTATTTAATGCATGTTTAATCTGATGATAAGTTGAGGTGTTGAGAAAGGGATGTTTATGATGGTGTTATTATCTAGTATTATTTTCACCTCCTGTTAGTTCATAGCAATGTAGCCATAATTTGAATGACATTTTTGAAGCTAGCAAAAGTCATAGTCTGATGGAAATTCAGAAATACAATAATTGTATCTCGTAAACGACCATGAATTGTGCTTAATATGATGAGGAACATACTTGTAATGGAGAAAAAAGGTAGAAACAAATTAACATTTTGATTTTAGGAGTTTAAGGAAGGACTCATGTAGTTTCTGTTTTATGTTTTTTCCCCCCCACATCAATTCAACATGTCAGTGATCCTTAACGTTTAGTGTAAAAATTCCATGATAAAGGGACCAGTAGATATGTTCCAGAATCTCTTCACATTAACTTACATTAACTTAGACAAAGAACGTTTTTGCGTTCTCCTGTAAAGTTGATATTTTGTTGCTGACTTCTTGTTTTGTTAATGTGTTATAGAAGCGATTCAGAACTTCAGGCCCACAAGCTTTGTAGAATATTAAAGCATTATATTGAATTTAATTTGTAAGATACCATAAATTCAATTTAGGTTTGTCTGTATTTTCTGTTGATTGCAGGTGTTTGGTAGTGCCAGTGATTGTCTTGTGGAAGAGAGGGAATTGAAGAGCTCTGAGGAAATGAGCATGTCACAGGATGATGATGTCACTGACAGTAGCTCCTATAAAAGTGCCCTGTCACACCCTCTCACTCCAGAGACCCAGGAGAGCATAGCAACAGGTAGCAGTCATTTCTATATATATGTCTAATTATAGCTCATTTCAAGGCTCTGGTTCCTATCTTTTCTGTATAATTTGACTAATAATTACTGGTTATTCCCAGTGCTCCACTGAGTAATGGGAATAATAATACTAGAGGGGGATTCTTTTGTTCCTCTACCTGCCCTAATACTTTGTGGCTAGAAGCTTATGCAGCAACCATGTAGAAACAAAGAGTAGTGAATACAGCATATAACTCTTAAAGTCCCACCAATTTTTGCTGCATACTTCAGTTGTTGAGACACACAAAGTTATGGCGATATGGACCAAAAATCATATCCCAGTATATTTGGCGATACACAATATACACAATAATCTCGGTATTTCTGACAAAGTGGGCTGAATGTTTAGCTGTAAGTCAAGGCTCCGTGTGAGATGTCACAAGCACTTTATTTAATAGATGTGGCTGGGTTTCCTTCAACATGTAATGAAAAGCTTTTCAAGGCCTTCTTGTTCCATTGTTGTTACAGGGACCATATTTTTTTTAGAGATGTGGTAGACCACCACTACTCTACCATCTCCTCTTATTACTTTCCTGTGTTACTGCTGAAGGAAACTGCTCAGATAAAATATTTTACAGTGATGGTGGTAACATGGGGAGGTGGGGGTGCTGGTTTTGCATGCACTGGGAGGGGCTTGCACACATGGGGCGTGTGGGGGTTGTTAGTGTTGCGCTACCCCCTGCACAGTATTGTCTCATCCTTTGTCTCGTCCGAAGATATAGCGACATATCCTATGAACCGGATATACCAGATATATCTATTTCACGTTAAAATATTGTTTACAAGCATTGAATTTTGCAGAAATGTTGGTGCAATTGGTGGAATTCACTTTTAAAATGTATAGTGTTTGTGATAATTTTTTTCTGAAGTGAAATTTTAATTTATATACTTCAGTGAAATGATATGACATGTTAACGCTGTGAGGCCTACCATTTTCCATGGGTTTCAGTCAGTAATTCTGCAACAGGCTTCTCTTGCTGACAGTCAAGATCGAGCAAGCCTATTGGTTGTGAGAGAATGGCTTGACCTGTCCATCCCTGTCCAGCAAGTGAAGGATGCACATTGCCACCTAGTGTGCTAAAGTTGCTGTCATGTTATTGAAATCATGCTGCTAATACTGCTGATGCATCACTGATTTTAAAATAGTATTTGGAAAAGGGATAAGTCACGTGTTCTGTCATCCCTGCGTTGTAATAATCGCTTTGCTTTACGTCGTGAATTCAGCAAAGCCTTATTCTGATTTCAGATGTCATTGACCTGACTGAAGTGGAAGATGTTACTCCTATGGAGACGAACACCTATACCTCTTGTTCAGGCACAGAGGTGAAATGGAAGAAGCAAGGTTTAGTAACGTGGCTGCATTTGTCTGAGAATATTATACTGATGTCCTTTACACCCTTCTTTGTGTTTAAGGTCTTGAATTACTAATTTTTGCTGTCATTTTTCAGAAGCGCTAAAGATTTCAGAATCAATAGTTATCAATGATGATGATGACAATGACGGTGACAATGCCGACGAAGATGATGTTACTGATGATGATGTCATGTGGACTGATCCAGAGGTATCTATAGGTTACATTGGTACTACTTTAGTTTACTACCTTATAAAGCGTTTGTGAATGGTTCAAAATTAGTTTAATAATGGTTATTAGTTAGGTCATAAACACTTAAAAGTTTCAGTAAACAGTTATAACAGATAAACTATTGTATTTGACATATGGGAATATGTGTTGAAACTGATCATTTTAATGCTGATGATGAAGAAGATGTAAGTAAGATGAGGAAACATTAAAATCTGAGCTTTAACAGTATAAATTAATGGAAGGTTGCTGGTGCCCTTTTTATTATTGTGTTGTAACTGCCTATTATTGTTTTTAAGGTGTTTATGACCCGATTAAAAAAAACTAAGTACATTTAGTAAACCATTTATAAACGCATTATATAGGTAGTCTAATTCTAAAGTGGTACCGTTCAATTTTCTCTTCAAAACAAATACTGTTAATACCGTGTTCACTTTTGAAACACTCTCCAATCTCACATTTTTAGCCGTCTTGCAGTTCAGTGAAGGATATCACCTCACCACCCAACAAAGAGGAAATTAAGAGCTCATACCAGGTAATCAACATAAAGCCTTGAACTGGTTGTTATAATTACTAGAGGTTGTGTTATGGCATGGTTGACAGTGCTTTCCATTATGTGGTATTACAAGCAATTGTGTGCTATTTTTTGGTCTGATTTGTGACTGCTATCCAAGCCAGAATTTTCTGCGCATGTTGCCCTGATGCATGGGTCTTTGGTTCAGTGCCAGCTCTAGTTTCCAGTGTTTTTTTTTTTTTTTGCCTCATCTGTATCACACACTTGACTTGCACACATAATGTTTGACATGTTTCCCCATGCCTAAAAAAACATGAAAACTTGCTGACTAAACACATTTATAATAGAAACCAGTCTGTCACTGAAAGCCTGCAGTCACTTTTTATAATGAACCTGATTACTTACTGATTGAATCTGATTATTTACTCAGGAATGACTTCACTGTGCAGAATGAAATATTGTCACCATAATCATGATCTCTCAAACACAACATATTCTATTCTATGTGTGTAGTCAATTCACCCCAATGTCATTTTCAGAGTGCCATAGAATTCTCTAAATTGTTGTCTGAGGTAATCAGCTGTGTACTGCAGATAGAGATTATGCTGAAAATCATTGGAGTATTCCTTTAGGAGCTAAGGCATGCCATGACTCATCTCTGCCTATAGGATGAGGGGGAGTTTGCAGTAGGGGAGATGGTATGGGGACCGGTGGAAGGCTTTGCTGTTTGGCCTGGCCTGGTGCAGGAGTTGACTAGACAGGAGAATGGAGACACCGTGTGTAAAGTGTCGTGGTTTGGCGATGGTATGATCTCTAAGGTAAGAATAAGGACTTGCTGTGTAATGTCTTCTGTACCAGACTTTTCAAGTAGCTCAGATTTGAGATGTTTATTCCTGTGCTGCCATTGCAGATCCCTTCAGGTGCTCTCCAGCCGTACTCTGTGTTTGCACAGTGCTTCTGCCCGAATTCCTTTGCTACTGTGACCTCATACAAGGATGCGGTCTTTCGTTCTCTGCAGGTAAGATTCAGCATGTTGACTGTTTTAAAGAATCATTGTGCTAGAGTCTTTTGCACTCGAGTGCTGACGAGCCACTGGTCAGTTGCGTAGAGCCTCTTAAGATCATTTTGGCCTTGTGTTTTTCCTTAACCTTCTGTGACCTATGCAAAAAAACATAAAACAAAGCTCAAATGAAAAAGCCCATAATTGTGATTAGTTGAAGAGCGCAAGGTTAATTTCAGATCTTCAGTTTTTTATTTGAATAAATTTGTAATTAAATTTACTGCTTTAAATATATTGCTTCAGCGTTTATTTTAGGATATAACGGCTTGATCCATCAGATTTTACTCCCTTCCTCTTCATCTTTTCTGTATGAATAACAAAAAAATTCATAACAAAATAACAAAAATTTACTTTGCATGAAAAGGCCTTGTTATTAAACTAACTTTGAGAGCCAATGACAGTGTAAAAGGGCTACTCACTGCTGTGTCTATAAAAGAAGCACTGAATTTTCAGAACCCTCATGCTTACCAAATGAAAGGAAAAATCTAAGTTTTGTTTATTGCCAGGCCGAATGTGTCATCTCTCCATTTGTTCATGTTGTTATTGTGCACCTGTAGGTGGCTGCTAACCGCAGTGAAATAGTATTTTCTCTTGAGTCAGACACTCAGGATGAGCTGCTGAGAGTTCTGCTGGACTGGGCTTTCGGAGGCTTTAAACCTGCAGGACCAAATGGACTTAAACCTCGATTAAACAAAAATGGTACTGTCCTGTGGGAGATTGTTAAGCTTGCCAGCAAAAATTACTATTAGCAAAACAGATTAAAGGGCAAAACTTAACCTGTCAGTAAAGTAACTTTCTGCTGGTTTCATTTATTTTCAGAATGCCTTGAAGTTTTTAACTGGATCCCTCAAAACTCCACTGAAAAGCCTGTGAAGGAGACTCCACGTCAAACGAAATCTAAGAAGGTACCACAGTTGAAAGAAGTCTCTGTCCGCTTGCAGAATCTGTCTAAATCTGTGGACCTGCAGAATGGCTGGTTGGACCTAAAGGATGAAGAAATTAGCAAAAAGCTGAAATGGAAAGAGTGCTCCTCACAGTCTGTGAAGAAAAAGTCTCTATCCGAAAGTCAACCAGCTCCCAGAAAACCAAAACATGCTTCCAAGATAAAAGATCAAAACAAGGTCCAAAGCCCTTGTGCTCAGAAAAAGCAAGACTACGACAGATGTATGTGTACCTGCTGTTTTCCTGCTATACCTCATACTTTTGGTGTTTATTTCCCTTTTTTTTTTCATCAACATTTTTGCATGTTTCTTACAGATCAAATGGTACATAAGGTTGTGGTCAAAGGAAAGAACATTGAAGGTGGGAAATTAGTTTTCTGTCACTTGTTAACTGCTAGTAAACTTTACCGCTGTGCAGTTGTTTCACCTGTTGCTCTTTTGACCCTGAAGATTTCTGCCTATCATGTGGGACTGGAAATGTGGAAATCTTTCATCCGCTGTTTGAAGGGAGCCTGTGCTTAGAATGCAAGGTACTGTGTCCTTTTCCCAAAACTCTCCTTTGTACAAATGTTATACTACATATCAGTGATGGACCACGTGTTTTCCTTTATATGGCACCTGTTATTTGTCACAAAAAATCATTATATCCAAAAAGGATACAAAGGGATGTAAAGAATTTTGGAATCAAATCTTCCTTTCTAATGGAGTTGCTTTTAAACATATTTAAGTATTAAAAGTAAAACTAAATAGTAAATGGTAAAACTAATGCCATTGTTCATGTTATTGTAGAAGAACTATTATTAATCTGAAACATTTTACATTTCATTCAATTTGCATGCTATTACTATTACTGTTGCTCAACTAGTTCAACTGTGGGTTTTAAGGTGACAAACATAGACAGTTTGCTTACATTCTTAGTAATCAATACATACAACAAAATATTTGCATATGAAGACATCACATATATTGATAATGATTTTGTTGCGTCTTGTCTAGAATAATTTCACAGAGACGCTGTATCGGTATGATGATGATGGATACCAGTCGTACTGCACCGTGTGCTGTGCTGGACTAGAAGTCATCCTGTGTGGACGTGATAGCTGCTGTCGGTGAGTAAGGAGGACCAGAGACTTCTCATACACCATTTTCTGACTTCCTGTCCTACACTATGTTTTGGCGTTGTGTTCTTTAAGCCGAGATGTATCGGAGTTATAAATGCAGTCAAATGCAAAGGTTGGGCTCCCCTTTTCAATTGATATGTTTTGTTGATTTTCTAGGTGAAAATAAGTTACACTTCCTCTACAGAGAGCACACATCTGCACATATTAATGCACAATTACTGTCTATTTGCTGAATGTAACACATGGGCTGCAGGTGAGAATATGGCCTGTGCAAAAGCACACTTTATATATTGACGTCAGCAAACAAATGGAAATAGTGCGCTAAAAGTTTTAGAATGGCTTAAAAATGTGTTTTCTGTAGAGAATGTGTTAACTTATTGTCACGGAACAAAACATGTCATTTGATTCGGTGTTCAAACTTGGCTAGTAAGTAGCTTCATTTACTCAGTTACATGCACTCAAGGAAAGTTTTTGTTGGATATGTACTTTTTCTTATTTTTCAGATGCAAATACTCAAAAATACTCATATTTTTGAAAGGAAAGTAATGTACTCTGTTGCTCTGTTTCACCTTTTTACCTGATTCACGTCCTTTCTTGCTTAATTCATTGTATTACGTTGGTGACAGCATCTTTACTGCTTTCTGCTTGGTCACAGCTCTAACTTTAGACATTAGTTTTATCTTTGACCAAGAGTTTCTATGCTGATAGACGCTGGATGTACCTCTGCAGTTCTTATACTTCCTCAGTACTTCAGTAGTTTTTTTACCTGCTGTTTATGTACATTTAATGAGGTGGGTTTTTTTTTTTTTTTTTTGGAAATGTAATTTCATTTCATCTTTAAGTCCTTATTTCACAGAAGAAACAATACATTTACTTGAGCATCGGTTAGGCATTAGGTTACTCTGCTTATTGCTCCTTTATGTTATTGACTCATAATAGCTGTGCATATTAACTTCAGCATTCATGTTCTTCTTATTTAAATCTGTAAAATTATTCAATTAAACCTTAAATTAAGTTTTTTCTCAGTTACTCACCAACCAAGATGCTGAACCTGCTGTCTCCTGTGCGTAGGTCCTTCTGTGTGGACTGTGTGGATATTCTGATTGGTCAAGGCACGTTTAACCAACTAAAGGATCTGGATCCGTGGATCTGTTACTTGTGTGCACCAGAGAAAAGCTCTGGCGCATTGAAACCCAGACATGACTGGAGTGTCCGTGTCCAGGAGTTTTTTGCCAATAACAGTGCCATGGAGTTTGTATGTGACCTTTTCTTACCTTTCCTTATTCTTTTATTACAATCATAGAGATTTCTATTAGTATACGTTTATAGATTTCTCTCTTTTATAACTTAAAAATAACTGTTTCATTAAGTATGTAACAATGTTTCTTGTTTCACTGAGATGTTAAAGTGTATAAAATGTGCAAATGAACACACTTGTCCATGTATCCCAGATGCAGTCAATCAGCCAAGACATGCTGGAGCTACAAAGCTCATGTTTCTAAACACTTCAAGTCAGCAGATACTTAATCTTTTAAAACATACCCCAAACTCCTGTCAACGCACATCCAAGTCTTCAGATTTGTTGTGGTTTGTCTTATAAAATATATATTAGGTGAGGCCAAACATTCTCTGAGTAGAGAGTTTTTGAGCCATTTTGTGCCATTTATGATTGCACACAGAGGAATTTGTCTTCTGCATTTAACCCATCCGTGAAGTGAAACACCCACATACACACACTCTAGTGGGCAGTGAGCACACTTGCCCGAAGCGGTGGGCAGCCCTACCCACGGCACCTGGGGAGCAGTTTGGGGTTAGGTGCCTTGCTCAAGGGTACTTCAGTTGTTAGTTCAAGGAATCGGACCGGCAACCCTCTGGTCACAAGGCTGGTTCCCTAACCTCCAGCCCATGACTGCCCGAGAACATACAAACAGTAGCAGCATAAATTCCAATATGGCTGCGTTAACATGCACAGGATGAGGATATTCTGAAATGGCTACTGCCATTTTCATTTTTAATAGTTCACAGCAAGTCATACTGTGTTTTTAATCACACTGAAAAGTCTGCATCATCGTTATGAAGACCTGGATTAGGTTTGAGAGATGTTTCAGGAATGCAGTTTAAGGAAAAGGCTTAAGTGACTATTGGTTTCTAGTGTTTGTTAGCAAAGGCTTCGTTGCTCCAGTTCTGAACTAAAGAAGCAAATGTTTGGACATCAGACATGTCCTGACTGATCAACTACATGTGGGATAAGTGGAAAAATGTGTAAATGAGAAATGAGGCTATCATGCTTCAACTGCATAAATATACACATCATCACTTTATATGATGTGAGTGTTTGTTGTTTCAGGCTAGATTTGTTACAAGGCTTCCGATTTGTTTGTTAAATGCATTGGATCATATTCATTGTTTTCTTTTTCTGGTATTCTGTGTCTAGTATTCTGTGTTTCTGGATGACAGGAAAATGTCTTTTCACACATCCTGTTTAAAGCTGCAGGAGTGACTAATTGGCTCATATCATTGACACTTGTTCTGAACAGGAACCTCACCGAGTTTACCCATCAATCCCTGCCAACATGCGCCGTCCAATCAGGGTCCTCTCTTTATTTGATGGTATTTCTACAGGTGAGTCAGAGGCCTATTGAATGTGTTGATTTGTTTTAGTATCACAGTGTCTAAACCGTGACTCCTTGCTGCCTGTAATTTAAAGCAGTACGTATATTCTGTTTTAGGATATCTGGTACTGAAGGATCTGGGCTTTAAAGTGGAAAAATATGTCGCGTCAGAAATAGACGAAGAATCCATTGCTGTCTCTATAGTGAACCACGATGGAAAAATCACTCAAGTGGATGACGTCCGCAGAATCACCAAACACCATGTATGTTTACATGTTTGCTATAGCCCTTTGTATTTTTCTAGTTTGGAAATGATTACAATGATTGCTTGTGAATAAACTAAAATGAGATGCTTGGCTAGTTATTACTCTGTAAATGAAAGCAAATCAGTGTCTCAACCTCTTAAAAATTTGTTGTTCAGATTGACAAGTGGGGTCCTTTTGACCTTCTCATTGGTGGGAGCCCATGCAACGACTTGTCTATAGTAAACCCAGCACGGAAAGGATTGTTCGGTAAGGCATTTCACAGGGTTACCTACATCTATATGTTCATATAATGTCTTTAATTGTTTATATGATGATGATGATGATTAGAGCTTGGACAAATAATTGATTCTTAGATGCATCGCGTATCTCTCATGAAAGATACTGAATCTGAATTCAAATCAAATATTTATATAGGCTCTGTATTTTCCCTGTAAAATAAACATACCTTTCAAAGTCAGGTCCTTTAGAACAACCTGGCTTGAAGGAGGAAGGAAAGTGCAGGATGTCATTGATGCACACATATCTGCAGTCACAAATTGGTCACACCTTTTGTGTATGAGAAGTAAAAAGCGTAAATTTGTAGCAAACATACCTCACTTATGACCACCTCTGCAGATTACTTACAGGCTAAGAGTTTGATCAGTTGATACAGAGGTGGTGAACTGAGGGCCAAAGTAAAGATCAGTTCGGTGATTGCTCTGTTTTAGCACTTTACATAGACCTGGTAATTGACTTAGTTAAATCAAGGGTGCTTGAGCAAGAAAATGACAAAGTTGTGCCAAAGTCTTCATTCAGATTTGCCTACCACTACTTCTTAGAGACAAATACAGGACGAAAGGTTTTAGAAAATCAAGATTCTATAGATTTCAAGGTTTTGTAGTATCCTGCCACCCAAAGTCAAACTGGAGACTCCCATGTCTAGATTTGATCTTACTTATCTCATTTAAGTGTCTCTAGCTAATCTAGGTAAGCTTTACAACAATTATTAAACATATATGCATAATTGTAGACATGCCTTACCATTTGATTACCAGTAATTATGCTGTGTGTTCTTTAGCATTCACCATAGAGCATTTTCTAGTATAAAGAAACAAGATCATTCCTGCAGTATGCATTCTGTTATTGTGTTCTGGTTAACTCATTGTGATTGTGCACCTATTCTCCCTGCAGAGGGCACAGGGCGGCTCTTCTTTGACTACTATCGGCTGCTGAACATGATGAAGCCAAAGGAAGACGACCCTCGGCCGTTCTTCTGGCTCTTTGAGAACGTGGTGTTCATGAACAACAAGGACAAGGCTGATATCTGCCGTTTCCTAGAGGTGAGGCTTTTTGCAGCTTTCCAAATAAGTCTTGTTCATATATTCAATGGTCTATTTGGTGCCCCTACTGATAACATACTTCAGACACTACAGTCTGGTAACGTAAGTCCGGTAGGCACAGCATATAGACATTACCATTAAATAATGCATGTTCTCAGTCTTCTGTGTTTGTTTTTGTGTTTGTGCTATTTGCAGTGCAACCCTGTCCTTGTTGATGCTGTTAAAGTGAGTCCGGCCCACAGAGCCCGGTACTTCTGGGGGAACCTCCCAGGCATGAACAGGTCTGTCTTTACTGTAATGTTTTGGTGCCGTTGTGTGGATATTACTGTCAAATCCAAAGTTTTTAGTTCTATTGAAACTAAACATTTTTGTCCTTTTCAGTGCTGCCAGACTTTGGATTGTGGTATTGTTTTAAAAAGATGAAAATACAGGATTGTTCCCATAGTACTTTTCGGTGGCAGGTCTTTTAACTACTCTTGGCAAAGGGGCTTCTGTTATTATCTGAGCATTGTAGCATAGTCAGAATTAGCCCTGGTCATTATTTGTTTATTTAGAATTATGTCTGTTATGGAAATTGTGCTTTACTATATTTAAAAGAATATTATGTAAGGTATATTATGACTTGCGAATCTAGTGTTGGCTCCAAATGAACAATAGCAAACTAGAAAACTTTCCCAAAACCCGTGTTTTATTTACTAAATGAATGAATGAATGAATGGTATTGTTATTCCTGACACTCTTAGTTCATACGCCAAGCTAAAAATCAACTGGGATTTATTAAACAGAGTTGTAGCAGAGTACAACAACATGAACCAAGCAAACATTACCGAGGGGACAAGACAGAGAGAATAATCAGAGAGGCAGGCAAGGGTTGAGAACCAGAGAGTAAGACAGACAGGCAAACTAAACCAAAGGAGTAAGACAAAAGCGAAAATCAGTAAACAGAGGTTCAAAAACCAGAAGGGCAAAATGAAATCAGCAACCAGATCAAAAGGGGAGAACCGAGAGAGAGTCAAAACCAGAGAATACAAACAGAAAAGGCCGTTAGAACGCTCAGTACGCCAACAAGGTTTGGTAATACTTCGCCATTTGTATGTGAGTCTGAGGGGTTTACATGCTAGTGGTGAAATGGAAAGCAGGTGTGTAATCAGTACTCAGGCAAGGCGGGCAAGAGAATTAGGTGTGATTGGACAGTTCGGGACATGTGACAGTGACATCATTGGGTAATGAACTCTGGGACATGGAGTTTGGGAGATCAGAGGCACCAGGGAAACCCTGAGGCGTGACAGTTGGAATACTAACCTAAATATGTCACATTTAATCCATCCAACATTCTGAAAAATATTTTTAAAAAATAATAATAATAAAAATAAAATATAAAAAAATTCCAAAATCAAGATTAAAAAAAACATACAGAAAGAGACAGAAAGTGTTCAAAACCTGCTACACTCCAATCCAAAGAAAAGAAAACAACAAGCCTGACTAAGCATTAGTTCCAAACTCAGTGTACTCTATGCCCAGAAGAAGTTGTCATACAAAAGAAGGCATATGCAACCACATTCTAACCTAACCCTAAAACGTTAGCTAGGGCTGAAAGGTTGATTGATTTTATATTGAAATCGCAATTAAAAAAGAGTGCAATAATCAAATCACAAGAGCTGCAATATTAATTATGGCATATTTTATCAAAACCATGTCTTAAGAAGGAAGCAATAACATAATATCAGAGCTTGTAAAGTTGGTGTTAGACCAATCAGAAGCAGCCAAACAACTATATCCTGTAACATCCCTACCACAGCTAACTGGCAGTCTGGCCAGCAGGAAGTCTCCAGCCCGGAAGGGGGGATGTTCTGGTCTTACTGGCCAAAATAACAGGCCTGGACTTCAGTTCACAGAAAATAATTGCAATTTAAATCGCAATCGCAGTATTGATCAGAAAAATCCCAATTCAGTGTTCTTCCCACATCGTTCAGCCCTAACGTTAGCTTGGACAGTTATCAATAAATAAGACTTAAATTGTAGTCAGAGCGTACCCCAGGACTACTTCTGAGTGCTGTAGCTTTTAACATTGCACTTATTTAGTAAGAAAAGTCAGCAGATGTGAATCTGATATCTGAAACATTGATGCGAACTGTTCCCACCAACTGGAGAAAACCACGCTCCTTGTTGTTGGCCAGAGTCATTTATTTATTTAGTTTCATTTCTTTGTTTAGACAATACAAATGCAGACAATGCAAATACAGAGTCTTTGTCATGGTTTTGTGTTTTGGATTTTTATGATTCATTGTATAGACTCTACAGTCAGTTTTATAGTCCTAGCACTTGTGAAACTAAACATGTTGAATGTGCTTGGCTTTTTGTCAGTAAGTGAGCCCTGTGTTAATAATAATCAGGGTTTATATGGGGCGAACATTAATGTTAATTTATTCTCTTCAGTTAATGTCGGTGTTTGGTGTTTTAATACGATGTGTTAAATGATTCTACTCCTGTTCAGGCCAATCACTGCATCTCAGAATGACAAACTGACCCTCCAGGAATGCCTCGAACCTGGCCGCACTGCTAAGGTCTGGTGCAGGTTTTTTTGAACAATAATTTAGCTTTTTCTAAGTATGGAAAACACACCGTACTAATTCTTCTTGTTTTCATTTTTGTTTTTTAATGTAGTATGTGAAAGTGCGCACCATCACTACTCGCTCAAACTCCCTCAAGCAGGGGGCGAATGACAGTAACTTTCCCGTCTCCATGAATGGAAAAGACGACGGTATATGGATCACCGAATTGGAGAAGTTAGTCATTTTCTATTTGACTTAAAAGCAGACCACCTGTTTTAATGTTGACCGGTAGTCTGATGAACTCTTTACTCTCTTGACAGGATCTTTGGATTTCCGAAGCATTACACAGACGTGAAGAACATGGGCCGTAATCAGAGACAGAAGGTGTTGGGTAAATCCTGGAGCGTCCCAGTGATCAGACATCTGTTTGCTCCACTGAAGGATTACTTTGCCTGTGACGAGGTCCTCTCAAAATCTGGAGAGCTTTAAGAGAGCTTGACTTTCAGTCACAGATCATCATCACTCAGGAATGTATTGATTTGCTTGTAATTTGTGATTATTAAATTGCTTTTAGGCTTTTTTTAAAACCGAATGTATGAATAATCAAGTGATGCTTGTATGAGTTAAAGATGTCTGAGTTAAAGATATTGACTCAGTTTTATGAACTGTACCAAATGTTTGGTCTTTTATTGTGATGAATAATGTTTTCCAGAATTGTCCAACTTTTGTCTTTTAATCCACCATGTTAAAAAGAGTGAATAACAGTTGGAATAAAACTGATAATGTTTTTCAAAGTTTTGAGGTGTTTTCAGAGTGCTAAATATGAACCATAAGTGCCCAGGTGTAAATATTCACTAGACAGGTTTACATTCTGAGAATACAAATGCACATAGTACACTGTACTACATGACACACAATACTATATGTCTTCAAGATATAACAAAGTGATTTCAGGTGCTGGATGAGATGACGCTTAAAATGATGCACGCTAAATCAGTAGATTTAACACCGCTACCTAAAAAGTCTAATGTATCTCTTTTATAGGGTTTGGGGGAGGGGGGGGGGGTCAATACAGCATTGTATTGTGTATGCACTAAGCATTGATATAACAAATTTGAAATATGTATTAAGCTTTTCAGTTCTAGAATAATAAAATCAATTTTAATCCTAACTTGCTGCAGTACAAATGATTGAAATGAGATGAACAGACCAAAAACTTGAATTTGATTAGATAGAACTGATGTTGACAAAGTTTTCCTTTGGTTTCCATAAATCTGCAGTTCAAAAAGGGTAAAAAAAATTTTATTGGGTGGACACGGGTTCCCTGAAAGTAAGACGTTTTGAATAATATTGCTGTGAACTTTTGGTTTTAGAATAACACAAATAACACATAGTGCAGTCAAATAGATATATAAATAGTGAATGTTAATGAACAAAGAGACTAAAATAGAATGATAATCGGACACGGGGATTGAAATACACTGCAGGGCTGCATATCTGAGGGAAGGATTGTTGTGATGTTGCGGGATGTAATCCAGAGCTCTTTAAATACGGGCATTTTAGACATTGAATCTGAGAATGTGTTTTTATGGATGAAATGTTTTGCTGATAACACGTTCAGGAGCGGTATTATCTCTGGGGTATTTTAATCATGTCCTTCTGAGTCACCTTTAGGTACGGCTGTCTGATAACAGCTGAATGTTCTCCACCCGGCAGAGGGACTTTTATTTTGCTAAACGCGTTTTTGGGCGGCCTCCGTCTAATAGCTCCCCGATATTGGGTGCCGTTTTCACGGAGAGTTGCTAGCCGCTGTTCAGTACACGGATCAGTGGAAACGACTGTGGTAAGAAATCATTTTAAATCTTCAGGTCTCAAACTTTCTGACCAGTGCAGGGTAAAGAGTGTAAGTCTGATCATGACTGATCTTCCGCTTGGATGTCCGGGGGTTGTCGTGGTTTTTAAAAAGGGCATTAGCCTGAATAGCTCGTGCTAGTTAACGTTAGCTGATGGGAAACTAGCTTGCTAGCTTGGTTGGCTTCTTAACGATAATTAGCATAGTTCACTTTGAGCTGGTTGCTGACTAGCTAGCTAGCTATCCTCGTAAAACGTTAAGGAGCGATAGTTTAGCGCAAATCAGCTGTACATCATAAAACCATATAGTAGCCATATATTACCGGCTCTGTTATTTAGTTTATGTGGAGTAGAGCCAGGTAGGTCACCATGTCACAACCTAGAACTGTATACATGTCACATCAGTAACATTAAATGCTCAGCTACCTCGTGAGCTTAGCTAAGTTAGCTTCTTTCGTAGCCCGGTTAAACCAAAGGCTGTTGAATCTAATCGTGTGGAACTTGTATATAATATGTACGAAGACATTTGCTTAGTGCTAACTGATATGTAGCTGGATATGGGTTTATGTAACCCCAATGATGATTTGTCAGTCGGGCTGGCTAATCTGCTAGGAGCCTTGTAGTTCAACAATTGCAGTCAGTAGGTGCAGTGACACGGTTGTGGTGGTGTTGTTAGTGTGTGTTGTGCTGGTACGAATGGATCAGAGACAGCAGTGCTGCTGGAGTGTTGAAACACTGTATCCACTCTCTGTCCACTCTATTAGACACCGCAACCTGGTCAGAGACAATAGCTCATCAACTATGAGTTTGTGTTGGTCATCCTCTAGTCTTTCATCAGTGGTCACAGGACCCTACACACAGGATGCTGTTGACTGAATGGCTTTGGTTGGTGGGCTATTTTCAGTCTAGCATGGACAATAATCTATGAGCATGAACCAGTCGTACGAGCACAACACACACTAACACACCACCATGTCAGTGTCACTTCAGTGCTGCAAAGGATCCACCACACACATAATGCCTGCACGGTGGTGGTCCTGTGAGTGTCCTGACCATTGAAGAACAGGGCTTACAGCAGATAAAACAGATGGACTGACAACATTAAATGGATAATGAGTCTAGAAACAAGGAAGTGGTTTTAATGTTGTGGTTATCTGGGTATAAACACAGATATATGACCCCACTTGTGTCTAGGTATTGTTTTGTCCTGTGTAGTATTTATGTTCTGTTCTGTATTTGGTTTGGTGTATGTATCGTATGTTCTGTTCTTGTTTCACCCGATCGTGTATTTGTACTTCATATAGTCCTGTGAAATGTGCTGCTGTTGTGTGTTGCACCATGGAGCCCTAAGAATGACATTTCATTCCATATGGTTATATTAAGGAATGACAATAAAAAACAAATCCAATTTTTGGCATATCCAGATTGATTTGAAAGTTTGGAAATCTGGACAGCAAAAAACAAAAACCCAGGAAATCAGATTTTTCGCATGTCCGATTCAGACTACTTATGTAAATGTAATTCCATTGATATTTTTACATGTCGTCACCGTCCAAAGAAAGACAAGTGTCTCCAAAATGGCAACTTCACAGGAGCGCCCAAAACCTAATGTAACTTTAATGCAAGTAAAAGGAACCAGACCTTTATGTTCCATTTCTGTCGGTCCATTCATCATGACATCTTCACACAGTGTAAAGGGCAGCTGCTGTGTTCAAATGATGCATAAAAGTCCACAAAAATGGAGATACATGTTTTTCTTTGAACAGCGACGATGTGCATCACAGTCAGTATGCTCTGGAAGCTGAAATCAGATTTCAGTGTCTTTTGCATCACTCACAGCCTCACAACAACCATGTCAGGTCCAAAGTAGTGGAGGTTCTGAGATTTGCTACATCGTTATCACAGCAACCCATACACGTAGGTTGGTAAGGTCCGGACACACAAATCCGATCGAATTACCTGCAAATATCAGTGCGAGCAGGCGTTTCAAAAGATCTGACTTGAGAAACAAACACAATTTGCTTGCTGTCTGAACACCGTTCTTTATATTGTTTGTCAAAAATAATGCACGTGTAGCCTACATTGTTCCGATCTGCCAGATATGTGGTTTCATGTATGCTTTGTGCCTGTGAATTTAATGAAGCTGAACTGCTGTTTAGTTGTCTCACTTTTGTCTTCCGTTTCTGAATATGAAATAAGTTTAACATGGAATGTTATTGAAACGCATGACCAATTAGGCACTGTTTGTCCTCCTGTTACAGATACCAGATCGCAGCGCAACAATGCAGACAATTAAATGTGTAGTAGTTGGAGATGGTGCTGTGGGTAAAACTTGCCTTTTGATTTCATACACCACAAACAAGTTTCCTTCAGAGTATGTACCAACAGTAAGTACATGGAATATGAATGTATTAAATGGCCACACTGTTACTCTCAGCAGTACTCTACATTTTAATGAGAAAACATTGTCAGCTCAGAGTTGCATTATATTTCTGTTTTCCAGGTGTTTGATAACTATGCTGTAACTGTAATGATCGGCGGTGAACCTTACACTCTCGGATTATTTGACACTGCAGGTACGGTGATTTCTTATCGTGCAAACATGAATAAATGTTTACACCAGTAAAATGTCAGTGAAGTAAAGGAGCTGTAGGAGCAGACGCTAAAGAGGATTTGGATTAAAAATATGTCCTGTCCATTCAAAGTGCGACAGATGGTGAGATTTAAATATATGCATTTCAGCCACAAATCTGAAAGGATGTCTCTTTTTTTTTTTTTTTTCTTTCTTTTTTTCTAGGTCAGGAAGATTATGATCGGTTGCGTCCCCTGAGCTATCCTCAAACTGATGTCTTCTTAGTTTGTTTCTCAGTAGTTTCACCCTCATCTTTTGAAAATGTTAAGGAAAAAGTAAGTTCTGAAACGCAACCAACAGTAACCAGTGTTTGACGACATGTGTGATATTAAGGTGTTGATGTTTAGAAACCCATCGAAGCATTTTATCCATCATCTATGAAGCCAACCTGAGAGTTTGTTCACAAGCTTTCCTTTCTCTCCTCTTGCATGAAGTGGGTGCCTGAGATCACCCATCACTGTCCAAAGACCCCATTCTTGCTGGTCGGAACCCAGATTGACCTTAGAGATGATCCCTCAACTACTGAAAAGCTTGCCAAGAACAAGCAGAAGCCCATCACTCCCGAAACAGCAGAGAAACTAGCCAGGGACCTGAAAGCAGTGAAATATGTGGAATGTTCAGCTTTAACGCAGGTGAGTAGACTTGAAAACAGACCTTTAGCTGCAGTCACACTGCATTTAAATTTGAAGTTTGTGTCTGCTTTGCAAAAATGTACATGTCTCAGTCAGTTAGCAAGCTAGCTAACTTGACCACTATAAACAGTAACAACGCAAAAGCAAGAATAATTATATAATCACTTGCACATTGAGTTGTTGCAAAAAGTGTATATAACTACTGTGCTTGTTGGCAGTGGAAGGATTTGTGTGTTCAGATGGTAGCCTAACACTTGTCATGCTGTGCAACACGCTCACCAGACTCACTTACCAACAGTAAAAGCACAAAACTAAAGAGAGTTTCATCATCTCATAGTTTGGCAAGTGATTATGTACGATGCAGTCTGTCTTTTGTGTGTTTATTCACAGCTTGTGGGGACGACATGTTAAGAGTTGTGTTTAGACACTGCTAAATGTAGCATTTCCTCCACTGCATTTTTAGTGCTGCTGTATGAAGGGCCAACTCTTCAGAGGTCAACCTAACCAAAGCAGCACTGATGGTTAGGAAGCTGTGACAAAACTCACCAAAGTTAAGTTCAAGGCCGAGTTTTGCAACAAACAGTATTTGGCAAAACCACTCATCTTGGTGAATACCTTTGAATTGAATGTAATTCCATGAGAGAAAGAAAAGCTGATGTGCCGGGGCCGTTAAGCTAGTCTCGCAGGACTGGATGCTATCTCATAACAAGCATACACATCTGAGAATAACATGTTAGTAGAAGTAGATGGTAGCAGATTCACAGCAAACAAAGCCACAGGCTTTTCTTATAAAACCCCCTACAGACTCAGACAAATACAGACAGACACCTCTGTCTGGCTGCTTTGGCCCTTCGCTACGATGCGTCCACTTGTCTGCCATGTTGAACCAGGCAAGACTGGCTTGTAAACAAATACAAATAAACGGGGAAGTTGTGACTTTTCTGGATAAACATCATCATGGCGATTTTACAGCTGTTTTCAGCGAGTCATTCAAGGGTTTGTTGTCTCCAGTTAGCCCTGAGTTATAATTGCTGCTAGATGCTAAAATGAGGGCTGTATATTATAGGTGGGCAATATGGCAAAAAGGCTGTGCATCTATTTTCCAGTCGTGTCTTCAAAGAGTTATGACAAGTTGCATGAACCGTTAAAGCGGTGATACAGATGCACAATCCAGCGTCTAGTCCAGCACTTGCATGACTATGCTTAGACTCCTCCATCCCTCCATCTGGGAAAAATACCTGGAATATAAAAGACAACACAAGCAAAACAGCATCTTCACACATAGCAGGCAAGTATTTCCACATCACATTTACTCCAGCCTTATAAACAGCAATTATGTACAGCTGCTGCTGTCCCGAAGTTAATGGCCACCACCCTGTCCAGTGATATCTTATTGAATGTATTTGTGTTCCCTGACGAGATGATTTGTGTTTAAATTGTGTTCTGATCTCTGCATGTGCACCGTACCTGCACGCTTAACTGGGTTTTTAGTAGTCAGCTTTCTGTGGCACCACCAGCAAGCTTGTTGTATTTATTAGCAAGCATGCCAGAGCACTTTCTTGTGTCAGCCACCGTCCCCACTATGAAATCTGAGGTGTTAGACTAGCCGTAATCTTCTTCTCTGATCGTGACGACATTTCTAGTGTCAGTAGTGTGGTTGATCTCTGACAAGAAATTCATGTGCCTCCTAAGTAGGGCATTTTAGTGCTCTGCCATTGTAAATGTGTGTATATTCAGCTCCTGCTCATGTTCTCAATTAGAGTACTCATTTCCCTGTTGTTCTGTCTTTGCAGAAAGGGCTGAAGAATGTATTTGATGAGGCCATCCTAGCTGCCCTGGAGCCCCCTGAGCCTAAGAAGAAGCGTAAATGTGTTCTTTTATGAGTTCAGCCTTTATGTAGGTCCTTTCAGGCATAAACCATCATGATGTATGATTATTTTCCATAAAGTTTTGGTTCTTAATCTTAAACCTTTATCAGGAAAGGACTGACTATTTTCAATACATTTTGTTTTCTTTTTCTTTTTCTTTTTTGGTTCCATATTTGCCTTGAAATATAATGCCACCTGAATTAAGCAAAATGGATATGTGTAATGAGTGTAAGATATTACTTGACAAAAAAAAATTTGTCGTCAATTTAAGATTATCTTGATATGTCAAATGTGTCATGATTGTACTCTTCCGACATGGAGGTGATATAGTGCTTAAAGCTAAAAAGTGCTTTTCATTTCAGTTATTTATTCGTGGTTAATATTCTGACAATATTAAGATTGAATATGCTATGAGAAATCATTGGATGTTTTCCATGCATTCCAGGATGGCAGCAATAATATGTGTTGTTTACATCCACTGGCCGCTTCATTAGGTACACCTCTTTGTATCTGTACTCATTGTCCATTTTATCAGTTTCACCTACCAAATAAGTGCACTTTGTAGTTCTGCAGTTACAGACTGCTCTCTGCACTTTGTAAGCCCTTATACCTTGTTCTTCCATGGTCAGGACCCCCCCCCCCCCCCCAGAACCACAACAGAGCAGGTATTGTTTGAGTGGTGGATCATTCTCAGCACTGTGGTGTGTTAGTGTGTGTTGTGCTGGTGCGAGTGGATCAGACACAGCAGTGCTGCTGGAGGTTTTAAACACCTCACAACAACTGTTCTGTATGCTCCATGCAGTGCTGTGAATGATCCACCACCCAAATAATACCTGCTCTGCAGGGGTCCTGTGGGGATCATGACCACTGAGGAACAGGATAAAAGGCGATTAACAAGTATGCAAAGAAACAGATGGACTACAGTCTACTACAACTACGAAGTGCTCCGATGTGGTAAGTGAAGCTGATAAAATGGACAATGAGTGTAGATACAATCGGTCAGTGTATTTAATACAAATTAAGCCATTATTTGAAATGCCATTAAACATTTCAAGGTCTCCACAAAACCTGGGAAATGATCAGTGTTACTGTATCTGGTTGATGTATCATGATGCAGACCATGCTGGCTGTACTTCTTTTTAGGTTAAAGGTAACCGAGAAGAACTCAAGAACTGTAATAAAGAACCTAATGTTTTTTTATTTTATTTTTTTTCCCCCCTTTTGAGAAAGTGGGCCAAAGGTTAAAAATCAATCAAGACAGTCATTCACCTCTAGTTTTGCCTCTAAAACAAATTCAGAAAGAAATGTTCCAATTCGGTTTTTACAGCTTGTTTAAACAGATTTCGGATTCAGACAGGTTTCGCTTTCCATACGCTTCACACGTCTGTAAATTAGAACTGTGGTCTCATTAAATCCCATATATTTCACATTTTCTGTTCACTTTGTTGAAGAACCTTCAGATTGTTTTATTTATATGTGTAATTGCCATTACTCTCTTGATGAAATTTTAATTGAGTTTATTAATCATAGAATAACGATGTGAAGGTGGTCCCTTGCCGTTCAACCATTTAAACGCAACACTTGTGTGGTTTTATTTTTTATTTTTTTTCCCTTTTTCTTTAATATATATTTTTATATTGAATGTTCTGTTACAGAAAGGAATTAATACATGTGAATATTACATTGGAATAAACATTTCCAACATTTCAAAACAAAAAAAATGTTTGTTCAAAGCAGATCTCTTAACACACTGAAACATGTTCTCAAACACTGGGCCGTGAAGAACCCTTAGGTGCTCCTAGGGCAAGAGGGTAGGGTAGGTGGGTAGTCATTCATAGTAGACTGATGATGGCACCTAGACATAAAAATCAGTGAGGAATAACTGACTAAACATTAACAAAAAGAAATATAGCATGTTTTCAAACAATAAACGACGCTAATGCAGGCCCTGGCACAATGGCCAGCCAGTCCTTTACCTCCAGATTAAGGCACAGATACATCATGCAGTATTTCTTGTAGTACTGGATGCAAACATCACCCTGAGGCTACACACACTTTAACACTGCTCTTAGTGACCCGTATTCCATTGTGGCCATTCCAAAACCTTCTGTCCTGACCACCATGAGTGAAACGGATGAAGCGAACTCCTGGTCCGTAGTCCTTAAAGACATGAGTAATCTAAAATACAACGTACAGAAGGACATCAGACATTTTGTCCAGCAGAGAAGCAGCACCAAGATGTGTCTCTAGATCTAAGCTATTGAAGGTGTCCTTAAATCACATCTCGCAAATAAAGTAAGAAATTAGAATTGCAGCATTTAGTCTTAGATTAGAAGTAGTTAAATAAGTTAGGCAGGATTTGACTGGGATCATTATATTAAAATTACGTTCTGGTACAGATTGCTGATTGCCTATTAAATATAATCCACATGTAAGGGAGAGCAATATCTTATCTAAACTAATTCATTAGTTAATTAGCTATTTAATTGAATTAAGTCCTCTTACTTTTTGGATTAATTTTTTTTTTGGAAACAAACAATCACAAAAACATCACTGTTCCATGAAACAAAATGATTTAGGTGACAAAACTGTCTGGCAAAACTACGCCCACCCACTCCATTGTGTGTGTGTTTTTTGTGCTGAGAAAAATAAATAAACTGTGCAATGTCCTCGAGTGACAAAGATACCCTTTTTTTCCCCTCTTAGGGAGTTTTTCCTTGGCACAGTCGCCCATTGCTTGCTCATTGTGGCTTGGGCCAGGATTTAAAGCTGTAAATCTGCTTTGTGATAACTCTTGTCATGAAAAGTGGAATAGAAGGTGCCATCAGGTGCCACTTCCTGTTTTGGTGAAAGCAACACAGAGTTTGGTTCTAAAAGCTAAACTTGCATATTTTTACACAGCTCAATGGCTTATCTGTTTAGCCACCATGGCAAATTCGCTTAGGACAGTAGCTATAGCAGAACAACAGTTCTTAAAATTCATAATCATATCCATCCAGATAAGGAAACAGTATAGTTGCTAAGTATGCTAACTAGCCAAACTTCCTAAAAACTGTCCTAACTTTAGGACAACTCCAAAACTACAGTGATGGTGGTGAATAATGAGGAGAATGTTAGCCTGTTTATTAGGAATAATATGTTAGTGTTTGAGAAATGGAAACTGAAACTGGGGAGCACCAACACTAATAACCAGAACAAAGCAGTCTCACCATAATCCTAACCTAACCAGTTTATTGCGCTTTACTTGTTTTCTGAGCTTTTTCTTGTTTTTTTACACAGGTAACAATAGCCATTCATTTGCTTGGAAACACGTCTAACAGTTGACCATTGACTAGAACAGGTTAAGATTCCTAATTTGAGATACACTGTATAATTGGAAATAAAGCATCACATATGATGAAGCAGAGGACAAAGGATAATAATAATAAGGGGACGAATAAAATAAATCACTGTAACGCCATATACACTCATGGTCAATAGTTGCACCCTCAAGAAAGTGTGGGATTGCAGTGCTATTGGGAAGGAAGATAAAGGTTACCAGGAACAATAAATGATGATAAATTTAGACTGATATTTTTTTTTTAGAATCTTGATTATGTAACATTTGGTAAAAGGTGTCAGATTAATATGTTTTTACATATATTATTATTATTTCAACCGCAGTCTTAAATTACATTGGAAATGGCATATAAAGGTTTTCCTGAAATGAAATCAATTCTATTTTTGGAATAAACTGCAATGTCAACAGTGAATCTGAAGAAGGTTTTTAGCTCTGGCATAGGTTTAATCTGGGTCTGGAAATCTGCTTTGTTTTGATAAATCCTACTGAAGGTAGAAGAGTTTTCTGAGTTTTCCAAATAAGGAGAATAAAACTAAGCCTATCAGTCAGTCTAGCTGTACCTTTGACAACAAGTAGTATATTTATATACCTCTTTCCATATCTGATCATTCCAGTTTGGAAAGGTGACATGCTCAAGTTTGAAGGTTTGGATTGCCTTCTTGTTTTGATTGAGCAGTTCAACACACATGGTATATATGCTTCCACAGTCATACCGTACAGCACACCTGTACACAAACAGAGATTGTGTCAGTGAATGTGATCCACACAGCCCTCCCCTGGGACAAGAAAAAAGAATGAATGCTCACCAATCTGAAATGACGATGTGGGGCTGCATTTCATCTAGGAAAGCAGGACTGTAACCTGCCTCCTCCAAATCAATCAGCTGGCGCTTCAGACATAAACTAAAGACATAGGTTCATGTTGATAGATTCATGCTGATAATGAATCATTTTCTTCTCTTTTTAAATCATTTTTAAAATACAACACTTACCTGTAGGAGGCAACAAAGCACTTCGATACTGTCGTGTCTGGGTGAGGTGCAAATACGCACTCGATATTCCACCCGTCACCTCCATTGTTTATGATCTCCCAGCCACTGAAACTCTCTACATGAGAGAACATGACAAGAGCTTGTTGTGTTTGTGTTTAGCATTGTGCTAGCCACTTACAAGGGAAATTAGACATTTCGCTAGAGGCACACAATATGGCAATATTTTTTCAGACATCTGATCAGTTGGGGCCGACAGTAAAGAACCAGTAAAGTGACAGTAAAGTGTCATTTGAACACATTTGAATATTTTTCCAGTTAAAGGTGCAGTATGTAAGTGTGGCACCTAGTGGTAAGACTGCAAACTGAATATCCTTGAATACCCCTCCTTTTCAAAGTGCAAAGCTGACTGTACGGTGGTCATCGTGTTACTTGTTGAGCTATGCCCACGGCCAAACCAGGCAACTTCTGTCTTATTCGAAAAACATTTGTCCCTCATCAGCCAAAGACCAGACCAAAGTGTATACATTCTATTTACCTTTTCTATTTTCTGCCAATGTGTATCCCATTTTCAGTTGTCTTCTTCGTTTTCACAGCTCAATATAACCCTCTTTTAACAGTACATTGACATAAGTTGTTGGGAGTGGTTCTTGGGATATTACAAAGCTGTTATAAATAGAAACGATCTTGATTGTTTTTGTGTTAATAAAAGCTAATCTGATTTACCTTCACAGCAAACACCAGAACAGGACCTGAAGCCAAACAGAGTCGTTTAATTTAAAGAAACGAAAGAAATGGCTAAAACATTTGGGAAACTGTAACTGGAGAACTGTGACACTCTTGACACTCTGATAAACATCACAGAGCTCTTATTCATAACAGTTATACAGTCCTCATAGAACAGTCTGTTCACTTAGTGGCTACCTTTGCAGTGCCACCAGGCTGTTAATCCTGGCTATACATGACCAGATTGTTGTCTCTTTGAAAGGGGAAAGACCAAAATACTCAAGGTCAAGTTACTGTTTCATAAACATATTTCAAATCACTGATAAAATCTTTTTTTTTTTTAATCACACAAAAAGTGTGATTTTTAGGCTTGTTCTAGTCACTGCGCTTAGGCAGATCACTACAACGATCACTTCACTGCACTTCGCTGCTCACGGCATTAAACCAACAAGCCGACTGACTCCTTTTTCCCGTTCATATTTCAAACACTGACGAGTCTCCTTATTCCTAACATCTCAGGCCTGGCTAACTTACTTATTTGGCATGTTTGCAACGTCCTAGAATCCTTCATAACTCCCATTATGGTGTGAATGGAAGTCCATCGAATTTTTCCATGTTGCCAACAGAAAATCTTAATACCACATCACAATGTTACCTAATAGTAAGGTTGTGGCAGTGTAAACAGCACCACAACATTGTAGCAACGCTGTAACAAAGTAGATAGCGCTGTGACAGTGTTGTGTGTTTGCTGAGGTAGATGTCTTATGGAAAATCAGAGCTGTGCACGTTTTCTTCTTGTATCAGGCAGCAATAACGTTGTTGCACTGATTAAGCTGGTGATGATTGCGATGCTGATACGATACATCGTGCAGCCCTGGCTGTGATCACCGTGCTCAAGTCGTTAGCCCGCTGCTCTGACTTACCGACGGCGCTGGAGTTCCTCAGGAGGTTCCGAGGTTGCCTAAAGTAGAAGGTCTTCCAGTCTTCGAGCTCTGTGGTGATGTAGCGGAGGTTCAGACCTTCCCTCCGGCATCTCTCCTCCCAGAATGAAGCGCTGTCCACCACCGCCTTCCACGCACGACACACCAGGCGGCACACGCACACAGCCTGCTGAGCAGGAACGTTCAGAAGAACCTTCTTGATGACAGCAAGAGGAAGACCCGGATACTGAAGCAGAGGAAGAGGGAAAAGAAGAAGAAAAATACTTTCTTGTCATATAATCTGAACGTACGCAGCCAAAACAGAATCAATAGGCTGTTGTACACGGGTCAGATGCTCACGCCTCCAGTGCTCGATGACTGACGCATTCTTCTCTTGTTGTCTAACCAGCCTCTCAGTCAGAACAGTGAGACCGATTAACTCGCAGGTTAAAGTTAACGGTTCCCGGGCGTGTCGGATGGACCGTTAACAGTTAATCAGTCTCACTGTTATTGACTGTTACTAACCCGGACTGCTCGTCACCTCACCAATTCTTCATGACCTTCCGCATTTTAAAGTCCCGCCCACCATGGATCTCAAAATGACTTCAGGCGTACGTCTCAAAATAACGATAAAGCTTCTTAAAACAGTGAGATACTATCTCTAAATACAAGGCACTTTTTCGGCTCCTTCAGTCATTCTTGAATCATTCACAGCTCTGTTCATCTTTCCGGACAATTCTTTAGAGGTGAGCTGAGGAGACTCCACACAAAGAAGGCAACTGGACCGGACAGAATGTGTCCCAGACTACTGAAGTCCTGCGCCGCCGAGCTGGGGGCACCCCACAGCACATCTTCAACCTGAGTCTGCGCTTGGGCAGGGTTCCCACACTGTGGAAAACATCATGCCTTGTTCCAGTACCCAAGAAGGGACAACCCTGGAACGCCTCCTTCTACACCTTCTCAGACCCCAGGTTCAACACGCAATGGACCCCCTGCAGTTCGCCTACAGGGAGAAAGTGGGAGTAGAGGACGCCATGCTATACCTTCTCCTTCGGGCCCACTCTCATCTGGACAAGGGGGGGGCAGCGCTGTGAGAGTCATGTTCTTTGATTTCTCCAGTGTGTTTAACACCATTCAGCCCCTCCAACTGAGAGACAAGCTGGCAAGGATGCAAGTCGATCCGCACCTGGTCTCCTGGATTACTGACTACCTCACTGGCAGACCTCAGTATGTCAGGCTGAAGGACTGTACATCAGAGACTGTGATCAGCAGCACAGGAGCACCACAGGGGACTGTACTTTCCCCTTTCCTCTTCACACTGTACACCTCAGACTTCAAGTACAACTCTGAGACGTGCCACATGCAGAAGTTCTCGGACAATACTGCTATTGTGGCTTGTGTAAGGGGAGGGCAGGAGGCGGAGTACAGAAACCTGGTAGAGGACTTTGTGGCATGGTGCCATAGGAACAAATTGCTACTGAACACTTCCAAGACCAAAGAGATGGTGGTGGACTTTCGCAGGGCCAGGCCACATAGCCAGTCTCAGCCAGTCTCTATTGAGGGGGTTGAAGTAGAGATGGTTAAGACCTACAGGTATCTCGGACTGCACCTGGATGATAGGTTGGACTGGTCAGCCAACATTGATATCCTGTACAGAAAGGGGCAGAGCCGGCTCTACTTCCTGAGGAGGCTGGTGTCCTTTAACATCTTTAGGAAGCTCCTGCAGATGTTCTATCAGACTGTGGTGTCCAGCTGTCTCTTTTATGCTATGGTGTGCTGGGGAGGAAGCATTGAGAAGAGAGACGAGATGTGACTGGACAAGCTGGTCAGGCGAGCGGGGTCAGTTGTTGATGTGGAGCTGGACTCTGTGGTGACGGTGGCAGAGAGAAGGACACTGCACAAACTGCTCTCCATTATGGATGATGATGGGCATCCACTGCACACCATCATCATGGACAAAAGGAGCAAGTTCAGCGGCAGGTTACTGTCACAGAGCTGCTCCACAGACAGACTCCGGAGATCCTTTGTCCCAAGAGCCATCAGGCTCTTCAACTCTTCCCAGCAGGGCCGGAAGAGGGAAGAGGACAGATGAGGACTAAATTCTCTTGTTAAATCATAGGTTTATTTATCTGCACTATTACACTTTACTGTATATACTGTACATCTAAACCCATGGACACTCTGGACACTACTGTATATCCTGTATATCTGCACTCCTGGACACTCTGGACACTTTACTGTATATACTGTACATCTAAACTCCTGGACACTCCACTTTACTTAAATACCAATATATGCACATGTTTATTATGTTAATTCAGTCATTATCTGCTGATAACTGCGCCCCTTGCACATTTATTTATTACTATTGTCTTTTCTTCAGGTCTACAGTTGTATTTGTATTTCTTGTATATATTCCTCGCCTCCTTGCGAAGTGAGATATATTTATATATTTATCCATAGTGACCTGTACTATGTATAGTTTATAGTTTATAGTTAATAGCTAACAATACTGCTGAGCCGGTACCTACCCATTTAGGTTTTCATACTGCACAACCCTGTTGTTTATTTTGTACTTGTTTTACTGTTTTAATGTGCTGTTTTTGTGAAACTGCTACTGGCTGCTAAATTTCCTTCGGGATCAGTAAAGTATCTATCTATCTATCTATCTGTGCCTGAGGTGTTACAATAAGTGCTGCACCATTTTTTGATTTTGATTAAAGAGCTGGATATCAGCGCCAATGTGGAACAGAAAAATTCAAGAAGCTGGTGAATGTCAAAGGAATAATTGGGATGTTGATGCATTGGTAATATTTTTCATATGATAATATCAAAAAATCAAAACACACAAATCCGTGAAGCACTCCATATTTCATGGAGCTGGAGGTTAGTGAACCAGCCATTAGGGCTGAACCCGACTCAGAATTTTGTCAGTCGAATCGGATTCGCCCGTCCTGGCCGACGATTCAACTATTCGTTCATGTTTTTTCTCCATATATATTGTCTAGTAATCAGTAAATCAATTCAGATCTGATGTCATCCTCATTTAGAAAGTCAGCAGAGTCACAGGAACATATTTTTAAACTAAAAGAGACGTGGCATATGATGAACGATCTGAATCGGAGGCTGATTATTATAGCGTCCGGCAGCAAGCACGTATTCATGCTAAAAAATTACATTTTTTTATCTTTTTAATTTCACTTTTAACAGCTTCTTCAGTAGGATGACCCTTTGTCTTTCATCTATCATAAATAATGAACTCCTAAATAAACCAAATTAGTCAATATTTAAATTAGTTTTATATGAAAAGAAGAACGGCAGACCTGAGCCATTTAATTATTATATCACCTGTGCTGAAATAATTATTTCTCGTTTATCGTCAGGCATATTCAGTGACTGTACTTATCTTTAAATAAAAATAATCTTAGCTGTAAACGAATAAATAAAAATATCTGTAATTTAGGTTCTAAAATAATGGAATTATAATAAAACAAACGTCTTCGGTCCGTTTTCTTCACCGCAAACAGCCATTATGTCTAAAACGACTCAAGTCAACTCACTGGTTTGAAGCAGTGTTCGATGTCTGACTAAATGACGAGCAGAATTAGCTTTAATTTGTTCGGATTCTCTTCTTCAAAGCTCCTCCAGACTTTTTCTGAGACATCGTTCCACCCGTGTTTCTCAGCTTCACAGCTTTAGCTTCCTTCAACAGTGAACCGCCAGTGCATGTTGTCACGTGGATTTCATTTTTTAGCAAGCATGCGTCATAGCCCAGCTAGAACTTAAATATATATTTATTATTCCCCTTTTAATAATTATTAAAATGTCTTTTTACATTCTTAAAGTTCTTGTGCATTTTTGTAAGCTTTTGTCTGTTTTATGAGAAAAAAAACCCGTCACTGTTGTCAGTCGACTTGAAGATTCTCAGTCGACTTAAAGGGTCTCCGACTCACGATTCGACTCGTCAACTTCTAGAGGGCAGCCCTACCAGCCATGTGACTGGGAGGGTCACATGTTCGATTTGCTGAGCTGACAGGACACGACTGAAGTGCCCTTGAGCATGGCATTTAACCCCCTACTGCTCCCTGGGCACTGTGAATTGGGCTAGTGTGTGTATGTGGGTGTTTCACATCACGGTTGGGTTAAATGTGGTAGACAAATTCCTCTGTCTGAAAACACCATTGGTAAATGGTTGTAAATCTAATTCTAATACCTGGATCTTTGTGCATAGAGCTATCGGTAAACGCACTATGTTGGGACATTTCAACGTAGCTGCTGTAGCAACATGGTGTTTGACTTGTTACCGTCAAACAAATCGGTACAGGGCTATCCGTACAAAAACAAGCAGACTGAGAAGCAGCTTCTTCCCAAGAGCTGTGGCCTCCACAACACCTCACTGACTGGCTGATTACTACCTCTGGACCACATCATGTTCACTCTACACATGTATGCACATTAATGTACACTCACCTTATGGTATACATTATTATCCATAGTGTAATTCTACCTCCATAGACTTTCAACATTCTGCATATTTTGCACATCCATGCACAGTCACTTTACACATTCAACTTATTTATTTATATTTATGTTGCAACTGTTGCAGTAGTTTACTCCCATTGAGTGCACTGTCCATATGTAAATATCTGAACTATTTATATTGTATATTACTGCTCTTTTATTATGTATTGTTTCTTCTTAGAGAGTGTCACACTAAATTTCGTTGTATGCTAGTACAATGAAAATAAAATTTTATTCTGTTCTATTCTATTTCGTTGTGGCAGCCTCTGTTAGACGACCCGCTCCTACGTAGATATGAAGGCATTTTCTAAGCTGACAAAAACAGTGATTTGCAGGTAATTACACTCCATTTCTGCTAATAGATGCCCCTAAAGCTTGCACACCGCTCCTTAAATAGAAGCATTAGATGCCTTTATCTGCAACATAACTCATTTTATGTTCTGCTTCAAAAATAACATCACTATTTTACCATTAACAGTTAGATTTAAAGGGGAACTCTGACTGTTGTGCACATATGGTGTACATATGGTATCTAATACCATTAAAACATACAACATTATATAAACCAAAAACTTTATTTCTAGAAATAGACATTTTTTTTGGTGGCTGCATCAAATGGTTGCTCTCTCTCTCTTGTCCACTGAGCGAGGCACAGCAAGCTAAATATCTCATTTAACTCTAATACATCATTCAGCCTTTCCAACTTCAGCTAGCATATGACATCACTCAAGAGAAAAGCTTTTTTGATTCTATTATTTTCCATATTACTGACTGCACTGCAATTATATGACCCGTTTCTCATAATAAACCAAACAAATCAATTTGGTTTAGATGTCATATTTTAATAGTATTGGAAATGTACACTGTTTCAAGGTATACAAGTATATACTTTTGTTGGTAAATAAAATGTCTATATTTCTGTCGTAGACATCGTAATAAGTGGTTCCTTTCACCATCACTGTAAAGGGTGGGAAATATCTTCACAATAAATCATTTTATATGTCAACAACTGAACTCTGCAGTAACTTAGCATAAATAGCTTTTAATGATTAAGTATTTCAGAAAAACACAAAGTGCAATCAGAGAGTGCATATTTAGTGTAAAGGTCAATGGTTAAACATTGATTGAAGTGCTATACATGTTTATATATGCAGTATATGATACACATAGACAAGAACACAAACAGCAGAGCAGTCAACATTCTGGGTATGAATTTTAGTACAAGGTACTAACTACGAAAAGTACACAAAATATACCTTCTCTGTTATTATACTGGTTATTAAATATTATTATTATTATTATTAAATACACAGTCGAATGAGCCCCGCCCTACCACCATGGAAAGTAGAATATAAATAATAATAATAATGTGCCTCGACTGTGTACAAATTGTACTTGGTTTCCTCTCTCAATAGCATACTGAAATGAGGGAGGCTGTATGAAGGCACAATGCGAGAGAATGAATAATTTCCTCATTTCAATGAAATAGAGAAGCAGCAGCAAACACTACGCTTCTTCTGCTGGGTAGATTTCCACACTGCTGTTAGTGACCCGTATTCCGTACCAGCCAGCCCAGAACTGAGTGTCTTTCCCTCCGTGAGTGAACTGGACATAGCGAACACCTGGTCCATAGTTGGAAAAGACATGAGTCACCTAAAATAAAACACCAAAAGAATTAAGAGGAGGACATCAGAGAGGAGAGCTGACTTCAGCTATTCATCCAGTAACATTTCAACAATAATGGTGTTTAAAGCTGCGCTATGTAAGATTTGGGGATTCAGAGACCTCTCCGGTGGAACTGCACGTAACATGTGGAAGAACGCTGCTTAATGTCAGATGTGCTTAGGACCCAGGGCAGCCTTTACTTAAGGCCCCCAGGAGCCAAGCCAAACTAGATAAACTGTACACAGAAGTAGAACGTGTTGTAATGCACAAATTGACAAATGTGTGCATTAAGTCAAAATTGAAACAACCCACAGACCTATTAAAGACCAGCTCAAGACTACAATGGGCGAATTATGGCTATGCTATTGTGTTGGGCAGCTCAGTTTCATCTGATAACATGCATCTGTGAAGCCTTCTTAGCTAGTCTGCCAAATATCCTAATCAATATGGATAACAAAACAAATCCAGCCCTCTGGAAATTTCTCTTGAACCAGTTTTGATTAAAATCCATTTGATATTTACTGGAAGGGCCATAGAGATCCATTCATTTCTCCACTTCACGAATGAGTTTCTCCACATGAACTTAGAGGTGGAATGACAGAGAGATGCTAGCAGTCAGTAAAAGAAACTATGTGTCTGTCAAAAAAGAAATGTTGCTTTGTAGAATAGAGGGTATACACACGACTTGTTGTTTTTGTGTCAGGTGTGCTTGATGAGTAAATCCATAACACAAGTTACATATTGTATTGTCTACTCATCAATTAAACATTTCATGTAAAATATATTATTAATATAAATATAATATAAAGATATATAATGGTATGTAATATAATATTACATAACATGTAATAGACTTACATCTATATACTGTATAAAAGAAATGCTTTTAATCAATAAATAAAGTCAATATTCATGATAATAAGCCATGTGTCCTACAAACAAAGGGGGTATTCAGACAGTGTTAGCTAGCCAAAACAACCCATGGAAAACTTCACAATGCACATTTAGACGGCCAGATAACTGCAGGTCTGGAAGTTAAACCACAGGAATTTATATTTGCTGTTTTTCCTAATTAACACAGTCTTGTTGCAGAATGCTTTGCCACTCAGTTAGACTTATGGGCATCAATGCATACCCTCTACAGACGGCTTCATTAGTCACTACACTGGCATTGTGTTTTTTTAATTCAGAACAGGTCAGAAAGCTGCAGAGGTTCTGCAGACTATACACAATGCTAGTGTTAATGTAAGTATAGCTACCTCTAGTGCTGGTGTAGTTACCCAGAAAAGTGATCTATTACAAGCTGCTATTTACTACTCTCAAACTGTCCTGGTATTACACTGTTTATTACTTCTTGGAAAACAAAAGAAATAAAGGAAAAAAAAAACAATACCAATTTACTTACTTTCATATTACTATGTGCCAAATTGGCAGATGATTTAGTTTTTGTCAAGCATATTTATTTTAAAAAATTACCTTTTGAGGGTGTGTGTGTGTGTGTGTTTCTGTGGCGACCTGTACAGGGTGTCCCCCCACCCATATTGACTTGGTATTTTGTAAGCCTAATAGTTTTTTAATAGTTTTCTTTACATTCCTGCAGTAATAGATTCTGTGCTTCTATTCTTCCAGTTTGGCCAGTTTGGCCCAGTTTTGCTCAACATCTTCTGAATAGCTAACATATTCCAGCTCCAGTTTCACTGGTTTCTCAGACTTGTGATCCCAATGAAGCTAATTCTGAGGTCACCACTGTCCTGACTAGGCTTGTCCTGTTTTTACTGGTGGCATTTTCTTCAGCCTATGCAAATATAAATGCTTTGAAAGATTTTAAAATTCATGTTCAAGATTGACTTTTCTTATGAGCAATAACTCCAGTATTGAAAGAGAACCCAGTCAAAACTTGTTGAAGGACGTGTCATTTGCATATGTTTTCTTTACATTCCTGCAGCAATAGATTCTGTGCTGCTATTTTTCCAGTTTGGCCAGTTTTGCGCAACCTCTTCTGAATGGCTAACATATTCCAGCTGCATTTAGTTGGGCAGTTTCACTGGTTTCTCAGACTTGTGATAGCATAAACCTAATTTTGAGGTCACCACTGTCCTGATTAGGCTTGTTCTGTTTTATTTTATTGTTTTTTATGTTTCTACACAAATATAAATGCTTTGAGAGATCATGAAATTTATCTTCAAGACTTTTCTTACGAGAAATAATTTACTTCTCAGTACTTCACTGGGAGCACTTTGCCAATTTTCTGCTTTTTGCACCTACAAAAATGAAGCATATATTGGGTGGAAACTGAGGATTCTGAGGATTAAACATTGACCTGGTTCCATTGCTGATCATTCCACTGTTGAAAGATGACACGTTCAGGTTGGAAGGTCTTAATTGCCTTCATCTTGTGATTCAACAACTTTACACAGATCTCGTATTCACTACCACAGTCCCACCTCGGAGCATACCTGTACAGAAGGAAGGCGGATTTTATTAGAAGAATAGAACACATATGCCACTCGTGACCGAAGAAAGAATCAAAGAAGATTGAATTATATCTTACCAATCTGATATTATGATGTCAGGCTGCATTTCATCAAGGAGCGCAGGACTGTAACCCTCTTTCTCCAAGTTGACTAGCTGTCTCTTTATACATGCACTAAAATATAAAACATGGTTTATTATTGCTGAATAACAGGCTTCTATTACACAAAGGGTGTACATGGGCATTCTTTATAAAGCTTCACTTGATGGCTTCAGGCTTCATAATCCTTTTATGCATTTGTCTCCAATTTCTACATGTGCAAAGATGAATTTCAAGTATAAAACTCACAAGTATGAGGTAACAAAGCACTTTGTTACTGTTTCATCCGGATGAGGCACAAACATTCCTTCTATCGCCCACTTGTCACCTCCACTTTCTATGATCTCCCAGCCTCTGTAATTCTCTGGACAAGAGAAAATCACATACATTACTACTACTACTAATAATAATAGTATTACAGTAACATGTTCATAATTATTGAGATTTTGAAGGTTATTAGTGTCCTTCTCTGCACAAAGGTTGTTAGAAAACCATTCCGAATGTCATACCCTTTCTTGTTTTACTCAGTGGATTCAGTCTGGCAATCCACCACTTTACTGACATCAACCAACTGACATCAATGTGGGTGGTGGATCATTCTCAAAAATGCAGTGACACAGTGTGTTAGTATGTGATGTGCTGGCATTAGTGGGTCAGACAGCAGTGCTGCTGCAGTATTTAAACACTGTATCCACTCACTGTCCACTCTATTAGACACTTCTACCTTGTTGGTCCACCTTGTAGGTGTAAAGTCAAAGACACAGCTTGTGTTGGTCATCCTCTAGTCCTTCATCAACGGTCACAGGATGCTGTCCACCTGCACAACACACCCTAACACACCACCACGACCACCATGTCAGTGTCAATGCAGTGTTGAGAATGATCCACTCTGTAGTGGCCTTGTGGTGGTTCTGACCACTGAATAACAAAGTGAAAGGTTTTAACAAGTATGCAGGGAAACAGATGGACTACAGTCTGTAATTGTAGAACTACAAAGAGCAGCTATATGGTAAGCGGAACTGATAAAATAGACGGTGAGTGTAGACAGAAGGAGGTGTACTTAATAAAGCAGCTGGTGACTATGTCCAAAAGTATCGAGACAACCCTCTAATGAATGAAATCAGCTACTTTCAGTTGTCCCTCCATTGCTGATACAGGCACTTAATTGTGCAAACAAACTTACATAATCATATAGCAGCACTGCCAATCAACCTTCTGTTAATACCCTTGACTTCAGAAGAAATGCTGGACAATCAGTTGTTTACAAACTTTTGGACATGCAGGGTATTTTGAAGGGTGTGTGTTAAATTGTTGCGTTTTGGAATTATTGAAGCATGTAAATCTATTCTGATAGACCCCAAAATAAATATTACGAACACTGGATATGAACAAAACAGGTCTCCTTTAAAGAACAAATGAGAATGTGTTTTATTGTAGGGTGACCATAATTATGCCGATTTAAATGAATTTAGTGCTGCTTGTTAAAACTAGGGTAGTTGTAGGTTTATTAGTATAGTGGGTTTTTTTAATGTGGCACTACAGGTGCATATCATATCACTGCATATCATTATCAGTATTGTGAAAATGTTTGATGTCTTGTGATATGATATTTTTGCCCCGTTACCCATCCCTACTCTAAGCCACTACATTTCACCAGAATGTAGCCTTTCACATCAAACTTCAGGAAACTAGATCTCCAGGAGGAGGGCTGCTCACTACAGAGTTAAAGTGATAGTATGAGTGCACCACATGCACATCAGGCAGCTTGATCGACTGAGTGGTGTGCAGGTAATGCGATGTGCTGGTCACCTTCAGCTTTGTGATTCTTCAGTAGATTCCTTCGTTTCTTACACAGCCAGTAGAACACCTGCCAGTCTCTGGAGCTTCTGTCAGTGTTGCGGGGTTTCAGTCCTTCTCTTCGGCATTTCTCCTTCCAGAATGAAGCGCTGTCCACCACGTCCTTCCACTCACGACACACCAGGCGGCACACGCACACAGCATGCTGAGCAGGAACGTTCAGAAGAACCTCCTCGATGACAGTATAAGGAAGAGGCGGGTACTGAGCTGCCTGTGGTAGTTAGTGGACAACAAGAAGAAGAAGAAGTCAGTTCTTTACAGCTGCTCGGAGCTCCTAGCTCAAAACAGAATCAGAAAGACGCAGACCATTAACTTACATCCTGACCATGTGGAGTACTTGCTGATTGACCCATCCTTCTCTTCCTCCTCCTTCTCTTCATTGACCGCTCTTATCCCACAGTGTCGGAGCAGACAACAAACCGGGAACTTCCTTAGGACCCTAAACCAAAACCAAATCACACACCCCTCGCTGTGTACCGGTGAGACACCGCTCCATTCACACTTCTAGCTTTCGATATGTCTGTGTCGTGTTATTAGTGTGTTAGTATTCAGCGTGTTTCACACTCACGGCCCTCCACAGGTACAGTAACATGGAGGAGGCAGATGCGTGAATCAGTTCCTCCTTCCTTGTTTTTCTTTTTTTTCTTCGTCTTATTTTTTTCAAGGGTACATTTGCCTTTACTGCCACCTGCAGGGCTGGAGTAATTACAGGTTTTCCTTCCTTCTTCTTTCCATGCCTGTAACCCATGAGTTCAACACTTAGGGGAGACCAAATCCACGGGAAGTGGGGCAGGGCGTGGCCAGGAGTGGCGGGGCGTGGCCGGGTGGGGTAGGGTGTCGGGAGGTGTTGGATCCTCTGGTATCTTCTTAGCTGCAATGATCGACACTTTACTGTGTCTTCACATTTGATTGATAACAACGTAAAGACATTAACGTTAGTTGAATAGCCCCTGATCCCTGTTGGGTGCTGTTTGACTGTGTGACTAATTAACTTTCCATTTAACTTGTCCGTGTAGCTAACTACCGTTAGCGATGTTTGATTGATTAGCGCCTGCAAATCGCCCCGTTTTGTTTCCATTTTATACATTTACAGACAGTTTTACAATTTTACAAACAAAATGCAATTTATATTTACTATTACAGTTCCAGGGCATATTTACGTATTAATGCCACCTATTCATGCAGATAATAGAGGTTAAGTTATGAAGACTTTGACTGCGCCTCAGTTGCGTGCTACACAGCATGTATACGTACTAATCTGAATAGTACAGTTTGACAGACTAGTACATAGAACATTAACATGCTACATAACACATACATGCCCGAAACTGAAGGCAGCTGTCTCAAAGCCTTTGTTCTTCCTAACTGCTGACACAGAGTATTATGGGATGTGTGAGGTAGTGAAGGATACATTTATGCTGCCTGAGAAGCTCCCCTCCTTCGGTTCCGTTGGATCATTACCATTGGCTGCGTCTCAGTTGTGTACTACACATTGATATTACACAGTATATGCTAGGTACTAACCTACACAGTATGAGTTCAACAGGCTAGTACACAAAATATTAGCATACTGCACTGTTTCTTACGAACATGAAGTGATGAAGTGACCAGCTTACATTATACCTGGACTGGACCGGTGGCTGCTTTGACAGAGGTTTTTTTTTTTACCAAACACAAATATATAAATGCATCATTTACTAGAACCCATTAATTTTTACTGGCTGTTTTGACAGATTTGGATTGAACTACCATTTATACATAATTTCTGGTTCTGCCATCACCGCAGCCACCGTCACCATATATAACCATTCATTTTAAAGAATTCAAGTTGTCTTCTGCACTGCTGTTTTTATAGGAGGTGATTCCACAGAAGAGGAGTAGCAGAGGAGAAAGCTCCATCCCACCACAGAATGAAGTCTGGTCTTGGGTACACTACTATAGTCAGTCCAGAGCTATCTGAACGGAGGGAGTAAGACAGTAATAGTGTCATGTAGGGTAAGAAGTACATTATAAGTGATCTGGTGAAATACGGATATCCAGAAGAGATCTTGATGCACAGAAGAAGTCAAGCAGCTGCATTTTGCACACAAGCTGCAGTCTATATGTGTATGGAAGACCAATAAGGAACAAAGCTGAGATGTGGTTGATGAGGCCTAAACTGTCATTTGTTCCTGTAGTGTTTTGTATTAAAGAGGCAGTGTGTAACCTCTAGTGGCAAGGTTGTGTATTCCAACCTACTGATAACCCTCACTTTCCTATGCCTTCCATAAAACCAACGGTGGCCATCAGGTTCCTGCCGCTGTCTCAGTGCCTGTCCCAGTTTAATTCTTCTTCTTCGTCTTTTCACTTCTTTGATGGTGAAGATTCACCCTCTTTGCTTTTTCTTGTGTTTTTTATTTACATTTACATTTATTGCATTTAGCAGACGCTGTTATCCGGAGCGACTTACAACCGTGCTTAGTGTTCTGTTGAATAATGTTTCCCAGCTAGTATAAGAAGGTTAGAGTCTAAAACTCACCATGAGCTTAGATACTGCCCGAACAAGGGCCAGTGCTGATACCTAGAGAGAACAATACACAGACATGTATAAGCATAAGTGCACTACCTGGCAACCCAATCCAGAGCTCATACCTAGAGTGAAGGAAGGTTATGGTCAGTATAAGTGCAAAAACAAAGTATTTCAACATACACATCTACTAGTGCTCACTCACTTAAGTGTTTTACAAAGAGATGGGTCTTCAGCCTGAGCTTGAAGACCGCGAGAGACTCAGCTGTTCGGACAGCCAGGGGGAGTTCATTCCACTATCTGGGAGCCAGGACAGAGAAGAGTCTGGACGCTTGTCTTCCATGTGTCTTCAGGGATGGCAGGTTGAGTTGAGTTGTACTTGAAGCTCGAAGGGCTCAAGGTACGGATCGACTCTTAACCATTGCCATAAGGTAGGGAGGGGCTGGTCCATTCTTGGCTTTGTAGGTAAGCATCAGAGTTTTAAATCTGATGCGGGCGGCTACAGGGAGCCAGTGAGGGGAGCGCAGCAGTGGAGTCACGTGGGTAAACTTGAAGATTGAAGATGAGTTGAGCTGCTGCATTCTGGACAAGTTGCAAGGGCGTGATGGCCCGTAGAGGAAGACCAGCCAGGAGCGAGTTGCAGTAGTCTAGCCTTGAGATGACCAGAGACTGGACAAGCAGCTGAGAGAGGAAGGGTCGTACCCTCCGGATGTTGCAGAGGAGGAATCTACATGACCGACTCAGGTTTGCAATATGAGCTGAGAATGATAACTGGCCATCCAGAATCACACCAAGGCTTCCTGCATCTTCAGTCAGGGTGATCAAGGAGTTCCCGAATGAGATGGCAAGATCATGGTGAGGACCTGTAGTGCTGGGGATGAACAGCAGCTCAGTCTTGCTGGGACTGAGCTTAAGGTGGTGAGCTGTCATCCATGAGCAGATGTCTGTCAGGCATGCTGAGATACAATTGCATACCTGTGTGTCAGATGATGGGAAGGAAAACATGAGTTGCATATTTTTTGCTAAATAATAAATAAGATCCTCCATTTGTAAAAAATTAGGTTTTCAGACATCTCATAACACAAAATGCTTCAGGAGCACCAGAGTTCCAGCAATTTATTCAACCCAGCATGCTTGTATCATTAGCATATTGTAGTAACTCTGTGTTTCACTCGTTTTATTGTGTTTTTAATGGTAATTCAGTTCAGGCTTAGCCTAATATCACCATTTCCCCCACTTGATTAGCTGATTTAGAGTGTCAAAACATCCCTATTATTTTTTAATGCTGGTAACATTTTCCGATAAGGACATTTTTCCCTAAAACTTTCACCTTAAATGCAGATGTGGTTACATTTTGGTGCTTGAGGCAGTATAATAACTGCTGCATCATTTAAGGTGGAATGGAGAAATTAGAACAAGAAGTTGGCAAATAAGAAGTTAACTTCAGCCTCGTAGTTTTAATGGAGGTAACAGTTTCGATAAAGACATTTAATCTGTCAAAACACCCTCCTGGAGTTTTCTGCACTGAGCTACCAATAAACATGCAGTATGGTAGGGCATTTCAACAAGGATTCTTCTTTCTACGTCTTCAAGCCAATTCTGTAGCGCCACCAAATTTAGGCTGCACATGTGAAATGTGATGGGCTCTTTCTAAAGCTGGTTTGTGGTTTTGTCCGTTTTGGGCTACATTAGCCACATTGCATGGCAGCCTGTGTTAGAAGATGATGCACTCCTTTGTAGATATAAAGAGCTAATTCTAAGCTATTGAAAACAGAATGATTTGTAGTTACAGGTATTATTATACTAATGTAAACATAGTTTTGTATATTATATTCTGTTTCTGTTAATAGGTCCACCTAAATCTTACACACTGCTCCTTTAAAGTACATAAAAACTCTTTGTTATACTGTACAACCCTGTATTGGTATAATGAGAATAAAGTTGAATTTAATTAAATGAATTATTTGCAATTTGTGCAGAAATTGGATGAGAAAATACTGCATGTGAAATACTGCAGAGATATGACATTTGTAAATCGTTACACTCCTATCAGCTAATCTAACTCTACACTTTGCAACCCTGCAGTTTGACCCGGTGTGTCATTTCTAAGCTGCTGTAGAGGCATTTCTTCAGCTCTACACTGACTGCATCACCTACACTCAGGGCTGGATTTAATCAAGTCTCACAAATTAAAAACAGAGAGCATGTCTTTGCAACCAAATCTTTGCAATAGTCCAAATAATCTTCTCCACATTTGTTGACAATATTCTTCAAGCTACTCGTTAAACCACTATGTCTTTACTACTGATATCAGAAAACAGTTCTCCCGTAAACACTGACTTCGGCCAGCTCTATTTCAACTCTATTTAAAGCATTTAAAGTTTGGGGGTAGCATAATAACATTGCAGTAAAGTGCATGACTAGTGGACCACTGGACTACTGGTTAGGATCATCACAGAAACTGCAATAGGCATTGTAGATGGGGTGGGATGGCTATAATATATATTATATATAGATCTTTGTGTTCAACCACTTTCTTGTTGCAAAAGCTGCTTCAGGTCTGTGTGAGTTTCTAACAGTTTTGCGCACTGCTCAGGAGTAATTTTTATCCATTCTTCCTGCCATATATTTGCTTCAGGTTGTTCAGGTTAATTTGGTGACACATGAGTGAACAGCAACTTTCAAACACTGCCACAGATTCTTGACTTGATTAGACTTGGTGACAGCAGAACATTCACCTTGTTTGTTGTGCAACTACCCTTGTGTTGCTCTGACCTTGTACCAGTCATCACTGTCCTGCTGAAAACACTTCACTGTGCTGACACTGTGTTTTTTGAGGAGTTGTGTCTTAAAAAAAAATATAGCCATTTTATTTACTTTCCAAAACAACTTATATTTACATTATGAAAATCTTATCTTAAAAGTATTAGTAGAAAACTGTATGTCAGGCATTGGACATGTATTATTACATATTATTAATTCATGATATCTCACATTGAGGGATAGTGCTGTGTACAAAAATGATACAACATATACACATCATCGAAATAAAAATTACACCCAGAAGGAATCAGTCAACCGAAATTAAACTTGGTGGGTAAGTTTGACATCCCGAGACATGTGAATGATTCAAGTGTTACACTCGGCGGTGTATGTGACGTAATCAAGACTACATACATGCAGATCGTTACGAATACTGCCCCTAACATCACGTCAACGTCGCCACAGACTGCAGTGGTGTCATGCCAGACTAAGCAAGTTGTGTTAAGGAGGGAGGCTGTATCAAGGCACCAGCATCTCATGAGAAAGAATTTAGAATTTCCTCTTTTGGTGAAAAAAGAGGCAGGTGCACACACTACGCTTCTTCTGCTGGGTAGACTTCCACACTGCTTTTAGTGACCCGTATTCCGTACCAGCCAGCCCAGAACTTAGTATCTTTTCCTCCGTGAGTGAACTGCACATAGCGAACACCTGGTCCATAGTTGGAAAAAACATGAGTCACCTAAAATAAAACACACAAAGAATTAAGAGAAGTCTGTCCAGGGTGTTGTGCTTGTGCTCAATGAGTGCTGGGACAGGCTCCAGCACCCGGCAACCCAGAAGGATAAACCGCTTAAAAGATGAATGAATTAATTAATGAAAATTACCTGCTAATATAGTAAAATGATTTCACTTAATAAAATTAAAATGTCTGTATTTTGCAGTTTAGACTGTGGTGCCCCATTCCAGTGTTAAAAGAGAACTCGATCAAAACTTGTTGAAGGGTGTGTCATTTGCAGATGTAACTGAATTATGTACTATTAACCTATGTACTATTATCACCTATTTACTATTAACACCTCTGCCCTTTAAATTATTATTACAGGTTTACAGGGTGACACAGAGCACATATTTAAGCTAGGTAACGCTACCTCTTTTACATTTAACAAACCATAAAACTTAAAGAGTTTTAAGTTTTAAGATGACCCATAAGTGTAGTCCAGCAGGAATGTGGCCCTGTAACTACAGTACCAATCAAAAATTTCAGCACATTTGCTTGGAATCATGAATCAACATAATTCTCCTGCTTCTCTGCAGTGACTTCTCTAGAACCAAAGTCTGAGCAGGCAGTCTGAGCTTCATTTCAATTCCTTTGCTAACCAGATATTTCTTGCACAACTTTGTGACTTTATTTTGCATATGACAGACTGTTCAACGAGCCTTGCTGTCAACTAAATGGAAAGCTTCTACAGTATCTTACGACTGCTGTAGATTATTCTGTGCATTTTCTAAACATTCCTGCATAATGAAATCATAGAGATTACGCCATTCAGAGAGAGTTCTAGTCATATTCTCTACTTCCAAAATGGCCAGCAAGTATCTTTGGAACTTTAATATGTAACGTTGACAATACATTTTCTTTGTCGACTGTTTTGCCTCATGAACCTCACCATCACTGGATTTTAATATTAAAAAAAAAGCTTTAGACCAAAACCTTAAACAAGCATATCTGTAACCATTTCATGTGATAACACTCTGTGTGAGAGAGTCCAATGGCACATTTGACACTAACTTCCCTGAATGACTTTATTCTTAATGACTTTATCATACAGAAAGTTTGAGAAGTCATTTAAATTCTCATTGTAGACGGTAGAGGGCACGCCAAACTTACCACATGAAGAACAACAGCTCAGAAATTGGTCTGACTGGAAGACTTGAAGCATTTAAAACAACTATCGTTAATGCAGGAGAAATGCAGAAGAAAACTGGGAAAAGCTGGTTCTTCTACATGCTCCTCCGTGAGTGACAGGTAAACACGTAGAATGCATGTGCTTACTACTTACAAATTTGTTTTTGGACTAATATATATCACATGTTGACATGTAAGACTAATTACTCAAACGCATAGTTTTCTTTACATTCCTGCAGTAATAGATTCTGTGCTTCTATTCTTCCAGTTTGACCAGTTTTGTGCAACCTCTTCTGAATAGCTAACATATTCCAGCTGCGTTTAGTTCGCCAGTTTCACTGGTTTCTCAGACTTGTGATACCAATGAAACTAATTCTGAGGTCACCACTGTCCTGACTAGGCTTGTCCTGTTTTTATTGGTGGCATTTTCTTCAGCCTATGCAAATATAAATGCTTTGAAAGATTTTGGAATTCGTCTTCCTTAAGAAAAGATTAACTTTTCTTACGAGCAATAATTTTTTGAAGCAATTACTGACTGACAATACTGCTTAATACTTCACTGTGTGCAATTTGCCAATTTGCTGCTTTTTGCTCTCCCAAATTCAGAAATAACAAACTACATATTTTCATGAAAAATAGTATTTTTTTTCTCCAAGTCTTTAAGATGACCCATAAGAAGTCCACCAACAAAAATGAAGCATATATTGGGTGGAAACTGAGGATTCTGGTTTAGAATAGTACAGAGGATTAAACATTGACCTGGTTCCATTGCTGATCATTCCACTGTGGAAAGACGACACGTTGAGGCTGGAAGGTCTGAACTGCATTCATCTTGTGATTGAGCAACTTTACACAGATCTCGTATTCACTACCACAGTCCCACCTCGGAGCATACCTGTACAGAAGGAAGGCGGATTTTATTAGAAGAATAGAACACACATGCCACTCGTGACCGAAGAAAGAATCAAAGAAGGTTGAATTAAATCTTACCAATCTGATATTATGATGTCAGGCTGCATTTCATCAAGGAGCGCAGGACTGTAACCCTCTTTCTCCAAGTTGACTAGCTGTCTCTTTTTACATCGGCTGAAATATAAAACATGGTTTATTATTGCTGAGTAATACTCTTGATGGCTTTAGGTTTCATAATCCTTTAATTTATTTGTCCCCAATTTCTACATGTGCAAAGATGAATTTCAAGTATAAAACTCACCCGTATGAGGTAACAAAACACTTTGTTACTGTTTCATCCGGATGATGCGCAAATATTCCTTCTATCGCCCACTTGTCACCTCCATTTTCTATGATCTCCCAGCCTCTGTAATTCTCTGGAGAAGAGAAAATCACTTACATTACTACTACTACTAATTATAATACAGTAACAGGTCAATAATTACTTAGATTTTTAGGTTATTAGTGTCATTCTTTGCACAAAGGTTGTTAGAAAAACATTCTGAATGTCATACCCTTTCTTGTTTTACTTTGTTTCAGTCTGGCACTACTTCAATCCACCACTTTACTGACACCAATCAGTGAACACTATACACCCACTAGCCATTGCATTAGGTACACCTCCTCCTAACTACACTCACTGTCCATTTCATCAGTTCTACTTACCATATAGGTGCACTTAGTAGTTCTACATTTACTGTCCTAGTCTTCACATTCTAGTCTGTAGTCTTGATTCGCTACATACTTTGTTAGCCCCTTTCTGCGCTTCATTGGTATTATTTGAGCAGGTATTATTTGGGTGGTGGATCATTCTCATCACTGCAGTGACAAAGAAATGGTGGTGGTGTGTTAGTGTGTGTTGTGCTGCTGTGAGTAGATCAGACACAGCAGTGCTGCTGGAGTGTTTAAACACTGTGTCCACTCACTGTCCACTCTATTAGACACTCCTACCTTGTTGGCCCACATTGTAGATGTACAGTCAGAGACGACAGCTCTGTTGCTGCACAGTTTGGTCATCCTCTAGTCCTTCATCAGTGGTCACAAGACACTATTGGCTGGATCGTTTGGGTTGATCCTGCAGTGACACTGAAGTCTTAAAAAACTGTCTGATCCACTCACACCAGCACAACAGCTATATGGTATGTGGAGCTGATAAAATAGACAGTGAGTGTAGATACAAGGAGGTGTACCTAACGAAGAAGCTGGTGGCTATATGTCCAAAACATCAAGACAACCCTTCTAATGAATGAAACCAGCTACTTTCAGGACAGCATGTAAATCAAACTATTTAGAATGTAAATATATTCTATGAACACTGAATAAAAGCAAACTAGGTACATTTGAAAGAACATTAAGCATATGTTTCATTGCAGGTTGACCACAATTACGCCTGTTTAACTGAATTTAGTGCCGCTTGTGAAATACCTGTGTTGTTCTAGGTTTACTAATATAGTGTTTTTATAGAGGTTTTATTCTGTCTGTTCGCACTTATTTTATCTCAGAAAAATGCAGTAACTTAATGCACATCATGTTTCGTAAAAAAGGTTAAGTATCAGGACATGATATTTTTGCCCCATTACCCATCCCTACTGCAAAGTAATCCAAGTCGCTACATTTCACCAGAATGTAGCATTTCACATCAAACTATTCTGAGTAACTTTCTTTCCATTTCAGTGACTGAGTATGCATAAATAATGAACAACCTGCAGAGGTTAGCTCCATTTACCATAGGCAACATCTGCTCCAGCTATTCAGCTATTTTATAAAGAATTTGCTTGGCCTGATGGGGAGGTCTGCAGGAAACTAGTCACCACAAAGTTAAAGTGATAGTATTAGTGCACCACATTTACATCGGGCAACGTGAATGGTGTGCAGGTAATGCGATGTGCTGGTCACCTTCAGCTTTGGGATTCTTCAGTAGATTCCTTCGTTTCTTACACAGCCAGTAGAACACCTGCCAGTCTCTGGAGCTTCTGTCAGTGTTGCGGGGTTTCAGTCCTTCTCTTCGGCATTTCTCCCTCCAGAATGAAGCGCTGTCCACCACGTCCTTCCACTCACGACACACCAGGCGGCACACGCACATGGCCTGCTGGGCAGGAACGTTCAGAAGAACCTCCTCGATGACAGTATAAGGAAGACCCGGGTACTGAGCTGGCTGAGGTGGTTAGTGGACAAGAAGAAGAAGTCAGTTCTTTACAGCTGCTCGGAGCTCCTAGCTCAAAACAGAATCAGTAACACGCAGACCTTTAACTTACATCTTGACCATGTAGAGTACTTGCTGATTGACCCATCCTTCTCTTCCTCCTCCTTCACTTCATTGACCAAGTTCGACGTATCGCTCACTATCGCTTTTATTCCACAGTGTCAGAACAGAACAACAAACCGGGAACTTCCTTAGGACCCTAAACCAAAACCAAAACCAAATCACGCACCCCTCGCTGTGTACCGGTCAGACACCTCTCGGTCTATTTCCTGCACTTCTAGTACGAGGCTGAAGTTGCTTCCTTATTTGCGTTTCCCCTTCCACCTTAAATGGTGCAGCAGTTACTTCATGTCGCCTGTAGATGGCGCTTTTTAACACTGCAAATGCCGTTGTGAATACGATGCGGAGTAAATGCCCTGAATAAAAAGGAAAAACATGCACTGGAAGTGTACAGGTTTAAAAAATGGACAATGTAGAATTTTTACAGAGATATGTCCTCAATAAACACATGCTTTATAGATTAAAATAATACATATAGAGTGAGGGCAATTTGCAGTTTTGTCTTATTTCATAGGACTTTATCTCCTGATCCTCAAAACATCTCAAAAATCTGACATTTAGGCTTCAGTCACTAACTAACTACCATATTCCTGAAGACAACGATTTTTACTGTAGACTTTTTCTATAATCGTCCTATGATCATGTCATGGTAGGCGATAGAAAGTGTGTATTGTACTTTTGTCGTATTTCATAAGAGTTTATCTCCTGATCCTCAAAATGTCTCAAAAATCTCACAGTCAAGTTTCAGTCACTAACTAACTGATTATCAAATTCCTGAAAAAGAAGAATTTTTACTGTAGAATTTTTCTATAATCATCCTGTGAACATGGCACGGTAGGCGATAGAATATTTATGCAAATAGTATTTTCTGCGGAATCATCTCTCTACTTTTAAAGCAGGTCATGAAAGTGTTTGTAATACATTTAAAATAAATACACTAAACTGTCTGAAGACTGAATTTTACTGCAGAAATTTTCATTTCGACCCTGTGATCATAGCATGTAAGGGTATTTAGTGGGTGGGCAAATTGGACTTTCTACTTATTTGCTAAGGAATCAATACACATCTAGATCAATACACAATATAAGAGACTATAAAAACGGTAAAATTATATATTATTGTTACACTATAAACATTATATGAGAGTCAGTGGAGCGCAGGCCAATTATATACTCGTTACCCAATTATATACTTGTGAACACAACATTTTCATCGCTTGAACTTTTTTATACACTTCAGGTTTAAATGTATGCACTTTCTGTTTTTCGCTTTCTGTCCTGCGTCAGTAATCTCCAAAATCTTACTCTGACCTTAAACATAATTTAGCCTGCTATCAAAACCAAAACTAAGACAACTAACAAAAAAAGACATCACTCAAGAACTCTGAAACACTACAGTAGACACAACGATATCATCATCCACGGTAGGAGCAAGTGTTACTTCAACTTGATTTAATTTTGTACATTCATAATTAGTCTAGTAATTTGACAGGTTTTGAAAAGCATCCTGATCTGTGTAAAAGTATAACTGCTCTGTTGTGTTTATGTTAGGTTAGAAATCTGTCTCATACTCTCCCCCTCACTCAGAGGATAATTAATGTTTAATGTTTTAATGTAACAATTAATGTTTAACTCCATGTGTGCCATTATTCAAACCTACAGAATTATAATACGAAAGTGAAAGTAGTCAATGTGTTAGGTTAAAAGTTGTTCAATAATAACAGGTACAGCACAGGAATAATTCTTTATTAAAGTTCCCTTAAGTTATTAGATGCCCCGACACTTCCAACACGCATCCGTTGGAAGCTGAAATTGCTTCCATGTTAAGTAAAAGTAAGAATACTCAAAATAAAAACATTAAGTGTATTGTACATTAGATCACATGTTTAGAAGACAACCCACAACTATGTAGATATGAAGAGCTCATTATAAGCTAATGAAAACACAATGATTAGTAGTTACAGGAAATTATATACTATTATAAACATAGTTTTGTATATTATATTCTGTTTCTGTTACTAGATACTCCCAAATCTTACACACTCCTCCTTTAAAGTACATAAAAACTCTGTGTTACATTTTACTCAACATTAGGTTGTGCCCTATAAGCCCATAAGGAAGTCCTGCCTTGTGTGCCAGCCTCCAGTCTCATTTTGATGCTTGTGTTTTCAGATCTTGCAGCGCGTTTGGCTAATGTTGTGCAAGTCGTGTCATTTTGATGCTTGTGTTTTGAGACTTTGCAGCGCGTTTTTAACTTGCAGTGCGTTGGGCTTTCTCGGCCACCGTACCAATTGGGCATGTATGAGCATATGTGATCTGCAAAAGATGGATTAGTACCCAAACTGGGTGAGAGTGCATTCCACATGGATCAGTGGGCCCACAGAATGCCACAGAAATGTGAGTTCCTTCATGAGCAATGTGCTGCCGCTGGCATAATAACAATGTGACTTGACTGTGTAAATGTCCATAGAAATCATTTGACTACACAGCACTGAAAAGTATGACTATTGGATCACTGGGCCACTGGTTAGGACTATGACAGAAACTGCAAAAGGCATTGTGGACGGATGTGATGGCTATATTACATATTATACTGTATATACACCTTTACTGTGGCATGCATACTGTTTGGGAGTGAGTTTCAGATTTGCTTCAGGTTGTTCAGGTTGATTTGGTGACACATGAGTGAACAACAACTTTCAAATAGTGTCACAGATTCCTGACTTGATTAGACTCGGCAACAGAACATTCACTTTATTTATTGTGCAACTACCCTTTGGCCGTTGCATTGGCCTGCTGAAAATACTTAACTGTTGGCACAGTGGTCTTTGAGGAATGAGTTGTGTCTGAAACGAAAATATAGCCATTTTATTTACTATCCAAAACAACCTATATTACATAATCCAGACTATATTTACATCAGTCTGATGCTGATGTATACACACGTATCATCTAAAAAATAGTTGCACCCAAATCAACCAAATGAAATTTGGTGGGTAGGTTTGACATCATGAGACATGTGAATGATTCAAGTTTCATGATTACATGTGATGGAAGCAAGGACAGGTCTTATCTGACTATATAAGGTCCATTCTCATGGACTCATGCTGTTGTGTTGGAAACATCCTTTGCAAGAGAAGTATTACAATGACAGCTGTGCCAAGATGAACGGTTTGTTGTCACACATCACACGTCAAGAAGGCCTGGTGTCACTTCGCCTTCACCCCTACTGCAAAATCTGCAGGAACTGTGTGAGAATATTCAAGCTGCATGGGATGGGTTATCGCAGGACATCATTAGGAACCTCTACAACTCTATACTAAGATGTCTGACACTACTTCTGTGTGTGGAGCTCAATAAATATTGCCCATATCAGTCTAAATTTATCATCATTTATTGTTCCTGGTAACCTTTATCTTCCTTCCCAATAGCATGACAATCCGACACTTCCTTCTGGGTGCAACTATTCTTTTGATGATGACTGTATAATGCCCACAATGAGTGATTTTTAAAATGTGTTTTTTTGTGCAAAAAATGTTCTTAAAATTATTGTAAGACAGTGTATCAGTTATAGGAAATGTATTCTTACATGTTATCAATTCATAACATCTTACATTAAGGAACAGGGCTGTGCATTGATAGGAACAATACAACATGTATCATGATAGAGGGGTGACGATTTGATGTATTGTGATATACTGCTATACTGTAAGTATGGAGATATATAATGATTTTTATACATCATTTCAGGAAAACATACAGTACAACAAAACATACCACAATATGCAGAGGTTTGCTAATGCTAACGTTAGCGGTACCCCATTTATGTTGGACAACAGGGTTTAAACACAATATGAACCACTGTCAGCCACAAATCATTTGTGATTATAAACTCTTCTTTCTAACATATCAATTCTTGAGAAATATTACAAAACATAAAATCATGATATTCAATATTTTTAGCTTTTAGCAGCATCCAACTCTTTAGACTGGTTCCTATCAGCACGTCTGGTTCCTACCTGTCTCTAGAACTGCAGGTCATGTCCAACCACATTTTTGTTTACATCCTAACAATTTAAAAAATAGAAACAATTCTACCCAAATGATCATATTATTTGTCAACACTACATCCTGTCACTCCATTTCTGTATTTCAAAAGAATCAACAAATTGTTTAACACTTTCATATGAGCATCTAAACAACCAAGAATGAACATAATTACACTTCTTAAACATCACCAAGATGATTTGCAAAACCCTTATGGGTATAATCCAGCATATCATTGTAGACATTTTCAGGACTGGTTGCATAGTTCGGGCAGTTCAACCCCTAACCCTTACTAAATTAGAGAAGGAAATGTCCCAACCCTTTTCATTGAAAGAGACCTTTCTTCATGGCCCTGCACCTTTTTTGAAACAAGCTGTAAGTTTTTCCAACCGAATTATTAAAGCTCTCTGCAATATATTTAGAACACAGAACAAACTGTGCACTGTGGTACAGACCATATACAGGAGACCAGTACATAGTGACATCCCTAAAAATGGTAAACTACTAACTTTACACATTATAAAGGAAATTAAAAATAAGCCCCTCTTTTTGTTATTTAGATATAAATTCATATAAATACATATTTATATTTCCATATGAATAAAACTATAACATTATATATATGTGTATATGTATGGATGGATGGTTGGAAGGTTGGAAGGATGGATGAATTAATGAAACTGACGAATCCTTAGGTGACAACTTTATTCTTTTACCCAAAATGTAAATTATACTATAGAATGTGGAATAAGGCTGTAGGTTGTCTAAATCTGATTGACTTGTAGCTCTGTAACTCTTTGTAATGCTTATGTATTGATTGTTTTACATATTTACTTATCTGTTGAGCTAATTTGTGCCTGTTCTCCTTGATGTACTGTCACCATGTGTTCTTGTTTGTTTGCCGAGATGTGCTCTTCTCACATACATAGAAATTACTTAAACCAATAAAAACAGGAATTTCGGAAAACCAGTGTTTTTTTTTCTTTCTTAAATGGCTCATCTTAAATGGGACCACAAATTTGCCACATCTGTTTATCCTGTTTCCAGTGTACTGTGTGTCATAACTACCTCCCTCTGTAAACCAGTCGTCCCCAGGTTGATATGAAACATGATCATGTTAATGTTGTGAGTGCATGTGTCTTGTCCTACTGCAGCTTTTATCTGTAGAAGTTTAAGAGCCTCGGGATTAACCCTGTGGTCATAGATGTTCAGGTTTGAGTTAGATGTAATAATTGACAGGGCATTAGCTTTCCAGAAAACAAAGTAGGAGCCAGTGGCACGCTGTGTGGCGTCCTGTATTCATCTCTTTGTGGGGACCAAAGATTGGAGGAAAACAGCCTGGCCTATGATGTGAGGATCTCTGTCTGTTAAAGGAGCATTGTTTAACTGTATTAACACAAAAGCCAATGCAAAAAACACACCCCCACAAAGACAAGATCACGAGCCTGTTTGTGTGGAGGTGGTTGTGTGCCAGCCTCCAGTGATAAGCAGCACTGCCCTTTTGGAGAGGGTGTACACTGATGTAGCCAATCAAATCACAGGACCGCCGTCACGAGGACCAAAGTTTCAGCCTCTGATTCTCCCGCATCCAGCCGTTCTTATGGAGCTTGTGGGGATGTGTTCTTATGTAATAGCCAGTGAACCGGGGTCCGGTACGGATAGCTCGTAAGTTCACTTAGTTGACTGAATTCAGCGGACTCCACAACGCCCCGCTGTTAGATTGGACGAGTCCGAAGTGTGCGCGCTGCTCTGAGGAGGACAAACATGACTGAAGACTGTGGAGGTGCTCATCAGCTGAGTGAGGCTTCGTGTGCGAAGAAGGGAGACAGCGGGCAGGTAATGACTTCACACCGTCTGAGGGGAACTTCTGTGCTCCTGAACGGTTACTGTCATTATGGTCGGAGCACACTTTATCTGCCTACAGTTCAGACAACAAGAGTGTGAGCACGGTGCCCCGTCTGTGTGGAGAAACTTTGAGAGAACACTTTGATTTAGGAGAGCAGATTCATACACTGGCAGTGTACAGTGAGAGATGGGCAGAAAAGAACAGCATGAGGGGAAAGCAGAAGATAGAAAATGAAACGTTACAAAAACAGTGAAAGTGTATGAGGTGGAAACATCTCCTCATGTACTGAGTTTCGTGAGAATGTCACCCACATGTGCTATCCATGTTTTCAGTTGTGAGGTTTTTACTTGGTTTCCTGAGTGTTCTTCTTTAGGGTGGGATAACCTTTACATCCTGAAAACATCCTGAAAACATCCTCTGAATGCTGCAGTTAGAACATTCATTTCTTAGTTTAACCATGAAATGATAAACATCCTTAAAACATTCTTTGGTCATCAGGTTAAAAGGGTTTCTTTAAAACATCATTACATACATGACATGCACCCCAGCAGTACGCCAGTATCTGCACTCACTTCTCCATTCTATTAGCTCCACTGAACATATAGGACACTTTCTGGTTCTACAGTTACAGACTGTAGTCCGTCTGATTCTCCGGATACTGTGCTACCTTTTGTGGTAAGGTGGTTATGCAGGGACACAGACATGGTGGTGGTGTGTTAGTGTGTGTTGTGCTGGTATGAGTAGATCAGGCACACCAGTGCTGCTGGAGTGTATAAACACTGTGTCCACTCCCGGGCCACTCTATCAGATACTACTACCTTGCTGGTCCACCTTGTAGATGAGCTACATCTGCATCTGCTGCTGCAGAGTTTGTGTTGGTCATCCTCTAGTCCTTCATCAGTGGTCACAGGATGCTGCTCACAGGATGCTGTCCACAGGACGTTGCCAACAGGATGCTGTTCGTCGGATAGTTTTAGTTGATGGACTATTCTCAGTCCAGCAGTGACATTGAAGTGTTTAAAAACTCCACTCACACCAGCACAACACACACTAACACACCACAACACGTCAGTGCCACAGCAGTGCCACAGCAGTGCTAAGAATGATCCACTACCCAGGCTATATTGTGGATTGTTTGTGCATTATATGTACATTGTTTATATACTGGTTATGATATGGTTGGGCCATTTATTTTGGCCTGTTCACCATGAACTTGTGGCACAATGTAAAGGTCAACAGGCATTTTTCAGTTTTGTTGAAAAGGTGAAAAACAAAACAAAAATGGAGATAAAAGGAGATAAATGGAGACAGCAGATTAAGAACACTCTGTTTCAGAAAAAAGTATGCTTATGGTACATATGTGCATGCTCACGCAGTGTGAAACTATGCTTGCACAAATAGCATGATACAGCTTTGAGGAAGCATTTATAGAGATCTGATGTGATTACAGCTTGACATTCAAACTAATGTTTTCCAGTAATTTCAGTGGGTTCACATATATCAAGAAAACACACACACGTTTAAAAAGGCATAGCACTTGAATAACACTTTGTCAGTGCTCAATGCTCAGGGCCAATGCTTTGTCAATGGACAAATGGTTCAGCACTAGCCTGATGAGGAGCCCTAAGCAGTGCTCATTTGGGGCCCAAATCTTTCTGACTTAATGTAGAACTAAAGACTAGCTAATAACAGTGACTACCAAAAGCTGTCAGATTTAGAACTGGCTAATTTGTTTATTGCTGATGTTCTAATTAATTAAAGATTTAATTACAGATAACCTTTTCAGCGTTCTAGATCCAGCCGCTTGTCTCACCATGCAGCATTCCTCACTTACCCACCTAGATTAGTGGGATCTAACTCAATTAGCAAAATTTGTCTGGCCCACTTTATTTAGGCCACATTATTGGTCTGGTTCTGGCCTGGTATAAGTCTGATTCCTCTGCCCAGATCTGGCACCCACAATGTAAAGTGAGTAGCCCATATCTGTCCCAACTGCATTGCTGGTCCACAGGTATGAACACAAAGCTGAACTATACAAAGCTGTTCAGCATCTGTTACTGTTGTGGCCTGCATGCCAAACATCTGCCTGGTGGTCACATGAAAGATGGAACTGGCCCAGAACTGTCTGCTATCTGGAAACTCCGGTGCCAGTGGTGACAAGGTTGCTTATTACCATTATAAATGCTCGACTCACTACATATTTAGGTAATATAATTTCTATAATATAAGTAATAACAAGGAATCTCACATCACCACACATTACAAAATTACATTGCCTTTTATTAAAATTGTGTTATTATAACTATTTATGATGCCATCAGTCAAACAACACGACTGTACAATACAAATACAAATGTCACAACATCTGGACAGTTAACGTTTACTGAATTGTTAGCCAATTATTTTCTGAATCATTTTCACTGGAACAGTGTATAATTCTGACTGTGTAGCCTTTGATTCTTGTAGCAGCTGGCAGCAGGTAAATGAGATTAACAACTCAGGAGTTAAACATGCTACACTCAAGGACCAGTACTGTATCCCAGTAATGCCGCCCAAGTAGAAGTAGACACCAGCCTTAATAGGGGTCAAAAGTTTCTGATAGCTCCTTATGGCACTACACTGTACCATCTTATATTCATACATCCATCAGTAGCATCAAAAGGTGTTACTTATACTACTTTCGGGTCTGAAGTAAATGTGACAAAGCTGGAAAGTGAAAGATATGAAGCAGTTCAAGTTACACAACTAACACTAACGTAATATACAGTGTCAGTCAAAAGTGTGTTATCTCCCCTGTTGTTAATCCTGAACACGCATGATTTGCAGTTTTGCTGTGTGGTGTGAAACTTCTTCTCTGGAAATGAATATTTTAAATACCAAGGAGATGATTGCAGATTTCTATCTTTGATGAGAAGTTAAAGTTTCAAGAGAACACTGATTAAATTCTCAAAGCGTGCCAGCAAAGCATTTACTTTGTTAGGAAGTTAAAATCTTTTTCTGCGAGTTCAGCTATTCTACATACTTTTCACAGTTCTTTTATCGAGAGCTGATCCTGTTGTATCCTGTTGACTCATTGTCCTGTTAGTTTAAGTCACTGATATTTATTTGCTCTAAAATTGTTGGTTTTCCACCGAGGTCTTTGGCTTTATTTCATAAACAACAGACTTTAAAGAAAGGCTATTCGATAATTATGGACCCCTCATATGTCCTCCGTCTCTGTCTTTGAGTTGTTGCCTCTGGGTCTCTGTTATGGCTGCCCTAGATGAGAGTATCATCTGTGCCTGAGGATATTAGGTGGATTACTAATCATTTATGTCAAATGATGTGTGTTAACTATGTATTTTATTATTTTATATGCTGTCTATGTTTGGTCTCTTGTCTATGCCCAGTGTGAATTTAAGTTTATTCAGTTAGGTTCAGTTCAGTTCAATGTTTAGACACGGCAGCTCATAGAAGGCATCCTTATTTTTGTCTTAATGCTCTGCTTTAGAATAAAACTGAAGACATCAAAATATAAAATAGCACTCATGGAATTATGCACTCACCTAAAAAATTCCAGTATGGCAACTTTACAGGAAAATTCTTTTTAGGATTTTTTCGAAACAATTTTGAACAAATTCTATTGGTCTGTGGCTCGTGAATATTCACAAAATTGAAAGAGAACAGAAAAAAAAGAGATAAAAGTTTTAGATATTAAATATTAGATAATAGAGGAGACGATATGGCAATGATATATATATATATATATATATATATATCATGATATTTATTTTTGCAGACATCCCATCGGTTGGAACTGTTAAGCGTAAGCCTGTAGAGTCTTTAAGATAACGTAAATCATCCATTTATTTGGGTCTAAATTTTTGACAATAGATAAAACCCATAAAATCAGAGTAAAAGTAAAAGTAGATTCCTTTCCTCGCTTGAAAAGGTTGAAAAATTAATTTGAAAATACCCAGGAAAAGCGCACAGCCATTATAACAGCACTTAAGTGTCTGGAACCCATTAAAAGTGACACCCACTCAAAATACTTCAAGCCACATAACACAAGCTATTATACAGCCATTATATAAAACCTTCTCATACAATGCTGAAATGATGACCAGAGGATTTTTTTTGTTTGAACCAGCTAGAGGGAAAAAGAAGATTAAAACCAGATGTGGTCTTCAACACAGATCTTTTTTCTTTTACAGAAAGGCCCAGGTATACCAATATCCAGGAAACTATGCTACGCTATCGGTGGAATGCCCTACCAAATGACATTAAATGCCAAGGCTTTTTTCATGCCCATCTTCCTACTGGATGTTGTGCAGGTAACGGCGAATGTTACATATGGAGTGGGTATTGTGATGCTACTCTTTTTTAATCAAAACAGAGCTTTAAAGCTCTTGCAGTATGTTATGATTTAGGTTGCTGTCCATATATCCATCAAATACACCCACCCACCCACACACACACACACACACAATCTCACAAATACTCACTTGAATTTCTCAGAAACTGTGTGCGGAATACATCAGCATAACTACCACATGATTTGAATATGGTAAACATACCAGTAGGAACTATCTATCAGAATCCTAGGTTAGCCCGTCATCGGGACGCTATAATAAGGAAAAGGCATTAGAATTAGAATTAAGGAAACCTTTCCCCACATACGGCTGCACCTGGAAATTCATTTGCATCCAGATCATTTTAGCATCTTTTCTTACGTCAGCAAAGCACAAGAATTAATTTAGTTCAGTCTACAGCATTTATTTATCTACATGAAGCATTTCTAATAAGTGCCTCCGTTGAAAAAAAGGGCTGTACAAAGCTAACTGAGCTAGGGCTGAAAAGTCCCGTGAGCTGAAGCAGGGTCAATCATTAAATGGTTTTCATAATGTTCACAATGTTCAGTTTTCATCATATCCAGTAAAACATACGTAAAATTTGTCGTGACAGAAACGGAAGGAAGATAAAGAACAGAATGGAACATCACGTAACGTATGGGTGTCACTGCCCATTGGCATTTCAAAACGATATATTTGGTGTCTTAAGTTGTTCCTGTCAGCCCTCTTAACTTCCTTTGTAATCTTGCAGCAGAAATTGCAGCTGTAATCAGTTTCACAATGCAGGCCAAGTCATCATATTGAGTTAAACAACCATATAAGTGAAAACCAAGTTATGTAATAATTCCTTTACATACTCAAAGTTACTTGTAAGAACTACACAGAACCACCAGTGCATATCCATGCAAAGCATGCAACATGAAGTAGAGTACCATTAAGTAAATGATTGCTAGTTTAGAATGCACATTGGTGAAATATTATTGCGTTGCCCAATAAGGAAGCACATTAAGTTTATTTAGGGTCTATGGCTGTTTGAATGCATTTGTTGCGGACTTGATGACTCTTTCTAATACAGCTCCTCTCTTCCAGTCTGTTTTTGTTTTTTGCGGTACTCTGAACATATCTATGGGGACATCTCTCTGTGCACGTCTCTCTATCGTGTAAACCTTCATCTGATTACATCAAAAGGAAGCAAAAGGCTTATGCAGGGACAGGTCTCTAATACCCTGCATGCAGCCTACTGTGCATATTTGCATCTGTTTTCCTTTAGAGGAACAGCATCTAGTGCTTCTATAGAAGTTGTGTTACGTGAATGCCGACTACCCCCGAGCATACCTTTTCAGGAGAAATGCTTGGGGACATAAAAGCAGGACTGTTTTTACATGCTGTTTGTATATGTATGATGTTTTTAAAAGATAATTTGTTTCAGATGAAGGCCTTCTACGTATCAATAATCCTTTTCCTTGGGCGGGCCTGGGATGCCATTACTGACCCTTTGGTGGGCTATGCTGTAAGCAAGAGTGGCCGTACTCGCATCGGCAAACTCATTCCTTGGTAAGATACAGCACAGGATACAAGTCATTCATTCTGACACAAGAGCAGTGATATACTGTACTGTGAAGCCATGATATATAAGTAAATGTTTTATTTTAATTATTATTAGCTTTGTTCTTTAACAGATAGCTACACCTTAATGTAATATAAACATTTTTAGCAATTAATTTGTTACTTTGTTAATTTGTTGTAATTTGTTAATTTAACTTTTAGACTTGCTTTCAGGTTTTCAAAGAAATCTGCAGGAATATTTTCCATACTTCTATAGTTCAGTATTAGAAGTTGGTTGCATTTTCTGCTTCCAAGTAATCCCACACACATTCAGTAATTTCAGACTGTGCAGCAGCCAGTCTGTTGTTTGGAGAACAACAACAGCTTCCTTTTTGGATACGAAAGTCTTGATCTTCTCAGCAGTGTGCTTGGAGTTGTTGTCTTACTTTAGAATGAACTGCCTCTGAATAAGTCATGAGGGTTTTGCTGCTTTGATGTATATAAGTGCTTATGAGCATTCATAATGCCCTCAATCAAAAACAAAACTCCAGACTTACACTGATCCTCCACTGTGCTTGACTGATGGTTGTAGACATGGTTAGAAGAGTCTAGGATTGCTTCAGTGGTGTACAAACTACCTTCTTGTACTTCCCAAGATCTCAAGTTCAGACACATCAGTCCATAAAATGTTACTCCACAGCTACACATCCTTTCAGACCTGCAGCATTGAGTTGTCTTCTTACAGTGTAAGGATGGGGAGAGCTTGATTTTCTCCTTTCTCTAACAGATGAATGTGAATGTGACCGTTTTGGAGGTTTACCAGGTCTTGCGTGTTGATAGAAGTATTTTCTGTATATTTTTTTAACTCCAGTTTTGGAAACTCATGTTTTTCCCCCTTGTCTTCCCTGGATTTTCGTGTTCCCTCTACAAGCTAGGAAAAGACATATACAAGGCAGCTCAGTTGTATTTGCGTGGTTGCAGTAACTTTTGTTTCATGGATTGTTTTCATAATTTTCCATTAAATGTATATGCGTTTTCTGCTTTTTTTTCTGACACTGTGAAATGAAGAACTTAAAAGAGATCTGTTTTTCAAGTCATTCAGAGTGGTTTTGGTGTGAAATGCTCTGTTGTAGAGAACCCTGAGAGAATTCAGGGAAGAAGAAGTTGTTCACGTTTGTGGCGATAAGAACCGGAAGTCTGAAGAGTTTCGTGTCTCTGAAAGCTCCCGCAAAAAAGCACATTCTGTGAAACAGTTATATGCTGCCTTAGTATGACACATTGTTGTATAATAGTTTTTTGATAATGTTTTGGCTCAAAATGTAGCCACGTATTTAATGCATTCATGGAGGAGGAGTACATATAGGGTGTTGTGAGGAAAAATAGTCCCCTAAGCAAACATTTTTTTTCAGATCATCATTACATATAAAAGCTCAGAAGACACATGCGGGCTCACTGGTGGCCTTGCATAGTACATAAAATGGCTTTATTTGTGTTGTAGACACAGTGACCTTCCCCACCACTGTACATTTCTCTATAATGAACCACTTCACATCAAACTCAATTTGGAAAATTGGTGGAATTCTATTTTAGTCACTGTCTTGACTGCAAGTTGAGTAAGAAAGGGTGGCTAAGGTCATATAGCAGGAGTCATTAATTTTGGTCATGGAGAGCCAGAAACCCGCACAGTTTGTTGATTATCCTGCTGTAAAGCACCAAAGAAAACTGTGAACGTGGTGGCGAGTTGTAAAGGGACAGAAATATTAGCCACGCCTTTTAAGTGCACTTGCCCACCGTTCTTCCCTACATTTAAAGTGCTTCTGGATTATCTGATTCCATGACTACCACTTTGTTTACTTCCCTCTCCTCCCAGGATTGTGTACAGCATGCCTTTTGGAGTGGTCTCCTACATCATGGTGTGGTACACCCCTCAGGACGCCATGTCTGCTGCCTCCAGCTTCTGCTGGTACTTTATATGGAGCTGTCTCTTTGACACCTTCATGAGTGTAAGACCACTATCATCTTCACCCACTCTACCTCAGCCACTGCACTGCCTCTCCGGTCTTACTTGGACATAAGTGTAGTAACAGCTGGACTTGGGTCAATAGGATGTGCTGTGTGAACCAGGTGCTGTGTCTGGTTCCGTTGGATACTTCAAGCCAGGGGTGCACAATGTGACGTTGTTGTACGTGCTAGTAGAAATGTAATCCTGTCCAAATGCAAAAAACATCACATATGTGTGACCTATGTGTAGATCTCCATTTACATACACTCATCATCAAAAATATAGTTGGACTCAGGAGGAAGTGTCGGATTGCAATGCTTTTTGGAAGGAAGATAAAGGTTACTAGAAACAACAAATTTAGACTGATATATAATATTTATTGAGCTACACATACAGAAGTAGAGTCTCACAGTATGGTGTTGGGCCACCATGTTTGCTAACGCAACATGCCAGGCGTCTCGGCATGAAGTTGTAGAGGCTCCTAATGGTATCCTGTGATAATCCATTATTCTGGACGTGTGACAACAAACCAAATCGTGAAGCCAATCATTCTCTGAGTAGAGAGCTTTTGAGCCATTTGTGATTTTCACACAGAGGAATTTGTATTCCGCATTTAACCCATCCGTGAAGTGAAACACCCACATACACACACACTAGTGAATACACACACTAGGGGGCCGTTGGGGGTTAGATGCCTTGCTCAAGGGCACCTCAGTCGTTACTGTCGGTTCAGGGAATCAAACCGGCAACCCTCCGGTCACAAGGCTGGTTCCCTAACCTCCAGCCCACGCCCCCCCAATCCAATCCACCGGTGCCTCCACACACAAATTCGTTGTCCATCTCCACCAAGACAAAAACAGGACTCACTGAAGATGACCCGCTGCCATTCTGAATCACTCCATGACAATCTGGCACAACACCATTGCAGTCTTTGGTGAAGTTGAAGGGCAGTGGTCGTAACAGTCTGCTAGCATTTAGTCCTGTGTCGTCCAGCAGCCTGCCAGTGGTCCTGGCATTAACAGGATGACTAATGGAGGGCATCCCTGCTCAATGAATGTCCTCAATCGTGGCTCTTGGGTCACCCAGCGCATGTCGGTCAGTTTGTCAGTTCTCCCTGTTCATGTAGATCCTTCATGTCGCTGGTGTGCCTTCTTCTATCCACTGCCACCGGCAGTGTTCTTTGGTAATATATGCACGACTGGTATAATATGCACACGGCCGGTTTATAAACCAGTATATAAACCGGTATATAGTCAGTCATGTACAGTGATAAGACCCGTTCTTGTTTAAGTGATTCTTTCTGGGTGCAACTGTCAACTATTATTATTATATATGAGTGTATTTTGTCAAATGCTCATGAAAGTTGTAGTCAGTTGTTCATAGTCAGTTATACGTGAGTTGTTCTAACTGCGTGGTGTGTGCATTGTCAAACAGCAGCATTTCAGGACTGCCCACGCCATCCCCTCAGGAATAGCTGTGCTAGCTGTTAAGTTCTAGTGTTTATGGCATGGTAGTTCTAATGTTTATTTTAGAATGAATATAATTAAATGAAAAATCCCATATTAAATTGATACTTACCTTTAGATAGTGAAGTATTTTGCTCTGAAATTTATGACTGAGACCGTAAGCATACTACTGCTGATGTGGGTTACCTTGTCCACAGTGAGCCTACATGCACTAAATGGATTTCTGATGGATCTGATAATTCAAGTGGTCGTGTAAACAGCATACTCCGATTTCTTAGATTGGAGTAACTCAGTAATTGGGTTACTCAGTGCATGTATACTCTTCCTCTGATTTGGTTTTGACTACCAAGGGTACCGGAATTAAGCAAGCAGTGTTTAACACAGAAACCATGACATGGCAACAAAATACTTTTGGAGCAACTTGAGGAAATGAAGGATTTATGTATTATTAATCTCCCAGGTGAGGTATTTTTACATTTTCCGCTAAACTCACTTGTTGTTAAAAAAAGTATAAGATTTGAGTTTTACATAATGTGTACATCACATCATATTCTGTGGTTTTAATGGCCAGTTGAATAGCAGAAATCTGATTACTGCCTGATTCATGTAGAGCCAGAGTTTACCATTATCTGATTAACTCAAGTGCATTCAAACGCAATGAACAGATTACTGCCAAAATCTGATTTGCGTTATCGGGTTATTACCCAGAAGTGCATGTAAAAACACTCAGTGAAACGGAAAATATGCTATTTGAGTGCTAAGAGCATCCCTGGGAAACTAAATGTTTGTGGATCCTGTGATCTGTTCCACTTGCCTCTGTACTGAATAAATGTATTTCGTGCTTTTACTTGACCAGTGATACCTGGTCAACAAATGGTTATTATGCAAATGGTTTTTATGCAAGGCTTCCACACAGTATTTGGGATTGTTATTATGGTAACTACTGCACATACTCTGTGGCTTCTTTTACACTTTGTTTATGATTTCTATTTGAGTTGCCAGTTTACTTTGTTTGTAGTGTTCACTGGCCATTTTATCAGGTATGCCGAACATATAGGTGCATATTGTTCATTTACAGTTTGTGCTGCTGCACAGGTTATCAGCCCTTCCATACCTTGTCCATCAGCAGAAAGGGCCCACTTAAGGACCACCACTCAGATTATCAGTACAACAGTGACACCAACGCCATGGTAGTGACGTGGTTTTATCTTTTGTGCTAGTACAGATGTAAATAAAAACACCCGATACACCTGCACCTGATATATACCATGCTCCTTGTTGTTGCTACTGCTGTGCTGAGAATGGTACGTTGCCCAAATGGTCAGTAGTGGTCCTATGGTCCATATTTAACAGACAATTGCACATAAGCCTCAACAACTACGTATAATATGGTAGCACTTTACATTAAGTGTTGACTAACTAACATGAAGTGTTGAATTAGCTAATGTCAAGTAATACATTAATAATGGTTACCTAATGTTACGTACACATGTAACATCTGTTACTTTTGTACATAACATGTAAATATACAGTTGTTATATGTTTATTTAAGATTAATTAAGCAAGGTTAAGAATGTATTATTTCGTGTTAACTAATGCATTACTTCATGTTAGTTAGTCAACACTTCATGTAAAGTCTTATCTCTAACACAATACAAACCTTTTAGTAAGCAATAAATATGGCCTATGTACCATTCTGCCATTGACACATCTATTCCTCAAAGAGGCTTGCTTTCAGTTTTTCAAAGAAATCTACAGGGATATTTTTTCACACTTCAGTCTTAGAATTTGGTTGCATTTTCTTTGTTTGGACTGTGGTGCAGCCACTCCGTTGTTCTGAAAACAACAGGACCTTGTGCGCTTGGGATTGTTATCTTGATTTAGAACAAACTGCTTCTGAATCAAACATGAAGGTATTGCAAGATGTATAAAAATATTTTTGTTCAATCAGAAACAAAATCACCAGCTCCAGAGGTTGTTATATAAGTGCACACTCTGGTCCTACAATGCACTTCAGTTCAGTTAACTCCTTTTTTTTCATTTGCTTTCCTCTGATTTTATTCTTGCTTATGTAAGTAAGTGAAACTGTGCCAAAAAAGATAAGCTAGGGTCAGTAACCATAAATCAACAAAGTGCGTCTATATTAGTACCTGATACATCAGTGTAGCTAGTTTATATACTCATTCAGTTAACAAGAAGGGAATGGCACACTGCCACTATGATTCATCTAATCTGTTTGTTTTTCATTTTTCTTAGTGTTACCATGTGCCTTTCTCCTCCTTAAACATGTTTTTGGGAGGAGATGACAGAGACAGAGACTCAGCCACAGGCTACAGTAAGATCAACAATCATTGTTCTCCAGTCTTTAACTTGCACAATGTTGTCAAATAGTATACAGTCTATAATATGGACTAACGGTAAAATCCATTTCTTATGATGTTGCTGTTTATCACATTTTGAGATACTGAATAAGTAAATAGTACTAACAGTCTGTATTAATACTATGTAATGCAGACACAGTAGATCTTTTATTTTACTAAATTTTAATTTACAAAACATAAAAAATATAACATAAAATCTGGCCTTTGCAAGTTATAGCAAAATGTTACTGTATGTTTTATTTTTTTCCCGTATGTAAAGCTCAGCAAATATAACCCAACATGGGGCTCTGTGAAAATGTAAATAAAAACAGAATGCAATAATGCAACCATATATTTCATTGAAAAGGCGAAATATCAAATGTATGAAGCTGTGAAAGTTTGTTGTTTTTTAAAAATATATGCCCATAATGAATTTGAGGCCAGTAACACCTTTACCTAAAAAAATGTGTGTAGTGCTAAAAAACACCTGGTGCAAAATCTCACAATTAATTTGGTTAATTGAGGACAGGTCAGTAACATGATTGGGTATAAAATGAGCATCCCAGAGAAGCCTAGCCTTGTAAATAGGACTTGTTCATTACAGTTTGCAGAAAAATGCCATGATTAAATTGTATATTGACTTTAATGAAAATCAGTGAAATCTGGGATTTTCAAAGTTTTGCATCTGACTGTACTGTAGAATCATTAGTAGATGAGCTAGAGGAGTAGTAGCAGGTAGTCCTGATAGCAGTGGAATTTTTTATTTCACTGGAAGGATAAATATGACCACACTTACATAAATCTCCACCCCTTTTTCTATTTGGAAAGAATGATATACTGAGACTTTCCTGTCTCCACTGTGGAGAAATGTTTCAGAAAGTGCCAGAGGGTGAAACGGGGAGCAAAGTGCAGTTCAGCAGTTCAGTCAGTAATTAGAGGCCTGTTTCCTGGACAGCAGAGGAAATATCCTATTATAGAGAATTGCTCTGGTCAGTTACGACAGTTTAAGGACAATTCATTGACTTTAAACAACGGACATACAAAATACAGAATATGTAAAAGTAATAGCAGCCTGATTTACAATTGCTAATGCAGGCATGATGCTAAAGCAGCAGTACGAAGGCTGTACTACTGCAGTAGGAAGCCTGCTGTAACTATTAGTATTAAGTGAATAACAACATATTGTAAAAGTGAAAGTGTATTGTTTCCATGGGTGACCATGGTATTAAACCCCAGCACTTTATCAGTCAGGAACAGATAATTTCCTGACTCCCGCCTGTCTCTGCTATGCTACTGTAGAGAACTGGGTCATTTGATATGGTCATTTAAGGATGACTGACAAATTTGATCTCTGTTCCTCCTTATTTACTCTAATTGTTGCTACCCCTCTAACTCATCCTCCCTCTTCAGGAATGGGGATGGAGATGTTTGCAACATTGCTGGGAGCCACCATTCAGGGTCAGATTGTGGGTGTCTACCATGCTAAGAGAGCGCATGCCTGCAGCCAGCTGAATGACAGCGCAGCACTTACTGGAAATTACTCTGCCACCCTAGACAACCTCACATCCCCTCTCTCTGACACTCTACAGAACACGGTGAGGCTTTAAGAATTACCCAACCACAAACATCCCGACAGTTAACATGCACATAACCCTTTTCCAATGCTTTCCACAAGACAACGTCAGCAGGATTAATCAGTTGAAACTTGTTGAACGGCACATACCCTACATTATTTCTGTATTTTTTTTACTCCACTTAGGATTGTGTGGTTTTATGTAACAACAACAACAGTTCATTGTAACATGACCATTTCCCAACCTTTTTTTGTGCCTTGGCCTCTTTTCTGATTGGTTGCCTCATAGACAAAGCAGTTCAGGTTCAAACATTCATTCATAACTTCAGTGTGAATGGGTTGGTTAAATTGCTGTATGCTGTAGACATCACAAAAACATTTTAGATGAGTTTTATTTTAGGGAAAATGTAGTTTTCCATGATGTTGGCCCTTTAAGATCTAATAAAGGCAAAACGCAGGGGACATTGTAATACGGGATAGCTGAGCTGGTTATTTTGGCCTGCAGTGCTGCATTGTTCCACTCTTTCCTCTGAAGCAGATGCTCTGTTAACTGAAATAGAAACACAAGAATATTGAAAAAATGAATGTCCAATTAAAATATGGTCGCTGTCCAAAGAAAACCAAGTAAATGGCAAATTTACAGGAGAAGGCACAATCCTAATTTAATTTGAATGTAAGTCAATGGAACCAGACCTTTTTCCAAGCGGTTGTAGCCCATTTCTGTTGGTCCATTCATCATGAAGTTTTCACACAATGTAAACAGCAGCTGCTGTGCTCAAATGATGCATACAACTAAAAAATCAACAAAAATGAAGATACATGTTTTTCTTTGGACAGCGACAGTATATTAATTCATCCATAAGAAAGTGCTGGGATAGGCTGCAGCACCTTCACTTGTAATCATGCAGCACAACAAAATGACAGTAACAGCTAAAACAGTCACAATTATTAAATAATCACCTAATCGAAATTGTTAGAACCATTTATTTGAGATCATCACAACTATTTAACTTGACAGTGGCATTTCTCACAGTTGTTACATTTTACAGTCATATTATGCATATACATAAGTAAATGCATCTATTAAGACACATGAAAACAGCACTTTTGATAGTAAAAGAAAGTCTAACTTCTGTTGAAAGCGTTATGAACATTTTGCCAGTGCATTCATTAATGTTTTTTTATGTGTTAGCTGTGTAGCTAACGCCAACATTTCTAGCATGTATGCTGGCAGAATAAATGTTATTCTGCTTATATTTTTGAGAAATATTGTAGCTTTCATTGCCTGCACACATGATTCTGGGTAACTGTAATCAGCTAGGAAGTAAGATGGCTAATCTTCTTATTTGACTTGTGCTAATAGTCACACGTTTGTACAAGTGTAGTTGCAAACAGTGAACAAAACCAAGACAAAGACGTTTGTCACGATTGCTTCTGTGATAATTAACCAACTCATTGTCACTGAGGCCTGACCATGTTGAAACAGGAAATATGTGTCTTATCTAACTTTCGATACGTCTTTGTAAATCTTTGTTCTTGTTTTGCATGCACTTAATCTCCTTGTTGATCTCAATTCTACACAGATTTAATAACGTTGTGTTTAATGCCAGTCTGTGTTGGGATCCTACAGAGGAGGGCGTATTTGGTTTCTGCTTTGGTGATAGGAGCTCTATACTTCCTGTGCTGCATTGTACTGTTCATTGGAGTGAAGGAGCAGTTGGGTAAGTGCAGACCTTTCATGAGACCTTGTGCAGACCTTCTTTTTTTTGAATAACACTGAAATATTTCTAGCAGTATCAGGCCATAAAGCTAATTTACACAATCACCCCCTTACCCCAAACAGTTGATTAGCTAGGGCATCTTTGGTGTCTCATGTGTGCTTCTGTAATTTACAATTACGTTTCTGTAAGCTACGAGTTTAATGTGGCTAGCAAATAGGGGAACCTCAAGTGCCATCAAATAGGCCTGGCATGATTGTTGTGAAATGTAATAAATGTGATCATTCAAAAAGGCCATTCTAATACCTGAAACTTTTACCTATTGTTAAGAAACCACGGACTGATGCATCAGTTTTTATCAGTCCACCGAGAGAGTTTTGTTTAGAAGCTAAATGCTAGTTACCAGTAACGCACAGTAGCAGCATTGTGTGGTCATTGTTTGTGTGGCAGTCAAATGATGCTTTCCTGTCATCATCAGCAGCAGTCAGAGGTAAGGCTGCCGATACCCCGTTCTTCTGTGTTACAGCTTTAATTTGAGATGATAATATCATTTTAAAACAGCCAGCTGGGTCCAGATGGTTTTACCGCTGCTTTGAATTGCTAGCATGTTCTCAACTGCATAATGTCAGAGAATAAATGATTGTGTGCTGGCTGTAATAAGACCACAGACCCTGTGTAGTAAGACCACAGACCCTGTGCAGTAATACCACAGACCCTGTGTAGTAAGACCACAGACCCTGTGCAGTAAGACCACAGACCCTGTGCAGTAAGACCACAGACCCTGTGTAGTAAGACCACAGACCCTGTGCAGTAAGACCACAGACCCTGTGTAGTAAGACCACAGACCCTGTGTAATAATACCACAAATCCTGAGCAGGATCCTCTATTGCTCTCAGCATGGTGCATCGCTTCTGTTGTGAAATGGTCTTAAAGCAAAGTTTCTATCCTCTTAATTCAATTCAGTCAGTTGTGCAATTCATTCAAGTTACTAGCATCTTGAATATTTGTTAGCCACCAGGTATTATTTTTTAAAATAATTATTATTATTTAAAAACAATATAGGTTACTGACATCATCTAATAATTAGATATTTTCTCATAATTATGAATTAATGTGTTATTTTTACAACATATTTTCTCATAAAAGTAAAATGCAAACTGAATGGTCACCTCCTCACTCACTGAAAGAAGTCACCAAAAAGTGTACATTTGTGCTTAAAAAGACACTGTCTTGTCTGCTGTCCTGCACCACTCATTACTGACACGTGTAAACAGGTTAAACAACTCCTAATACAATATTTTATGCTATTATGCTATTTTATATTTTGTGCTACTCACTAGGAAAAAAAGTGTTTAGCAGTGATGTTTTTTCATTGTCTTTACTATGTAGTATTTAATTAAATCAGTCATGATGAAAAAGAAAACAACAATATTCATGTTAATTTTTATTAATATTTTAAAATAAATAGCAATAGGATTAGAGAAACACATATATTGAACTTACAACTTAGAATATTCATAGTAATTCATAGAACTGGCAAAAATGTAGTAGTGTTTTAATAGTTTATTTAGTAATTGCAGTCTTACACCAATTAACATCACAAATATTCATACCTTCTTCACCAGCTCCCCTGAGTAAGCTGGACCGCGTTCAACTGCCCTACCTGACCGGCCTGAAGATGGTTGTGAGACATACTCCATATCTGTGGCTTGTGTTTGGTTTCCTCTTCTCTTCGGTTGCTTTTCAGGTCAGACACCTAAAATCAGAGTCTGTATTATGTAGGGGTGTTAATTTACACTCAGTGCACAATTTGGTTCGATTCACAGTAATGGGGGCAGGATTCGGTATTCTTTTGATATTTTGAACAACATTTAAGTGAAGAAAATTCTGACTATAATAATGTTAGTGCCCAACTTTCTAAAGGCACTGGAGCTGGGAGGCACGAGTGCTGGAACAAGGTGCTGATTGGTGCTGATAGCTTAGAAGTGCTGGTGTTTCACCAGTGCAGTTGAATTAAATGGTGTAATTAATAGCATGTCCATTCTACATGATGCACTGTCACACCTCCATTATGCATTGTCACAATTGCACGATGCATTGTTAAAGCCCTAGTATTATGAGGACGTGTAATAGGGCTGTCGGATATGACATTACGAGAAGCGATATACAATTGTTAAAATAGTGTGCCTCTGACTGGATGTGGCACAAGTACAGATGACTCATGGAGGGCATCACTGCCTGCTGAATGTCTGCAATCCTGGCTGTAGGGTCACGTCACATGAGCGGCTGAGTGTGAAACCTCAGTCTTACAATGCCAAACCTACCTGCCAAGTTTCATTCTTTTGGGGTCATTTCTTCTGAATGCAACTATTTGTGCAACTATTCTTTTGATGAAAATATTGGCCATTTAGCCTAATTGTTAAGTTATGGATTCTTCATGTTAGACACCATAGAGAAACACTCATTAGGCTTCTAATGGTTTGTGTAATCTCTTGGGTGCTGCATGTCAGAGGTAATTTTCTCTGTTCTGTCATCACAGCTCTTAATGATGTGTTTACAGTGATAATGAGGAAAATGTAATTCGTCATGCAGCCCCAATGTTTAATGTCATGTCATTGACTAAGAGAATAAGATATACTGCTCAGAACTGAAATGATTTGTTTGTGTTTCAGATGGCTCAGGGAAACTTTGCTCTCTTCTGTACGTATGCAGCTGGAATGGGGGCATACTTCCAGCATCTTGTGCTTATATTGCTGGTGGGTGGCCTATTCAGAGGATATGTGTTTGACATAAATCTAGGTTGTGTGTTACATTTTTGTTTGTCATTATTTATTACTGTATTACTTTTTATATGAATGACTAAAATCTTTTTCTTGGTGCACAGGTTGCAGCCACTTTGTCCGTCCCTCTGTGGCAGACGCTGTTGGTCAGACTGGGCAAGAAGACCACTGTCTTCATCGGCCTATCAGTGAGCTAACTGGTTTCTTCAAGTGCATATTAAGAGAGTGGGGTTTTAATAAATTTGAATGAATGCGTTTAATCAAATTAATATTTTGTACAGTTAGTAGCTGAAGGTTTGAGTGGCCTTCATTCACGGAGAGTTACATTAAGAATCATTGTTGTGCTCTTCTTTTGTTTCTTTCCAGGTTTATATTCCTGCCCTCGTCATTATATCTGTCATGAAAAACAATTTTCCTGTTTTTGTTCTGTCTGGCATTTTAGCAGGCACCAGCCTGTCAGCCCTCTATTTACTGCCCTGGTAAGTGAGATGTTGAACATCCCTAAACACTGGCAAGTTCAAACATCATAATGGACTATGTTTTGATCCTTTGCTAAAAATGGAACCATGTTGAAAAGCATATGATTTGTGTAATTATATTATATTACACAATATGAAAAAAGTCAAACAGCAGCCTCCCATGATGTGATGGATGAATGTGATGCTATTTGTTGTTTTTCCTGTTATACCGGTCAAACAAAACATTAAAACCATTACACTCTTCTTATCAGCTCCACTTACCATAGGAGGTTAACAAAGCATACAGATGAACTACAGTCTGTATTTGTAGAACTACCCCCAAAGTGCACCTATATGTTAAGTGGAGCTGTGTGATGTGGTAAGGCGAGACCTACTCCATCACCAGTGAATACCAACCTTTGCACTGTAAAATATGTGTGTGTATGGATGTACTTACCTGTGTCTGCCTGTGAAGGGAGAATTGGCAGACCCACTTACCTTACCCTTATCGGGAGGATCCACCGGTGGGGAGAAAGGGGGGAGGGGTCTATTCCGCAGCTAATATCCTGTAGATGGAAAAAGGAAATAATTAAGTTATTGTAAGTTGATGGGCCAGACAATGTGTATACTTGCGATGAATTGTTTGACCTAGGTTGCTTGTATACAGCGCTGACGTTTGTTTCATGTGTTACTGCACTATTGTAACCCCTTGGTGGGGAGTGGGATCTCCAAGGGCGGGGCTTCGGATTTAAGACCCGAGGGCTCCTAGGAGATGGGACTTCTTCTCCCCATGACTCTGTGTGATCAGAACACTAGCCGCTTGTAGTGTGAGAAGCAACGGTGGGGGAAGTTGTAAAGCACGTTGGGACGCAGCCTCGCGGCTGCTCCCCATGTTATAACTAAGCCAGATGCTTAGTATACATTGTAAATACTTTATTTGCCGTTTATGGTTCGTTTTGTACAGTTTTTGTTTCTTGTTCCACGTCGTGTAAATAAACTACTTGTTCGTGCACCCTACCTTTAGTCCAGCTCATCCATATTGGTCGACTCACCCTCACAGACCTTACCAGCAAGCCGCACGTAAAACCCTAAATTCCTCTGCATGGGGTCTAACATCTTCACAAGCTGATAAAATGGACATTGAGTGTGGAAACAATGAGGTGGTTTTTGTGTCACAGCATATGGTTATGATCAGCGTATAGTGTTTGTCTCTGTTTGCAGGTCAATGCTGCCAGATGTGGTGGATGATTTCAAGATAAAGAATCCGTCATGCACAGACCTGGAACCCATGTTCTACTCCTGCTTTGTGTTCTTCAACAAGTTTGGAGGAGGCCTGTCAAACGGAGTCTCCAACTTAGCATTACAGTAAAAACTTTATTCAGTCAGACTGCTTTGTTAGCTGAGGCTGCTGGGCTGTTTGAACTAGTACATTTCATGGCTGAAAGTGTTTGAGACCTACATCATGTAAATAATACAATTAAAATGTATAGAAATTCATAGATTCCTGGAAATCCATCAATTTATACAGAGCCTAGTCAATTCCCTGATAAAACAATCAAAGGTTTGGCTTTGGGGATCTGCGATGCCACTGGTTTTCTTTTTACAAACATTAGTATCACAGTGCATTAGTATCACGGTGCCTATACTGATTTCATGGCTTTTGGAGTATTTTTATTTTCGAATGCTCTATAAAATATTATTACGAATATTCAGGTTTCCTATAAGAATAACACACCAGTTTAATAACTGAATGTTGTGAGGATTCACTCTTATTATTGCTTTCATTATTACTTTTATTGGTGTTATAAATTAATATAATATTAGTATTTTTATTAAAACAATTATTGTAGTTACTATTATGGTGCACAACTAGTTGATTTGCTTGTTGATAAAATGCACTGCAACAATGTAATGAAAAAACATCACTGATAAATAATTATTTTCAATTTAATTGCATCAAAATGCTGGATCTTGCCCAGTCTGGCAATCCTGAAAATCTACCTACAAATATCACTGTGGAAGACCAGTACGAAATATGTAAAAATATGTATCCCGGAAATAAAAAAGGCAGTGCAATAATAAAAAAATGTGCAAGGGGTGCAGATATCAGCAGGTATCAGCAGATAATAGATAGATAGATGGAGTGCAGATGTACAGGATATACAGTAAAGTGTCAATAGTGCAAATAAATAAACCTTAACAGAAGAGATTCAGTCCTCATCTGTTCTCTTCCCTCTTCTGGCCCCACTGGGAAGAGTTGAAGAGCCTGATGTCTCTCAGGACAAAGGATCTCCTGAGTCTGTCTGTAGAGCAGCTCTGTGACAGCAGCCTGCCACTGAACTTGCTCCTTTTGTCCATGATGATGGTGTGCAGTGGGTGCCCATCATCATCCATAATTGGCAGTAGTTTGTTTAGTGTCCTTCTCTCTGCCACCGTCACCACAGAGTACAGTTCCGCACCAACAACTCACCCTGCTCGCCTGACCAGCTTGTCCAGTCACATCTCATCTCTCTTTTTAATGCTTCCTCCCCAGCACACCACAGCATAAAAGAGACAGCTGGACACCACAGTCTGATAGAACATCTGCAGGACCTTCCTACAGATGTTGAAGGACCAGTGAGGTAGTCAGTAATCCAGGAGACCAGATGCGGATCGACTTGCATCCATGCCAGCTCGTCTCTCAGTTGGAGAGGCTGAATGGTGTTAAAGGCACTGGAAAAGTCAAAGAGCATGACTCTTACAGCGCTGCCCCCCTTTTCCAGATGAGAGTGGGCCCGATGGAGAAAGTACAACATGGCATCCTCTACTCCCACTTTTTCCCTGTAGGCAAACTGCAGGGGGTCCTTTGCGTGTTGGTCTGAGAAGGTGTATATGCGGGCATTCCAGGGTCTTCATGACATGCAACGTTAGAGCGACCGTCCTGAAGTCATTCAGCTCACTGGGTCATCCCTTCTTGGGTACTGGAACAAGGCATGATGTCTTCCACAGTGTGGGAACCCTCCCCAAGCGCAGACTCAGGTTGAAGATGTGCTGTGGGGTGTCCCCAGCTCAGCAGCACAGGACTTCAGAAGTCTAGGACACACTCTGTCTCGTCCAGCTGCCTTCCTTGTGTGGAGTCTCCTCAGCTCACCTCTAACCTGGTCTGCAGTGAAGGTGTGCAGGGGGGGAGAAGGTCGGGATTCAGTGGTGCTGCAGATCAGGTCTGATGATATAAAGTATGAAATGGGGGGAGCCAGGCTGTCAGCCTGTGGGAGGAGTGCATGAATAACGAAGAAGGTGAGGTGTTGATGTCCAGGCAGTCAGAGACTGAAGTGGAGCAGTGGAGCAGGAGCTGAGATGAGGGGGAGTGTGGAGGAGGTGGTCGTTGGAGCTGTAGAGACTTGAACAGGGCAGTCAAATCGGTTGTAGAAGGTGTTGAACTCATTGGCTCTCTCTACATCACCGTCTGTAGCACTGTTCGTCCTCTGCTTACAGCCTGTGATGGTCTTCATGCCATTCCATACCTCCCTCATGTTTTCTCCCTTAACTTCTGCTCCACCTTCCTCCTGTAGGACACCTTGGCATCTCGCCAGTGGACTTTGAGCTCCCTCTGTACGCTCCTAAGCTCCTCCTCGTGGTTGTCTTTAAAGCCCCTCTTCTTGTTGTTCAGAAGGCTTTTAACACTGCTGGTTATCCAGGGCTTGTTGTTAGCAAAGCAGCACACAGTTTTCACAGGAACAACAATGTCCATGCAAAAGTTTATTTCCCCAAATGATGTAACCAACTTTTGGTTGAGTGATCAAGATTTTCAAGCCACTCGCAGTCTAAACAGAGTAACGTTGACTTTAACTCCCAAAGTTAATAATTTACCTAATGGTTTGGACAGCCAGCTAGAGGGATGATAAATCTTCAGTGGAAGGCTTGATGACTGCTGTGCTGAAAAAACATCCTGTAATGCTCTTTACCTGGTCTTCTCAGCTTTGCAGGGTATCAGCCTGGGCTGTGTAAGCAGGACTCTAAAGTGATCACCACACTGAAGGTGCTCTTCACCCCAGTGCCCATCATCCTGCTGCTCATGGGGATGGTGCTCTTCTACATGTACCCCATCAACGAGAAGCGGCGCCAGGAAATCCAGAGGGCATTACAGAAAGCAGCGTAAGTGATATTATAGTTCATGTTGAACATTTTGAAAAGCTAAAGCAAACATGCAGCTCGTGGGACAGAACCAGTCTGGTTTCGGTTTTGCATCCATCTCATCAGATGAATTTAGAATTCACGGTTTCAGTTAAAATCATTTTGTGAACTATGAGCATTTGCAAAATAATGGTTGACAAACTGGTAAGCCAGTCAGTGCTTAGGAACTGCCTCTGAGTTAAAAACTCTGGCAAAAGTCCTTAAAACAAGCATAGTGGTAATAGCCTATAGTGGTAAATTAGTCTGAATTGTTAAGAGATATGAAAAAATTACTGATTACGTATAAATCAGCCACACATTATTATGATCATCTGGTGTAACATTTGATGTTTCTTTTATTCCTGAAGCTGATGTGAAAGGCCAGATCCTAAATATAATGTCTAATAGTAAATAACCTTTCAGGTTAATGTTCAGATCAGTGTGCTTGCTAAATTAGATTTTCTTAGCCTAGCTGCTGACATTGATGACAATAAATTAACCAGATTGAACATGACCATGCTTGGATTTGTGTGTAAATCTTTGTGTTTGAAGTTAAATTTTGAATACTGCTACACTCGTGTGTGTGAAATCCTTTGTATTCTTTTATAAGAAAAAGAAGGTCAGTCTAATCTGAACATTATATAATCTGGTTTGTTCATTCACAATCAGATAAATAGCGAGTGAGTCTCTTCAGCTGAAATAAGTCTGACAACGTTGAGCTAAAGCATTTGACATGGGTTTTTGTGCAGCAGATGGGCTGTGAGCATTTTCAGACATTGTGTTGGTAGTGTGTTAAGAGGCCATTTCCTACTTTGTGAAGTTAGGAAATTCTCTATTAGAGAATGTAGCACATTTTCTTCTCTGGGGGACAAAAATAATTCTGCCACATTTACAGCATGAATAAAGTTTTATGCATGGATAAATTTGCTAAGACATTTCCAGAAGGAGTCTTCTTTGTTGTATGTCCTCTAACCAAGAGTGTAGCACCACCACAAGATGCCGCTTTAATGTAAAAAAGTGAAGGGCACTCTCTACAGCCACCATGTGGTTTGTCCTTTCTGGGCTGCTGTAGCAAAATGGTGGTTTCACGTGGTACCCTCTGTTCAGTGACCCACTCCTATTTAGATACGCTCATCATCAGAATAATAGTTGCACCCAGAATGAATCAGCCAACAGGCATGAAACTTGGTGGGTAGATTTGCCATCAGGAGACATGCGAATGTTTCAAGTTTCAAGCTTGCCTGCACATGTGATGTAAGCAAGGATGGGCCTTATCACTGTACCTGACCTATTAAGCAAGTAGTGAGGCCCTCCATAAGTCATTCATTAGTGCAGGCACCATTGGCAAACAGCTGCACAATCCAGGACTACTTGCACGCAGACTGCTACAATACTGCCCTTAACACCACGTAAACATCGCCGAAGACTGCAATGGTGTCGTGCCACACTGTCATGGACTGACTCAGAATGGCAGCCTGCTTTTGTCTTGGTGGAAATCCGTGTGCAGAGGCACTGTGGTCAGCACAGATGAACGGCTTGTTGTCACACTTCACACATCCAGAAGGCCTGGTGTTACTACACCTCCACCCCACCACAAACTCATATTCAAGCTGCACATCTGTTGTGTTAGCACGGCGACTTCATACTGAGAGAAATTACTTCTGTGTGTGTAGCTCAATAAATATTGCCCATATCAGTCTAAAATTATCATCATTTATTTTTCCTGGTAACCTTTATCTTCCTTCCAAATAGCACTGCAAACTGACATTTCCTTCTGGGTGCAACTATTTTTTGACGATGAGTTTATGAAGAGCTCATTCTATACTGTTTTCTATTTCTGTTAATAAATCCCCCAAAAAACACTGCTCCATTAAATATCATCTAGGTCTGGACATATGAGACTGATATTTTGTGCTATCTCATATTTTATTGTGAAAGACTGACCTTCAAAATGAATTGCTGAACAGTAATATTAGTTTTATTCAATATTCTGAAATATTCTGTGACAATAATTACTAACTGAAAATTGCTGTTTGTGAGGTGTAATTGGCTTTCAGTTGGCCTCTACCTGTCAAGTATTTATAATGTCGTCCTTTTCTGGATAAAAGATGTGAAAATGAAGATCAAAGAGCACTCTAAGGCAATCAAAGTTATATACATGCACGAGATCACTTTAATGTAGCTACACTATAGAGTTACTTGGCTTAATCTTGAGTGAAGGTGCACCAGTCAACAGTATCAACAGTATCAGTGTTTTAGTGCAGCTTTTCCTCAGTGGGGACTGGGTAAAGGACGGATGCTACAATATACACATAAACAACCTGCTTCAGTCTGCTAAGAAACAGAAGCTTGGGAGAAACTTAATCTTTCAGCCGGATAATGATTCCAAGGCCAAGGCAACACAAGAGTGACTGAGCAACAGAATGTTACAGTGGCTAAGTCAAAGCCCAGATCTCAACCTATTCTAAAATATGTAGCACTGTTTGAAAACGATGGGGTTCACAGACATCATCCAACCAACCTGAACAAACTGAAGCAAAGGAAGAATGTGTGAAAATCACTCCAAACAGTGTGCAGAGCTGGTGGAAACTCACCCTGCTGTTACAAAAAAGTTGGTTCTACAAGTGCTAGTATAAAGAGGTTGAAAACAGCGTTGTTTGGATTTCATCTGCTGAGTGAAAATACTTTAAGTGCATGTGGATTTACAAGATAAAAATACTGGTTGGAACAATCTGTGTTAGTGTCATCTGATTACATTCAAGTGGGTTGAATACATTTGAAAGGCACTGTTTTTCAAGCTTGATCTTAAAGAGTATTTTGCTCATTATCTGACAATATGTCGTTTCTTTCTCTTCCTGTTGTACAGAGCGGAGACTAAAGCAGAGCCAAGTCAAGAAGCTTATCTGTGAAGACTTCACACTGGATCTGAATGTACCTCATTAGACCTGTATGATTGTGCTGTTCATGTAGCTTTATTAACAGCAGTGAATGTGTTTTTACCTAAAAGCCTCAGTAAATAGATATAAATAAACATTTTTATCTGAGCAATGCTGTAATGGGTAGGTGTTCACAAATAAACATACTTATGCTTGTTTAATATGAACATATTCAGTGCTGTATTCTTCTATTAGATAAAAGAACATTAAGAACATTTTCTGTTTTCTAATTTAATCAGTTTAAAGGAACCCCCAAGGTATTCAGTCTCAGCAAATCCTCTGATAATGTGTAATGTTGAGTGCATCCGTATGCACTGCTCCATCAACACCACTTTATACCCAAATCCTAATACATTATAAAACACACTGGATAACTGGCTTCAAATAAGCAGTAATAGGCAACTTTACCACTTTACCCAGCACCACGACCAGTGGGCTTTCACTGTGGAAGTAGAAGTATGAAGCATGTTGTGCTTTATAACAATGTTTCTCATGCAAACCGCTTAGTCGTTCTGAAGTGATTACCTGTCAGGTGTGTTGATCTTTAGAAAGTAGGCTTAAAACAAAACCGCTTACTGTGTGTTCACATTGGCAAGCGACCAAAAGGACCGGCATCAGTCATTTCCTAGGGGAGTACATGATTTAGTGACTAGGGTCTAAACAACAAGTTGTGTTGAAAGCTTAATACAAATAAACTATTACACAGTGACGCAACAAACAAAATGACTGGCTCAAACATCCTCGGACCGGTCAAAGGTCCAGTGGTCCAAGGTCTTCATCTCTCCTAATTGTTTGTTCCTACCAGCACTTTTTTCCTATACCCAAAAGTACCACTCAACATATGTAAAGAGAAACTTGTAAAATGTGTGCTATGTATGTACTTCTGTTTTCGTGTTAGAAGCTTGACAGTGCACGTATGGTAAGAAGTCACTGTCCACAGAAGTCCTCATGCACCAGTATTTTCCTATTTTCATATGCATTTGTTCTTGTCTACATCAGATTTACAGATCTTTAAACCGTTTTCTGTACATTCAACAGCGTTCCTAGTCTTAAATTGAATTACATTTTGTTGCAGTGTAAACAAAGTAATTCAGAGTAGTTTGATGTGAAACAGTCACATGGAACAGCTTACTGACTCTGATTTCTTTGTTCCTTTGGGAGCCTTAACAGCCTTCATTTATCTTTTTTGTCTTGAATTGATTAAAAAAAGAAATATGTTTTGTACACCAGTGTCATGTGCATTCAACAGCCTATTTAAAACCATTTCAAGTATTATCTTTCTATGAGGGAGCTTTTAGAGGCATTTGATTTTTCAGACATCTGGTTCCCACCAGCACCACTGTGTACAATTCTGACTCAGTAGGCTTTGTTAGAAACGCTGTCTAGTTTCTTTTACATCCTAACTATTCAAGTTCAGTCTCTTGGCTAATACGTTAATATGGTTAATACGGATGCCAAACTTTACTGCCAGAGGCTCACCATTCTATCTGTCCAAACTGTGTTCTGTAGGAGACAGTTTCTGCAAGTAAAAGGCTTATGGAAATAACTTTGTTTCCTTGCCACGGCACTGTGAGGTGACTGAATTCACTACCATCTCACAGATGTCCATGTCTGCTACGAATGGTAGCTAAGGATTTGGATGCTTGATGCATATTGACTGAAGTAAATCTGGTGTCTGGGAGCATTTCAGCACTCTGTGACATCAACTAAGTTGGTAGACATGGGGCCGGATGCTACAAAATCCTACTGGCAGATCTAAGTGTAGTTACCCGGCAGTGATTTCTCTCTGTTGCCATGACACAGTAGTTTAATGCTAGTTTAACCTGGGTAGAGTAAGGCTGACAGAACGTGAGAAGGAAAGAGTGTTTCATGGTGAAGCACGTCGACTGTTATTTGGAGAGGCATTAAGTGATGTGGGTGACCGAACTGGTCCCTGTCAGTGGCTTGTCATCCGGTGTGTGAACTTGAAATTGAATTCACAGGTCATACAGGGGCAACTTCATTTTCCGAGCCACCTTGTAGTTTCCCAGAGGACTGAAAAGGTCCAGAAGAGTTAAGCAAGATTCAGATCTAGTAAAATAGGGCAAACAAATAAGAACACGGTACCTGCACTGTGCTGGAGTTTTATGCTGACTTTCAGGTGGAATAAGGGCTACCCTGGTGAAGGTGAGCCTTTCCGTACAGGTACAATCCTGTCTTCAGATGGAACAAAAATTTGGAAGGGTAGCCCACAACGCAGAAGGCATTCTGAGGCTTTAATGGTGATCAAGGAGACTATAAACATTACTATAAGCACCATCAGTAGCAGCTGGCCTGAAGTTTTGAGCAAAATAGATGGAGCACTGTAACAAAAATACGCCAGGTTGAATACCATCTTCATGTGGCAGACATACACATAAAACAGGGATGGCGGCAGTGCGTACAGGAAAAGTAGGTTGAGCAGCGGCCCCATTTCGAGGCCCAATGGAGAGAAAAGAATTTAGTCAGTTGCTGAACTAGCCCTTTGAGAACTGAGCTAACTGAGCAAGGCAACGTATTCTGCAACACCAGACTAGGAGAGTGTGAGTGCAACAGTGGAGTTCATTAAACAAAGTTAAACAAATGGCCAGGGAACACAAGGAGAAACACACAGTCCAGGAAACAACAAGAAACAATCAGAGGAAGGAAAAACATGATAAGTCACAGGGGACGAAAAAAAAGCACAGCAACACAATCCAATCCAAACAACCTCAGGGCAAAAAACACATTGAAACACAGGCATAAACAGAAAATGAGTTCAGTGTACAGACATGTGTTAATTAATGATTTACTTCCCACCTAAACATTCTACATGCAAAACAGAGAAACCAATAATGTAGACTGCATGCACATATTTTGGCTATATCATGTCATATTCTGCACCTAGTCTCCTCACACATATATATCTAGTCCGAAGAGTTTAAACTGTTAAAGGAATTCTCCAAAAAAAAACTGAAACAATGGAAGACAATCAGTGCAACGCTGGCTACTAAGACTAAACAATTAAAGGAAAATAAAATTGTGAAAACAACCATATCCATTTTTTTTCTGGTGTGAGGCTTAAGTGCTGAATGTAGTTTCATATTGTACAGTAGAGGACAGTAGAAAGTCTAAATGTAGTTTCTGACTGCCAGTTAGTTTTGGCATGTGTTCACAACACATCAATGTTTGGTTGTCCCTGCTTGGTTGGACTGACCTAAGACAACATTCTTAATAAGGCATGCTATAGTAAAAATTGCAGCTACCGTGATATTAAAACTGCTGTCTGTTAAATTGCATTTTCAATATGAAAGCGATGAGCCTTGCAACCCCTTTTGGCTAGCAGACGTTACTAAAACTGTAGCAAATTGACTGGAATATATAATCAACCACAATTCTGATCTATTCACCCACAGTTTCCATGATCGTCCAGAGTCTTTAAATAGTTCATGTAAACACAGAAAAGCAGGTTCAGGTATAGCACAATGCTGGTGTTTTGTATGCAGGGGAAGCTTGGCTATTATTTACAGATGAATTTTACTAGACAAAAGCCCTTCATTGATGGGATTAGTTTTACATGGGGTGATTTTACTCCTGTCTGAAAGCACCATGTCAATCACGTTTATGGACTGCATGCTCCCACATTAGTAATGTTCATGGTCTTTTTACCTTCAATAAAAGATGCTGTAGAAATAACTTCAGGTTAGATTAATCCTGTGCAAATCAAGTTGTTGGTAAAAATGCTATCATAATCTGAGTTTCCTAAGTTTGGAGCCTTGAAGGCTCCAACACACCATGTTAAAGTGTGTAAAAACTACAGGCAAAAAAACACTTGATTGTACACGGTGACTGTAGGCTGTGAATTTTTTCCAAGCTAATAGAAATGCTAACAACACAGTGCATTGGCTTAAGACAGCTAGGTTAGGGACAGAGTAGGCTTAATAGCTAAACAATGGCTAAATGAAAAGTTCAAACTAGTCCGGTCCAAAGAGTGCTTAAGAAACAAGTGGCTTTAACGGCTTTAGACTCCTAACGCATGTAAACATCATATAGCAGCATATATAGCAACACATACAGCAAGAACTGTGAGTTATAGTACAACATCAAATGTAGATCCAGATGTATTGCTGCAGGGATAGGGACTGTAAGCAAGAGGCATGCCTTTTTGGGGTGCGCGTCTACATAAAAGTGTGGTACAGACCTGTACAGGACAGCATGTCAGCTTCTGCTGGTACTTCATATGGATCTGTCTCTTCCTTAATGTAAGACCACCATCATTCATCCCTATGGTCCTTGATCTGGGCTCACTTGAGGTATTGGGTATGGTCACAGACAGACCTCAGTCACTAGAGCATTGTGTTGAAGGGCACTATTAAGTGGAAAACTCATTGATGTAGGCACATAGCCTAACACATAACATGGCGTTTGTGTAGACCTACAGTTGTTTCTTGCTTCTACGTGGCAACTGGAATTGCAACAATGGCAACTACTGAATGTGCTCTGTGGGCCCTTTTTGTATTTGCCATTACAGCATGCAGTGTGTATGTGTTCAAATAACAAGAAGTGCATGGCACAGTTACCCTGTGGTTGGTGTAGCTCAGCGGGTAACACCACTACCCACCAGGGATCCACCACCACATGTGGGAGACTGGGGTTCGAATCCCGGTCTGGGTGACTATGCTGTGCTACACCAATAAGAGTCCTTGGGCAAGACTCCTAACACTACATTGGCCTACCTGTAATATGATTAACCTTGTAAGTCGCTCTGGATAAGAGCGTCAGCTAAATGCCGTAAATGTAAATGATCCACTTCACCTGTTCTGAACCCTCTCCTCCAGTGCTGCCATTTGCCCTACTTCTCCCTAAACATGATTTTGAGGGGAGATGACAGAGACAGACACTGCAGTAAGAAATAAGACACACTACTGGGCTTTTTGACAGGTTTAAATAGCATGCTAACATACAGTGAGAGGATGAAAGGTGATGGAATAAATCACCAGCGTGTTTTATCATGGGAAATAAATAAAGGAGTATGAAATAAAACTGTTGAAGTTTCTTAACATGCTTTTCACTACGCAGTCTATACAGTCCATATATGGAGACTAAGTTGCTAAAACAGTAATTTTTTGATTAAATGATTTTCCGATGTCACAAGGACTGACTCATTTACATATATCCATCTATTCATCCTATAACGGTTTAGCTCCGTCCAGTCAAGCTACAATTCTAAGTAGGGTTTCAGTTCTTTTTGAATGAGACTCAATACAGGACAGCCAATCAGAACAGAGCTCATTTATCTTATTTAAAGGAAAGGTTGGAAAATGGTCATGTAAACGCTCTTTCATACTCCCTTTATGTACACAAATAAATACGTCCATTTCAAATCATGTGTCAGTCACTGCCCACATACTTCTATGCATCCACTAGAAGGCAGACCAGAGTCAAAGGTGTCTGACAACAACAAACATGGTGCCTGGGTGAAGTGACATCATTTAGATTCCTTAAATTTCTAACCAAATCATACATCTTCTGCTCAAAGAGTACCGCAACTATAGCTTCCTACTCACTTGGGGTATTGGCTACAGTGTCCCCTGATGTCTGCTAGAACTGCTCTGTTTCATCTGTATCCATAGGCTTTTAGAGAATGTGCACAAATACAGACAAAATAAACACAGAGTACAGACAGAAAGCTCCGTCTGCATTTAACGTTGAATGTGAAAATGAGCCTTAAAAATGAATTATCACCATTTTTGGAACATAAAACCACATAAATGTTACAAGTGGACTTTGGAGAAAAAAACAAGAAAATATAAAATATGATCCAGTTACACAATGAAATGGAAATCACAATAATTTAATTATTCATATAATATATACAATATAATAGTTGTTATTGAAAACACATGCAGTCACTGTTTCTCCTCCTTAAAGCGTACACATAAAAGTGGCTTTAGCCCCCTACTGGAGAACCTTTACACATGCTGTGCTCTAGTAAACCTGTTCAAAGTAATGTTTTTATGTATGTTTTACATAAAAAAGGAGTGATTTCTGTTGTTTTAGATGAGTTGCTCTGAGATACTGTGGGAAACCATGAAGTATTATAGTTTTAGTGTTACATGGATGTCATATCATACATACATTTATATATATAGAATTTGTATCTGTACTATATATATGTATGTTAAACATTTCCATGGCTTGATTGGCTGCATTTAGGTTAAGAGAACTTTGCATTTTTAGTTTTGTACAGATTTATTTAGCTAACAAGAAACGGCAGCTTGTATTGCACGACTTAGCAATCTGCGCACTGAATGCTTAATCCCAACTAGACTTGCTTAGGTACTTCCTGTCACTGTATGATATAGTGTTGTATAAATACGTATCTGTGTTTGATGAGGTTAAATGTGCCTCAGCACGAAATTCCAATCCCACCACATTCAGTACCATACACATGTGGTGCCAAACATATAAAGAAACAAAGGCAGAACTTTGTGAAGAGCTGTGTGGAGCACACTTCATTGCAGTTATGATGGACAGCTGGACATCTCAAGCTGATTTACCAGCTCTTGATAAAAGCAAAACCTGAAAACCAGCTAATGGTACGATTTATTTCATTTGCTGTTTACATTGTTATTCAACTCCTCTACCCTGTAATGTTTTTATTTCAGTGTTGTTCAGTGATGTTTTGTTCTACCTGTTGATGGAATTTTCAGTAATCCATTCTACTTCTGAGAAGACTTAAATTATGTCCATACGTTTTGCATTAAACTATTATTATGTGTAAATAATAAATATAAACTGAACTGTGGCCCAGAAACCAAGAGCTGAACCCCGAGTCATTAAAGGGACCTCTAGAGTATCAGAGAGATGAATGAAACAATAAGATGCTTTATTTCATTTTCATTTCATTTTTAAAGACACTGGATTGAAGCATACATACACAGTGCCCATAAGTAATTATTAATGATTATTATATGATTAGGATTATTTATATTATTATTTTTTACTATTATTTTACTATGATTATTTATATTTCAGATACCCTAGGAGAACTCTGCTCTCTTCTGTATGGGGGCATGGTTCCAGGACTATGGGCTCATATTGCTTGTGAGTGGTCTACTCAGAGCTATAACTCTAGGTTTTGCACTGATATGAGCTACAGAAATTAGATTATTCATCATGTAGTCATCATTAAATCAGCTGAAATCTTTCATGTTTTGTGCAGGCTGCAGCCACAATGTCCATCCTTCTGTGGGAGATGCTGTTGGTTTTCATTAGCCTATTAGTGAGCTACACTTCTCCCCTAATGATTGGATTCTTTAAGTGCACCTTAAAAGAGCAGGGTTTTAACAATACATTTGAACAACTGCAGTTAATATTTAATGCAGCCAATGGGTAAAATTCTCAGACAAAAGGTCCTCATTACCAGAAGTTACATCAAAAATCAATCTTGTGTTCTTCTTTGTTTCTGCCGATCTATGCTCCTGTCATTGTCGCTATCATAATATCCATCCAAAGAGCAATTTTCTTGTCATAGTCCTAGCAAGCATTATTGTGGGCATCAGTCTATCACCCCTCTTTTTGCAGCCCTGGTGAATAAGATATTGCACTTTATTTGTGATTAGGTGGCTTGACATTACATCTTGCAATGTCTTTTTCAACAGGCAGTAGTTCCACCTTAGCACTACAGTAAGAACTTCATTCAGCAAAGCTTCTTGCAACTCTTGATTGCCACCGTTCTAAAACATGTTGTAATGCCCTTCATAAGGCCATTTTAGCTTTGAAATGTACCTGGTGTTCTTTGCCCCATTATGTTCTTCTACCTGGTGCTGACAGGCATGGCGCTTTTCTTCTTCCACCCCTTCAACAAGCAACAGTACCAGCATGTCCTTACTGTACTGCAGTAAACAGTGTAAGTGACATTATGGTTGATGTTGAAACGTGACATATTGAACGGTCCTGAAGTGGCAGAAAAAGCTAAGCAACCAAAATGGGTTTCTGTCCAGCAGATGGTGCTATAGTTTCATCTGCTGTAGGTCAGAATTGTGTTAATACTAAGAGCCTTTTTGCACCCAAAGCAGGAAAGTAAACTGTTTCAGGGATCTATTCTTGCTTTAGTAGCATGTTTTTTTCTCTAGTGGATAGAGCTTAGGGAGTGATAACTGTTGCTTGTCACGTGCTTCAGTCAACATGGCGTTTACTCCTCTTCTTACTGGCTACTTGTCCTTAAATGATCTTAACAGGAGCAGGACGTTCAACATGACTGACAGGAAAGTTAGAACACACCGCAGTAGTGGATGAAATACACGAACCATGTACTTGAGTTAAAGTACAGATACACAAGGTAACATATTCCTCCGGTATATAGTAAAAGCCCTCACTTTACTTGAATAAAAGTACAGCAGTATTTGCCTTCAAATGTACCTAAGTATGGAAAGTAAAAGTAGCATGATTTATTATGGCTCTAATGTCTTATTATCATTTCTGGAACAAGACGCTTAATCAACTAATTTTAGGTGAACTCATTTTAGAGTCATTTAGAGTCACTCTCAGTCCACCAATTTAATAGAAAGTCATTAATTAGTCTGACACTGTTGTCTATTCAAGTTATCATAAGCACAAAACACTGAAGGAGAACAGTTTCCATTAGCTAGAACCAAGCTCTGTCCAACAGGTCAAAACAAAGTGACTGCTGTACCTTGATTAGTGAGCTTGTTTCACACTTTTTTAAACATGGATATTAGACTTTGAAATGTAGTGGAGTTAAAGTAAAAAGTTACCCAGAATGGAAATACTTCAGTAAACATACATGGAGTAACTACTTACATACAGTAACTAAGTGCATTTACTTACTGTCCTCTACTGATACACCGTCATGGCAGTGCTACTTTTTCATCCTCTCGTGTTAGACTGGTTTAACTTGATGCTACAGTGACTCACTATCGCCTCTTGAGGTAAAAAGTGGTATTACGAGACAGAACAGGCCAGGGCTAGCTGTTTAGCATGCTAACTTAACAAGGTAACACTGCAACACAGATATTTCTGGTGTACCATCAAGCTCTGCTATTTCTTCATATTGTGTTGATAATTTTAGTTGATTTTGGAATCATATTGCTCATATTGAGCCAATTATCAATGAGCGGTTCTGATGACACCGACCTTGAGTATTATAAGGTCATGTTGACAGAAACAACCATAAAACAGAAGTTGAAAGAATGGACATGCATCAACAACTTTAGAACTGTCCAGCAAAGACAGAGTCAGCTGACAACGGTCCTGTGGTCAGAAACTGACCACTTATAAAGGGATTGAAGATACAGAACCGATAAAGCCGAACTGACTACAAGTGAAAGAGCAAGCATTTGGTAGAGCTAGATAGTGAAACTGTGAGGAAGCCTTGTGTCATGCATATATCATAAAGCATTAATCAGTGCTTTATTTTAACCTGTGTATAGTGCAAATGGTCTTATGTTTCTTTTGTCAAGGTCTTAAAAAGGTAAAAAAGGAATTAAACTGGATCTATTTAATCTTGCTGCAGTCCTGTGCGTGGATAGAAAAAACACAGCTCCAGTTTTCCACTGCCAAACATTCAGTCGCTTTGATGCCAGATAGATGCTTTGATTCTGCAGGATAACACAGAATGTGTTGGCATTTCAGAGCTCATTCTTTGGTATCATTGACCTCATCTTCACTGGGGTCCACAAAAGCAAACAGTTTAAACTACTTTGCTCATTATTTGGCTGTATGCAGTCTCTTCCTGTTGTACAGAGCGGAGAGTCTTTAAACACTTCAGACTGAATGTGCCTCATTAGATTTGTACGATTATGCAGTATATGTCACTCTATTAACCGTAATAGCCAAATCAAAGCCGTGTGATACGAGAGGAATGTGATATACACAGTCGAGTCACATTATTATGACCACTTCCTACTTTCAACACATTGTCTGGGAACATCCATCCATATGGAAGACCCAATTTGGGTATGAATCCATCTTTGCAGATCATGTACACCCATACATACTGATTGTCTTCCCTGGGACAGATTGGATCTTCTAGCAGGACAATGCGACATGCCACACAAATATAAATGTCCGACATCGGTTGAAGGAGCATGCCCAGGACTTCCAAATACTACCCTGGCCCCCTGATTCCTCAGACTTGAACCCAATTGAGCATCTGTGTGACCACCTCGATCATGGTGTTCACTATATGGATTCAGCATGTCTGGCTGCTGTCTGTGCTGCACACTGTGGTTACTCTGGATATTAGCTGGTGGTCATAATAATGTGACTTGACTGTGTAGGTCCTCTGGGACACAGCACTATGTTTTTTATTTTCTCTGAGCCAACAATACAACCATATAAACACAACATGTACAGTACACAATATAGTTGTATGCAATCATTTAGACACCCCTGGTCAAATGACATGTGTTGATGTCCTAAGAGACAATAGGATACACATCCTCTACAGAGGAAACACTTCTGCACACTTTAACACACAGCTACTGTTCATTTCCTGAATTGAAAGGTTCCATGTTATGCATTTATTCAGCATTTAAAATGTAACTTTGAGATGAAAAACATCCAGATTACGCCCCTATTTGGCTACCCCTAGAATGAAATGAGCTGATTTCCCTTTTTGGCTGAGCTCATAATTTGATGAGCTCTGCTCTGATTCGCTGGTTTACATTAAGGGATCACAATGATCACACAGCAGCAATGTAGACACAGACACAGGCAGGAAAATAAAATGAACCTCAGTGTAAATAAACTAGATGGTTAGACTGTTTAGTTAGCTATGCTAGTTACTTGGAACTTGATAGCAGCTAATGATACCTGTACTAGCTACTTATATTGTATATTAAATGTAAGTCAAAGAAAGCCAACTTCAGCCTCGTTTAAAGATAAACATTTGCCTTATACCCTCCAACAGTTCGGTTCCTTGGAACAGGTATGGAAAGTCCTGATGTCATCTTCACTGTCTAGAACAGCACATTTCTGCACATAGTCCACCATTTTCATTCCTTTTGCTCCGTTGTCGTTGTTTTGCTGGTGTGTGCAAATTTTAATCAGAATTGTTAAGTAATGGTTTAGGATTTTGGAATCAGCTCGTTTTACCATCCCCTTTTGTAAGTGTGAGATTTGTATTTGAAGGTGGCTACCTTACTGGGACAAAAATAATATAGCATAAAATGTGGCCTGTACACAGTTTGTATTTCATACTCAATGTTTTATTTTTTCCATTCTGTTAAAATCAGCAATTAATTAGAAATTGAAGTGTAGAAGTGTAAAATGGCAAAGCGTTTTCTCTGTAGCTGATGTGTTAAATTATTTTCTCTTAGATAATTAACATACCTTGTTAGTTGCATCACTCCACAAACACTCTACACCCAAACCCTAACACATTATGAATCACACTGCATAACTGACTTCAAATAACAAGCAATCCTATCGCTTTGCTCAGCATGCCCACACACCAGCTCCAGCCAGTGGGCTTTTACGGTGGAAGTAAAAGTATGAAGCAGGTTATGTAACCAAATAGCTGACAGTATACCACAAAGGGGGACACTGCCGTGAGATGTAAAGTCTGAAGCCCCACACACGTTGTCTTTGTCAGTGTATTTGTTTGACAGATTGGTCAGGGGATGAGGAACGACTGTTTCGTTGTGGACACAACCAGGTGGCATTCAAATCACTGCAGGCCCAGTGCTGATCATGCTATTTATTAAAATGTTAAACAATATACATCCTGAAGGTGTTCATAAGACAGCTATCACTTTCTGAATGTTGCCCATCATCAGTTAACCCCAAAAAATGAAATTTAGACATTTTTTACCCTGTTTCATCATTCATCAGACACTGGTGGTTTTCCCATGTCACTGAGATTTGGGCATTCTGTTTCTGTGATGAATATAAAAGGTACATTCATCAAGTCTTTCTTATTGTTTCATATTGTTTCATATTTTTCTATAACTAGATTTATTTTGCTCATAATAAGGGTTTTCTGCATGTGACTCAATTTACTGTCCACCTAATTATGTCTGACTTCGTCCCTATATGATCTCTCTAATGACATTACAGCACGGAACTGACGTCTGTTAGATGTTTCAATTTTGGACATCTCCTGTCCTGTTAGACTAGTGTGGTTGACTGTAATATGTTCTGCCTGTTTGGGAAAATATAAGATGCAGTAAATCTGTATATGACATTTTAAAACCGTCCTTTTAAAAAGCAGGATTTTTTGGTCTGGTTTCACTTTTCCTCCCTAGGTCGGTCTTGTTCACACAATGTGTAATGTGCAGCTTGTGGGGTTGGAGACGCACATAACAGAGTAGACATATACATAGTGTATCTTAATAATAGGCTGCACATATGTTTTATGTATTATTACCTAAAAAAAAGTGTGTCTCTGCAGGATCTTATCCTATGCTTCCTCTCACTTCATGTCTTTGAGTACATTTATATGCACTCAATAATGCAATAACTGCATATATTCAGATTCTGATATTCGTATTTGTTTACATGCACTTGAGTAATAAGATAGGAAAACTCCAGGTCTGGCAATAATCAGATTTCTGCTTTGCAACTGGCCAATCACAGACTAAGATGAAGTCACAGATAAAGATGTGACGTAAACGTAACACAAAACTTAAACTTCATGTAGCAACATTGATTCAGTTTACCTACAAAACATGAACATATATCATCTAGAACATGAAGAATATTTACACAAATAGTTGCACCCAGAAGGAATGCAAATGACTGAAGTTTCATGCTCAGCTGCACATATGGCGGGCCTTATCACTGTACCTGACTGACCCAACAGCCACGATTGTGGACATTCAGCGAGCAGTGATGCCCTATTAGTGCCAGCACCATTGGCAGACGGCTGCATGGCTCAGGACTACATACACGCAGACCGTTATGATGGCTGCCCTTAACACCACATCAACATCACCAAAGACTGGTCAGCACCAAGATGAGTGGTTTGTTGTCTAAACAGCTGACTGAGAAAACACGCACTGAGAAACCATTGGTAATGTGTTGAGCTGAAATCCAGCTCTCTTTATTGGATTTCATAATCAGATTACTAGGTCTTAATCTGATCTATGAAATTGAGTATGCTGTTTACATGATCACTTGAATATTGAAATAACCGCAAAACTCTAGTTATGATTGCATTATTCACATCACATGGTGAAGTTTTATGTACCATGAAAGCAAAGACACGCTGTATGTCACTGTATAAGGCACTTCTTCCATGAAGCATCAAAGGCTATTTTACAACTAGTGGCGCCCCCTTGTGAAGAGTTTATAGCCTGATAAACACCAATGAGTGAATGAAAGCAGGGGTCAGTAAGTTCATTTGTTAGTTAGTTACATGCCGGACCCATGAGGTGTCAGGTAGAACAACGTGGTCAACCTGGTCCACCTTCACAAGCTAGTCTGGAGCAGGACGTTTCACAGTGGTACACTTTTACTGTTTTAGCTCTGTGTGTGTTGTGTAAGAGTGTGCCAAGCTTGCTGGTAGGCGGGCAATAAGGATTGTGTTACAAGATGATGTCATTTTATATTTTATACTTCTGCAGGGCATTTACAGGCATGAACAACTACAAACCAGAAAATTGTTTTTTAAACCTGCTTTTAAGTTTTTAAAGGTTTGGAGATCCAAGATTAGGAATGTCTTCCCTTCACTTGGCTCTGTTATTCTGGTGGGAGGATGGGGGCGGCTGAGGGAGGGGGCAGGAAAGGGAGGGAAGTTGGCGACCGAGGAAGGAGGCGGGAGAGGGAAGGGGGGGC
>CM067492.1:17458390-17500000 GCA_034552555.1 Semaprochilodus insignis | reverse complement strand
ATATATATATATATATATATATATATATATATATATACACACACACACACAAGGACTATATATATATATATATATACACAAGGACTATACATGCACACACTACACACACATGCCATACATGTATATACTGTATATACACTTTGTCGCCGTGTCCCTCCTCGATACAGTGTTCAGTACATTCTGTGTTAAAATGATTGATTGGTAATGTCTTGAATTTACTGACTGTATGTTAAATAGGTGGTTTAGGAACATTTAGAATAGAATCAGGGTTCACATTCATGCGCGTAAACGAGTCTGATCTGTGATTAATGTGAACAAACTGTCATCCTAAAACGACCAGCATGCACACATCCAAATCAGTAATGTCGCATCAGTGAACCATGTGCGTCACGAACAGCAAACTAACCATCAGAGCAAAGCTTTTCCGTCAAGATAATTTGGTCGACTATCAGCTGTTCATTATTGGAGTGGGATGGAGATGGAAAAGGGTCAGTTGTGTTGCATTTCCATTGTTTACTGCCATTAACTTCACAATTGGCTCCTCTGCCATTTTAACAGAGAATGAAACACATGAAGATCGGATTTGATGTGCCTCACCGCCGTGAAAAAAATCAGATGTGTCACATCACATTAAAGCAAAAAGTCAGATTTTAGTTACTTCAGCCTGGTAATGTGAACGTACCCAAAACAGCTTGAATAATCACTCCTTGCAACAGTGATGAGCAGAAAACATCAAATCTTCAGGTGGATGGGCTGCAACAACAGAAGACCGCATCAGGTCCCGCTCCTGTCATCCAAAACAGGAACTTGAGACTACAGTGGGCATAGGCTCACCTGAACTAAATAGTTTAGATTGGAAATGCATCACTTATGGAATCGTGAGTCAATAGCCATCCCAATCACCATACATGAATCCAATAAGGTACCTTTGAGATTTGGTTGAATGGGAGATTTGCAGCATGAACCTAAGGGGTTATGTGATGCATTGATGTCAGCATCCGTAAGGAACTCCCCTGGTTTTTGTTCCATTTCGGCCAAGAAAAAGCATGGCGTCAATTTGGTGTGTTTAATTTCGAGTATTATTCTTACATAAGGAATTTGTCTTATTTACTCTCAGGATTTAATCCATTTGCATCATTCTTCAAGGAAGGCAACAGTTTTTGTAATGTATGTTAATGTGTGACTAAGACATGTAAAATACAGGCTTGCTTGAATGAGTTAATTGTGCTTTTCAGCCATTTAGCATTAATTAGTGGCTCAGATGTGCATGTCCTGTGAATCATTGCAGCTAAACACGGGGACACACAGCCAGATTTGTCTAGGACAGCTGCATGGGCTATTTCAGTGGCACTAAGAATTTCCTTTCCTATGTAGCTACCCTTCCCTGAAATACACATGGACCAAAAATATGGATACCGTAGATTCAGCATTGCTTGTGTACATTCTTGATGAGTGCACAATTCTCAAGATTGTGTCTCTTATGCATTACATAAGTGCTACCTTCAGGGTACACCAGTTTCATGTTTGTGTGAGTAGACTACCCGTCTCTTCATAAAAGATGTAGAAATGTTGGGCTTCTCTAACACAAACCTCCCTTCCTTTTTCCTGTCGTTTCCTCTCCAACTCCAGGCTCTCTGACAGACGGCCGGAAGTTTGACTCTTCCCGCGACCGTGACAAGCCGTTCAAGTTCAAGATCGGTAAACAGGAAGTGATTCGTGGATGGGAGGAAGGTGTTGTGCAGGTGCGTAAAACTCCATGGCAATGCTAAACTGATTACTTGTCCCACAAGCAAATCTTATGATTAAAAAATGATGAGGTTTCTCTGTCCTGTCCCAAAACGCAAAAAAGTGTTTCTTACTGGACAGTCACCATATCTGCCCTGCATAACTGTCTCTTTCAGTGTTTTGGCATGATCCTCACCAGGGAGCGCAATCATGTTTAGTGGCTTAACATACAGCTCTGGAAAAATTTAAGAGACCACCTCAACATTATCAGTTTCTCTAGTTTTACAGTTTATGGGTTTGTGTTTGACCAAAATGAGCAGTTCTGTTTTATTCTATACACTACTGGAAACATGTCTCCCAAATTCCAGATATCGTATTTTAGATCTGTTTATTTAGAAAATGACTAATGACGCCTCCAGAAGCCTGTTTTTTGAACCATGCTCGCTGTGCATTTCACCCCAGCCACCTTTCTGTAGGTCACTTGAGGTCATCTTACGGTGGTCAAGTGGTATTCGAATGAGGTGGCGCTCATTACAGTCAGTAGAGAGTGATTTTCGCCCTCTGCCAGTCTGTAGCTGTGTTGTCCTGTGTGTTTGCTGCTTGACCTTGATCTTATGAACCAGATGCTCACTGTATCTGCCAGTAAAGCTAGAACCGAACCTTCTGTTCCTCACTAAGAACCTGCTGTACATGTGGAGATGCTGATTTAAGAAGAAACTGGAGTGGTCTCTTAAATTTTTCCAGAGCTGTACATCGGAAATGACTTTCATTCTTGGAAGATATGAAACATTGATTACAGTCATAGTTCTCCTTTTTGCCTGTTGTGATTCATGAATGCAGTTCTCCTATTGGACTAGCTGGGGTCAGTAATGAGTCAGTGGAGCGTTTATGTAATGTCAAGATTGATGCAGTGTGCTGGTTTCCGCTGTAAGAGTGTTCTTTAGTGTCCACTCTGGTGGAATAACACTAAAAGAGTACTCAGCTTGTTTGGGAGTTCCTGTTCTTAAAGAGAAAATCTGGTTAGGGAAATTAAAATCATCCATCTACGTCAAAGGACTAAAAACCTATGTAATGATATTAAGTAGCAATTAAATCCACACTTTACCAGTCTTGTAAATTCATATTTAAAGTGATTAACGACCAAATGTAGAATGTAGAGATGTGCAGGCTAACAATTTTTACTATTTCAATATCTACAAATCTAAATTTGTCAATAAGCAGTTTTAAATATCCCAGTGCAGTGTTTCCAACAGGTCTAAACTATATTTTGGTGAGAGCATCCTGGGGTGGGTGGTGGTGGTGAGGACCTAGCTTGCGGGGTATTTGGGGGAGAAAGGTAGTGGTGCGATGTAGTGTTATTAAGTAATTAATTATTGTCTTGTAATTTGTATGAGTACGCAGTGCAGAATGTTGAACCATGGGCAGCTGATATTGTGCCTCAAGTTAGCAAAGATTGCACTGTGCATGGATAGAATACATATATATTTTATAACATTTTCTAATTATATATATTTTGGACATTGTTATATGTATATAATATAGAACTGGAAATTGTAATATTAAAATGTACTTTGGATACTGTTAAATAGGAAACAATTTAATATTTTATATACTTATGAATAACTTTTGTTTGTTGGGTGTGACTAGCATTAAAGGTGATTTATATTGGATCTTTCAGTAAATTTTGTTTTATCATTGTTATGGTGATTTCTGGTATTAAAAAAGTATTAAATGCACCATAATATCGGAAACTTATCAGTATTGGCAGATATTTGCTTAAAATGTCAGCCCTGGAGAGAAGTTCAGCTTGTTAAACCAGTATTTGATGACATATTTACTGTACTCCAGAAGATGTTTTACATTTTTCTGAGCTGTTCTGATGTTCACAGTTATAAATGTTTACATATCAGCATTGGCAAAAGTATCAGATACTGACTTTCCATACCCAGAATTTCCATATTGGTGATCCTACATCCCTACATAGTACTAGTTTACCAACATAATGATAACTAGTTGCACAATTGTCATCTTTCTGATGGAAATATTTCCATTTATAGATTCAATTGGATCTGACAAGAAATTACATCACCACTACTATCTGATAGCTTACATTGTAATAAAGCAAGCCAACATAATAACAATAACCAAAAGACAGCTCACTAGCTTCATTAAGGGGACAGAGGATGTTGTGTTTGCACAGTAAAACTGACCCGTCTGTGCTATTTTGCATGTGCTTTTAGATGAGCGTAGGCCAGCGAGCTAAACTGACCTGCTCCCCAGACTATGCCTATGGTAACAAAGGTCATCCTGGAATCATCCCACCAAACGCCACTCTCATCTTTGATGTGGAGCTTCTCAGTCTGGAGTGACATCTCCTCACTGCCTGTTCTTATTCATGCATTTATTATTTGGTAGGTACTTCAACTGTTTTAACTGAGCATTCTTCTTTAAAATTGTTACGTTTGCAGAAACACATTAAATGAATTATTTCCCCCTTAACATTGAAGCTTAAGTTAGTAAAAAATGTATATGATTTTCCTCCTTGCCCAAAATGTAGTCAAAAATGTAATTAGAAACATGTAAGATTTGGAGATGGCATATCAGTGTTTGAGTAGTGGGATAATGATAGCCTAATGTTACGATTTAGGTCTTAAGTGAAGTTTATTAATTACAATGTGATTATTTTTAAGCTTAGTTCTTAAAGAGAAAATATCAGCTTGGAAAAGTGGTATTGTGCTATCCCTCAAGGTGGTTTGGGGCAAAGTGTGATAATTTAGGAATGATTTGGCTTGTACAAAGGTAATTAGTGTTTATAAGCCTCTATTACCTTTTAGCTACGCTAGAGCTAAGCGCCAGTACAAAACTAACCAGCAAATTTCAGACAGCATGCATGTCTTAAACTTCATTTGAGGCATGTCCATATAACCCTGGTAGTGTATATGTCCAGTAAAATATATTGTATACACCAAGCAAAATACTTATTTATTATTGTTATTACTTATTATTAAAATAGACACAGAAAAAATAGACCTTTTACTAGTAGAGTGCCATTTTGTTGCCACATCAAATGGTTGCTCTTCTGTCCACTGAACGAGGAATAGTAAGCTAAATATCTCATTTAACTGTAATATACACTCGTCATCAAAAGAATAGTTGCAGCCAGAAGGAATCAACTGACAGGAAAGTAACTTGTTGGGTAGGTTTGACATTGTGAGACATGTGAATGATTCAAGTTCAGCGAGCAGTGACATTCAGCGAGCAGTGATGCCCTCCATGAGCCATCCTGCACCATTGGCAGACGGCTGCATGACGCAGGACTGTTATGACAACTGCCCTTAACACCATGTCAGCGTCACTAAAGACTGCAATGGTGTTGTGCCAGACTGTCATGTCATCTTCAGTGATGAGTCCCGCTTTTGTCTTGGTGGAGACGACCAGTGAATCCGTGTGGAGGCACCGTGGTCTGTGCGCATCACACGTCCAGGAGACCTGGTGTCACTCCACCTCCACCCCTTCGGCAAATATTCAATATTCAAGCTGAATAGAATGGATTATCAGAGGACACCTTTAGGAACCTCTACAACTCTATACAGAGACACCTGGTATGTTGCATTAGTAAACATGGCGGCCCAAAGCCATACTGAGAGACACTACTTCTGTATGTGTAGCTCGATAAATATTGCCCATATCAGTCTAAATTTATCATCATTTATTGTTCCTGGTTATCTTACTTCTGAATAGCATTACAATCTGACACTTCTTTCTGGGTGCAACTATTCTTTTTGACGATGAGTGTATCATTCAGCCTTTCCAGCTTTGACTAGAGTGTGATTTTACTAGAGAGAAAATCGTTGTCTCAAATGTCTTATTTTCTGTAGTACTGACACCACTGCAGCCATGTGACATTGTCATAGTGTGACAATGGTGGCCTACTAATAGAGGAATTTTGCATATTTGTCATGTTTTTTATGATAAACAAAACACTCCCATTAGGTTTATGTGTCATAATATAATAGTATTGGACATGTACACTGTTTTAAGGCATACAAGTCTTTACAGTCAGGGTTCCCTTTAAAAGAAGGGTTCAGCTAATAAGCAAATTCAGTCAGCTAAGATGTTCACTTCTTTAGTTTCCAACAGAGAGGCTAGGCTAATAGTAGTAATAAAAGCTGGACTGTGTATCACCAAACTAACCTCAGTACATATATGTGCCAAAATCTACTTCAACCTGCTCCAGAGGCGTCCAGATTTTTGTTTGTTTCCTACAGACAGATTTAATGTGGTTTAGAATACATTATGACTTATTTAAAGCCTTGTTTAGGCAGGAATAGTATTACCTGGGGATGTACTGAAATTTGAATGATTATCGACAAGCTCTGTGATCATATCGGCTATGTAATTCCAGACTGAGTGAAATTCTGTAATTCACTAAACTCCCTAAGTAACAATAGTCATGCTCGAGTTGACATCTCAGTAATGAAATAACAAAATAGAAGATAATGTGTAATAGAAAACAGATGAGACTGAAGTCGGCTTCCTATTTGCCATGAATAGGTTGAATGAACCCATTTGGTGCTAGTCTGTGTGGCATTTAGTCACACAGCATGTTGTTATTGTTTTGGAAGTATGACTCTTGTCGCATAATGCTGATGTAATTATGTAAATATATGTGATGTAATAAAAATATTCATTACTAGACCTCCTCTGATAAAACTAATCCAGTTCAAATAAGACATTAGTCTGGAAAAACAAATATAAACCACACTTGGCACAATGTGTGGTGTGATTCAGCACAAAATCGTCAGACGTGGGGCTACATAAATTCCTAAGCATGCAGACACATCTAAATGTAACTTGGCTAAGCAGCTTAGCCAGTGTTCTTAAATTCAAAACAATGTCTGATTATGATTTTGATAACCACATTTTTAGCACAAATGAGCCTCAACTGTACATGTTTTAATCTGAGTTTATGAAGAAATGCATTACCTGGATGCTGGACCCAACGATGACTTGCTGGACATACCTGATAGTGCTAGAATGTCGCTAACTGAGTTGGAGAGAATTTCGCTGACTGAGATAGAGAGATAGAGAGTGGGGAGCATGAGCTATTGATGCCAGTGTTTGAACAAATTGGCATTAAAGATGATTAAAAAATATTATTTCTACAGTCAAACTGCATAAAGCAACATTTATTAAGCATGTTAGCTGCATATGACATGACAGTAGCTAAGTGAGTACAAACTGAAGAGTGAAGACAGAGAAAAAGTAAACACGGCCTAGTGCAAAAAGTCAGTACATTTACTTCTCGTCCATAGAAATTAACTTAGCAAACAAAGCTGTAGATTTAGTATATCACATTGATGACAGCTCTGTGGTTGTTAACAAAATTAGTCTAGCATCGTCCATTGTTAAATTGATATGCACACTTTAAATAGGAAATATGTCTCAACTGCATCTGCGGTGAGTGATGAATCATGTTCTAAAACATTTCTCATGTAAAAAAAGGAAGTCCATCTTTGCTCACAAAAGTCTGACCAGCTGTCTTTGATTTAACCAGTTTGTTATCCCATCCTTACAGTTTGTCTACTACTTGGGGCATGGAGAGAAGTCTGCTTTGGAGTCTGCTAATGATCTACGTTTGAATTCAGATCAGTTTTCTTGAGCCCAGTGTTCCACCCTTTTAATCACTACTGTATCCTTACACGTGTGGTATTCTCCTCAAGCTCCAGTCTAATAGTGGTGGTTCTCAGTGCTGGATCTTGAGGGACACTTTCCTAACCTGGATAAGTGTTTTCTCTTCCTCTCAACTCAATTCAAGGCATCAGCCAGTAATAGAGCGCTCGAACTGAAAGTTGTCCTTATTGTGTGGTAACCCACCGGCTATGTAAGACATATCCTAAAAGGTGGTTATCTCAGACTTCTTATTTCGCTTGAGGTTGCACATGATTAAACATAACTTACCAACAAATATAATTGTCACTTATTCACTTATTTGCATGTTCTAATTTAATAATAACAGCCCTTCATGAATATTGGTAATGCGCTTTAGGCCAAGTATTTGTATGACTGAACAAATAGAAAGCACACGCCTCTTGCTGAACACTAAAGAATAGAGAAGTACCTAGATTAGATAAGCAAGCACCTACTCCTAATTTAGGCTAAATGCTTAGGCTTGACTAGTGGACTTTGCTCTAGATTGTAGTCTGAGTAATATTTAGTTGTACATTCAGCATCTTACTACATTTCAGTGCTTTGATTAAAGGCTCCTGCTGTGTAATATGTTTGTGATACTATATTAACCCGAGAACAGAAAGATGCTTCTGAGAGGACCTACCTGTGTATATATATATTAGGTGAGTTGTCTTAAAGGAGGTTAGGTTGATGTATCTGATTAGCGCAATTTAGAGCTAATATGTTCTGTTTTTTCCATGTGTTTTTATTTCTGACCTTTTGTTTGGAGAGCCATGACAGCAACGTGTGTGCAACATAGCAACATAGACATGCTTATCATTTGATATCATTTTATCAAAGTTCACTACATTTTCAGTACTTAAGCAAACCATCAACTTTCTCTGCACTGTGTGCACACAAAATTGGAGTTATGCTTTTATTAGAGTTGCGATGCCTAAAAGTCGTTAAACAGGTTGCGGTATGCTTCAACTAAATTGCTACCTACAAAACTTTTTTGCATTAATATATATTTTTCAAATGCCAATTTTTAGAGCTAAAATATTCTAGTTAGGACTACATCTTAAATTATTTGCAAGTTGTCTATTATTATTATTATTAATAAGAACCACACTGCCTAGAAAAAGCACTGTGTTTTGTTGGTCCGGGGGACAGAGGCAGTAGTGTTTTGTATGGGTAAATAAAAAATAAAGTTTTGATGTAAATGAACTTGAGATGAGTTGATGCTTTTTCTATTGTTGAAGCATCACTGTGTGTGGCTTTAATAGTATGTAAATGTGATGTATGTTTGTGTGCTGAGAAACATAAAACAGGCAGCAAACCAATGAACAAGTGAAATGTGCTACTGCAATAAATGCTTTTTATCCGCTTTGGGGAGTTGTGCTTCTTTGTTGTCTTGTCCCTTTTCCTTCACACATAGGTGTCCAACAGAACTGCGACATGTTCACGACTTCTTTATTTCAGACTCTGGAATAAAACAGGGAAAGCTGAACATACCTAACCAACCTTTGTTGCTTATGTTTGACCTGAATGCATTACAGTTAGAAATCTTTAAGCTAATATTTGGATCATATAAAATATGTAGTAAAGAGTAGTTAAAAATATGGCGTTTAGAACAAATACAGTTTAAATGATGATTTGGAATAATGAACAGGGCTGTAGATGAGTCTGAAGTCACAAAAGCTGTGTAATATTAAGAATGAAGTTCTAATACAGTTAATATCTAGAATGGCTTGTGTTTAAAAGTGGTGGTCAAATATTGAGGGCAAACTTTAATAATCTAAATAGTTACATGGCATTATTTATAATTTTAGCATTTCTGTAGTTGAAATAAGCTCTTTTACAGTATATACATATGCATGGATGTTTATATACACTGTACATATAAACTGAGTATATATGAAATATTACTTAATTACTTTTCACTTACTTCACTTGTACTAACTTATCGGGCCACTTTGTAGTTCTGTGGTTGCAGACTGTAGACTATCTGTTTCTCTACACACTTGTGGTAATGTTAACCCCTTTTTCACCATGTGATCTTCAGTAGTGAGGACCCCCCCAGAGGACCACTGAGGAACAGGATAAAGGGGGTGTAACGTGTAACTGACTACACTCTGTAACTGTAATACTCAAAACAATCCGTGTACAAAAGCGATTCGTGTTTTGTGTGTGTCGTGACATTGATCAGTAAAGCTTCTGAGCATTGTAAACGGAGTAGGTAAGTGATGGACTTAGTTTAGCTGCTCTGCTCAGCTGATGTGGGCAGTCAATAAACACGTCACGGAGAGGAGCAGCAGGAAGCTCGCGGTAGACTTCCATTTCTCAGAGATTGCCTTTAGTTACCTACGCAGAGAGAGAGCGAGAAAAGTGAAACAGGCTTTGTGTGCTGTGCTTTACGCTTTTAACTACATCATTATCTACAGCTCTCTCTCTTTTTACCCGAAGCCGTTGCCATAATCATAAAGGTAAGATGCTTTTTTTCATTTTTCGGTGAATATGAGTTGAATAAAGCCGTATATACAACATTAGCTCTATAAAACAGCTAGCTGAATTAACAGCGTACGACGTAACTAACATTTGCTAGCTTGGTAGCTAGTTAACTTAGCTAGCTAGCAGCGCTGGAAACTGTATCAGCCAGCGAACTATTCCGTTAACATTAGATATGAAAGTTAACGAAAAAAAATAAAGAAGTTGAGTTGGCGATATGTGTCGGTTTTTTTTCCCATGAGGTGACTGCTTTGTTGGCGAATATAAGGAGGTCCACTATTTTGAGAAGCATTTCCTCAAATATGCACGAAGATTTGTACTTAAATTGACGTTAGGAAAGTTAGTGTTCATTGGCTTCGTGTTAGTTCACTCAACCGAGTTAGCAAGCCATGTTAGCCAGGTTAACTTGTACAGTACCGTTAACTAGCAGTAGCGTTACAAAAACAGCAAGTGACCAGGAGAGTTCATCTCTGTATGTATCGTAGTGATCCACGAATAATCTGCTGAATAAAGTTATTAAGCTAAAATAACAATAACTTTATGTTTACATATCAAGTTAACCTAGCCAGCGAACGAGCTAAGAAACCGCAGCTAGCTGGCTAGTAAGCTAACGGAGTGAATTTAGGATTATGTATTTGTTACTAGTGTCGGCGGTAGTAGCTAGGTGGCTAACGGTTAGCTGGCTAATGTTTAAAATGCATTCACAAGTTTATATTACGGACATTTTAGCAACAGTGCATGTTTTGACTTCGAGTTGTGTGAAACTGTTTAGTACCTGGTCGAAGGTGTAATGTTATACCTAGTGATACCATTTTTCATCACGGGAACGAAACCCACTTCTGTCTATTCACATTTTACTCGTAGTACAAAATGTACCTCATTTATTATTTGTTGTACGTCCAGCAAATGGATTGCACACGATTCTTTATAAACCAACAGATCATACGAAGTTTGTTCTAGTGTTAAGCCTGAGAAGAAGTCTGAATAGTGGACTCTACTTCCCGGACCGAGAGTTTTTTCGTAGCTCAAATAGAGGAATGAAGGGACTTTCCCTGATCGACGTCATCTGGCCCAGTGACGCTGGACAGCTGACTTTTGAGTGACGTGTCTGACTCACTGATTGTTTATTAGTGTATTATACTAAGCATTTTGGGGTAAAAGCTGAGTTGAAGTCGTCTCCACTGCTGGGGTGTTTTCAGTGGCTGCTACCACATAGGATATTCTTTGGCCTGCTTTCTTAGTCACAGGCTGTTGCCATGGCAGAGCCATTTGTCATGCATAGCACTCATTCAGCCTTACTGAAATGGCTATAGCTCATTTGGCCCATGGTGAGGACTCACCCGCTATACTGGATTCAACACAACAGTATTTGCTCTGTTTTTGGCATTGGAGCTGACCAGCACCACAGTAAAGACCTAGGGATTGGGGTGCTGGAGCAGATGTGTACGATTAGAGATAATAGACATCTGTTTGTTATGGTCTGTTAAATATGGCCTGCTGTGTTTGGATGGGTTAATACTGATCTAGTTGAAATTTGTTTCCTGTGTTAAGTAGATTGTACTTATGGCGGCCCAGCAGCGTGACACTGTTCCACCTTTTTTCTGTTAATAGTAAACTGACTGTCATTAACTATTTGTATAAAAGATTAGTCATTTATAGGCCTGTTTGCATGCGCGGCAACATAGTCTGACTTTACAACAGTGAATGCTCCCTTAATGACATGTCTACAGTTTATCCACTTTGGAGTCAGTTTAGTTCCAGGTCTGTCTCATGTAGGCTGGCCAGTATCGACCATAACCACGCTATGTAATCACACTGGAGCTGAAATGGTTTGAACAATTAATTTCACGATTATCATGACCAGAATTATCACAGTTATCTGAATATGGCTGTGAGAGAGTTCAAACATTTTATTGTGAGTTCAGATTTACATTACAACCACTTTTTAGACTTCCTTCTCTTAGAAGGCTCGAAAATCTCTGGACCGCCGTCACTGCCTTCTACCATGTTTACTTGGCACTCCTTACATTTGAGACACTGTTGCTAACTTTGGTTTATGCTGGACAATATTTAATGTGAATTTTTGATAGTGTAGTAATTGACCATGATTTTAATGATGATTTAAATTTGAAGTGGTATTACTAGCCATTGGGAATTTTACTGTGAAATTGGTCACTGTTTAATCTCTAAAACAGCTTTAAATAACTGAAACCTTATTCAAATCATGACAAACATGGCCTGCTAGTTACATGATCACACATTGTTTAGGCTTCCAGTGGTAGTTACAGTATTAAATATCACTTGTAAACGTTCGTTCATAAATTTCATCTTGGACTTATGTCTTTCCTAAATATCTGTTTACGGGTAGAAATGGGCACTGAGATGGGTATTTTTGCTGGTAGTGCATTACTCGTGGAGTATAGAGGGTCCTTTGCCTTAGACAATGAAGGCATACCTCACTTCGAGAGGCAGGGGAGAGGACGATAGTTCAGTGTTTGTAACAAGTTTGAGCTTGTAAGTGTTTGTCCATTCAGCATTGTGTGCTTGATTGTCTGGAATGATAGAGAGTGGTTTTAAGTGTGTAGGGTGTATACTATACTGTAGAGACGATCATTTAGGCAGTTGAAGGCTGGTTGTGTTACAGTAACTGACTCACTGTCTCACACTGCCCCTCCAAATATCCGCCTATTTGCGTGGTTTCACATGAACAAGTACTTCTATACAGCCACAGCAAATCAAACTTGCCTGACTCTTTCCTTGAGATGCAGCACCAACAATATTGTTTATAAATATAAACCTGAAATTGTTTGATTGCAGAAATAAAGAAATAAACGCATAACCTGTAAGCTACAGCATACTGACCGTATTCTAAACAAAAGCGGTATAATAGAAAATGTGAGATGCTCAGCCAAGTGCTTCACAGATGGTCTTTACTTAGAGTTTGATGGCTGGGAGGGATTCTGCTGTTCAGACAGTGGATGTTCCATTACCTGGAAGCTGGGACGGAGTAAAGGCTTAATGCTTGTCTTCAATGGGTCTTGAAGGATGGTGGCTCAGGAACAGGTTGAATTTTGACAATTGCTTCGTAGGTTATCATCTGTAAAATGTACCGCAGCCTTTTCCCTGGCCACATTTTATGTTTTATAATTTTTTCCTGTATGTTAAATTCAGCAAATAAACACTATTTATATGCATATAAATATGCAGGTGTGTGTTTTATCTGTATAGGATGTGTACATATTTTCACTGATAGAATCTAAAAAATGTTTTATACAACTGGTGACATACAACTGAATAGTAGCTTATTGCAGGTGCACTGGAGAGAATAAAGGCATTGTGTGACACAGGCCTTCATTCATGTGGTTTAATAAACCTTTGGATGAATTGTTTAGACCTGTGTATACTTATTAAAACAGAGCTCAAATCACCAAAAACCTTACTAATAACCCAGGAATATTTAAAGGACAAAGTGCATTACAAACCTGATAATCCTGTGCGCAAGGCTCAGAACTGGCAGTTCTAAATCAAGTCACATTTAGTTGTATTTTTTGGAATGAGAAGTCTTTTTGACAGCATTGTGTGATTTATTGTGTGGATAGGATTGCAATGTGGGAGGCAAGTTTTTCTGCTTAGGCGGCTTTGTGGGAGATTATTCATGATTATTCATGTGGGAGTTTTTATTTATTTATTTTTTTATTCTGTGTGTGGGGGATGTTTAACTGTTTAAAACAGAATGTAGTGTTCTAAACTGCAGTTTGTTAGACCTTCAATAGAGAGAGTTTTTGTTGTTAACAGTAGCACACTAGATTGTAAATGAATCAACAATCGAGTGTACATAAAGTGCAAAATTATTGCTTTTACCACAGGGATATTTAGGCTGTTAGGGGGATTAGGGTGAATATCGGTCTATGCACTTTTTAAATTTGTTGCTCACTTGTTGTCTGGTGAGCTTCTTGTTTTTACAAGAGCTTACAAATTATTTAAGGCCAACCGGACACTGGACACTGGGTCTGGCAGCCTAGCACAGCGCAGCATACACACACTGGTGCAAACACTTCATGTTAACGTGTACTAGCACTCCATGACAGCACAGCGAACCACTCAGAATTTTGCCATTTATACATTACATTTACATATTTGTGTTTCGGTTGTGTGTGTAAGGCTGATGTAGATGAAATGCATAACTGCAAATAAGAGAAATGCACTTGCTTTATGGAGAACACAGGTTATGTATTTTGGCATAAAACTATATCAGTATAAATGCTATTTTGGTATAAATGCTGTATCCTTTGTCTCATCTAAAAATATCTCAATACACCTTAAAAAGTCAATATACCGCCCAGCTGTAATTGAGACCACAGAAAGCCACAGTAGATAACGTGCGGTTAGAAATTTACATGGCCTCAGCTTGAAAGCAGCCAGTTTGTGAACATGTACCAGACTTTAACCAGCGTTTCAAATAATATTGAAAGCTTTATTTCATTCAGTTTACATGACCAGAATGTAAAAATGAACTTGAGCCTTGAACCTTTATTGGCTGTCCCTGCTGGCATTCTGTAGCACTCTATGTGGCACTTTGTAACGTGTTTGGTGTGCCTTGGGCTTTAGAGAGTTGATTCTAGGTGTGGAACTGGAATTGTGTCAGGAACTTTTTGTCTCTTCACATGAGGACCAGAGAAATAACAGTAAAGCAGGCCGTCACTGAGCATGAAAATCAGAACAAATCAATTAGGGGCAGTTATGTCGAAATAAGCTGTTTGCACAAATGAGCTTGGGAATAACAAACCTAGTAGACCATGGATCAGGCCTGCTTACTGACCGCACTGTATAACTGAATGTCTGTTTGAAGTTTGTTTTACGTTTAAGTTTGATTAGGAGATCTTTTCCTATCTAATTTTTTTGTGTTCCTGCTTCCCTTTGCTCTGCTTTTCAACTCGTGATCTGTTCTCATGTGTCTGTGACCGTAATAAGGAAGTAATTTTCTATTCAGCCACATAGTGTGATAAGGGGCTGGCTTTTCCATTGCAGGTAACCTTAACGTTGAACCTGTTCACGTCACACTTCAGCTTCATGTTTGATCTCCAGATTGTCTGAGTGGATTGTTGTCTGTGATGATTGGAAAGAGTGGGAAATTATCTATATTCTATTTATGAACATTATTTTTGCATGTAGATGTAGTGAATGTATAACCTGTCACCAGGAACATTTTATATCCTTTTACTGCACCTGATGTTTGTCTTGGCTGTGTTAAATGTACATTAGGTAACTTGACCTACTGGCAGTTCCGTTGAGAGACACTCCTATTGCTACACCTGAGATGTATTACTCATGATCATGTGCTAGAATGACACATGCCACAGTTACACCTGCATTTTCTAGGATCACCTGTTTTTCTTTACATTTTTTCTCTCTCTCTTTTTCTTTTCTTTCTTAGTCTAATGGATTTGTGATGTTTTTTTGTATTGCTTCTGTTTTATCTCCACTAGGAAACAAAGTGCAGAGTCATAGTAGTCAATGTTGTGTTGTCTTTAATCGATTGGGCTTTCAGTAGTTTATGGTGCTCTGTGCCAAGTGGATCTGTATAATGTGGTTTTAGTCTGCAGCATTCTCACTGAGATTTTGTTTAGCTGAGCTTTCGATTGCATTATCTTCTTAATGGTTTTGTTCTTAATGTTTTTGTTACAATACCATGTGTACAAGTCACAGTGGCCAACTCCTTGGCCTGTGTCCATTGACCCATTAATACCATAATTAATGCACCTAGCATAGATTAAATGACTGTGGCAGAGATGAGATTATTCTACATCTTATTTCTTGACACGTGTGAGCTCCACTTGTTCAACGCATTCTGAGTAGGCACTGTACAAAAAAAAGCCACCTGTAGTTTGTCCTCCTTTTTTTACAATCACTATTCTTTTCAGTTTCAGTCACAAAGTGGTTTCTGCCAGTATCTGTTAGTATTTGATGGGAGAGCAATGGAGGGTAACTTTAAGGTATTCAATTTCAGTGTCCCATAATTACGACAACATGCATACAGTGTTAAACACACTAACGAGAGCCTTTTGCTTGAATAGCTAAGACCGGCTTCTTTCAGTAATGTACACTGTTACAGCCGGCTGTTCCTCCATGTTGTTATCGAGGGAGTAAACATTAGAGAGAAAATATGGAACTATCCGTCTGTCTCTTGAGGTAATGAGCCTTTATCCTTGATTTAACCTTTAGCATAGCAGCAAAGTATCCCCTAGTTCCGTCTGCAAAGTGCTTCTGTCAGTCAGCTGTGTCACACAGCAGCGCTCACTTGTTTCAGCCTAGCCTCATTCTTTGGGCACATAATGTTGCTGAACCTAGACCTGACCAACTGCAGCAACCCCAGATCATAGCACTGCCCCCACAGGCTTGTATGGTTGGCACTAGGCATGATGGGTGCATCACTTCAGCCGCCTCTCTTCTTACCCTGATGCGCCCATCACTCTTGATAAGGGTAAATCTGGACTCATCAGACCACATGACCTTCTTCCATTGTTCCAGAGTCCAATCTTTATCCCCCCTTAGCAAACTGAACCGGCTTTTGCCGGTTAGCCCGTCACGATCATTCAAGATTTTTTTCCGACCACATTCCTTCCTCGAAGATGATGTTTCCCCACTCTCCTTTCCCCTTTTTAGTAATGCGTTGGACAGTTTTTAACCCGATTTTAGTCGTTTCAGCAATCTCCTTAGATGTTTTCTCTGCTTGATGCATGCCAATAATTTGACCCTTCTGAAACAGGTTAACATATTTTCCACGTCCACACAATGTGTCTTTTGAATTTATTTATTTATTTATTTATTTATTGGCCAGGCAGTGTAATTAATTTACATACTGCTATCCCATGACTATTAGCATGTCAGTGTATATAATAGTAAACTCTGTTTATATGTATTTTTAAATAAGCAAATCAGATGGGACAGTACAAACAAAACAGCTTTTGTCAATTGTGTTAGGAACACTTTTAGCAAAGAGTAATAATCCTTGATTTGCATATTATGAGATGCAGTGATACAGCACATATTTCGAATGATGTCTTCCCCAATACCTTCAGGTACTAAATGCAGTTCCCACAGAACAAATAAACTTTTAATCATGATGGGTGAACATTAATACCACTTTTACTATATTGTTACTAGCAGTACATATGGCTTAGAACCGCTAAGTGTGACACTGTTTGAGGAAACAAAAAAAAAAAAATCCCTGAAAAGAACTGAAACTCATCCAATCTGCAGCAGCATTTCCCATCTTGTCTCAGGCACAGCCAGAGACTCCTCACTGGAGTGTTTTTGACACATTCTAGCAAAAGAAGGACAGCCAGCACGAGATGGAGAATGCTAAGAAACTCACAATGTGTCTCCCACTGCGAGTCCTTGGGAGAAAATAATTTCACGCATATAGATTTATACAATAAAATATTGTGTGGTTCATGACATCCACATTTAAACAATGTTTGGTTTAGGCTTTGTGAGGATAGTCTGATGAGAGAAGACAGAGACATCATGGACAACACGGCACTATTGCATAAACGTTGGCTGGGAGTGTGGGTGGTAAATCTGTTGATAGAAATAAATGTGATAATGTCTTTATTATGGATGCTGATCCAGGAATAATTTAACAGTTCTGGTATTGACTGTTGGGCCTGATCCAGTCTAAATGTATGCAGCTTCAAACTATTTTTAAAGTGGAAAATGAAACCTGTATCTGTAACAATATCTGTAATGGCAGTGTTGTGACTACGTTTGAACCCGCCACCTTCTCTCAAAATCTTTGCATGTAAAGTTTTTACATAAGTCTTTGCCAAATACGTTTCCATATAACAGATCATGTTAGCTTTTACTTTACAAGACTTTGATATCATCAGTTTGAATCAATTAGGTCATCTGCTAGGTTTTGGGACTAGTACACGTAAGTGTCTCAATGGGAAAAGTTCACAGGCCTAATGAGAAAGTAGTGTTAAAAGGTAGCGGATAGTGTTGTCTTCTCTGGTACACAGATGGCCTCACAGGTGGGATGTTTCATAACATGACGGCTATATTACAGCAAACCAAACGACTGAGGGATGTGTCTGTTAGAATCAAAAGGCCTACATGTGTGAGTGAAAGAAATCTAAATGGGAAGAGGATCCCTGTTTGCTGTGTAGTTCTGAAGGATGATAAATGCTGTGATTTTTCGGAGAAGCTATGAGACAGACTGGCAGCGGCTCAGTGCAAAAGGGTCTGGCCTGCTGTGCTCTCTTTTAATTGCACATTTAATGCACATCTCTCCCCAGTGGTTCTTAATGGATTTCCAGAAGTTAAGTTTAGAGAAGTATCCTGCAGTCCTGGGTCTAATGTTCATATGGTTCTGAGAAACTTGATTAGCTGGATCCAGAGAGCTAAATCGAGTTTGGAAATAAAGTTTACTGGGCGGTAGATCTTAAGGACCACTTTTACTGAAGGTTTTCAGTATGTAAGATATCAGAAGTATTGTGCAATAAACATGTATTCTGGTGTGTTTTCCTTTTGTATTCCAAGTCAGAGCTGAGGACTGAACTGTTTGTTTATATATTAGCGTATTTATACATGTAGCTTAAATAGTCCTGCATTTTAAAGCTTGTCGGTTGGACCTGTCATTTTTTTTTCTCTCATTTAGTAACTCTCATTGTCATTTCCTTTTTTACAAGATGTCTCTGTATCCGTCACTGGAGGACCTGAAGGTGGACAAGGTCATGAGGGTAAGTAGCCTAGATGTTACAGATTGTTCTGTAATGATGATGAAAATAACTGTATAGCTAATGTGAAACATTGACATATTACTGTACCGCTTTTTGCTGTCACCAACATAGTGACAGCTCTGATCAACTCTTGTGTATTTAAAGGAGCAATCAAATCAAGACAATGAATTAGTCAATAACTGATGATTAGCAGCATATAAATAGCATCATGGTTACTAGCGTTCATTTGTTGTTTGAGTGATTGGTCAGGCTATTTCTTTAAGATGCTTTGTGAATGCAGACTGGAGAGTATTTGGATTAACATCATCTCTCCTGCAGGCACAGTCCCAGTTTGCCCAGTCCACCTCCAATGCCCCGGCCATCACTGAGGGCGCATACCAGCCTGTCACACAGGGCATGCCAAGCTCAAGTGAGTCCCAGGCTTTATGCAGCCTGCTTTTATACTTCACGTTCTAAGATTCCAGTTGACTGCCCCCTTTTATGTGTGTTCTGTCCCCCCTCCCCTTCCTCTGTTGTGCTTGCTTTCATTTGTGTGGGCTGAGTGACACACTAAGATGAAAGGCTAGACAAGGCTGTACTGTGGTTGTGCGATAACGGGTTAAGACATGCTTTAGGAGCACTGAGACCCACAACCCCTAAAAAAGTCTCTTTTTTAAGCTTGCTTTCTTGCTTTCTTTCTCTTGCCACTTTCCATTTTTCCCTTTTTTCCTTCACTCACATTAGCACAAGCAAAAATATGCCCAGAGAGCCCACTGTGGTCCCATGAGTAAGATTCCACTTGGAACAGAAAATGGGAAGCTGGGGAAAGTGTGACTGTGAGTCACGAGTGTAACAATTTCAACACAGTTTTGAAAAATTAAAATAACTGCTCGGAACAGTGTATTGCAATCTAAAACTCTACAAAAGCAGTAAACATCTCATTTGAGGGTCTGCTGTTTGCTGTGTTATGTGGAAACCACTGTCATTGATCCAAACCAGGCATCAGGGTCTGTCCATCTGTTGTACTTTTATTAGCAAGGGAAGTAGGATGCACCTAGACCTGTGCCCACTGAACTGAATTTCTACAGAAGTAGCCCCAAGTTACAGTAATATTTTATTCAACGCCAGTATAAAAGCCCCTTGTTCATTTATTGATTTATTTCTTGCAAACCATAAGAAGGCACTGGTATTGTCATGAATACTAGTTCACGTGAATAAAACTGAACTAAAACTTGTGGAGTAAATTGACATCCTACCTTAATACCACATTTACTGAAACTACCATTGACCAGCTTGTTGTAGAAATGCAGCAGTTCCACTGTGCTGCAGGCAAGTATAGTGCCTGTTTAAAGCGCTCTCTATGTGGTGCACATTTTAAGACGCACTCAGATCATAGCATCTAATTTTGAGACAGTCAAAACAACTTTGGCTTTTTGGAAGAACCCATGTGTCATACATCTGGCAGAATGGCCTGTTCAAGAATGGCCGGTTCAAAAAGTGTCAGGTTAAATGTCGTCCGAGAAGAGATGAGCTATCTGGTAAAGTTCATGTGACATTTTTGTTCTTTATAGCTAGAAGTCTTATACTGTGGTTCTCTTCCTGCATTTATCTAAATAAGAGGCCTAGATGGATTGCTTGGTTGAAGTGTCTAAGAACATCGTTTTGCATTTTTTATGAGCTAAACTAATCTAAATGTATTCTATATTTAAGAGTGCTGTAAATCAAGACAGTATCCAAAGTCTGATTTTGTCCTGGAAACCTGAATATACAAGTATCGTTTCAGCCCAACAAATGAAGCTTTTGCGTTCTTCTCTGCTTTCTCCTCATGCTCTGTCCCTCTGTCACAGTTTCTCACTTTTTCTTGCTCTCTTTTGCTGTTTACCCCATCTCCCATGCTCCTCCAGGACTGGTTGCCCTCAGGGCCTGTGAGGTTTCTGTTTACTCTCCGCTGAAGTAACTCTGCGTAGTCATGACAACCTCGCTCTTGGCACCATGCATGAGGGAGAGGCAGGTGGGGGGGGGGGTTGACCACTTTTTAGGCTTGTGGTGATGTTGGTGGGCTAGAGCCAGTGGACAGGAAAGAAGGAGAAAGAAAAGGGCAGCAGGCAGAGGTCTTGCCTGGGCTGTGAACCAAGAGCAGTGTCACCATTTCCGCTTAAGTATTTCACTCTTTTTCCTCACTCGTTTTCTTACTTTGGCCTAGGCCTGTTTTCTCTTTCGTTTCCTGTAATAACTCCCTCATACCCTCTGTACTCCACCCTTTAGATTCTGTCCTAGGCACACTAGTGTACATAAGCTGCATTACATGATTTGATAAGGTGCCATTAATGCTTTGACCAAGTTGTCCCTGAGACTCTGGTTTTGACTGAAGACAGAAGCACAGTAAACAATGCTCTTTTTGTTTTGTTTGTTTTTTTTCCATTAAAGATTCTGTTTACGTTGCAAAACTGCAATGTGTGGCTGTAGAATAACAGAAGAATGGCCACTTTATAATATAAGTATCAGTAGCCATATCAGTGGCTTTTTTTGCTGACATGCCTGAGCTTGGAAACCCAGGGCTTAATATCCACTAGTGGTCATCAGCTTGTAGATACAATATTTCCGACACATCTTTAAAAGTTCAAGAGTGGCTTTATTGCCATTTCAGCTATATGCAAGTACACAGTGAAAAAAAACACTGTTCCTCCAGGACCATGGTGAAATTTGAAAACACAAGTGCAAAATAGTAAAGTGTACACAATGCCATAAATACAGATACAATACACGGTACTGAGAATATGTTGTGTAATCAGTGATTTAACATATTATGACAATCAATCACTGTAGTAGCAGTAATGGAATACATTATTGCTTGATACAGTATTCTAGCAGCAGTTTGTGCAAAAATGCAAGTAGTCAGATATATAAGTTATATTAAGTGTATTAAGGTATATTAGCGTCTTAAATATAATCTGGAGTTGCAAGGAGCAGGGAGCGAGATGGTGGCATGTGTGTGTGTGGGTGTCAGTCAGTTCACACTGTGGGTGATGGACAATCTGAAGGCTTTTGGAAAGAAACTGTTGCACAGTCTGGCTGTGGGGCCGGAATGCTACAGTACCTCCTTCTAGATAGGAGAGGAGAGAGCGGTTCATGTAAGGAGTGTGTAGAGTCATCTGCAATGCTGGTGGCTTTTCAGATGCAGCGTATAGTGTAAATGTCTGTGAAAAAGGGAAGAGAGACCCCAGTGAACTTTTCAGCTGTCTTCACTGTTCGCTGAATTGTTTTGCTGATGAAGACGGCAGCAAATAAGGCAGTAATACATCTGCTTAGGGTCCCCTATGGTAACTCTGTAGAAGGTGGTAAGGATGGTGGATGAAAGAGGAGCTTCCTTAACGTTCATAGAAAATACAGACACTGCTGGGCTTCCTTGGCTATAAAGCTGGTATTCATGGTCCAGGTGAGGTTCTCTGCTAGATAAACTCGGATCTCAGTGCTCATAACAGTCTCCACAGGGGAGTTGTTGATGAGCAGAGAGTGGTCACTCTGTGTCAATAGCCACCACTCAAGTCAATAGCCATCTCCTTTGTCTTGTCCACATTCAGTTGTAGGTTATTGACTTTGCACGGGTCTGTCAGTTGCCACACCTAGGCTACTCTCTGTAAACTGATTCATCAGTCATGCTGATGAGACCAATCACAGCTGTATCATCTGCTAGTTTTATGATGTCTTTTGAACTGCTTGCTACTGCACAGTCGTGAGTCAGCAGAGTGAACAGAAGTGGACTAAGTGCACTGCCCTGGGGGCTCCCGTGCTTAGTGTGATGGAGTTGGAAATGCTGCTTCCAATCCAGGGTGATTGAGGTCTCCCAGTGAGGAGGTGCAATTGAATAGGGAAGGGTCTATGCCCTGCAGGCTCAGCTTTCCAATCAGATGCTGAGGAAAAATGGTACTGAATGCTGAACTAAAGTCAATGACCAATCGTAATGTTTTCTCAAGATGAGTAAGGGCCAGATGAAGTGTGGTGGCTATGGTGTCATCTGGAGAGCGGTTGGGACTATACACAAATTGCAGAGGGTCCAGTGATGGAAGCAACTTTATCTTGATGTTCCTCATTACTAGCCTCTCTAAGCATTTCATGATGATGGGTGTGAGCGTGTCGGGACTGTAGTCATTGAGGCAGGACACTGAAGACTTCTTCGGCACGGGGGCAGCGGTGGTGGCCTTGAAGCATGTTGGCATGACAGTGCTGCTTAGAGAGGTGTTGAAGATGTCTGCGAGAACATCCGATGACTGGTCTGAACATTCTCTAAGCACTCAGTCAGGAATCTTATCTGCAGCAGCTTTCTGTGGGTTGAATCTGCGTTTGTCAGCTTACTCATGTCAGCTGTGGTCAGACATGGCACCTGTTTGTTGGGCAGAGGGAAAGAGGTGATCTTTCTTGCTGCCAAGTTGTTTGGTGCTTCAAACCGTGTGTAGAAGTCGTTTAGTGCTTCTGGGAGGGAGGCATCACTGTTACCAGGGGCTGTTTTCCTGTAGTTGCTAATGGACTGGATGCCCTGGCAAATGCCTGAAGGCAGCATTAGCAACTGTTGAAAGGTTTGCAGAGTGTTGGCAAAGGTAACCTGATTAGAAATGGAGAAACCTCTATTTTTGACAAAGTACATAATTTATTATGTATTAATCATATTATTAATAATTAATCATTAATCATAAGATAATTGATATTTTATGTATTTGTAAAGCCCACTCCTAACAATGTAGATCATAATAAAATACAATTTTTGAAAGTGACCTCTAATGCACTTTGGAATGAAGCATTTCATATATCGTTTAAAAACACCCCCATTCTATATTTGTACATTGCAGGTTTGCTACGTTGTCCCCTGTCTATTTGGTGCAATCCCAGTGTAAATACCGCACATTTTACACATTTGGGCTAGAAGGTTCCTTTTCTCATAGTATATGTTTTGCTTCAGCTGGAGGGTTGTGTGTTCTTTCAGCCTTCCTAGCCTGTTCTACAGGTCAGCAGAAGCGTGTGAAGTGAGAATGATGGCCTTGGGCTGCAAATTTTTAGCTGTATGCTATACACCAGTGGAGAGCCAGACGCTGAAATGTTCCTGTCTGAACTCTTGCTATCTTGTGGTAGGCGTAGGCTCAGGGAAACAGGCTCCTCTTGTCATGATTGAAGTCAGGAAGTCATTACGGCTCACTGTCTGTAAACATTCATGGGGCCAGAGACGGAAGAGTGCTTTTGAAGCCAAATCATTTAAATACCAAATTGATGAGAATGTTTTGTTATGGATGATTTCATACGAAAACAAAAACGTTGTGATATCCATTTACTTGTGCACTTGTGTACAGTGATGTCTGTAGCATGTTTACAGCTTAAAAAAAAAACAACAACAATCAAATGCATACTGCTACCTTTAACACACATATACTATGCCATGGCCAGCTGCATCACCAGACCTATCCTGATTGAAAATGTGTGGATCCCTACTGCAAAATCTTCAGGAACTGTGTGTGAATATTCAAGCTATATGGGATGGATTGTCGAAGGACATCATTAGGAACCTCTGCAACTCCATGCCGAGACGTCTGGCATGTTGCATTATCCAATATGGTGGCCCAACATCATACTGAGAGACACTACTTGTGTATGCGTAGCTCAATAAATATTGCCCACGCCAGTCTAAATTTATGATAATTCATTGTTCCTGGTAGCCTTTATCTTCGTTCCCAATAGCATTGCAATCTGACACTTCCTTCTGGGGGCGACTGTTTTTTTGATGATGACTGTATATTCATTTATTTATAATGCTTTGTTTTTTTTCCCTCCCTTTTAGCTCTGTACCCAAACCTAGAAGAGCTGGGTGAGTACATGGGACTCAGTCTCAACAGTGATGAAGTGCAGAGGAATCTGGCGCTTGTCCCAGCTGCAGATAATGTAAGTGGGTGTGTGTGTTGTGTTGGATTGCAGCAGTGTACATTGTGGTGTAGAGCAATCATTGTGGTGCCCACCAATCATGGATTTTTATGCTCAGTTTCTTTATAGGACCTATTGGACAATGTCAGTATTTTTGGGCTGATTGTTATTTTTGTTTTTCTAGCTGGCAGCAAATTTAATAACGTTACTGATTTGTTTTTTCATCCGATTCGCTTTTTCACTGACATCATGCTATGCTAATATGGTCATTACAGCCTCCCCTGCCCTTTTCTAATAGGGGTCAGTTTTTGACTAAGCATGCAACGTAGAACAGCAGAGAATAGATCTGTACATGTATGATTGCTGTCAGATATTACATTGTATGTGGGGTGAACAGCTTGAAACCATAGCAGACACACTGTACAAATGAAAGTGATTTTGTTTGACAAACTTGATAGACACATTCCTCCACTATTATTCATACTGTAGGCCTGAAGGTGAGATATTTATGGAACAACTCAGTGTAAAACTAGTATAATGTAAATAGTAAATTACATTTATATCTTACAAGCTTGAAATACGAAAGCTGTAAAACTGATATTAAACATTGGGTGAGTACATCTCCATTAGTATGCTGCCAACAAAAATTAGTAATATGCTAGCTGACAAATAAAGCACTTCTGTACACACATGACTATGACAAAAAATATGTTAATGAACTTGTTCACATCTGATTTCGATCATGCACCCCTGGCAGGGTTTACAGCCTTTATTCTGGTTTTAGATGATTATGTTCACTTATATGTTAGGGTTATTTTCACAGTTATGCTTGTGCTGTATGAATTTGTTCTTAAAGGACTAAATGTCCCACCCTGAGGCAGCCTGTCAATCAAAAAACTGCAAATGCAAAGGCCAGTGGAGGAGTGTTGATGTTTAAATGTTTAATTACCTCAAAGAGTGTTTGAAAAAGCATCCTGCTTCTGAACTTTTCATGGAAGACTGAACTGTAAAAGCACACTTACAAAAACATGTAGGCTATGTCCAAGTTTATGTCAGGTTTTGCAGAACGTTGCCGTTTGCAGCATATTGTCGCTGTGCGTAGAAATGCTCCAAAATAGTTTTGAAGAAATTCTCTTTATGCTAACTTGCATAAAAAACTAAGATTATTTTTGGCCCTCTCTTGAAAGGTTACCATGTTAGAGATACTACTTCATCTTTGGATAGCTACGATATGTTGCTTCTGATCAATCTGCTGATGGCTTTTGCTGTTTTCCATGTAAAGATTACAGCCAACTAACTGCACAGGAATTTACAGGAGGCGGAGGTAGAAGACTGTAAATGCATGTGTGTTTTAGGGACTGTCTGTGTTTTTAGGCAGAATGACTCAAAAAATCCACAGACTGTCTCCACAGCCCATAATTCACTGCAGCACTGTGTTCTTGGAAGGAGAAGACACAGACTGACTCATACAGCAAGAGTGTGTGAGCTGGGCGAACATGGGTGGGTGGGTGTTTGTGTGGGTATGTGTGTGCATAATGTCTGAGGTAGCGTTAGTGTAGGAGTTGAGGCCTGCATTTGCTGTGACTCTGGCCTTGCCCATCTGCACTGACTGATCTCCCACATTTCTCTTTGCTGCTATTGTGTAATTATATGTGCTACCTGCTCAGCTTTAGCCGAGGATGATATTACTGTAATCTGGTACCCTCACACAGGTTTCGTTATAACAGTACTCTGATGCTGCTGAGCAGAATTTGTATGCCCAGTTAAATTTGTAGACGACACTTATAAACAGGGTGAATGTATGATGTTGTGATGTTGTATTCACAATCCGCTGAGTCTATAAATCAAGACCGACTCCGGATCTATAGCAAAAAAAAAAAAAAAACAAAGCTTGAATGGAACTTTTACATAAGGAGTAACAACTTTTACAAATTTAGCATTCAAAAGCTTTTAGTAATAATTCTAAAAGATGCTACTGGTCTTCAATGTCACTGGTATCATCTAATGTGTAAACTGAGAACGGAGTTATATAAAAGTACTGTCCAATTACTCATATTTTGAAATGTGATGATACAATCACATCAGTAATGTATTACAGTATGCTCGTTATCATTCAGTAACTACTTGCTTTCCTTCCATTGATCTTGTTAACAGTATGTCACTCTACACTGTAGATTTTCAAATTTAATTAAGTAACAGCAGTTCTTAACATGAAGTAATTCCAAATATTGGCTGCTACAAAGACTAGAATTCATATACTTCTCACAAGCGTTCAGGAAAACTGTTATTCTTGAATCAGGTTGTTGTAGTTAGATCTGTAGCACCTCCCACAAGGAAGTATGTGGGATAAAGATGGTATGCTAGATAAGAAGGGTGTGTAATTATTCTCCTTGTATGAGGAAACTGAAAGATGAGGTATTCCAAGTATCCTTAAAGCTTTACCAGCAATACTTGCAATGAATATATATTTGCATGCCAGACAGTAATGGAACACTTTCAGAAATGGGCGAATACTGAGCCTCAACCTTTGATTATAATGTCTCTCTGCAGCAGGTGGCTCTGGCGTCAGGTGTAGGGGGCATGGTGCGCCCAGTGACGGGAGCCGACGTGGGCATTAGGAGGGCCGAGATCCGCCAAGGTCTGCGGGAGGTCATCCTTTGCAAGGACCAGGACAGCAAGGTCGGCCTCCGGGTGAGAGACATCGACAATGTGAGTAAATCTTGACACGGAGTGTGTTCCATTCATTGTTCATGTACAGCAACTGTTCTCATCACTTACAGTAATCTTACAGTGATCAGGCAGTTCCTGTTTTAAACCAATCTGTTTTCTCTGCTCCAGGGTATTTTCATTCAGCTGGTGCAGGCAAACTCCCCTGCAGCGTTGGCTGGCCTGCGTTTTGGAGACCAAGTACTGCAGATCAATGGGCAGAACTGCGCTGGCTGGAGTGCAGACAAGGCCCACAAGGCGTTGAAGGCAGCAGCTGAGCAACGCATTGAACTGGTGGTCCGTGACAGGTCAGCTATGATGCAGTAGCTGTTCCTTTAGATGTATCAGGGTTTACTGATTAGATTGGGAATAGTATTTTTGTCTGTATTTCTCTCAGTATTACAAAGATGGTAGAGGAAATGGAGCATACAGATTTATTAGATTGTGCCCTGATATGTGGTTTCAGCAGTATTCAGCAATTATTTGATTACAGAAATACATGTTTATACAAAACACATGCATGTACTTTAGCTATACTCTGTGAGCTAACAGACTGAAAGATAATAGGTAACTCTGTGTTGTACTGCACTGTTGTTTTGGCAGTATTTTGTAGTTTTAATGAGCTGTTGACAGAAATCCAGCAATACTGAGCAGCTTGGACTGTTGCACCCAGTTAGCTCTGGCGCCCCCCTGTGGACATCTACACAATGAGCATTACATCGGTTGTGTGCTATTTCCCCACTGACATAAACTAAATACGGAATTTGGATAGTACCTTTTAAAATTTGCTATTCTAGAGCAATCTACCAAATCAGAATGGTTCTTGTTAGGTGTAATGAATACAGATACGTTTCCTGAAGCCTGATTCTTTGTTTTATGATAGTTTTGACCTAAAATGTTTCGCCAGTTTTTGTTTTTGTAACATTTTTTGCTGCCATGCTTATAGGCCCTTCCAGCGCACAATCACCATGCACAAGGACAGCTCTGGCCATGTTGGCTTCATCTTTAAGTCTGGCCGCATCACTTCTCTAGTGAAAGATGGCTCTGCTGCCCGCAATGGCCTCCTCACTGACCACTACATCTGTGAGATCAATGGCCAAAATGTTATCGGACTCAAGGTGAGAGAGGCTGCTGTTTAAGTAATGGAAACATTGCAACAATCTTTGATGTGATACATAATTACAACAGTCACGCTTTGCTAATTTCTCATGTTACATGTGTCCTCAGGACCCTCAAATTAAGGATATCCTGACCACATCTCCCACTGCCATGACCATCACCATTATGCCCAAAATCATCTATGAGCACATGATTAAGAGGTAAGCTCTCACATTACTGCACTCCTATACGGCACTGGCAGAGTAGATAAAAATATAGAATCATGTCGTTCTAAAAATGCCCGAATAAGACAAATAAATTATTTTTAAAAATGTTTGTTTTTTGTTTGTTTTTTTTAAACAAACTGTATGAAGTACTTTCCTTTGCAGTTCATAATGTAAATGTACAGGGTCTTTTCATGTTTTTAAGACATTATAAAATTTCTTAAAGGTGCCCTAGAATGCATTTTTCCAGCATTTTAAACCGTTCTCTGATGTCTACATAGGTGGTATGTGACTGGTTGAGTTGAAAATGTCCAGATGTTTTGCGTGCCCATGTGCAGTTATATAATTTGGTTTTAGGATTAAACTTTTTTTTGCTGAGCTCATGAATAATTTGGTGAGCTCTGCCTTGATTTGCTGATTTGCAGCGATGTACCACAATAACTCACACAGAAGCAACATGCTGAAAATAAAATGAACCTGCTTGTAAATAAGCTAGGTTGTTAGACTGTTTAGTTACTACTATTCACTATGAAACTTTCAATTTAAGATAATCTGCTTCACCCCTGGAGAAAACTGCTAGCATGGCTGCGACTTACAAGCTGCTGTTGGGAATATGATGCTACTAAATGTGGTTTTTGTCTGCTGGATATTGTCCAAGGTTTGAGAAACTTGGTGAAATTTGCACAGCACACTAACAACTTCGATTTAAAGTTGTCCTGCATCTTGTTGAAGGTCTGGGTGCTGAAGCTGGCTTCCTATTTGCCATTCTTGTTTTGCCAATTTTCTGCTCCACCTTAAATGGTGCCAGAGTTGCATTCTTTCGCCTGTACAAGCTGCAGCATTTATGGTGGAACGGAATATTTGATTGAGAAGCTGGCATGTGGGAAGCCAACTTCAGCCTTACAGTTTCATTCCATGGGAAAAGCATGCAAAGTGCCAACATCACCTTCACCTCCTGGACCAGTAGCTTTCTCTATGTAGTCTGCCACTGTACTAAGGAAAGTGGACTAAGGAAAGCTCCTGACTCCTGTTGGAAAGCACCGTAGGACCAGAACATGTCATTTAAAGCCTCTGTCTGGGTTTTAGGACAACTAAATGTCAGCTTTGATGATGGATTTTCAGTAATACTAAAGGCGAGTTTTATAGGTGCTTTGCTCTTGCAGAATTTGACAGTGTACTGTTGGTGAGAACCAGAAGTAAATGGAATAAAGAACCACATTCATCACAATATGGCAGGAAAGCTCAGGTCAAAGGGACGACTAGAACATGCTTTCTTAGCTTGCTTTGAGGGCTCAGGGCAACCTCAACCACAGCTTCTATTATCAGCACAGTTATAGATTCTGGAGGCAAATGTTTAGGCTCAAATGTAGTAATGCATTTTAAGAAACCAAGTGTTAGTTAAATGCATTATGATGTTGATTCCTGTCTCTGTGTTTGTTGCAGGATGTCAAGCGGCCTGCTGAGGTCAGCCATGGATCACTCAGTGCCTGAGGTTTGAGCCTCTCACGCAGTGCTGACCCTTTCAGAATGCCTACAATCTCCAGCCTTCCCATTAGACCCTTCTGCCACATGGGTTGTCTGTGATGCTGAGCAGATAATACTCTTCAATCATGCTCATTTATAACATATAAGAAAATTGCCTTTTTTCTACTATAGATATTGAACATTCTTGTATCTAGTTCATTTTTTTCTATTTTCCTTATCACCGTTGCCATCGTTTCATTGTTGTCTTTTATATGTAATGATGATAATAATCCATCACTATCATTAAGTATTACTGTCTTTGAGTTTTACTTTTAACATTGCACCTTTTTAGCTTAGTTATAGGGCAAAGACGGAAAAAAATAGGTCTATAGGATTTGCTCCAGGGCTTCCGAAGAAGGAGAAAGGATTGCGGGCATTGATTTCAGTTTTCCAAAAACTATTCTTGATGTCTCATACTATGCATGGGTTGCTACAGTCTCTCAGAGTTCAGAAGATCCATCTGTGTGCCAAGACAGACTTGAGCTGCCAGACTGTAAACAGGGTTGAAGTTTTCTGTTTTTAAAGAATTCCCGAAACTCATTTCATTTGAAGTTGTGTTGTTATTATTATTATTATTTTTTTAAATGCCATCTTTGATAACCCGTTGTGCCGTCATCCTGTAAATTCATGGACCCTTAGAAGTTTCTATATGAATGTAGCCTGAAGATACTGTAATTATTATAAAAAAAAAATAAACAAATAATCATGCTGGTGATGCCGAGTGGTATAAAGCAAGATACTGTTCTGTGAATTTTCAAAACAATTCTATTTCTTTAAGTTTAATAGCATCTGGCGTCTCTAAAAATGCCTTGCAATGACTGACAGAATGCTTATTAGGATTTGATAATCATAGCCAGTGTTTCGCCTTTTTAGCATTTTTTTAAGGCAGTCTGCCTACAAACTTGCCTCTTAATAAATAAAAGGACTTTTTTGCTAATTAAAGGGCTTTTTTCCTGCGCATATCTGATGCAACTGCAATCAATAAAACACACTTCTGTAGTCTGGCCCAATGTCCCATCTACAGCCTTACTGTATTGGTAGAAATGCAGATGACTGGTGAGTACAACCAGCCAGCACTTCAGTAGGTACTATGTGGGTCCTGCCCCATGTGGTGAAAATGTTTTTCGGTTTTGTGAAAGATGCAGGAGGGAATAAAGAAGAACCTGTTTCACTCTAGCAGTAAGCAAAATGCTCAGTGCACTCTGTCATATAGTTTCACTCACTCTAGTCAAACAAACATGACTCATGGGTGCACCCTTTACAGAACATCACGTGTTGGGGAGAGTAATTTTCCTGTGTGCTGAGCACACAATTCAGAACACATTCAGAATATGTGCGCCTACAGAGGAGCTTTAGTGGGCCAGCTACGTAGACAAGTCTCAAGAAATGGCTTGTAACGTCATAATGCATCTTTTTACATGTTTTTGAATAGGTTTAAAAGTACATTATTTCTGCTTATCGTTTTTTTTCGCTCAGCGAATGTATAGACAGCTGCAGCTCACTGCTTCCAAAGATACCTCAGCTCTGCTTAGACTAAACGAGCATCTTCAATATAATCATACAGAGCAGTAAATATCTGATATGCTCAGTTTGTCCAGATACTGCTCGTCATCATATTAAATACTTTACTGATTAAACAGCAAAATGAAATAAACATGTTAACGTTTATATTCAATTGTTGTTGATTTTTACAAAGTAGTGACAGTTTTTACTGCATGATTGCTCAGATGTTTACTGTGATATTCTTACTGTAATACCTTTACACTTCTAGGCTTTATACAGTTTTTAGTATGTATCTGAGCTTTCTCAGATGCTAAAATATCAAGCTCCGCTCTTGTTGCGTGCCCTTTTGGACACTGTCCACCAATACCACTTACCTGTTATATATAGAAATTGTGTCAACTTATTTTTTATATATCCTTTTTTTTTATTATTCAAAGTTTTTGAGTCCCCTTTTTTGAGCTCCATTTTTCTTAAAAGTGTCGCTGACTATTAACCTTCATTGAGAGATATTTCAAGTGATTTATCTGTTGTCTTAGAGATATGTGTAGCTTTGCAGGCTATACTGTTTACGAGTTTAGTCAATTTATATTTGATCATGTTCTAATATTCATTTAGTGTAAGTTGTGATCAAGAGTTGGACTATTGTAGATTTACACACTACAAACATCAAATTTTGGGGTAAATGAATAATGACCCGAAACGGTTATTGGTATCCTTTATTACTAATAATTGGTATCGTTCTCAGCCTTGTAAATCTATATCCGGGACCCCTAATGCTTATCGGAACACAAAGCCTTTATGTACTCTCTGTATGTTCTTTGTAAAAAAACAAGCAGAGGAGAAAAAGTATATTCACCATGCTGTTTAATATAGAGGCTTTTGGTTTATACAGAGCAGTGAGTGAAAATGGAATAATAGCTATGAACAGTGATGCCTGTACACACTACTATTGCTTATTAACATAGCTGATTTACAACTGTATATTCTCACTGATAACGTGAATAGACTTAGTAATACATTTCCCTATAGGGCTGTTTCAAAGAAGCCACTTGAATGAACTGATATACTGATCATTAACAGAAACAGAACACTGAATATGTTGTCCACGTCTGAAAGAACAACCGGCCTCAAAAAGAACAAACAAAAAAACCCAACGCTGCTCTGAAATGAAGACTCCAGATTCCTGGACTCAATGAGGTCTATCAAAAACCATTCCATCATTTTAATGAGTGCTGCAATATGAATCATACATTACTATGGGGAGCTGAAAACCCCAATCTTATTGATCTGAGAATTGCATTATTATCTTACTCTATGTTCTTCTGATTTACTAGAGAAGATATGAAGTTTAACCTATGCAAGGTGGCTTCTATCAAATATAGTTTAAGATGTCACACAGCTTTTTTCCTATTGTATACTAAAGTGATAAAATATAGAAGGTTCAGCTCAGTCACAAAAGAAAGACGCCAGGGTTATATTATGTCCCAGGGCATTTCAGTATAAGCAGTGCTGGACTTCCTTTTTTCCAGAAGCTTTGCAATAAATGTGAAGGGACTTCTCATACTATGGCAAGCAAATGTTTGGAACCCTGGTCCGAGGTCCTGTCACAGTGAATAGTTAAATGAGTAGAAGATGAACTGATCCCCAAAAGACCTAAAGTTAAAGATGAAACATTCTTTTCAACATTTTAAGGGAGAATAGAGTATTATTTTTGTTTTGTACAATTTTGAAAAAAGGTAAAGGAGCACCATGTAAGAGATTTGAGCTTGGACATCTTTTACCAATGTCTCGGACCCTAATTAGCCTGTTCTATGGCTTGTTCATGATCATCATTAGGAGCAAAGGCAAATTTTAAAGCTTTGTAAACACTCTGACTCCTCAAACTGTATCCCAACAATCAGCAGCCATGGGCTCCTCAAAGCAGCTGCCTAGCACTCTGACAAACTAACTATAAAGTAATTAAGATAGAAATGAACAGGAACGGTGGAGGACAAGTTGAGGTCTACAAGACAAAGAGACCTTTCAGAGAGAACTGCTCATAGGATTTTTAGAGAAGCAAATCAAAACCCCCATTTCACTGCAAAAGACCTTCAGGAAGATTTAGCCGATTCTGGAATTCTCTGCTTTACTGGGCAGCACCAGTACAAATATGATATGGAATCAGAAAAGTATCTTTCCTGTATCCTCGCCACAGAATTCAGTGCCAGAGGTTTGCAAATAAACATGTAAACAAGCCTGATGCATTTTGGAAACAAGTCCAGTGGACTGAAGAAGTTAACATATAACTTTTTAGCAACAATGAGCAAAAGCATGTTTGGAAAAAGAGTGCAGCATTTCATGAAAAACCATCTCTTCAAATGTTAAGCACAGGAGTGGATCGATCATGCCTTTGGGTTGGTGTTGCAACCAGTGGCACTGGTAGATCCAAGAATGAATTCAATTAAACACCAGCAAATTCTCCAGAAAGATGAAAAAAGGATTGCTTCTTCAACAAGATAGCGATTCTCAACACACCTCGAAATCCATAACTGACAACCATAAGAGACGCCAGCTGAAGATTTTGCCATGGTCCTCACAGTCCTCCCACCTAAACATCAACAAAAATCTGCGGATAGGTAGTACATGCAAGACAGCCTAATAATCTCATCGCACCAGAAGACCTAGGAGCAAGGAATAATAGGCGAATGCAGGGTGCCCAAAAGTTTGCTTGGGACCCTTTTTCCTTAACTGTCATTTTAAAACTGTAAAAGACATTAAAGAAATGTGTAATTCATTACCTTTACAAATATTACCCTCATGCCTTTTGGAAATCCGGTCATCTTTTACTCACTTACTCACAGTAACAGAAATATTGAACAGGGAGGTCCAAACTTCCGGTTGCCACCGTATAACTTCCATATTAGGACATAATGATTTGTAGCTTTAGGATGTTTGCGGAAGAATAAATTCATTCATTAGGACGTTAATTAATTACTGTACATACTGGTTTGTCTGGCGCCCACATTCACAGAATGGTGATGACTCATAAATCTCTTTAGCACTCAGAAGTTCTGTGAGAAATGAGGCATTCAAGGAAAGACACTACGCATTTCCAGGTTATTTCAGGCCTTACACTTTGCACACAGGTGCACACACATACATTAATACCACATGAGGAGTCCTACATAGAACACATACATTATTACCCAAAATGACCAGAATGTAGGGTCTACGTACACACCTCCAGTATAATATGGCTTCAAGAAAAGCATGTCAAGGCCTTGGATGTCACTTTCAGTACAAACGTCAGGCTTTGCAACAGCATCAAAGGTCTATTGTCATTTAAATGGCTAACTAGAGGTAATGGATTTTTGAGATTTTTGGATATTTTGTTTTTGTTTTTTCAAACCCATCATGATCACATCAGGACATACAACACAAAGGCCACTTGTTCATGAGCTTAACATTTAAAGACAGAATTGTAAATTATTTAGAACGTTTTATAATCTTACGCTATACTTTCATCATCTCATACAATCACGCGTAAGTGCTAGAATAGCCTGAGCAAGGCCGGTGCATTCAGTCAAGACTGCAGATCTGAAGAAGCGGTGAATATTTTGTTGTTACACAAAGCGCAACAAAAAGATTGTCAAGTGATATCAAGTGAAAACAGCAACCACAAAAGCTGCAGAGCCACACTCACTTAATGTACACTACAGTACATGAAAGTCAGCACACAGCGAGACAAAGCTACAATCACTCCACACATAACAGGGAGGGAAGTGTAGACTGAAAGGCAACTACTACTGATGGCTGAGAGAGAAACTGTACTTTTACAGTCCAGCGTGTGATATTTTCTACTGTTACACTCGTTATTAAGAGTATGTACATCTACACTCAATACACCTTTTACTCCCTTTCACTGCCCACTTTATGCCCACCTTCTACTTCCCATATCTTTACACCTGTAAATACAGTGGTGCTTGAATGTTTAGAATTTTCTGTATTTCTGCATATATTCTCATTATATATAAGTTCTAAAAGTAGATAAAGACAAACCAATTAAACAATTGAGACCAAAAATATAATAATTTGAAACTTACTTTATTTGTTGAGGAAAATGGTCTAATGTTACATATCTGTAAGTGACAAAAGTATGTGCACCTTTGCTTTTAGTATCTGGTGACCCCCTTATGCGGTAATAACTGCAACTAGACATTTCTGGTAACTGTTGATCAGATGTTTTGTTGATTTTAATCCATTACTCAGTACAGAACAGCTTCAACTCTGAGATGTTGGTGGGTCCTTCTACATTTCTATAGGATTAAGGTCAGGACTTTGACTTAGCTGTTTCAAAACATTAACTTTATTCTTCTTTAATCATTCTTTGGTAGAACGACTTGTGTGCTTTGGGTCGTTGTCTTGCTGCATGACCTACGTTCTCTTGAGATTCAGTTCATGGATGTCCTGACATTTTCCTTTAGAACTTGCGAGTATAATACATAATCCATTGTTCCATCAATGGCCCAAAACATAATACTACAACCACCATGTTTGACAGGCAGATTCTTATGCTGGAATGCAGTGGTTTCTTTTCTCCAGACATCTTGAACAGCGGTCTGCCTGACTGTAGATTGGTGGTGTCCAACCCTTTCAAGCCTGATCAGCATCAACAGAAACCACCCTTTTTCGTGTGGTGAGACACTTTGAGAAACATGTGAAGATCTGACTTTGATAGATCCCTGTTTTATATACAACAGTACTACTCACTCTACTACTCACACTACTCACTCCATGAATTTTGGGACTCAAAACTTACTTGTCTGCACAAGCATTTGGCTGATACATTTGACTACAATTTCTCTTACATTTCTCTATAAAGGGACTAAATGTACAAACTTTTAGTTTTCCTCTCTCCTGCCCTCTCATCTGTCTTCTCTATGAGCTGATCGACCCTGATGGATAACACTGAGGAGCTACCAGCGCAGAGGAATTTTCTCCAGGATTCTCAGATTTACATGCGCTAAATCATACAATTTGCAATGCCTACCTCTTAGTCCTCCTAATCAGTTTCTCTCATATCTCCACGCTCTCTTTTCTATCTTTGTTAAGCCCCAGGAGCGATGTTTCTCCTGAGTGAACACATGGGAGCGCCCAGAGCTGCTAGAGTCACCAAAGCATCGTCTCCAATGTGGGTCTCCTGTCCTGGTTCTCCTGCTTGTCAGCTGGCATGACTACAGTGACCACAATAGAGCCGCTAGCATCTGGCACTGATCATGAACTCTCACTTTAACAGAGAACCTATGGGTTGACTCTACTCTTGCAATTACTGCCTCCTGGATTAATCAGACTGTATCTAATAGATGTTCTAAGCTCCTTTTCCTGTTAGTTCTGTCTTTCTCTCCTCAACCGGGATCGACCAGAGGATGATAGGTTCCACCCTTGATCCTGGTTCCTCTAGAGGTTTCTTCCTTACTCCAAGGGTGTTTTCCCTTGCCACTGTTGCCTCTGGCTTGCTCACAGGGGGTCTGGACTCGGATTTCCCTTCTCTACGTCTAAACATGGACTCCGTGTTTTTCTTTTCCTTTATATAACTGCTTTTCTGTAAAGCTGCTTTAGTTGTACAACATTAGTTGTAAAAAGCGCTATACAAATAAATACTGATTGATTGACTGAATAGCATTGAGTGAAACCACCCGGCTCTAAGTCAAATTAACTGCTAATTCTAGAGGTTCACAAACTTTTGCCACTCAGAGATATGTAATACTGGACCATTTTCCTCAATAAATAAATGACCAAGTATAGTATTTCTCTTATTTGTTTAATTGGGTTCTCTTTTTCTGCTTTTATGACTGATCTGATGATGTTTTGGGTCACGTTTGTGATGAAAATTCTACAAACTAAACAAACAAGCACCACTGTATAGAACGTTGTAGGCCATCTGTCTGTCAGCCATCCTAAACCCTTTTGACCAGTGTGGCAGCCCATTCTCAATACAGCTGTGAGCAGGATCAGGGTGACAATGAAGCATAAAGATCATTTGAGTTGGACATGGTAGTGACACATGGTAGTGGGAGTAATGCAGCACCACAACGTTGCTGGTGTTCTTACAGAAAACGAACATTGTTGAAGGGCTAGACGATGGCTAACACAAACTCCAATAGATGGGCTACGGCCTTTGACTGGACCCCTACAAGATGGATAGGTAGGCTTTTCTAACTGAGTGGCGAGTGCATGAACGCAGATGTACATAACAGATAAGTCTTAGGTTTTATATGGTGGTCTTTGTTGATCACCTGAATGGCAAATATGCAGATGCACAGGATTTTAGATACAGAAACATGCTAAAGTTCAAGTAACTGCTGATAAAGTGATTTTTAGTGCAATTGATGTCAGTATGTCACTCTACAGTGGCAAAAAATAACATTTAAAGACATGTTCTGATAGACATAGGATTTTCAGATGGTGAGACACGGAACATTGAAAACTGAGACATCTTTACAATTACAGTAAAGGGAACACGCACACTGACAGTTTCTCAAAGTGCAAAAACAACAAGAAATGTACCCATAAAGATCTCATATATACCTGGTACAGTCCTTACATCCTGATCAATGTCAGTAAGCACTATTTTCATTCATATTACTATAAACTCTATATGATTGCTTCTTTTCCGTGCATCCTTGTACTTCTATAATCCTTCCAATCAAACGCGCCAAGCATCCAAATAGTTAAGGAATCTCTGTGTACCATACACTACTAATTTTGGCTTAGAATAACAGAATAAAGATAATATTTTTTGATGCATTTCTTATGGACTAAGTTCTAGCAGTGACACTGGTGGTATATGCAAAGCGTATAAATATCATGGTGGTAGCAGCTAGCCTGGGAAAAAATGACTGCGGTCACTCAGGCATAATGGGAGAACTAACCTACCTAGAACTGCTACAGTAACAACATCCTTTAATCATCCGGGTGCTTTGGCTACACTAAGCAGAGAACACGACACAAACACACACTCACATGTCTTGACGTACACATACGGTATTACAAACCAGCCTCGTTTTACTGGTGGGCTGGTTTAAACCATACCAGCCAGAGGGGTAAACAAAGGGACAGGAAGAAAGGAAGACAAAGAACCAGACATTCAGTCCTTTTCCTCACTGTCTCTTCACTCCTTTGAAGGTACAATCAGTGTGAGGCAAACAAGGAGTACACTGTGTCACAAATGCGCATGGGAGCGTGTGTCAGAGGTTGGTCAGATGTCCAACAGATGTGCGTGAGATACACAGCAGCTCCTTGTCCTGCCAACTAGTCTTGGAGAAAGGGCTCACAGGTGAGGTTTTAAAGGTAAGGGCGACCGTTTCATAAAACCAACAAAGATTGACAAGAATTCAACTATAATTTGCTAGTAAATACCCTTCTCCCTTCTCTCCTCCCATCCTTTCTTAAAGACTATAGCAGGACCAGAGCTATTATGGTTAGGATTCCATGGCAACAGATGCTTTATTAGCTGACTCAGTGGCAACAGGTACGGCCCCAGTTTTACCCCCATGTTGACTTTGCTTCAAGTGTTCATTAGCACTCCATATTCTTTGTGCATGTCCAGTTCGTGAACAGTGTTGTGAGGAGCTTCAGGGCCCTGATTTCATATACTCATGCCCCCTGCCCCTCCACCCCCTGCAGGGTAATGTCGCATGCCTCCTCCGCGGCGCAGGGAGTGGAGGGCCACAGTGCAGCAGCCGCGCAGTAGGGCCCCTATGTGGTACATGGGCTGGCCACCCTGCCTTGGACCTCGACACAACCAAGCGACTGTGGGCACCACCGGCACTGCCACGGCTAGAAGATCTACCAAGAAGTGGCGGCTCCAGTAGCTTTTGATGGGGACACCACAACCAGAAGACCTGGAGTCATCTGTTGCGTCCTCCTCGCCTGGCTCATCTTCATTCTCTTCCTCCATTTCTACAACAGTGACACCGCTGATGCTGGTCTGCTCTCCCTGGGAAGCTGTGCTCCGTGGCTGGGAGGTTTGTGGGGTGGGTTCCCCCTTGTCCTCCAATAATGGTGCTACTTGCATAATGCAGGGGGCAGAAGTAGGGCTGTTCAGTTGTGGACCTACAATAAAATTACCCGCGGTAGGATCGGTTGGTGTAGCTATGGTTGCCACAGACAAAGACTCTGCAGCAACATTCCCTGTAACAATCGATTCCATAGAAACAGATACATCCGCAACAGATGGCAAGCTAGGAGGCCGATGGGCCACAACATGCTCCATAACCATAGACTTTATAGGAACAGATACATTATCAGCTGATACAACAACAGCAGACGGTAAGGTGGTGGACTGTAGTGCTGCACCTGCTGATGGCATGGACGCAGTGGCAACGGAGTCCGTGAAAACACTTTCCATGGCAACCGTGGCCGTGACAACAGATTCCGTAGCAACTGAGTCCAAGTCATCCCCCTCGTCTGACAACCAGGTGGAAGTTGGGCTACAGGCCTGTGAGCGGAAGGTGCGCTCGGTGATGGTGTCCAAGTCAGTGTTGAAGGGTGCACTAGGGCCATGGGCTGGGGCAGATGCCGGCCCCTGGTCATACTCTGTCTGGATGGCCTGCTCTCGTAAATGGTGCAGATACAGGTGGTGATGTGACAGGCAGGGGTGGCTGAGGCTCACACTGGGTCCTCCAGCCACTCCTGCTGCCCTGCCCAGGCCGCAGCGGAGCGGCAGTGTGCGGCGCTCTCCGCAGCACAGAGCCTCGTAGGTGGCTGAGTGAGGCAGGCGTGAGCAGGCACTGAGCAGCGAGGCTGTTTCCTCCGACAAGCAGGCAGCCTCCAGTAGCAGCTCAGCCCGGGACGCTGGACCCAAAGGAGCATCCCCACAGCACACAAAGCCGCTGTCCTGTGTACCCTCGCCTGACAGGCATGGCAAGTCTGAGCCGCTGCCGCTTCCGTTGCGCTCCACTGCTACCTGGTCGCTCAGCTTGGTGTAGGTAGAGCTGCGGGTCAGCGAGCGTGCTGGGGAGCCTTCACAGGACCTCACCAGACCCTCGCCAACCTCCAGCCCTGCCCCCACCACCCCTCCCCCGGAGTCCGGAGCCTCAGCTTCTTTTGGTCCTCCAGCCTGGGCCAGTTCCATGTTCTGTAGCAAGGTCTCCAACTTGTGGTTCTGGAGGTTAATGTCTTGGAAGCACTTTTGCACGCCTGTGTCTGTCTCACCCAGGCTAGAACGCACAACATCGATCACCTGCTTGAGCTGCTGGATCTCCCGACGTGCCTCTTTCAGGGCCAGCTGGGCCTCCACACGGTGGCATTCTTCCTCAATCCAGTCCTCCTGCATCCGGGACAGCTGTGTCCGCAGCTCATCAATTTCTGAGTCCCTGGAGAAAGATTGAGGAAGAGAGAGAGCAGAGTAGATCACAGAATAAAAAGAGTGACAAGAAACAAGAGGTTGAGAAAAATAAGTTAGAGCAGAATTAGTCAGCATTTTCAGCAAGCTAACAGATAATTCACTATATATATATATATATATATGTGTAGGGCCTCCTTTTGCGGCCAATACAGAATCAGTTCGTCTGGGGAATGACATATACAAGTCCTGCACAGTGGTCAGAGGGATTTTAAGCCATTCTTCTTGCAGGATAGTGGCCAGGTCACTACGTGATGCTGGTGGAGTAAAACGTCCTTCTTGGTGGTATGCTGACATTACCCTGGATACCGTGGCTCTTGATACATCACAAAGACTTGCTGTCTTGGTCACAGATGCGCCAGCAAGACGTGCACCAACAATTTGTCCTCTTTTGAACTCTGGTATGTCACCCATAATGTTGTGTGCATTGCAATATTTTGAGCAAAACTGTGCTCTTACCTGCTAATTGAACCTTCACACTCTGCTCTTACTGGTGCAATGTGCAATTAATGAAGATTGGCCACCAGGCTGGTCCAATTTAGCCATGAAACCTCCCACACTAAAATGACAGGTGTTTCAGTTTCATTGTCCAACCCCTGTGTGTATGTGTATATATATATATATATATATATATATATATATA
>CM067492.1:17443605-17458009 GCA_034552555.1 Semaprochilodus insignis | reverse complement strand
TATATATATATATATATATATATATATATATATATATATATGAAGTTTAGACCTGATTTATATATAGGAAATGTGTGCTTAAATGACCATTTATAAAGCAAATCTGCTGTTTGCCTGTCTGACAGTTGCTGTAAATGAAATTAAGGTGTATGAAATTAAGTATATATAAATATATACACTCATCATCAAAGGATTAGTCATACTCAGAAAGAAGTGCCAGATTGCAGTGCTATTCGGAAGGAAGATAAAGGTTACCAGGAACATTAATTTATGACACATGATAAATGATTTAGTCTGATGTGGGCAATATTTATTGAGCTACACATACAGAAGTAGTGTCTCTCAGTATGACATCAGACCACCATGTTTGCTAACGTAACATGCCACATGTCTCATCATGGAGTCATAGAGGTTCCTAATGGTGTCCTGCGCTAATCCATGCAGCTTGAATATTCTCACACATTTCCTGTAGATTTTGCGGTAGGGATGTTGGTGGAGTGACACCAGGCCTCCTAAATGTGTGATGTGTGACAACAAACCATTCATCTTTTTGTTGACCATAGTGCCTCCCCACACCTCGCTGGTCATCTCCACCAAGACGAAAGAAGGACTTGTCAATGAAGATGACATGCAGCCATTCTGAGTCACTCCATGACACAAGTGTCTGGTATGACACCACTGCAGTCTTTGGCGATGTTGACATGGTGTTAAGGTCAGTCGTTGTAACAGTCTGTGTTGTGCAGCTGTCTGTAATTGTGCTGGCGCTAACACAATGACTCACGGAGGGCATCACTGCTCATTGAATGTCTGGAATTGTGGCTGTTGGGTCAGTCAGGTACAGCAATAAGGCCTGTCCTTGCTTATGTCACATGCCCGGCCATGAGTGAAACTTGAATCATTTTCATGTCTCACAAGGGCAAACTTACACACCAAGTTTCATTCCTGTCGGTTCATTCCTCCTGCAGTTAGAACGAAACCTTGTATCTCCACTTTTGTCCGTTTTCAGTTTTTGACATAATATGTAAACGTGTGTAAATTGTATGTAAATGTCATGATAAACGGACCCTAATAAATGGCTAAAAATTAAATGAAAAAACGCCTAGTTACATTGACTTACCTTAAAAGTAAAGTTAGTTTTTTCCTTCTCTTACAAGGCTATCATTTTTTCAGACAGCAGAGATAAATAAATACACTGTGTAGAATTTAACACTGCAGACTGACAACATTTTGCTTTCAGCTCTGTGTACTTTGAGGTTGTGAGTGATGCAGTTTAATGCATTAAACTTACCGGTCCTGTAATCTTTCAACAGTGTCTTTGAGCCGCGCCCTCAGATGTCTGATGCACACCTCCTTCTGCTGCAGAGGGGTCAAGTACTGCTCAGGGGGAGGGGGTTTGATGCCATGGTTATCTGTGCAGGAGGTGTACTTCATGTGACGCCTGGGCAGGGGGAGGAAGAAGAGAAAAGGTGAACTTTCCGGCAAAATCGTAATACTCACATACTTTCCTCAAACGGTTTAGTAAATAATCTCAAATAGACTTGCTTATGTGTTTTCTGGAACTTTATCCTTTATGATCTACTACTGTTCTAAGATGTGCAAGGCACAGCTTTCATCAAGGCACTTTCATCCCTTTTAATATATATAATAATCTGTTACACATTCTCATATCAGTGTTGGCAGATAACTGGAGAAAAGCTTGGACTGATATTTTAAGTGTTTACTGTACTAGTGTTTAATAGCATACTCTATTAAAATGTTGGTAACACTATAAAAGTAAGCTCTAATAAACAGCAACTTTATTTGTTAATTACTATTAAAAATTATATGATATTTACATATGGATTAATGAAAGGTATCGTTTGAATAATTGAGTAATTAACGGTGCAACTAGTGACCACATAATCAGCCATTATTCTGAATTACTAATTTATTGTTTTGGAAATTATTTAATTATTTGGTATTCTTAACTCCAAAAAATACAGAACTTGAACTGTAACCATTTGTCCACGTCCTGTTGTAAAGTACCATGTCCAGCATCTGTAGGTAATTACTATCTTGCTACAGAATAAGTGATATAGAATTTTGTCCTTTATGATTTTCCTTTATGATCAGCTGACCACCTTATGAAGTGGTCAATAAACTTTTAACCTCCTTCTGCAGCTACTCTAGAGGCCAGTCCTACCAGGGGAATGAAAATCAAATATTTCTTTTTATTATATTTTAGATAATCCGTCCAGAATTCCCATGTCAGTGCATTTCTAGTGACAGTGTCAGACCCTGCAAAAGCACTCTGTTGGTGAAATGGTGAAAGTGCATCCTACCTCGGGGTGGGGCTTCCATCACTGCCCTTGCACGAGCCTGAGGTGCTGCTGCTGCTGAGGGACGCGTTGCCGTAAGGATCACGATTACTGACAGGCGCTGGACTTCGCCTGCAGCACAACATAGCAACAGTGTCAGAGCATCTCTTGAACTACAATCATACAAACAAAGAGTACTGCAAAACAGCATGTCTGGGTCAATCAGTATTACTACTAACACAAAATCACAAACCAGCCGAAATCTACAGACCTACAGAACATGACAGCAACACATGCCCACCCACACTACACAACACCACTAACATGCCACAACACAGACTCAGTAACTCAATAGAGAGTGCCATCTGCTACAATACGAGAGAAGACCACAGGCAAAGAGACAGAAAAAACGGCTAAAACAAAAGCACACAAAAAGAGAAATGATGCAAGCAGATGTGTAGAGGTTGTAAAAAGGCAAATATTGCAAAAAGAAAAGGATTTGTCAGAATGACGAATACAGATCATGTTTGCAAAATGAAATGAATCAAGGCCAGATGGCAAAAGCTGAGCAAGCAGTTCAGTCAGCATAATGGATGCATAATAATCTGATGACTGCCTGGATTCATTCTGCACACCATGTACAGCACTGTCAGATCCAGTCAGAGCCAGTCTCTAACCCTAGACTACAGTTCAATGCTTACAATACTGACAAGTTCATTCAACTAATTATTAATTCATTTAGCAGCAGAAATACATCTTGAAAGTAGTTATTCCCATTATTCCCATGCAAGTCACATAATTCATTAGAGGTAGTGTTAATTTAGTGAAATGTTAGAGCAACACTATGTAAATGTGAATTATCCACTTTTGTGACCTAAATATCAAGCAAGTAAAAGTGTCCCAAATCCGATTTTCTTATCAAATCTGATTTATTTGTTCACGCTATCATTTAAAGATAAGCTATAGCCTGAACAGATCACACTCCTAAACTGACCTGCATGTGGAAAACAATAATGCTTCACGTGTCACACTCCTGGAGGTAAACAATCATGAATGTCAAAGGATGCAGGAGGTTTCGGTTTCATCTTTGCAAGCATCACAGGAATGATCGTGAAGGCCAATGGCTAAGATTTGGGATTATTGTCCAGAAAGAATTCAAGCTCACTGGAAAAAGGTCGCATTTTCATCTTTTTCCTTTCACTGGTTGGAATTCTTTGTTTCTTTAAACTTTGCTTTACAAGTTTGCATTTGAGTCTCCCTGCCGCACGTCCTAGTACCAGATATGAAGTGTTCCAAAATCGAAACTAAATAATGATCATGTGTTTTTGCTGTTCGCACTGCCCCACGCGTAATACATCTGTGTCATATAAGATGTTTTTGGGCCACTTTTACCTGCTGTGCCAACAAAGTCTTTGAGGCTGTGTCAGTGATGCAACATATGACATGGTAAACACTTATTACATGGTCTAAAAAACTCACACAACTTGCAGTGCTTTACAGGTGACTCACAGCAGAGAGCAGAGAGAAGTTTTTTCCCTCCTGACTTCTTCCAGTCTTACCAAACAAATCTTACATATCTTTAACCAATATACTATACGTACTGCATTGACTGGCCACTTTATTAGAAACACCTACCTTGTAGATCCACTTCGTTGGTGTAGTGTTAGAGAGTGTAGCTCTGCTATGTGTCTGCTGCTGTGTAGAATGATCACAGACCCATTCTTGATTAGATATGTTTGGCTGGTGGAGCACTCTTAAGATTGCAGTAGAACTGATGGGGATAAAACCCTCAGCAACACCACAGCTCCATACACAGTATCACGCCTACCATTTCCTAAGCAAAGAATGCTCCACCACCCAAATAATCTGTGCTCAGAGGTGGTTCTGTAATGAAAAACTGGAAAGAAAAGAAAAAAAACAGGCAGAATGGTTGCTACAGTCTGTAACTATACACTGGTACAGAAGACCTACGGAAGCTGGATCTCATAAAGTGGCCAACGACTGAAAATACACATTCTGTTTTTCGGTAAGTTGAATTTCAAATGGACAGAATGCTATATAAGTGAGGAGCCTGAATCCATGCCAGACACAAAAAGAAAGAAAAAAGAAGAACAGGAGAGAGCAGAAGGAGTTCAGTAACGACTGAGAGACAGGGGGAGCGAGGGATGATGTGCTGACCGACAGTGATGCTCCGGAGACTTGTGGGATAGAAATCCTCGGCTCTGCCTCATAGAGACCATAATGCCTGACTCCATGGGGGTGTAGTCTAGCTCTATAAACCTGCAATAGTCAAAACTGACCCACACACAAGAACGCACCGTTACACAGGGGACACACTCGCGCACACCTGCTCAGAGGTAAACTGCGTCTTTGCTTTGTCATGGCAGAATTAAGGAAAATGACTTTGGGGATTTGTTACAGCCTCAAAGTAGACGCAAGAAATACTGCCCTGCCCTGTGGAGAACCTGTTCTTTACAAATATGTACTGAAGAAAACAAACTGCCCTGTCACTGAGAATCTGCCTGTGTGAAGCTAGTTGGCACCTTAGAAGATTTACCCTGATAGGGTGCAGTCAACAGTGAGGAACAAGGCGAGGGGAGAAGCACATATCCAGCCAGTAGAACATTACTAATTCAGAAACATTCCGATTCAGGAACAATGTTGTCACTGGTCTGCCAAAGACTGGATTAGATTCACCACTCACAAAGAAATGCAGTATAATCACCTCTTCATATTCCCATACTCTCAGCTACTCTCAGTCACATTTACACATGCTTAGCTTTAGGCTTATAAAGGATATTCTAGTGATCTCCAACCTAATCTCTATCCAGTGGTGGACAGTAAGGAAGTAAAGACAATTGGTAACTGTACTTAAGTAGTTCCTCTATATATTTACTGAAGTATTTCCATTTTGGGTGGCTCTTTACTGTAACTCCACTACATTTCAAGGATAAATGTCTTACTTTTTACTCCACTACATTATGTAAAATCTGTCCTTCTTTTTGGCTTTTGTGTGCATTAAAACATAACATGTCAAAACAGCCCACCAATCAGGGTACAGCGCACACTTTGTTTTGAGCTTGTTTTGACTTGTTTGAGCTTGGTTCTAGCTAATGGAAACTGTTCTCCTTCAGTGTTTTGTGCTTATGATAACTTGAATAGACAACAGTGTCAGACTAATTAATGACCTTCTATTAAAAGATGGCTGGACTGAGAGAGACACTATAGTCTCTTCACCTAGAATGAGTTGATTAAGAGTCTAGTTCCAGAAATGACATTAGAGCTATAACAAATCATGCTACTTTTACTTTCCATACTTAAGTACATTTGAAGATAAATACGTCTGTGCTTTACTCCAGTGGAGGTCTAAAGGGAGGAACTTCTACTTTTACTGGGAGAATTTTTTTTTTACCTTGGGTATCTCTACTTTAACTCATGTACATGGTTTGTGTACTTCATCCACCACTGTCTCAGACAATGATTTCACTGATTTTAGTCTAGTTGATTAGAAACTCACAAATAGTCACTGGCTACTTGCTGAATTCTTCAAACAAGCTTTAGAAAGACTATATCAATTTGAAATTTCAACTGTAAACCTGTAACAATACTTGGATAAGACAAAAATTAAAGAAAAATACAAGCTGTATGTATGATGTTTTATTCAACCTTTGAACAAGGGAGATACAACTGACAGGAAAAAACATAAAACCATAGATCTCTTAAAGGTGCCATTGAATGGAAAACGGTATTTACATTGCCATGGTTGAATTCAATTCACTAGATAGAACTGACATACCTGAACCTTAAACACTGTTGTTTCCTCCTTCAACTCATTAACATTGACTCATTATTATTTACGGCCACAAAATCTACAAACACCAACTCCGATATTCTTCTTTAAATGAAGCCAAAATTTCTATTCAGCACTGTTTGACTCTTAATACAAATGTTCATTCCACCGTAAATGATTTGTGTTGTTGTCAAGATTGAAAGCAAATATAGGTAGTATAGGTAACATTAGCTCCTAGCAAGCTCCACGCAGCTAACTAGCATAGCTAACTAAACAGTCTGAGTTTATTTACACCAGAGCTGGTACAGGAAGCATTATGTATAATCTTTGTTTACACTGAGATTTATTTTATTTTCCTGCCTGTGTCCTTCTACACGTTGCTTCTGTATGATCATCACGGTGTCTCACTGTAAACCAGCCAATCAGGGCAGAGCCAATTGAATTAATTATGAGCTCACCAAAAAAACAGATGGTTTTAGTATAGAGCAAAATCACAGGAGTGTAAATGGGCATGTAAAACCACATCTGGGCATTTTTCACCCATCAAAAGTCATATACCTTGTATGACACCGGGGAACAATCTAAAATGCTGCAGAATTAAGCAAAAAATTAAGCTGCAAAAAGCTTTAAGCAATAAAACTGTTCTGTATGACTATAAAACCATTCTGGTTCTTTTCCCTCTCATGGATCTATGCATGATCAGGCAGGTGTACTCCCTCAAATTCATGATGCCTGTCACAAATCAGGTCCATGGGAGCGACATTATTGGGTAGAAACCAATGCAATGCATGCAACACTAGTACTACAGGAAGTGAAAATGTTCGCATGTATTTTAAATTTACTGTAGAATGTAATTCTCAATGATTTGCTGATACCAGCCAACAAGGAAAGTAGTGGCACTTTTATCCCACTTCAAGCACTGACTAAAAATATGTTTACTAACAGAATTTGGCAACTGTCCAGTGACTTCTATTGTAAGTTTGCTTCAAGTCAACAGATTTCCTGTACAGACAAACTTTTCAGAATGATGCTCTACATTTATGTCTATAGCAGACAGAAATTAGGTTAAAATAGACTGAAGTTCTCTTAAAGTCTCGTCTTGGCCTAAAGCACCTAAATCAATCAGGACTCCCTCCTTTAAGGCTAGTCTACAACAGGCTTAATGTGTGCCTATAAAATGGAAAGAAAATCAGAGCATTCATATTGTCTTGGCATGCATTCTGTTCTAGTCCCTATGGGCAAAACTGATCAGTCAGCAGAACCCAAACAGACGTGACTTCTCCAAAACAACTAAAATTCAAGCAGGCAATGCACAAGCACTAGAGAAATTGACAGCCAGTGGATTGAGGGAAAGCTTAAAGGATACATTCTCTTAATCCCCCAAAAGCATACTTTCAGAGGAGAATCAAATCCTCAGGTACGAGCTGAATGGAAGCAGTGTTTATTTCCAGGTTGAGAGACTGGGAATTGTAGGGACACTGTCATGCTGAACTGTGGATCATTGGTCATTTACAACACCATTACTAAACAATCAAAGATGCTTCTGACACCTAAGTGAAATATCACTTACAAGGGGACTAGTCAAACAGTTTTGCTCAATTTCCAGCCTTTTTTAATACATGTTCAGAGCAAAAATCTACAAGCTTTGTGACATAGTTCTACAGGCATTGAACTGTTTAATCCAAAACCTTCAATGAATTGAATGAATTCTATAGTGCTGTGAAAAGTATTTGCCTCCTTTCCAATTTTTGTGTTATTTGTCAACTTGAACGTTTCAGATCATCAAACTATATCATACATAATATTAGACGAAGAGCCCAAATAAACACAAACTGTTGTTTTTTAATGATGAGTTAATTTATTGAAGGAAAATGCTGTTCAGCAATACCTGTCCTATGTGAAAAAGCCCCCTTAACAACTAAAACAACCAGATAACCAAATTCAATTGGCTACTGGCTCCTATTTCACTGGCCACACCCAGGCATGATTATAACCAGACTTGTTAAATCAAAACATCACTTGTAGAACTTGTCTGGCAATGTAAAGCAGCTAGAACGTCTCAAAAAGCAGCACATGATGCCACGTTCTAAAGAGAGTGAAATGCAGATGTGAAACAAAAATCTACTAGTCTGGAAAGGATTACAAAGCCATTACTAAGGCTCTGGGACTCCAGTGAACCACAGTGAGAGTCATTATCCACAAATGGACAAAACCTGGAACAGTGGTGAACCTTGCCAGGAGTGAGCAGCCTACCAGAATTAATCAAGAGGGCATCGACAATTTATCCAGGAGAGAAAAAAGAACCCAGACAAACATCCAATGAACAGCAGGCCTCACTTGCCTCAGTTAAGGTCACTGTACATGATTCCACACTAAGAAAGACACTTGGCAAAAATGGCAGAGAGTGGGAGAGTTGCAAGGTGCAAACCACTACTGACCAAAAAGAACACAAAGGCTCGTCAAGACTTTTGGGATCATATTCTGTAGATTGATGAGTCAAAGGTGAAGCTTTTTGGAGGACGTGGGTCCCTTTACTTCTGATGTAAAGCTCACATTACATCCCATCATATCATATCACCATCATACCAACAGTCAAACATGGTGGTGGTAGTGTGATGGTCTGGAACTGGATGACTTGTCATAATTAAAAAGGAGAATTTCAGGATCTAAAGGGCCTTTGTAACCAAAACCTCAAGTATAACAAAATTTACATTGTGGAGTGACTGAATCAATCGTCCTGACTTGAATTCCATTGAGACGCTGTGGCATGACCTTAAACGGGCAGTTCATGCTTGAAAACCTTCCAATATAGCTGAATTAAAACAATTCTGTAAAGAAGTGTGAAATGAAATTCCCCCACAGTGATGTAAATGTTTGCAGTGATGTTTGCAAGTTATCACAAACAACTGATTGCAACTGTCACTGCTAAGGGTGGCCCAACCAGTTATTAGGTTCAGGGGGCAATTACTTTTTCACACAGGAGATATTGGTTATGAAAAAATCTTTATCTTCAATAAATGGACTGATCATTTAAAGGCTTTAAATTAGGTTTTGGGTTGAGGTTAAGGTTAGGGTCAGGATTAGGGCCAGGGTTAGGATTAGGTTTTGGGTTGAGGTTAAGATAAGGAATAGGATTAGGTCTAGATTTTGGGTGAGGTTTGGCTTTACTTAATGGAAGTAATATGTTAAATTTACTTCATGTAACATTTCAACAATACATCTGCTTGATGTAAGAAATGTATCAACAGTACATCTTTAAAAACATACAGATACAGATCAGTGAAGTATACAGATGCTTCACTACTGATACTTCACTGATATGTCGTAGTGTTGCTGATACTCTGTTAGGAGTTTATTAATTATTTACAAAGGACCATTGAAAATAAAGTGCATATGCTTTTATGGTCACTCCTGAATACACTCTGAAAATATAAACATGTTGCCAGATGTCAGCTAGTTCTGTATTCCCAATTGTATTCCCAACTTCCTTTATCAGTTTGAATGAGATGTTGGTATATAATGTTTGAAAGGGTGGAACGAGTGGGTGGCGAGTGTAAATACTGTGTATGTTATGCTGGTGTGCTGTTCCTGTGGTGATGTCACTGGTCGAGTTCTTCCCATCATTTTCCCCTGGAATGGCTGGAAGCACTATTTTTTCAAAGCTCTGGTACAATGCAGCACCTTCTGACAATAAACACAGTCAAACATGACTGTTTCTCTTTAATGAAGCTGGTTTGAGGAAGTCTATATACCTAGCCTTTAAAGCAGTTTCTTATAAGAAATGTATCTTTTTCCTGCACCCCAAATGTGCTAACAAATACTGTAGAAGCAACGTTGTGTTTTATAATAGAATATATAAATCCTAGATTATGTTGGTAACCCATTAATATCATAGAATTTGAATCATATTAGTGGGACCCATCAGGTCCCAAGGTGGGTTCAGCGTTACAGTTTTCAGATGCCCAATGAACCACAGTATAATGCTACTATCTCTCAACACGTCTTCACAAGGGGCGGCCTGTACCACATCTAGCAGGCTGTGGTTATGGAAAAGGTCAAAACAGCAAAAAGAGATAGTGAAGCAGAGGCATGGAAAGCAAACATGAGAGTAAAGATCTGGTATCATTACTGATAGCAGAGAGAGAGACAGCCAGGGGCAGGTGACACCAGGATTAGTCCATCATATTGTGTTCTACAAGATGGACTGGACCAAGCACAGTGATAATGATGCTGAATGACAGAGATGTTCTATTGAGCTGTGTGAAATAAAGGCAAACAGGAGAATTAGAACCTAGAGTGTGAAGACTTTAAAGCACACAAACATCTAAATTGTCCCTCAAATTTTTTGCTTTTCTAAATGATCTTGTATGCTCTTCAGAATAAAGGTTCCCAAATGGAAATTGAATACATTCTAGAAAACGTTACATTATGTTGACATTTTTATCTTTCAGTAAGTTCTTCACACATCTCATTTACAAAAACGGTTCTTTACAGAACCATCTACTGAAAGGTACTTTAGGGAACCTATGTGGCATCACTCCAGAGAACCTTTTGACATCTTTATTTTCAAATGATACAACAGCATGAACACTTTGACTGGAATACTTAATATGTCTTTTTGTATATCATGGTCTTTGATATTTGTGTTGGAGTACATCAGAGTACGAAAAGCTTCTTCCGGGCCATTTGTTTGGTATTCTGTGTTTTGCAAAGATGCCACATCTTTGTCTCACAGATTCTAAGTTAAGATGCTACAGACAAGATGGCCACAAACAGTACAGTTTTCTATCATGAGAGTGGAAGCCATCTGTAGGTCCAGTCCTTAACCAGTCCCTAACCCTTCACCAGTACTCACTACAGGGCTAAGAGGCTTTGAGTATGCAGCATTTACACAAACACCTCTTTCCCGCCTCTTTAGTCCTTCAGCCTTTCCGTTTGGGGTTTACGGCAGGGATGGGAGGAATGAGCAATGTTGATGAGTGTCAATTAAGTTAATCCTCATTACTTTTATAGTCCAAACTATAAACGAGAACTCTCACTCAGTAAATTCCTGAACCACTTAATGAAGAGTCACACAGTCTGATTCTAGCTACCAAAGCTTTAAAATTAGTTTTGGGTCTTCCAAATTCATCTTCTCAGCTTCAACTTTCAGAGTCACTAAAGGGTAACTAAACAATATGAAATCCAAAACATAGCAAATAATTGAAAGTTTAAAATAGAAGAAACCTGTAGGTTTTTTATGAGGTTCCATATAAATTAAAAATAACTTTGCTACCTATTTATTAGTTTGAACTTTGATTTTAGCACATGCTTTATCCTTATCTACTAATCAATGTAGTCCCGTATATGAAAAAGGGTATGTCTTGAATTCTTAGTCAACATCTGATAGACCAGGGGTGGTCATAGAGAGTGAGTTTCAAAGAGTTATCTTGTATAGTTCCTGCACAAAAATACATGCTTCAACTCAGTGGCTAAGGTCCTGTCTTAGTCAGTGTGTTAACAGTTGGAAAGTAACCAAACTGTGTTAGACGCAGGCCCTCCAGTACTGCAGTATGCCACCCTGTAATAAACCACTGGCTACAGCAAAAATCTGTTGCAAACTTTCAATGTCCATGTTAAAAGCAGACATGAACATACCTGGCTTGGCTCTAACAAAACACTGAAAATCCCACAAAGACCCCTTTTAGCATTACATGGTGATGGTGACGGATCACCGTCATGCATTGCATGTACGACTTGGAAGCTAATGTCAACATGCTTAATATCAGTTGTGCACAGATAGCTACCGTTAGCCAAAATCTGGTTCTTTGAGGGAACTTTTAGTGACTGATGGTAGTTGTACATTTCCTTGAAAGAAACTACTTGATGAATGATCCTGTCAAAAAATCATATCACATTTTTAACCATGAGCCTTACTGAATCATATTTTGGACTGTGTTTGACCTACTTTTGTGTTTGACTGTGTATGCATGTTGCCCATCAATATCTTAGGTGAAGTGGTCAAGGGATGGTTTTGGAATGGACCTGGTTTAGCGAGCAGTGCACAAACTATTCTACAACTAGCAGCAGTGCTCTCTACTACAACCATGCCCTACGTAGGGTTACTGAATCTGAGGCTCACGGAGGCGGTGCAGAGGGGGAGGACAACATTTGCTGCAACCGCCATTTAGGCTGCAGGGCCTTCAGAGGGTTGAATCTGAGGAGAGAGACAAGACATAAAAGCACAGCGCTGGGCTCCACTGTGGGCAAAGATGCTAGTCCTGCTTATCACTGCTGTCTGATTAGCTGATTCTGTTTTTAACATTACAATTAAACACACTAATTTGCTACATTCTGCTACAGTCACTTTCACATCTACAGTGTGTTTGACCTTATTAATATACAATCAATTAAGCACTAATTCTAGAACCATTAGTTCTACTTAAGTCAGTATTGGCTTACAGGGAACTCCAAATCTATACAGATCTGCAGAACAGTTTTATGATGATAACATAAAGTCCAAATGTTTAAAGGTAAGGCAAAGGAGTAGGTATTGCCAATTAAGCTAATGCGTCTTATCTAAGATGAGATTGCTAGCATTAGTGCTGAGTCTCCTGGAACGTTGCTTTCTTGGGTTTAAAAGCTCCTCAACTGCCCAGTATGAAATCAATCTTCAGGTGGAAAGAGAAATATGGTCAGTGTTAAAGAGCTGGCATAGCCATGACTGCACAGGAAAAAAAGAGAAAGAAAAAGAGAGAAAGAAAAAGAGACTTGTTAGCATTGGCAAAGCACTTGTGGCGCTCAGAGAAGGAAATGCAGATGAAGGAAAATTAACTGCAGTTAAATTCAGTATACATGAATGGTGTCCCTACTGCAAACACTAAGGAACCTCTAACATTTGACCTTCAAAACAATCCATCAGAAAGTACTTCAGAGACTAGATCTATCAATCAGAGAAAGGCATGTTAAGCAGGGTTAAGAGACATGTCCTATTTCATGCAGTCAAAATGACGAGGATTAAAGGTAAGTGAAATAAGATAAGGAGAAAGGAGGGGATACACTACTGGTATTGCTGGCTGCGTTGCCTCAGAGAGGTGACAGACGAGAGTCAACCGCTGAATAAAGAAAGGTTTGAGTCATACCTGCGAGACCCAGAGCCAGACTTCTTGTTGACAGGTGAAGACATGGAGGCCAGCTGAATCTCTCACTCCTCTCCTCCCTCTGCTTTTCTGCCAGGCGTCCTCTCAGCACAGCACAAAGACCTCAGATGCAGCCAGCCTGGAAAAAGCAATACAACGGTGGATAAAATAAAGAGTTTTAACTCAGTCATTGTTAATTAATATTATCATGGAAATTGACAGTCCATCAAGACCTACTGTTTTCCAGGACCTTTCAAGCCAATGTTAGTTTGAACTTAAACAGGTTGCATAGTTTGGAGGTATACTGCATGATACTGAAGCAGAATTGATGAGAATGTTGAGAATGCACCAGTTTAAAGGACCCACATGTTACAATATATATAATATATATATAATATATTCCCCAAGATCCATATATTGTTTCATCAGTGTGCCCATAATTTTATGCCCCAAAAAGTCTTTTACATGACTATTTTCTAATCACTCTTTATCCCTTTCAACAGGCTGTAAAACGAATTTATGCAAATAATTACTGTTCTGATTGGCTGTCTGGTACCAAATTTAAATGAATCTAGATATTTAGATATGGATGATATGCATGATATGCCCAGGAAAGCATACTGTTTATCGCAATAACAAAATCTATCATGATAATGATAAAATATTATATTGTGCACTTATACTATATTGTGCAATTACATTCTGACTCATTTACTGATATTGCAGATATGTACAAAATTGCAGCTTGCCAAGAGCTTCAGCCATCATTGCATTTACTGTTAATTTCATTGGCTACCTGTCCTTAACTGATCTAACAGGGAGAAGGACCTTCAGCATGAATGACAAGGGATTTGGATACACCATTGCGGCAGTGCTACTTCTTCATTCTCTGATGTTGGACTGATGGCAGACTTGATGCTATAGTGACTCACTATCGCCTACATGAGGTGGTATTACGAGACAGTATGGGCCAGGGCTAGCTAGTTAGTATGCTAAGTGCAGTAGGTATCTCTGTGCACAACGCACAACAATGCACAACCTTCTGTTATTTCTTCACATTCACATGGCTTATATATTGCCCCTACATCCTATATATGTTTATCATGTGAGTAAAAAGTATTTACATTTATATATATATATATATATATATATATATATATATATATATATATATATATATATATATATATATACTGTCT
>CM067492.1:17421753-17438632 GCA_034552555.1 Semaprochilodus insignis | reverse complement strand
GTAACATCCTTTACTTCAGCTAATAATGTAGTGGAAGAAGACATGGAGAAATGACCAGGCCAAATGGACAAAGCCTTGTTAAAACTGGCCTCCTGCAGAGTTCAGCTCCATTCAGCATCTAACATGCTGCCCAAAGTGCTTGACACTAAGAAATCTTATCCAGCCAACCAGAGACTTCAAAGGAAGATACTTAGATCAAGCAGGTGTGCCAGACTGTGGTTGGAACTAGACTCCACATGAAGGCAGTTCACCAGGACCAAGGCAGGTAACCACTGATTTAAAGGATCAAAACATTTAGTAAATTTCACTTCAACATATTTAACCCTTAGATGACTAGAGCTACTGTTGGTAGTTTCTTACAGATGTATTTACAAAATTATTATTTACATAATCTGTGTATAACAATAGAGTTAATTAGTTGAAGATTAAATATGTCGACTGTGTGCTGTTTTTATTTAAATACAGGTCAAAAAAAGATTTTAAAATCACAGCTGTCTGTTACCGTTTTTCCTACAGACCAACATTTTTGCAGTTTCGTTTTTACTTGATACAATCATCATCAAAAGAATAGTTGCACAAATAGCTGCACCCATGCGAATGGTGGGCCGAGATGAAGTCTGCCTTCTGGACAGCAGATTGACAATTCCAGAGTCCATCTACCACCCTGGTCTGAGAAGGTGATGACCGTGGATGAGATTGCTGGTATTGCGCTTCCTGTGGTGAGCGCGGGACCTTCTAGGTCTGTAACATGAAAGAACGGGTATTGTAGAACACATACTAGAAGAGCAAAAGTGTAAATAAAGGTACAGGGATAAACTGAACTAATAAGAGATACTTAGCCAAGTCCTAATGCCAAATCAATACAAACCTCAATAAATACAAATGATAAGTTGTGATACTCTACTTACAAACACAAATGTGTAACCGGAATGCAGGTTTCACGGTGCAGATGCTGTGGGGGACCTTGGAAGGTTAATTAAGCATCCAGCCAATCAGCATCTCCAACACCTCTAACACGTCCCTATAGATTCACATCCATTAGCCATTTTCCTCACACGCTCCATCATTAGGAAGTGCTGTGTCACGCTTCATCACAGTGAAGCTAGAGTGACCTCAAGCAGATCAGTCAAAGACAGGCAGTGCTTGTGAGACTGCAATACTAAAGCTCTGGACTTTCACCACACTGTATTACTGCAAACCTCACACTATAAAATTATACATACACATAATTAAATGATTCTTTGGTGCAGTGCCAAAGCAAAAACTCTTCCTATACAGAACACTCCAACATTAGGAAACCAAAAGTGATTCTTCTCTGGCATTGCTCAAAACCCTTTAGGCACCTTTATTTTGTGTTTTGAGTGTTTGACCTATTTCTGCAAAATGACTGTTCTGTTCAAATGGCTGCTTAATTGAAGACTGTGGTTAATCTGACCTTGTGGGAGTGATTTATGGATCACAGCGATTTTGCTAGCTAGTATGCCAAGGGGGAAATGATTGTGGCTGTTATTCAGTCATGTATTTGTTCATTTGTTCAGAAAGGATCAGGGTAAAGCGATTATACTGACAACAGCTTACACTGTGCTTGCATTGTGGGACAACTGAAGTAGCCACAGTCTCCCACAATAAATCTAAATATTACACTGCATAGAATTACAATGACAAAGAACAAGTTTAGCACTAATGTGCAGGTCTGACATTGCCAAAATGAGCACACACCAGCGAGGAAAACAGCAACTACAGTTATAGTGTTATTTAATGTAAATTACTGCCGCTGTAACAATCATGGCAACAGCCGTCATGCTTCTAAAGAAAATGTCACATCATTACAGCATATCAAAATACCTAGTATCGTTATGCAGCAAAAAAGCAAAAGCTGTTTCTTTTCCCACCCGTGGACACACAGTCTGTTTTTTTCCTCTGAGCATATATATTATTAGAAATCTGAAAACCCAAACAGAGGACAGGATATCTTAATGTGGGTGTGCGATATTATGATATTTTATGGTTATTGTGATAATGTATGTCACAATGGGCTTATCTGAGCGTATCATGGACACTGTCAGGACTTTTTCAGGACACTGAATACATGAAAAGTGAGCTTAATTAGGACTGTTTAACTGGGTTTAGTGCAGCACAGCTTGTAAAATATGGAATAAAAATCATTGTTGTTGGTATCATTATAGTATTTTTATATGTGGCACTACAGGTTGTATTATGTCTATTACAACTTATTAAATCTCAGAAAAACTAAATATTGTGATGCATATTGTGTATCATAAAAATACCTTGAGGTATTGTGATATAACATTTTTTCCCTATTGCCCACCTCTATAAAATAATATGTTTATGTTTTATATTGTTTCACTTGTGGCAAAATGTAATAATATGCAGCCATATACAAAAGTTTGAATACTATTGGTCAAGTTACATGTTGCGTTTCAGTGAAAACAAGTTTCCTCTACAGGTAACAAAGATAAACATGGCTGTACCTTAGACTAAACTAGGTTGATTAGCTAGATTGACAAAGGCATTTATCCACAAATTTTACTGCACAAATTCTGTGTATTTGATAAGAAAGCGATATAAAATGTGTGTTACATAATTCTCACCTTAAAAATCATGTAATTTGACCAGCAGCATCCAACCTGCATGCAACCGTACATACAAAAAGTAAAGCCGCTGTTTTATCTGCACTGCTACATCAACACTATCAGGAAGCTGAGTTGTGACAGTATTCACAACTCTCCTGGCAGGGCTTCACAGTCGCTCACTTGGAGATGCCACACTGAGTGTTACTCAAATACTCGGGTATCTCATATACAACAATGAACGTACAGGGAACAAAAACCCATGCACGTTAAAAAATCAATGAAATATCAACAGGTACTCTCTGAAGCCTGTGCTAACGTAAAGTCAGCGGTTCCAAAACTATGGTATGCCAAAAACTGTTGGGCCGTATGTCAAAAGATTCTGATATTTCTACTTTATTTTAATTTGGTTTATATATTTGTATGGCGGTTTGGAGTTATAGTGGTGTTATAAATGCTGAGTGGATGATGTTACTGTTATGTAAGTGACCTGAGGTACATGGTTGTGGATATGTTGCTCAATATGTTGTATGTTTTACAGATACGTCAGACATGCATGTGTCCTCAAATTGACCACTGCCTGTCCGGCTGCCTTTGTGATTACAAATGAAGAAAGTGAATTGCTCTTCCTTATCCCTGTGCTCTGACCAGAACTGCAGAGTGAACCACACCTGGAGCTTATAGCTATGATACAGGCCTTAAAAGCCTCCCTAATGTTACTCATTCATTTATTCACTCAGTATTGCTTGGTAAATCCGGTGTGGTGTCTTAGCATCATAAACATGGGTGATATATTAAGGGTGATTGCTTATACAAGTCTATAAATGTCTTATATGTGTATGGTACTATAACAAGAACCACTATGGTGCGTGATTTACAGTGCAGTGGGTCTGAACAGCATCACAATTCTTGTTTGGCCCTGTTTCCAGCACACTGGATCTGAGCTAAAACAATGATGAACTATAAAGCCATTATGTCTGCTACAATTGAGAGTATTTACATACACTCCATTTCAGTGAAGCAGAAGAAGAAGGAGAAAACAAGATCAATTCTGCTTATTGATCATCACAGCATCCTTCATAACAAAGACATCAGGTAGAGCAATGTGCACTACCATCAAATGAAAGAGCTGAATGACTAAAAGCAAGCATGAAAGAACCTGTGTAAGTAGGGCTGGCAGTTGTAGTATGTGCAATAAACTTGTAGTCACTGACTCTTCACTTATGCTTTGTTAACACTGCAGGGCAAATCAGGTTTGTTTAACTTGTATCTGAAATGTTAGACAGGCCAAATCTGATTTGTATGGTCAGATGGTAGTCACATTAGCTTGTATGTTGCCATAGTAATGATGCATGGATGGGGCAAAACTTACAAGTGTGTTCATAGTTTTATTAACGACAACATGAACACAACATGACATTAGTGTAGGTTGACCTGGTCAACAGACTGCTAATGACCTATAGGCTGTACCAGTTATATTCAGAGACAAGCTTTAAGCTAATGAAGCAGTCACTGCAAACCTCAACATACAAAGTAAAAAAATGTTATCTAATAGCTTGTTCTCTTTGTCTTTAAGCTGTAATATGAATACGCACCACTGACTTGCACATTTTGACGCCATGAATAGACTGGACGTCATGAATAGACCGGACTAGAAATACGATCTAATTAACCCCCCTGAATGTTTCCAATTCAGAATTCTGGGGCTCTCTGAAATAAACAGATTATGAAGTTTTGCTGTTCGTTAGGGAAAAATAGAAGTGCAAATGCAGACTCTGGGAAAAAACAATTTTGGAGAGCAAATTGTAGCAAATTGGTTCAGCCAGTTGGTCCTTCATAGACCGGCAACTGTGGATATCCCGGAATACCTCAGAAAAACAGAATTTATTGATTGCTTTATTGCATATTACTTACTGTAGTTCAAAATGAGGGGCAGGCTTAAACTAAATGCCACACTGTGGTGGTAATTTAGCTTTTTGTGAATTGATGGAATTTGTAATTGATTGGTAGCATCAATTACATCATGAGATTAACTGAATATCAATTTCAGAGTGCTCCTAGAAAACACTGTGCGTATTGAGACAACTGTACTGAAACAGAGACTGGGTTGTCTTGCAGGCACTGACAGCTCTGAAATGGACAGGAAACAATCCGAGAAGGTGAGAAGAGTCTCCATGGAGATGGTCACTATTCTAGAAATGTTGGTGGAGTAGTACATAGCAGGAAGCAGGTCCAGCAGCACTGATCATTTGGAGTGAGATTTTGAATGATAAAGACAAGCAGGAAAAGAAAATCTGAGATGTTACATAGACCTACCATTCAACTGACTTGGCCAGAAATCAGTGCGCAAAATACCAGGAGGTCCCATGCTGACTCGCTACACCAGCACTGGCTGACCCCTAACTCACTTGTCATACCAGTGCAGATGCTGCAGATGGAGGGCAGAAAGGTATGCCATGTAGGACGCTCTATCACAAGCTCTCAGAATGCTTATACTTTGTTCCATTTATGATGGCTCAAAATCACCCTAACCAAGGAAGTATGAGCAGCATTCATCGCGTACCCAAACTTCTTGTTGATGATGGGAAAATGCAATAAATTGACGGAAAAACTGCAGCAAAAATGCGGTCGGGACGAGGCTGAAGTCATCTTACTCTTCACCAGCTTCTGGTTCGAAGTTAAGTGTTAGTGCTGTGGCTTGAAGCTATTGTTTTAAATCTATCAGCAGTGCACAGCCACTGATGAGCAAAACACAGTACTCTGCTCCTCCCGACTGCACAGAGCTGAAGTCAGCTTCTTATAGGCCAGTTTTCCTGTTCCACCTCGATTGGTGATGCAGCTACACTCAGGTACCTTCTGCACCTTTTAGGGCGGATTGGAAAAATGGGTGAATAAGAAGCTGACTTCAGTTCCGTGCGGTCAGGAGCAGCTGAGTACTGTATTTGGCTCAGTCCATCCTCTTTTCACATTCTGTTTTTCACTTCCTGTCCTCCATTCAGGTTTCACCCATCACTCAAATCACATAACTTTTCAGGATTTTGATTCTGAGACATCCAGGGTGTCCAAGAGGTTAATTAGAGGGTCCCAGATAACCCCCAACCTCCCACCTCCAGACTTCCTGTATTTTGCACCTTGCCAATATTATCGAAAAGAAGGATTTGTGCAGTCAGTTAACAGCTTCCCAACATAGCTATGAACTCAAACACCAAACCATGACTCAGCTGACCTCTTTGGAACCCTGAACATTTATGGACCCACCAGCAGGTGCATTACTCAGCAGGACCTCCATTACTCACGTCTACAACTTAATAACAACACAGTCCTATTGCATTTTCTTAGACTCGCTGTACAACAAGCCTCAGGATGTGGACATTTGTGAAAGTTAATGGGTTAAGCTGTATGGAACATTCGGATATGAGGACAGCAAAACCTCCAGCGCAGAAGGAACACTGTTTAGACCAGCCCAGTTGGACATAAATAGGAATTTAGGAATTTCAACATTAAGAAAACATTCAGCACAGTAAATGTTCATTCAGCTTTGGGGATTTTGCTGTGCGAGCACAAGGTCACACCAGGCCCTGAAAAAGCGCAGAGCATCCTGCACCTGTCACGACACACGAAGGAGCTCTCCGCAGACATCCAAGTGCCATCAAACAAGCAGCAACAACGCGTCAAGAAACAGCCCAGGAGAGAGCGAGCCCTCGGTTAAAAGCAGCGGAGCACGTTACATCACGCACGTGCTACACCTGAAAAATAAAACACACGCGCACACACGCACGCGCGCGCGCTGCAGGCGAATGTCAACATCTGCTGTGCGCACTCACCGCAGTGTCAGCTGCACGCGCGCTGCGCGATTCTGACGATGCACAAAATGCATGAAGCCAAACTGCAGCAACTGCATGGTAAAGATGGCAGGGCGAGCAGAGTGTGTCCTTCACGCCAGTCCTCTGCGCGCCCTACACGCGGAAATATGACCGTGACATCCTTCCCTGCGACGATGTCCCTCGGTGTCAGAGTCTGATCGAGGCTCCTTCAGCGCTTCCTCATCGCTGCGGTGCTCCTCTCCCACCCCCGAGCAGCGGCTCGCCTCGGGTTGGATGACGAGAAAGTACTGGCCAGTGTGATTTGTAATACGAGGGAGGGATGCTGGCCGGCGAGTAAGATCTGGCTGGAGGGCCGCGTGAAGAGAGAGGCGACCGCGATGAAAGCAGCTGCGTAATGCTACGTTGGATCTTCTTAAAGGGGAAGGCAGCGCTCAGGACGATCGAGACTGGAAGAAGATGTGGAGAGAGAAAGAGAGAGAGAGAGAGAGAGAGAGAGGGAGAAACTGTACTTAAGAATAATGTTCGGTAAAGGTGTAATCTCTCTACATTCGCAGTGAAAACGTCGCATTACATCCATTATTTTTATTTAAGGACCGCTGAAAAATGAACTCACTCCAAGATGGAATAATATTAAAGGAGCAGTATGTAAGATTTTTAGGTTCAAGCATTTCAAAATGAACTAAAATTATCAACAGAATGTGAAGAAATGACCGTTTTGGTTGTATGTCAAAGTCATCTATATCTACTGAATACTAGATATCCACTGACTTTAGCATGCTAACCAGCTAGCCTTGCCCACCTTGTCGTATTACCAATTAATACCCCACTACAGCCAATTGTCAATCATGTTAAAGGTCCTACTTCCAGTTACTTCCAGTTAGTTTACGTATCACACACTGTAATAAACAGTGTATTGGGATGAACAGCCTTCACTGGTCTCCTCCTTTTTTGGGGAGGGTACTGTATATTATTTTCTAATGAAAGATCTATACAGATCAGGTCAGTGTTTGCATACAATATGGGGGAACTTTATGTACTACGAAAATTCATTTCACAGTTCACATTGTGGTAAAAACGAAAATATAAGAAGTGTTCAAAAGTGATGGCATACTTTATTCAGATGTCTGGCGAAGACAGAGGTCCATGAAACATTGCACTTTAAAACATGTGCTCTTTTATTGAATACAGCAGTGGGAAAGACCCACTAAACAGCCGGGAAAGAAGATAGGTCAACAATAGCCACACAACTCTTCTTGACGGTAGGCACCAACACTGCGCTGTTATATAGCCCCTCCCTCAAAGGTCAGCCGTCCTGGTAAAATACCAGCTTGAACTAAGTCTCTGGACACATGCAGAGTCCCGGTCAGTACAAACACCTAGGCCACACGTCACCTCTATGCATGTAAAACTTCCCACAGTATGACATGAAAAGTCATACGACTGGCATAGATGCTTGTGCATGGTGGGGCTCTGCCTCTGCCACTGGTGACTGGCCTGAGCAGGACAATGGTTGCCTTCCAGCTGTCAAACTGGAAAAAAGCCTACACTAATGTGCACCAACCCCAGATTAAATACTCTGTGGGCTCCGGTTTACTGCACAGCAACTATATCACTTAAGTTGCTGTGTATCACATAACCTACCAGGAGCCATCACGATCAAATCCTGCAGTCCTGTCTCTGTAATGTAATCCACTATTGCCTGACTGATTACATTAAATGCAGGGTGGTGGGACACACACTGCCTATTTGATACCCACACAAGGACCATTTAGGGTGATTTAGTCTGATCAGAGATCACTTTGTGAATAGGTTTTATTATAAATAGTCTGGCTGGGTTCAATTGAAGCAGTTGTGAAACGCTCACTGTTGATTGGCAGATTAATCTGAATGGTGTAGAAGTAGATATCACACTCTCAAAGAAATAAATTACAAATAAATGGGCTGGAGATTAGGCTCATACCAACTGTCATAGGTACATGCACAGAGAGACCCCCACTACACTACACCTTATACACTCATTGTCCATTTTAAAAAGCAGCCCCCATAGCTTCATTTTATCCTTGTTTTTAAGTGGTCAGAAACCCTCTGAACTAGCATTAGGCACCTGTAACTGGGTTGTCATTCTGTACTCAGCACCATGTTCTTATGCCTATATAAGGAACTCTGGGTCGAAGAGCAATTTGCCTATTAGAGCCTCTGTCACATACTGTGGGAATAAAAATGTTCTAAAGCTGAACATTTGTCTCTCCAATATCACTAGACTCTCTGAATTACGAGGATGTACAGTCAAGAATATGAATATGGCTATATGCAAACTAATGCTATTGCGTAATGAATGGACATCATTAGGCTGGCAGCCTCCTTTAAACCACACAAACCAGCATACTTTGCTTGTGTGGGAGCATATTCCCATGTACAGAATAAGGGCACAAAAAGGAGGTCTGGAAAACAGATTTTCCTTTTCAGTAATGTAGGTTACAATGCTGTTATCTTCATCTGATACTGTCTGAAAGATGATAGGTTGGTCCCTTCATCCTTTCTGTACATACCTTGCTTTGACAAGCTCTACAAGCCCATGGATTCAGGCTAATCCAGTACAGAGTCAGTTTAATATCTCTACTCCCCCCTGATAATGCTGATTTAGGCTAACAGAATAAAGGTATTACTGGAAGCCACTGTTGAATGTATGTGAGCTTTACAGCTTTATTTCTGTGTGTGTGTGTTTAAGCAGGCTGTCTGCAACAAGAACTTTGCTGTGTAGTCACTGCATGTACAATATGTTGTCTTTTGTAATTCAGTAAAGCAGATCATTATAAACGCATTCATTCTCACTTAATCAGAAAGCAAACAAGCTTATTAATTTACTTTGTGTGAAAAGCACAAGATAAACATGGGGAAGAGACATTCTAAAATATAATATTTTAGTTATTTTATTAGCTTCAGTGCTGACTGGCAGTGTTGTTTGGAGTTTCAGTGAATGCACATGCCTGTGGACCTGATTTGCGAAAGGAATGTGAATTTGAGAACTGGAGAGGGAACTGGAAACAGGGTTTGTAATGACCATTTTAACCATTAACTGTACTCATTCAGAACTAATCACTAATTGCAGATTTTTTGTGCTTTTTCTAGCATTTTCCAGTCATGTTTTATGGGATTGGAGGTGAACAGGCTTGCCCTAAACTGGTATTATATAATACCTAATAAGAATAAATAGAAAAGTGCATTTCCTAAAGAAAATGCAGAGTGACTGCATAGCTTAAGTTTGTTGCTAGGCTGTTGCAAAGGTATCCTAGGTGGTTGCTAAGGTGTTGCTAGGTGGTTGCCATGGCATTCCAGATGAATGATATCATGTTGCTAGGCAGTTGCTATGGTGTCCCAGATGGTTGCTATGGTGTTGCTAGGCGGTTGCTATAATATACTAGGGGTGGCTAAGGTGTTGCTCTCAATTGCCATGGCATTCCAGGTGGTTTTTATGGTTGTGTTAGGCGGTTGCTATAGTATCCTGAATGGTTGCTATGGTGTTGCTAGGCAGTTGCTATGATGTCCCAGGTGGTTGCTAAGGTGTTACTAGGTGTTTGCCATGGTATCCCAGGTGGTTGCTAAGGTGTTTATCGGCGGTTGCTGTGGTATCCCAGGTGGTTGCTATGGTGTTGCTATGGTGTTGCTATGGTATTGCTAGGTGGTTTTATTTTATTATACTATATTATTTTAACTTCGATTATGATGCACATTTGCCATTGTTTCCGCCACAACCTTATGTGATGCAACAACAATAATTTCCATCCAGAGTTGCATTAATTTTTGACTGTGATCTTGTATGATGATGGTCCAATCACTCCATAAAGCCTTTTCCAGCACATCCCAAAGACTTTCAATGGGGTTAAGGTCAGTACTCTGCACAATAGCCCAATAAATCCTGACATTGTTGTCCTGGAATATGCCTGTGGTATCAGGGAAGAGAAATTGATGGGATACCCTGGTCATTTAGTACATTCAGGTGGTCAGCTGACTTAATTTTATTGCCATAATGTATGTAGGTAGTTGACCAGTCAAAGCAACCCCAGATCATAACCCTGCACTGAAGGGGTTGTACAGTGGGGACTGTGCATGATGGTCTTGCCCTAACACACGCATCACTCTGGAATACGGTAAATCTGGATTTATCAGACCAAATACCCTTTTTCATTGTTCCAGAGTTTTTTCATTGCTCCATTGAGTCCTTTATGCTGCCAAAACAAACTGAAGCCTTTTTTCTAATTAGCCTCACTAATAAGTGGTTTTCTTAATCCTGTGAGTTCTTGTTGCATTGTGTGTGCGACTATACACATAGCCATGAGATATACTGTCAATTTGTACCAATCAATTTCTTTAAGAGATCACTTCACTAAGTGGTATTTGATCATAGTCATGCGGGATGTTTTTCCGACCACATTTCAGAGCTGCTAGGTTTTGATAATGGACTGGACAGTTCTGAACCCAGTTCCAGTAATTTCAGCTGTTCTTTTCTTTGCTAGATGCAGACCAATGTTGACCTTTCTAAAACACAACAATATATTTTCTATTACTGCGGGATGCGTCTTCAAACGTGGTTGTGTAAGAAATCAGAAGCTACTTACTACATCAGATAGGGTTAAAAGAATTGCTGCCAACTGAACCATATTAGTCACTGTGGTAATTATCCATTCAAAGGCTCAGAAATACAAAGGGCTACATTTTTGGCCAGGCAGTGTATATTGGTATACTGAGGTTATGCTGAAATATAAAAGTAGGTGTCAAATTGTCGTTCATCCTCATTTTTCCAGGTTAAAAATGCCTAGTAGTGTAAAACTGGTCTCATCAAGCAAAAGCACAGAATACATGCATCAGCAGACATGCGCAGATCCTCTATCACATATGTTACTTATGGTCATATGATCTAAACATGGTGCCCACCAGAGAAGAGGGCCTGAACTGATGACTAGATACAGATGCTGATGACTTATTTTAGAGTATATCATGACTGGCAAGGATGATCATGCTTATATACAGTAGTGTGCAAAGATTTTAGACTCCTAATAGAATAGAAAAAGCTAATTATCTAATTATCAAACATGCTCATAAAAACACTGATGTTAAAACAAATACCAATAACATTAACACAGTAAGTAATTAATGTATGTATGGCAAATTGTTCTATTGCAATCTTATTCTATTAATTGTAGTTGTCATCTTAGTTTGACTAATCAGCCTTTTATCAGATGTGCTGCTGGCAGAATTAAACAAGTCTCCACATCTGCTAGGGGTGTTTAGGAGTTATCTGGAACTGTGGAAATGTGCTCTTAATTTGTAATTAGCACAAAAGATATACTTTTAAGAAACATAAACTACAGTCATCATCAGAAAGAATAGGTGCACCCAGAGGGAAGTGTCGGATTGTAATGCTATTAGGAAGGAAGATAAAGGTTACCAGGAACAAAAAATGTTGATACATGTATACTGATATGGACAATAATTATGAAGCTACACATACAGAAGTAATGTGTTACGCAACATGTCAGACGTCTTGGCATGGAGTTGTAGAGGTTTCTAATGGTGTCCTGTGATAATCCATCCCATGCAGCTTGAATATTCTCACACAGCTCCTGCAGATTTTGTGGTAGGGGGAGTGACACCAGGCCTTCTGGACATGTGACATGTGACAACAAATAGCTCATCTCGGGTCGCTGAGTCACTCCATGACAGTCTGGCATGACACCATTGCAGTCTTTGGCGACGTTGACGTGTTGTTAAGGGCAGTTGTCATAACAGTCTGATTGCATGTAGTCCTGTGTCGTGTAGCCGTCTGCCAGTGGTGCTGTCACCGCTGGCAGGATGACTCACGGAGGACATCACTGTTTGCAGAATGTCTGCAATTGTGGCAGTAGGGTCAGTCAGGTACAGCAATAAGGCCAGTCCTTGCTTACGTTACATGTGTGGCCGAGCATGAACATTTAATCATTTGCATGTCTTGTAATGTCAAACCTCCACTCCAAATTTCACTCCTGTTGGTTGATTCCTTCTGGATGCATTTATTTGTATAACTATTCTTTTGATGATGAGTGTGTAATTGTTTGTTAAGTACTGCTTAAAAAAGGACTGTAGATTACTTGTACTTGCATCAGTTTGGCACAGGTATTTCTTTCATTCAAGAGTATCACTGGGGAGAATGCACAGGGGGACAGCGAGGAAGGAGAGGGATATGGATCAATGAGAGAATAGAATGAAAGAAGGAGTGCAGAACGAAGGGAGTGTAGAATATAACATGCAAACTCAATCAGTTTGGAACCCTCAGCTGTGTTTCCCATTGATGGTGTCTTATATTAAGCCAGTTCAGCTCATGACTCTTATTCATTCAGTAGAATCTGAGAAAATGTGTCATTGCTTTACATAGAATGTTGCTGTGCTGCTAGTTGGCCATAGCAAATACGTTTCCAGTAAATTAAAAGTACTGCCTCACTTTTGCACACAGTCTCCTTATTCCCGGAGAAACGAACAAACAATAAACCCTACTAACCGTGTTCCTTGGCTTTCCAGGATTCTGTAATATCCAGATAAAAGCTATATTCAAAACAGTTTAAACACATTTATGTTTAGGAGGCTTGTGGCTGCTCCAAAATCAGAATATTCTTGAGTATATAGCCTTGATGAGGGCCCCCAAACGTGTTTCACTTTGCTGAATTCATACTACAGATCATTTAGCTAGAGAGACCTAGAAAAATGCCAGCGTTTATTAGGGACTGGCATCATCGCAAAGGCATTAACATAGGCCTGTGCTCAAGGACACATGAATCAATCAGAGACAAAGTAACTTTCTTTCTATTTTTGAGATAAAATATATTGAGTATCTGGGTGGTGGTTCTTCATTCTTGGCACTTGAGGGCAGCAAAGCTTTATTCTTCAGGAGAAAACAACCCATGCATTCCTGCAGATCATGTTCCTCAAACTCACCTTGTCTGTGGTTCCAGATCATGACTGAAATAGATGTGTCTAATATACTTTATACCTACTGTATAAGCTCCATGAATTCCACACTGCACACTTTAAAAAGGTGCCAAAATGGAATATTGCCTTTCAGTTGATGGCTCTTTTTTTAAAGAACTAGTTTTTAAAATGAGATGTGTCAACAAGATCTAAAATCGCTGGTTTCCCCTGATGGGATTCTGTTCTGGCCATTTGCTGTTCCAGCTAGGCCTGGCTTGGCCTGGTGGTAGCCACTCCAGAAACCCTTTATTACTTTTCCAGATATGGAGCTCGTCAGTTGAAGAAATACCCTGCCCAGTGTTACCCCAACACACAACACAACACATAAGGAAGGCAGACAAGCACACACAACAAAACTCACGCTAGGACACAATTCACTAGAACACAACTACACACTACACCAAATAACTATAATAATAACTGCCTTGTCAGCTGAGAGTGTGGCACGTGCCAAGAGCCACTTTGCATGGTCACACCCCCAAAGCTCCTCATGGCAGTGCGACCCTTGTTGCAGATGCCACAACATGTATATTGTGATGTACATAGTGTAAAGACATTAGAAAAAATTGCTCGTTTTCTAACTGCTAGCAAGCATGTTAATAGCACTAGCATTGTACCACTGAAGCTAGCTGACATTTAATTTGGTGAACTCTTCACAAAGTGATAATCCACAAACTTTGTTTGAGTGTTGGTTTTCTGTTTTTGAGCACTAGGAGTCACCACCCCTGCAAAAACACTTTGAACATTATTCCTTTGTTGTTTTCAGTGTAACATGGCATGAATGCAACCACATGTGCACTTGTTTGGCATGTAGCATCATTAACAGATCCTAAATGAGTGGATGGTGAGAAAGTTGATAGCTTTACAGGTCAAGGTGGCAGGCCACAGTAGTGAAAATACACTTTCCATGTTCCAAGATTCCTTGTTATTAGATACTTTTACCTACATTTAGCTGGTCATTTGATCAAAAACATCAGGCAGGTGAACTTAGTAGGTATATGGACTGTAGAACATATGCTGTCCTACAGTCAGCTACTCTCCATCTAATAAGCTGGCAACCTTCCAAGGAGTTTCAGAATCAAGAAATAGAGGATGTCACTCTAGAAGTTTAATCAAGCCTGTCCTTTGGTCCTAAGACAAACTGAAGCCAGAAATTTACTATCTGCGCCTGACCTGACCTAAAGCATCAGACTTTAAAGGAGCAATATATGAGATGACCCAATCCATATGCCAAACAGTCCCTCCTCCTCCACCTGTTTACTTACTAGTGTGAATAATCACTTCAAGTTCATCACAAAAAATCATTCTTTTGTTTGCCAGGGGTGTCAAGGGTTGTCAAGGGTTGTCAAAGTCGGAGGTCTCTTGTTTTGCTGCTATTTTTGTTACTTTTTTTGAAAAGTTTTTGAAAATGTTTTCATGTTGACAGCGGGCAGTGCTTCTTCACCCACTCATGTGGGAATAAAGGCAGCGTCAGCACTACAGTATTGCCTCTTGAGCTACAAAGTGGTATTATGAGACAGAACAGGACCTAGGACATACCATCAAAACTGTCATTTCATCACATTCTGTTAATAATCATACATAATAATATACAATTGTTAATTTTTTTATGTTTTAAAATAAAAAAATCTAACAAACTGATTACATTATCTTACATATGGCTCCTTTAATGTCACTAAATAAGGTTAAATTACCATGTGACATTATAGCATTAATTAGATCAGACAAAAATATCAAAGCAATATAATATGAACTTGCTAGGATAGTCAGCTGTCTCAAATTAGGTTTAAATCCAGATTTAACAAATGTATTTATCAAAACAATGGTTTTGAACAGCAGCCCAAATATTTTTGTCTGGAAAAACTGCAAGCTGTGGCGTTGATATATACACATAATTGGAAAATGACGCACACAGCTGACCAAACCTGACATGACCAGTCGGTTTCTGGTGGGTTCAGACAAATATTTTAAGCTCTACAAAGCTCTTCCTAATATTGCTTGACATGTTTTTCCATCTTCATGAAAAGTATTTTCTTATTGCACAATTTCTATTTATTTGCTGGAAAAAAAACAGACATAAGAGATAAAATGTGCCCTATTTTTGCACAGGCTACATTTGACTTCTGATTTTAATAAGCAACAATTATAGTGTATTAATATGTGCAAAAGTGTGTTCTCTGTGGAGGATACATTAACTTACATTCGCCTACAAAATCATGAAACCATGTAATTCGGCTAGGCTTACACATACGACTGTTATGGCAACTCCCACTCTGCCACTGTGGTCTGAGAGAAAGAGTTACCTTTCCGGCCTCCTCTAACCTGCATGCTTAAGATGTACTCAGTGATGATGTCAGCAGGTCAGACTTGGTATATCTCTGTCTGCGGGTCAGAGAAGCCCTGGTTTAAATATAGCTTGACTCCACATTCAGCCTGTTTTAAGCTCACAGCATAAAAGCTCAACAGATACAGCCACGCATCTGGGAGCATATGAGGGAGAATAAGAATCAGGCAATATCCTCAAAAGGTCTACTAAAACATGAGACATGCATGTACCTGATGGATACCTCTGGATAACCCTCAGGAGAAGTTTTAGGCAGGAACACTGTCTCTCAGTAATGTTTTCTGGGTTGGTCAGATTGTAGAGGGTGCTCACAAGAGAGTCTAAATGACTGGCCTCCTGGGGAGCTACTGCACAAATGTTGTAAATGGTTGATACTTTTTATCAACACATGGAAAATTCCAGTCTATCCTCGCATGACATGTTGATCAGCTGCAGCTCTCAGCTTTGCAATAATCTATCAATGCTGGTAAATGCAAATCAGTTTTAATTTCATGAATAAATGGGGAGAGAGACACTAACTCAAAACTGAAATCCAAATTTCCATTTTAAATAGTTAGAAGTGAAATGTGTCCTCCTCCTTCATAACATCTCTGGCCTTATGTACGTTGTGTGCAAACTACTTTACTCCAACGACCTGATCAGCTTGTCAACCAACCAGTATGCAGTAGCTGTAATGCTAGCGCAGCTGAAACCTGCTTGCTGTAGAAAAACTGAAAATTAAAAAAGAAGAATTTTCCCAAGTTTCTAAAATAAAGGGCCTTATGTCAAAGACTATGTTCCTCTTCCATCCATTTTGATATAATGGACAGAGGAGGAAGTAGCCAGGTTAAGTTATACTGGCTCTGGAACCAAAGGAGATTCCGCTGACCAAAGACTCTAAGCATCTGGAGAGATGTAGAATAGAGCAACAGTCTCCGATCACTACAGATGTGCCAAAGATTTCATATGTGACGCAAACAGCACAGAAAACATGAATCTAAGTAAAAAGGTAATAAATAATTAACTTATTCAATGTAATAGTGATTCAGAAAATATATTTTCAAAAGTGCCTTTTCTTAGTATTATATATATATATATATATATATATATATATATATATATATATATATATATATATATAT
>CM067492.1:17238683-17421445 GCA_034552555.1 Semaprochilodus insignis | reverse complement strand
TACAGTGTATGTATATATATATATATATATATATATATATATATATATGAAACAATACAAACAATACAGTATTTCTCATACAGGTACAATATATATGAAAGCAGGTATATATATATATATATATCACACGAAAAAGTCATGACAAAAAACAAAGAAAACAAAATGAGCTGTCAAACAAAACATTCAGCTGAACATACAGTGAGGTGCCTACTTGTTCCATTTTTTACAGTTTGAACATGACATCATTTGAAAAACGGGACAATAAACTGACCATTATGATCTAAATATTGCTATTTAATTGGAAGTCTAAAGAAACAGCCTGTCCAAAATGCTGACAGCACAATTACAGAAACAAAGTAGGAACTGGGTGACACTATATACTGTATCTCCACATTTACCTGTGCACTAGTTTATCTACCAGCACTAGCATTATTAGCTGTCTGGGTTAACTTTGGGCACAAATCCACAGTCCAAAAGCTGCTTTATACCCTACTGAACCAACCTGCTGAAAGTGACTTCACAAACAAAAAAAGTAGTTTAGCTAAACCACCTGGAATCTGCATATACAACCTGAGCAAGGAAAAAAACACAATGTCTGCCACATAGCAAAACTCTCATAGTAGCTATTTCTTGACATGACACACATGGTTATTGCCAATGTTTACCACAAGATGGTGCCTGAAGTGCTAGAAAATACCACTGTGAACACAAGTCTCATTTTGCACAGATATTGCATAACGATAAATATCTTAGGTAGAGAGAGGGAGTACCTCATATCAGTTCCATACCAGTATCAACTTACCAGTCCCTTTAAGGCCTACAAGGAAATTGCACCCAATAAACACTATTGTGTACATTTAACATAAACGTAGTGAGGCAGGTTCAGCATTTCCTCACTGGGACAGTTAATACTACAGTACAGCACAAACACACCACATGGCTAAAGTGCAAAGGTCTGAATTGGTTGTAGTCTCTGATCATAGTATCTACAGTACTGTGCAAGAAACCATCCTTCATTTAATTTCCAGACAAAATAGCCATTAAATACAACTAGACTTTCATCAGGAAACAAGAAGAAAACCTATATTGAACAGAAAATGACCTGTTTCAGTATTTGGTGGGTTTACTCCTTTATCACATACTTTCACTTTTTTTGAAATTCAGTCTTAGAAGCTGCTTTTATTTTCTGCTTCTCATGCTTCATGCAATCCAATACATATTCATAGATGTTTCAACTGGATTCTGAGGAGGTGAGGCCATTATTCGAAGAACACCAGCAGCCTTTTTCTCCATTTCTCAATACCAGATTCTCAACAGCTACACATCCTTTCAGATCAATTTTCTCTGTACCATTTAAACAAACCTGTTTTTTTACCCATTTACTTTTGACTTTCCTGTTCCTTGTGTAAAAGGATTTTCTCCTATTTAATTAGCTTAACGGCTAATTTTGACAGGAACTAAACGAATGGTGATCTCTAACTTTTGTACAATACTGTGTGCAGGGAACATACAACAATCTAAAATACACATGTATATGCATGACATGTCATGAATATATAAAAATACACAAATCTACAATAGTTATTGGTCAAGGCGGATTTTACAAAGCAGTATTTCTTAGTTTTACCAGGTAACTTAAGCATAAAGTCAACCTTGTTCAATCAGGAAAGAGCCGAGGGACTGTCTATTGGACTGTCTGAAATTTTGGGCTTAAGTTACTTGGCTAACTGAAAAATCCTGCTTTGTGAAATGCCCCAATTGTAAATGACAGCAAAGTCAATAAATACACACAAAAAAAAACACACAAAAGGTGCTGGAAGACAGAAATTAAACAAGATGCTCTACTCATCATGATTGTTGGTTAACGACCATTTCACCATAGTGAACTGCACACTCTAAACAACAGTGTAGGGTCCTTAACTGGACACGTCCATGTTGCTTTCAACACATATTAACACAGTGCTTGAAGGGCCAGTGGAACCAGAAGTCTCTTTTTACAGATCAACGCTTTTGTGGAGGATTGGGTGAAATCACAGTGACGAGATATGCTTAAAGCAAAACAAGAAAGAGTTCCATTGAAGTTGATTAAACAGAGAGCAAATGCTCTGTAAATTCTCTACGTTTTTTTAGTACACTAAAAGAGGAGGAAGCACTCTGTAGGTTTCAGTTTGGCTACCACATTTGATAAGTATTGCACAAACACCACAGTGACATTTTCAAAGCAGAGACGAAAATGTCATGGTATCTATTACATCCTGGAACCATGAGAAACACAAAATTGAGTTAAGGTAAATAAAACAGGGGCACATTTTTAAAAGTCTAGGGGGACAAAAATAGAATACCGTAGCACCATAAACATGCTTTAGTTTAAATCTGCTCTAACATAGAGCATTTCAAAATTGCAGCCTCAGCCCAAGGCCTTAACTCTTTAACACAGAACGTGGTCATACTGCTCTCTCACAATGCTACAAGGGTGTGCTACCGGTGATCAAAGCTGTGAGAAAACTCCTACATTGCATAAGATCATACAAATGAACTGTGTGGATCTAACAATAATACATAGTAATAGTGTGGTTGTAAATATAATATGCAGTAAAGTGATTACAAAAGGAATTTGTAAAGTTTTTTTAGATCATAAATAGAAGTCTTGTTTGGTAAACTCAAGGAATGTTAGAAAAAAAAAGCAAACAGGAAAAATAAACCCTACATGCACACATACACGTACACACAGGATCTGGGAAAAGCTCTTCCCTTGTCATTTAAAGTCATTAGTTGATTTAAAACATCCTCACTGCCATATCATCTCTAAAATTAGTCCCATGTGAAATAAAAAAATAAAAACCTTAGAGTTTCAGTGCTGGCCTAAAGTCTATAAATAGATGCCCTCAGTTTAGATACACATTGGTCTTGAACATGGAAAAAATTCACGTAGCAAGACTTTGTACGTTCTGCGGCTTCCTGTTTGGGAGGGTCTTTAGTGCTTCTCTGAGTTGCTGGACTGAAGCTCAGGGCTGCTGGGCCAGTTTGCGGTAGTGGGGCATGACCTTGCTCTCAGGTAGGTAGAGGGCCATTTCTAGAGCCACCAGCACAGTGAACTCGAAGGAGATCAGCTCCCGTCGGCTGATACGAAACCTCTCCTCTAGTTTCTGCAAATAAAATAATAAAATGATATACCACTTAACTCACATTTTGATACTCGGCAGGGTCAAAGACATTTGTGTTCTGAATTTTGCACAACAATTCTACAGTACAACGTAAAGAGCAATAAATATATTTTCAAAGTATGTACACAATAAATATGAGGCAGGGTTAACTGTAACAGACTGAGGATGTTGGTGACTAAAATATCTGTAAAATTGATGCAAAAGACAATTTAATTCAATTCCAGGTTTTTTGAACCAGATAAGCTTTCAAACATCAATACATCAAAGTGATGAGTGAAAAGAAGTTGTATAGAACGTGGTAAATATATTTTTGATCACAAAGTAGAGGAGGTGAATCGGTAAGGTGAATACTGAGAAATATCTGTCAGACTGCTGTGACAACTGGCAGGTAAAATGTCTACTGGGATATGAAAACAATCACAATCTGACTATATACTTTTCTGAATGTCCTTGTAGCTTAATTTCCTTCTCACGGTACTCCAGTAATGGAGCCTGGTTTTTGTAGGGTTAAATATTTCTAAAGAAAACGTTTTGGGGAAAAATGGATGTTTGTGGCTAATGACAACTGCTGCATGAATTCATCGCACTATTGTCTCCATGGCTGATAGTAATGCCTGGCCCTCACTACAGGAATTTTTAAATCGTATCTGATGTTGAAAGTGACCCATAACAAATTCCACTATTTTTCCCCTTTAGATGTCCTTCAAAGTCCCATTACAAGGTTTGCCCAAAACAAAACACCACACACTTTCCGATAATGTTCACAAACCACAGCCCTGAACAACAGCCTCGCCATTCATAAGCTGAGATCTGGTATTTCCTTTTTTTTTTTAATCAACAAACTCGACAAATATAGCACTGAAGGACTGGACTGCGAGGGGGGGACCAGCCACAACTTATGACACTTTATGAAACTAGAAGCAACCTCTAAATTAGTCTGATTATTTTGTAGTGTGTAATTATGCACAATGCAATAATTTAATTATAAATATAAGTATTTCTGAGCAATGTCTCAAAAAAAAAAAAAAAACCCAAAAAACCCAACATGTAAAAAGTTGTTTCCAGTTTTCATCACTAATGTGCAGTGGCTGCATATTCCAAGCAATCATATATATTTGCAAATATATACACAGTGAATGGCTCCAACTCCTCTCTGACTGCAGCCTTTTGGCTCTTATACTGTTACAATACATCTTGTTTCGAGGGATCTGTAGTTTTCACTTTGCTGTAGCTTTTGCTGGTTTTAGGGTAGAGAGTTTAGAGGCATGTTTTGCCATTTGGAATTTCTTCTTCCGCATTTATCCCATCCGTGAAGTGAAACACCCACACACGTGCACCCACACCCACACGCACGCACCCACACACACAATGTGAGTACATTTGCCACGAGCGGTGGACAGCCCTTTCAGCAGTTAGGTGCCTTGCTCAAGGACAGTTCAGTCATTACCATCGGTTCAGGGAATCGAACCGGCAACCCTCCAGTCACAAGCCTGGTTCTGTAACCTCCAGCCCACAACTGCTGCTCTGGGATGTATTCATAATTCCCCTGCCCAGCGCAGACTGATATTTGCAGTATAAGTGGTGTGTTTTGCTTGTGATACATAAACGATGTACGTCATAAATAACTGGTTTTATCAGAAGAGTCATCAGTGGGACTTTTTGGGGAACAGCTGGACTTCTACATGCACTACTACAGGTGATAGAGTGTCAAACTGGAAAATCTGTTAAAAGGTGTTAAGAAATTAGTGGCAGTCATTTATGACGTTAACTTGTTGGCATTGATACCACAAGTAAGATTAAAAATACAGTCTGAAACAACGTAATTCGGCCTATGTGATACTAGCTATATGCGAGCTGTATAATAAGTGTGACTCTTACAATAAAGCACTTAAACAATGAAAACATAAGCATTCAAAACGTGGTGTAATTTCGCTATCTAACTATCTATCATTGCAAAGGTTGTCTACTTTACCTCTCATTGTAAAATGAGTGATCCTAAAAGTTATGTAACTTAGTATCATAGAAAACTATTTATATGTCTGTCTGGGGTTCATTTAACCAGCTACTATTATTCCAGTATTCCATCCGTGTGTGCATTCCCTGAAAACCTACCATACCATCACCATCACCATCAGTGAACATCAGTTGTCTAGTGCTGTAACTCTTGAAAACCTACAGACTCCTCATTGGTTGGTTTGTGCATGTGGAACTTGTAGTTCTATGACCTTTCACTGTATTCAGCTTTCTGGTGTTCTGATGTTGTTTGATATGGTTTTCTGTTAAGAGCATATGCCAAAACTCTCTCAATAATCCTAAAGGTATCACTTAAATTAAAAGCCACAATTCATAAACATTATAAAGCCAAAAGTGCCACTTCTTTGTCTCAGGGCTGTGTGCAATGGTGGTGTAAACAAAATAAACTTCTGTATGAGCAGCTGCCCGACATCCAAAACACTGGATATAATATGACATAGTACATCATAATATAAAGAAAACGCGCAAAGTTTGTGGTGAATCTTTTTGGGCTTTACATACACGTTAGTAACGGAGGGCTGTCAAAATATTTCTATTTTATTTTTCACATTTAAACTTTCCTGGATGTTTAACATCATAGTTTAGAAAAAAAATATATTTTATATTTACAGTATTTTGTGGATGCTCCTATCCAGAATGGATTATCCAGAATGACTTTTGATATTTGAATGCAATTTGATAATTTTTTACACAGATGGTTAAGATGGTTAGGAGTCTTTCCCAAGGACCCTTATTGATATAGGGTACGGTGCATGCCCAGGTAGGGGGCTGAACCCCAGTTGACAGTGTGGGAGGTGGAGATGTTACCCATTATGCTATGGCAACTAGGAGCTCCCAGAGCCTTTAAACCAGCCTTAACCAGTTTTCTCACATATAATTAGAGTTCTGTATTAATCAATACAATTGAACACTTTCTTATTCAGAAACTGTATTGAAGACTGACCTCAGAAAAACACTGTGTACTGTAACACCTACTGTGTAGTTTTTTTGTGTACTCACATCAATGAGCTGTTTAACTTCTTGTTTCTTAAGGTCGCTGCTGATCTTGGCTGCCAGCAGAAGGCACGCGGCTACTACAAGCTTTCTGTTCTGTTTGTTCAGACGGCCCTGCAGCACCAGCTTCTCAAAGTAGGCGAAAGCCATGGCTATAGTGACCGGCTGCAGACTGCACTCCTCCCCGACAACACGCATCTCTCTCTTTAAACTGATCATCAAAAGACAAAGAGCAGAACAGCAGAAATGAGCTTTAACAATTAAGAAAAAAATAATCTTATTTCATGAGGAAAGTGCACCCTCTGTTGTAAAGATCCATAAATGCAGGGAAAACTTTACAGGAACAATACTAAGAACCGCTGGGCTGGTGTAACAAGGCAGGTTTACGCACAGATGCAATTTTACACTAAAGAGCAGTGCTCTGTGTTAAGGACTATGTGGTTTGAGTGAATGTGCATTCCTACCTCCTGATCTTGCTGAGTGTGAGCTTGATGTGTGGAAACTTTTCCTTGAAAGTCTCATTCATGTCTTTCTTCAGATCAGATGGTTTTACATACTCTATTACTGTAGTCTAAAAAAAGAGAGAAACAGAGAGTGAGTTGGAGTAAAAGTAAAGTATCTCAGAGCTGAACACAAACAGAAAAGATGAAAGGCATTCTTGTCACTGCCCAAGCCTGTGTGCTGCTATAATGAGCAGTATTAATGTGTGCTCAGTGATCACGTTAGCTGATCAAACTGTGTACATCTGTGTCTGTAGGTCAGAGAAGCCCTGGTTTAAATATAGCCTGACTCTATATGCAGCCTGCGTTAAGCTTAACCTCACAGCTTGGAGGCTCAACAACAGTGGAGAGAGATGGAGTGGCAGGATTAGTATAAGAGTACAGATCAACCTGAATACGACCCCCTCAAAGACACCAAAACAAACCACTCACAGACTGCTAACATACTCCTAAGGTCTAATTCCTTACTAATGCCAGCATTAAGAATGACAGACAGGAGGAAAACTGGAGAATGTCAGAGCAGGATAATTGATGATGTTTTGCCCACAAATGGGTTTTTCAATGGTTGCAAGGTTGGATAAGCTTTACTGAATGCTGAAGTCCCTTTGGTTGACATTTTAAATTCCTCTGAGCTACCATCCTAATGTTAACTTACATAAGTACATAATACATAAATATTTTGATTTTCGAAAACAAGAAGCTACTAAAGGCAATGTAAGCTAATAGCAAGCTCCACGTAACTTGCATACCTAAAGAATTGTATGATGACCTAGCTTATTTACCCAGAGGTTCATTTTAATTTCCTGTCTATTTCCACATGTTGCTTCTGTGTGAAATCAGAGTAGAGTTCACCAAATCACTCAAGACCTCACCAATAAATGTATTCTGTGAAATACATCTGCCGCTGAAGACCAAAAAAATGTAGATTTGTGGTACAGTTCATCATTAAATTAAATTTTTGTTTATTTTGTGAAGCTTGTCCGACCTTGCAACACGTGAAAGAAAGACCGCATCTGTAGGCATATTAACAGTTTACAATAGAAATATGCTAATAGAAATTTCACATTAAAAACAGCTGACATCCCCATTTCATATTCCCTCCATAGTCCCCCAAAACGTCTTCATTAGTCTCTCTTTGCATCACTTCTGCAACCCCCAAGTCCCCAATACCCTTCCCTCACTATTACCATGTAGGAGGCAAAGATCAGCACTCTCTTGTGCTTCCCACAAGGCCACTGTGGGTCACTTAGGAGGTTTGGGTCATAATCAGTGTCATCCAGACCTGGAAAAAAAGCAACACAAACAAATTTAGCATTGTTGCATTTGATCAGTAGTCCTTTTTAAACAGCTACTAAATCTTGTGTGTTGTCCTGCCCTTGTCCTCCAAATCTCAGCTATATTCAGAGATCCACGATTATAAGATAGGATCTCTCTTTATAGTGGGTTGTAGTGACCTTCTCTTAAGCGAATTCAAATACAGCATATCGGAGCCACTGGACTCTCAATGTATTTTCAGTGTTCAAGCATTCGGGCTTGTACCATTCTTTTGATGAATGCCACACATTCACCCGCACACTTGTGGAGAACATGGTGAAGGATGATGACCTGAGCAATTCCCTCTTGATTCAAAATCAAGTTCAGCCGAATGTGCTCAACATTTTTATACATGCCACAGAGCACAGCAGGTTGTTAATTAAACTTATGCATCATGCAGTACACCTCTCTGGAAACTTATCTGAAGGAAAATTGCAACTTTGCAGCTTTTAAACAGTTTATTTCACATGGAACAAAAACAGGATCAAAAATACTCCTATTTTGGCTCTAATGTGGATTTGTTTTTTATCAGTTACCTCCAAATAGTGCTACTATAAATACACCCATCGTCAAAAAAACATAGTTGCACCCAAAAGAAGTGTTGGATTGCAGTGCTATTGGGAAGGAAAATAAAGCTTACCAGGAACAATAAATGCTGATAAATTTAGACTGATACGGGCAACATTTATTGATCTACACATACAGGAGGAGTGTCTCTCAGTACGATGCTAATGCAACATGTCCAATGTCTTGGTATGGAGTTGCAGAGTTTTCTAATGGTGTCCTGTGATAATCCATCCCATGCAGCTTGAATATTCTCCCAGTTTCTGCAGATTTTGCGATAAGGGTGGAGCTGAAGTGACTCCAGGCCTTCTGGACATGTGACGCGTGACAACAAACTGTTCTTGGTGCTGACCATAGTGCCTCCACAAACAGATTTGTTGGTCATCTCCACCAAGACAAAAGCGGAACTCGTCACTGAAGATGACCCGGTGCAAGTCGGAGTCACTTAATGATAGTCTTGCACAACACCATTGCATTTGGCGACGCTGATGTGGTGTTAAGGACAGTCATTGTAACAGTCTGAATGCATGTAGTCCTGCATTGTGCAGCCATCTGCCAATGGTGCTGCCAACAGGATGACTCATGGATGGCATCACTGCTCGCAGAATGTGCACAATCATGGCTGTTGGGTCAGTCAGGTGAAGCGATAAAGCCCCTCCTTGCTTACGTCACATTCACGGCGGAGTGTGAAACTTGAATCATTCGCATGCCTCATGATATCAAACCTCCCCACCAAGTTTCATTCCTGTTGGTTGACTCCTTCTGGGCTCAACTATTTGTGCAACTATTTTTTGATGGTGAGCGTATTATGTAAAAACAAAAGTAGATAAAGAGAAACCAATTACTGCGATGAGTAAAAATATATATACTTGTCATTTATTTATTGAGTAATAATGTTTGTCTCATTTGTTTTATTGTGATCTCTTTGTCTAATTTTTAGGACATGATGTTTAGGTATTATTTATGCAGAAATATAGAAAATTGTAAAGGGTTCACAAACTTTCAGGTACCAGTGTAAATGGTACTCAAAGTACAATGCTTATGTGTATGCGTGAACTGAATATACATAGTACTGAGCGCACTATGCTTATATATATGTGTGTACTGAATGTACTATGTGAAGCTTTTCCTTCTTCATTCAAATACTTAAATTTGGGTACTTGTTCTGCCTCCAAATACACACTTCACTGACACTAATGCACAAACCCACCCAGAGCTGTCACATGTTTTTGCTAATGAAGGGCTTCTAAATCTGGGAAAAGGACGTTGAGAGCGATAAGAGCTGTGTTAATGGCACAGACACTCACACATAAACACGCACACAGGAAACTCAAGGACAGATTGATACACACACAAACGCTGCTCTGCTTGAAGTGCTATATTAATGACCAGCTGTGGCAGGTTCCTTGCCACTTCCCTCCTCATTCAGTGAGTCACACAACACATTGGAACCTATTTTAAGCTTCCTCAGTGTGTCTCTTTGTTTGTGTGTTTGTGTGCGTGTGTATGTGTTTCAGCACAAGGAAACAGGTTTCATTTGATGCTTAGGGCTCACAAAATAATTGGCCACTATGATGTCCATTATTGGAAGAGTTCATGAAGGATCTCGGGAAGCCAGTGTTGGCATGCACAGCTTTTAGTCAAAATCTCAGGTAGATAAAAATCAGATAAATCCAGCACACAATAGGACCTCATAGAGACAAAGCTGCTCTTGATAAACAGCATGACTGGACATGTTTACCAGGGGTTTAGATGTGTATATCCAAACCAATGACAGACCCTGTATATCCAAACAATGTAGTACCCTGGATCAGGGCAATACTGCTGTTGTAGTGAGAGCAGTTTGGCTGCACAATATGCGAGAAACAGCATATTGAAACTTTGATGTGACATGATTAAAGACTGGCCAGCTTTATTTTAAACATTTAACAATTTAAATTTGTTCAGTCTCACTCCTGACTTGAGTACATTTGGATCGTCTGTGATTGGTCAGAATACTCACACTTGTCACAGTTTTTACACAATCACCTGGTCACATTTATTTGAGATTATCAAATTTATATAGAATTATTTTCCAAAGTCATTGTACTTCATAATAACATAAAAAGCAGAATGTGAACTGGTTGTGCCTTCATCAGTTTGGTTGAGACAAATAAACATGTTATGTCTAGAGGGTTATGCAGAGTTCTATGTGTTTATTTGTTAGCTAAGTAGCTAATGCTAATGATGCTAGCACATATTTGCAGAACAAATGTTTTTTCTCAGTATCTATGTAAACCACTTTGCTTGACTGACTACACATGTTTTTGTAACTGTAGGTATTTGAAGTACATCATTTTATGTTGAGACAATGTAACAGCAGCCAGAAAGTAAAGATAGCCAGGAATCAAGGATACATTGAAAAATGTGAAACTGACAAGGCAGAGATATCGCAGGTGTAGCAGGCTATGAACATGGGTTAATCTCTGTGTTGTACCTAAGTCAAGGCCTACTGTGCTGTTGAGGCGTGATGGAGGGTAGCTGCGTGGGATGCTGTTTCTGGAAAAGGGCATCTGCAGAGCAATCTCTGGTGGCTTCTCACGAACTAAAGCATTAGTGGGGTACAGGAACTGGGCATAGGATACCGTCTAAAAAAAACAAAAACAAAAAAACCAACAACAACAACATTCACATGTATATTAATTACTGAATCAATATAAAAAATAAATAAATCAACCATCTACTGTCTTTCATATTTATATATCAAAATGTCACCCTGAGCCCATCAAAGAGCAGTGAAATAGGCCTGTCAGCACTCAGCAGGGTGTCAGTCAAACATTTCACTCAGCACTCCCACCACTGACACCTATGACAGCTTTACTGACATCTGGAATCATCCACTGACAAGCTGAGCTCTTACCCTGCCGTATATGCCCAACTCCACACCCTCCAGCCCAGGAAACATTTCCAGCGTAGAAATCCCTCCAGACGAGTGCCTCCGCCTTTGGGTATTCAGGGCAGGGTCACTGAGAGAGAGAGAGAGAGAGAGAGAGAGAGAGAGAGAGAGAGAGAGAGAGNCATTTTCAGCAGTACAGAAAACTCACTGAAAAAGCTGATTATCTCTACATTACATCTGGATTAAATTAGTCACTCTGAGAACGCTAAGAACATGCCGGTGGGGGCAGAACAGGAGTTCTTTATAGACCAGACCATCATAAATTCTGCATGATGGCAGCATAAGACAAAGAGTGAGAGGCAGAGAGAGAACCCAATGTATTGTATTGCAATAGAGATGATAAGAGAGGACAGAGAGAGACAGGACAGTAACGGTGCAGAACAGCAGTTGATCTCTTGAAGCCCCCTGGCTGAAATGTCGGCAGGCTTCCACTGACATTCATTCCACTACAGCCTTGCCCAGCTCACCAAACACACACTGCTTCAATAGGCTCATTCTCCCAAACACGCACACACACGCACACACACACACACACACACACACACACTTTGGTAAGGCTCACCTACTATGCAGCACCTTCCAATTCTACAGTCTCTGAATAAATGGCTCTTCGCTGGCTGTCTCTTCACTCAGACTGAGATTTTTGTTGCAATGGGGGTTGTGTAGCCTTTATAGCCTACAGACAGCAGCTCTTTACACACTGACAGATGCACATAGAAATGGACCCTGATCAGTCTGCTCCATACTGAGGCTGCCTTGACCACATACGTCTTTTCGTTCAATGTCAGGACATGAGTTCATACATATCAGAGATGTGAATCTCTGGGCACCTCACAATTTGATTCGATTTTGCCAAAATGCAACTACAAAGCTGATGCCACCGACACATCTCCGTTTGGATACCCATTAAATACATAATGCCTTTTCATAGAATATATGCGGCAGATTTTAACAACATTAACTGATTTTAAGATGTTTAGTATGATTTTAGGCCTTTAACTTCATAGAACTAAACAGTGTCCAATTTGTAACACAACTTTGTTTTGTTTTTCATTCCTTCAAACCGGGCTGTACCAAAGTATGTGTTATTAGGGTTCAGGCTGGTCATACATTTATTTAAGAAAGAGGTAATTCAGATCCTATAAAACCTCCACTTGTGATGCTTTCAGGAGAAATGTAAGCTGCAAGCTGTTGATAATTTATCCCACCACATATATGTATGTTTGTATGCTAGACAAAGTCATTTCTACTATTAAATTTTCACACAATATAATCAGCAGCTACAGATTTCAAATTATGAAAAAAGAAAAACAACAAAAATGGAGACACAGGATTCTGGTCCAACATATTATACTAATGTATGTACTACAAATTTACAGGCGAGTATAAAAGTCTTGAGACCATAATGGAAACCTGTTTGTTTATTTTTTTTAAAGCAAACTTATGGCAATTAAAACAAAGAAATATTTCTAGGTCAGTAAATGGTTTTGCCTTATCAGATTTTGTTTGTAAAAAAGCAAATATTGTTTTGTTGATCCCAATATTGTACGTACACAGACACCTGAAAATGTACATCATCGTCATCATCATATGCTTGTCCTTCCCCCTTCCTGTCTCTATGCTCTTATCACAGCACAGGAGAGAGAAAAAAAAACCTCTTGCTCGTTTACGTAACACAGTGTAGCTGTGCAATTTCCTCTCTTTCTGCATGTCCAAATAAAAGATGGAGAAAAAAAAAAAAAGAACAGATGCACGTCGCTTCCTAGAGCCTGTTCCCTCGCTCGCCAGGGCTTCAGTGAGCAGACCTGGCAGGGTGAGTGAAGCAAAGGGTGGGAATGGGCAGGGAGGTCGCAGTTCAGGTCATGCCCATCTGGGATCGGAACTGTGGGAAACATTCCTGTCTGACTCATTCGCCCAGTTTGGCCACTGAAATCCCAGGAGGAACACCCTGATATCCTGTTCAACACAGGATGCACATTATAATTCTTGCTCTCTGTCTCTATGTGGGATCAGGGTACTGTTGTTTATTTACAGAGAAGTCTAATGTTGAAAAGTATTAAAAGAAGGCTGCAGAGGAAAGATCATAGTTGTGCAGAATGTGGGAAAGACAGAGCAACTATAGGACAGAGAAAAGTGAAGGAGAATTTATAACAGCAAGGGCTTGGCTGAAAGTGTCTGTATAAAGTGCTGCACATTTTGGTCCAGGGCATCTACAGGTTTAAGCAAATTAAAAGTTTAAAACTAGCTGTAATAAAACTGTAAAACCATTAGCACAAGAGAATTAAACCTCTCCCCTCAGAGAGGGGAGACGGTCTCTTAGCTGCTGTAAAATCTGTGTTTAAATAGGGAACATTGTTTTGCCAGTGTAACAAACTGTTAACAAACGCATGACAATAAGGGAGAAAATATTAAAACACTTTTAAAGGTCTTTAATTCATTTTACTAATGCATTTCAACTAAATCCATTCCATGACAAATAGACCATAAGAAAACGTTATTTGCAGAATTGGCTAAATCTTGCTACATGACCATGTGTGTTTTTGTTATGGAGTTACAGCAGCAATATTTTGTTTGTATGTGTGCATTTAGTACCTTATGTGGAAGCTCTCTCCATATGGCAGCACAGAAAATGCAGCACATAGTGATCTCTTGGCACAGATAAGCACAATCCTGCAACAGACAAGTCACACATTAGAACACATATACACGAGTGTAGGCACAATACAGAAAGTATCTTAATGTGACCACAGTATGCTCACAATGTGTATAATTAATGTTCTATTTACATAAGTCTGCAGTGCATGAGCCAAAGCACACACTGCCTTGCTTATCTCTTCACCCATGACATGCAGTTTTGTATTACCAAATATGCTATAGGATGCATTTCTGCCACAAGACAATTGAGGTCCCAATACAAATTTAAGCCGTTTTAAAGAGTGGAGGAAAATCACTGCATGAACAGCCAAAAACAAAGTATCATACATAAATTCAATTAGTGCCTTAAAGGTGTTGACAGATTATTTTAGTCAATGATCCATGATTGTGAAAATGTGTCACAATGCAATGTGATACGGTCCGATACAGGGGTCTGCAGTCGATATGAAATGGCATCAAAGTCTACCCGGGTTAGCTCAGTTTATTTATTTTGTTCATTAGCAGTGTGTGCTGAGGTAAACAGTGTGAGCCTAGCAGTGACGGAGTAGCCTAGCCAGCCAGCAAGAGAGTCAAGTGCTAGCCTGAGCATCAGTTTTCCATTTGTTTTTGTATTCAATTTCTGAGTTATTCTGTACAGCTGAGTTCTAGACCACATCTATTACTTGCCTGTGTCATTTAGAGAAACTCCCCCTTTGCTACAATATGACAAAATTCCATACAAGCCACCGGCTTCAACACTCTGCCGGCTTTTCATGTGTGTTGACAAGTTTGTCTCTTAATTCACCCCTTTATTGTTTGCAAACAGCAATGTCTGCTTGTCTATTATTTTTCTAAAACCAAAATGAATTGTTACCAACACCAGAGTGCAAAGCTTTATTTTATTGGCTGCTACTGCTCAGATGATTGGTAGGTGCATCGTTAGCCACTCTAACGTGAACACAAGCACACAAGCAAGGCTTTATTTGATGGAATGCAACAAGCTTATACTGCATGCTTCCACCTACAGTGTAGGAGAGAGGAATCATGCAGATAACGTTGCAACGGTTTATGCGCCACATCATTAACAGATTGTCTGCTGTGGTTGATGCATCGATACAGATTGATGGATTGTTAAAGCCCTATTAGAGAGATCATACAATTGACATTTAACTTTACATCTTGCTCACACATGCAACCTCCTATAACAGAAATGGCTCATGTTTCAACAGTTTCCATGTAACACACACTGCATTGGTACTCTGGATTCAATGAGCTATGAAAGAACTGAAGCTACAGCACCTGACTCGATCTCTCCATATCAGTCATATGCACACGCACGTCCCTATGAATACTCTGACTGGGAAATATCATCGGCTTATCTGTTCCAACTGCCTCTGGGATCACAACAACCTTACTGAGTAAGTGGCTATAAACTATATAAAAACAGTTTATTATTAAAAGATTAAGTCAGTCAAAGTACAGTTTAGATCAAGATTTGGCCACCAGTCAGTGGAAAATTTCTTATCAGCCTATCCAAATCACTCGTTCCCCTTCCCTCTATTACCCTGTGTAAGACAGTGTGTGCAAAAAAGCCAAAGCTTGGGAAAAGTAGTGGAAAGTGCCAGTAACTGTGTGGGACTGTTTAAAATGGGCCTTTAATAAACATAGCTGTCATTCCAAGGCTGGAAGAACAGCAGAGCTCAAGGGGAAAGAACCATAATACAAACCCTCGAAACCCCCAAACTCAAACCCTCAACTTCCGTCCCGGACCCATCCCCTCTGCCTTGCAGCTGAGATAACTTGCTGGCCACAAACAAACAAAGCAAATCAGTGCAGCACTGCAGGCATCACAGACCTAAGAGTGTGCGCTTGAGGGAATGTTTTTGGAGAAAATAAGCATACCAATAGATCTGAGGCTAAAGCCATAAGTGTTACTATTCATATCAACAGAGAATCTTGGATTAGTATCCAGCAGAAAATTACATGAAAACTTGCCATTATGGTCTTGGAATAATTCAGTACAATACATAGTGTGCCATGCTAGAAGTGTCATACTGACCTATCTTAACGTTTTTAACATACTGAAGAGATTAAACGAGAAGTGCTGCATTGATACTGATCCTGTATTGGGGCCAGTACTAGCACTTATACCGTATCAGCAATAGAGAACACCAATTCCATTAATCAGTTTCTAAAGTGCATGTTATGCATGTCCGTCAGTAGATGGACCTTGACTGAAACACGCACTGGTAGTGAGTGATGTAACACTTGGAATTCTTTATAAAGTATTTATAAAGTAACTTTAGCTTCTTTCATTGCCTGGCTAGGTCAAACAAGTCAGGCATCTTTCAGCAGTCCCTCATCTCCTGCTGTGTGGTCAGCTGCAGTTTGAGTTAATGTTAGTCCAGATTGTTATCAGGCGAGCAAACATCAGAGATATAGAGACGGGATAGAGATAAAGTGCTAGGCGTTGCCATTAAACAACTACATGAAATTACATCATGGTCTCTGGGCCTGGTCCATGCATTAAGCAGAGAATCCATGGCTCACAAGATGCTACTGACAGTGTGAATGATTTGCAAATCTCGCAGACCCATAGTTTAATCACAATAGAACATAGAACACATTTTTGAAAGTGAGGTATTTTACCATTTCGCTAACTGTATTAACTGATTTAGAAAATAATGGCAGTAACGCATCTCAAAACAGCATCTTTTCCTTTAACTTTTCTTTTAATTGCTGGAGTTTTGGGAGAGAAGTGTCCATTCTTGTCTGATGTAGGATTCTAGCTGCTCAACAGCCCTGGGTCTTCTTTGGCAGATTTTTCATTTCATGGTGTGCCAAATGTTTTCTATTGGTGAAAGGTCTGGACCGCAGGCAGGCCAGTTCAGCACCCGGACTCTTGTGTGAAGCCATGCTGTTGTGATGGATGTAGTATATAGTTTAGCATTGTCTTGATGAAACATACAAGGACTTCCCTAAAAGAGATGATGTCTGGATGGGAGCATATGTTGCACTAAAACCTCTATATACTGTTCAGCATTGATGGTGCCTTTGCAGATGTGTATCTGGAGGTACTAATGCAACCCCATACCATTATAGATGCATGCTTCTCTAAAATGCTCTTTTTTATATCCAGTCATGTGACTTAGTTGCAAATTGCTCCTCTAACTGTTTTTATTAGTACCACTTCTCCAGCTTTTTGTTTTCCCTGTCCCAATTTTTTTTAGATACGTTGCTGCCATCAAGTTCTAAACACATTAATAATATATGTTCTATTGTGAATAAAATATGGGTCTATGAGATTTGCAAATCACTGCATTCAGTTTTCATTTACATTTATTTAGATTTTAATCAGCGTCCCAACTTTTTTGGAATTGGGGTCGTATATAAAGATGTAAGAGAATGTGTATGAACGCATGTATGAGGCAAAAATTACATTTAGCACTGTTAATGGTAACAGTGGCTGAGGTAATTTTACTAGTGCTGTTGCATGGATATAGATATACCATGCATTTATGTAAGTACAAGGGTAGCCAGACAGAGCTGTCTGCCATTGTCAGAACCGGACAGAAGAGGACCAGGATCTGGCTCGTGTTAAGCACAGGTGGGTATAATCAATTTTGCCTTTCTGCACATAGACCTCTCACCTACTACACTAATACAATAATATCAACAACAAAAAGAAGGGCAATCCAGTAAATACTCACAGAACAGAAACAGGAAGAAGGAGAAGTTCAGAATAAGAATAGGCACTCAGTCTGTTAGCTGTAGTCTTGGTAGTTGTTTACATTGAACGAGTGTGGGAAAATCAGTCTTTATTCACACCCACACAAGTAGTACAGTCTCTAATAAATGGTTCTATTAAGATTCAGCCAGAGGCAGTTATCATAGGCACCAAACACAATAAAGAGGATTATGCAATAACAACCATGTAAAGGTAAATGTACATGCACACACCTGCTGCCTCTGGTGTCATATTGTCTCATGTTCTTAATGAAATGGACTTTCTTCAAAGAGCGGGGCCGAGGAGAACCAGACAGGTTGCGGGTCCTGGCAGACAGACAAAGACACAGAGAGAGAGAGAGAGAGAGAGAGAGAGAGATGTTAACATAAACATAAGGATCAGAATTTCAAGTGCAATTTTAAAGGCCATTTATACCATGTACCATTTTATGGATCAAGTCTTGTAAATGACCACATACATATTAATGCCATCTTTCACATCATCTGACTGACTGCAATGCTGTGTAAAATTTTTAATGACCATAAAAATGATTATGGCCATTTATTTGTATCCCAGTCTGTTTGTGTCTGGGCTTTTTTCTACATGTTGCTTAAAAGAAAAATGCTAAATTAGTTTCCATCTTCTTCCTGCATTTTAAGAATAAATAAAAATGACTCTGACATTCGGTTCGTTCGGTTTCCCTACATATTATATTGTATGCACTTTATGCTGTTATTATGCACATTATGTTTAGACACACATTCTCCAAGAGACTCAACCTTATTTGTAGATTATTAAACCTAAGAAATTAAGTTACACAGTGACCATAAACACTATAGATATCCAGCTGTCTTTCAAATTAGATTATTTTAGAAACTGGTCCCTTTGTGTGAATATAAGTAACAGGGGTGTAACAATCTGAAACCGACCCTGAAAATGAGCAAGATATATGGACATCAATATTTGATCTTCTTTTAAACAATATTTATATACATAAGACATGTAACAGAATCACCATTGCAAAAACAATGAAAAAACAACAACTTTGTTATCATTTATTTATCACTTCCCACTTGCCCTCCAGAATTCTTTCAGCTGTGTGATGTGTTAGGGGTTCCTTGCATGTACATTTCAAATCACCCAACTGCATCTCAAAAAGATCAAAATCTGTACTTTGACATTCCAGAACACCCCACTTCTTTAATTCGAGCTGTTCCTTGCTGGATTTACTAGAATGTTTTAAGTCATTGTCATGTTGCATGGTACACCTCCACTTTACTTCAGTTTTTGGACAGATGTTTTCATATTTTCCTCAAGCACCCTCTGATACAATAAGTAATTCATAGTAGATTCTATGATGGAAAGCCTTTCAGGCCCTTCTGCAGCAAAGCAGCCCCAAACCATGACATTTCCAGCATCACGTTTCACAGTTTCACACAAATGAGATTATGTTGGTTTGAGCCAAACTAAGTCCAAATAATTAAACTCTGGATTCTTCTGTCCAAAACAGATTGGTCCTGGTCTTTGTCTAAGAATACTACATACATATATAAACTATACATGTATATATTATAATTAAAATGATGAAAATTAATTATTTGGATAAATTTCCATGTGTCTGAGTTTTAAACATTCTGCACTTAGTAAATTATTTTACAGACAGTGAAATGGATGATTTCGAATTATTCTGAAGTCTTTTTAAATTCTTTCCCAGACTCAACCTCATTTCCGAGAGCCTCAGAGAACTCTCTGGATCTTCCATGGTGATATCCCTCACTTCAACAGTCAAGAGTAAACTAAACTAAATGTCTGAGGTTTAAATAAGGCAGGCTCCTTCAAAATCCTCACTCACATTGTTCTAATCATTTGCAGCTGATGTGGTGCACCTGATTCTAATTTTAGGTAGTAATACATGTGGGGTGTGTTAACCTTTTCCTCACAAGAAAACTGTATTTCTATGAATCCAACATCCATGATAGCACTGGACATGTCCAAATAATGTGAAAAGTTTTATAGGGGAAAGTGAGCTGTGATGAATGAAGGACATACAATCCTGTACAAAAAAAATAAATAAAAATGTATATATATATATATATATATAGAATAAGCCGAGAGGGTGAGTGACATATAAAAGCCTCCGGTACTTTGTTATGCACATGGGGTTTCTTTCCATTAGACAGAACCGTAGGTTACATCTTTTGTGCATTTGTAACTCTTTTAACTCATCTATTTTACATCACAGTCTTTAATTGCTGCTCCTCTGAGACTGGAACTTGGCTGCAGTTATGAACGAAGGGCAGGGCCTACAGACGTTTTCACGTCTCTGAGCATCTCTCATTATGACTAATGAAGCTACCATTGACCAGCTCCACACCAGCTCCCCATGCTCATCAATCATGGCTGTAGCAGACATTGGGTGCATATGCAAGCTGGCCAGTAGAGACATTTGTGACTCTTCCGTTTATTTATGCTTTTGTGTCTGCCAAAGTGATTATTATTGCATTAGGTCAGTGTTTCCCAGACTTGTTCCTGGACTCCCTATGCATTGAACATTTAGGTGTACTCACTGTCCCACATGGGTTAAAATGGACGTATTAAGTAGGGACTGCATTAAAACTTGCACTGAAACATCTTTGATCCAGTCATTCAGCTAAATTTAATAACCTTAGCATGTTTTGCACCTATTTGTGGCATTAACTCAGCTAGATTTGTGTTGTTTTAAAAACCTTCTGAGAATATTACACTCATCATTGAAAAAATTGCTGCATCCAGAAGGAATAAACCGACAGTGGGCAGGTTTGACATCATGAGATATGCAAATGATTCATGTTTCACACTCGGCTGCACATGTAAGGTAAACAAGGGCAGGCCATATCGCTGTACCTGAGTGACTATATAAAATCATCCTGTTTCTTGTGCTTTCCATTCTGATTAATGTTGTTGTGTTGGTAGCATCTTCTGCAAGCAAAGTATGCCTTAGAGAAGAGTTTGAAAGTAATTTGAGCATGGTAGGGCAGGATGATCTTAACGACATATTGCGTGCCGTACCGGTTGTGCGGATACTATCATAGCACACGGTTGGTGGCAGAGAGAGAACCAACAAGTCGTCACAATTGCGGACAATCAGCGAGCAGTAATACCCTCCATGAGTCATTCTGTTAGTGCCAGCACCACTGGCAGATGGCTGCATGACACAGACTGTTATGACCACAGCCCCTAACATCACGTCAACATCACCAAAGGGTGCAACGGTGTCGTGCCAGACTGTCATGGACTGACTCAGAATGGCAGTAGGTCATCTTCAGTGACAAGTCCCGCTTTCATCTTTGTGGAGAAGACCAACAAATCCGTGTGTGGAGGCACCATGTTCCAGAAGGCCTGGTATCACTCCACCTCCACCACCATTAGGAACCTCTACCACTCCATGCCGAGTCAAATGGCATGTTGCGTTAGCAAACATGGAGGCCTGACACCATACTGAGAGACTACTTCTGTATATGTAGCTCAATAAATATTACCCACATCGGTCTAAATTTATCATCAATTATTATTCCTGGTGACCTTTCTTCCTATCTTCCTTCCAAATAGCTTTGCAATCCGACACTTCATTCTTGTGCAACTATTCTTTTTATGAGTGTATTAGAATACTATTAAATTAGAACGTTAGGGTAATATTACCCAGGTTTGTGGGAATGTTCCCTGCCAGTTGTGAACATATTTTAATTTTATAAGGTATTTTCTTTTAATCAGTGTTACCACATCAACCCACATTAAGAGGTCAAACCCAAAACCAACGGCCTAATTCTAGCAAATTTCTGTTCCTATTATAATTTGACTCTACTCTTACGTAACAGTAGGCCTACACTGCAAACTGCTGTCGGATGCATTAAAGGTTGCCAAAGGTTAAAGAGGAGATGACTGTTCTTAGAAATGGCCTTTTCAAAGCCCACACAAAATTCTGTTCCGAGTTTAATCATTGTGTCATCTCCCGTGCCACTGTTGTCTCGCTGTAAGAGGAGTTGCATAACATCTTACTCTGTCTGTCTCTGCCTCACTGCGAGAGATTTACAGATTTTTGCCACATGCTTTGGCCAGGGAACCAGGGCAAGACCACCTTCTGTTCCATATGTGAAAGTGTTACACAACCATTCGTGGCAGGTCCAGCACAGACAAACCCTCCCCACCCCTCCCTCCAAACAGGCCCTTCATCTGTTCTGCTTTTTGAGCCACCAGCAAACTGATGCCTCACTCAGGAATCTAAATTGCCACTATCCAAACCAGACATACACACAGTAGTGGGAGCAGACCCAATACAGAAATGCTCTCTGAACCGCTTTTTTGTAATGGCTTTCAGAAACATGACAAACTTAGTAACAACTTTGTGTCTTCCTCCTATTCATAATTGCTTTTCAGAGAACAGCATTAATTAACTTCCTGTTTATCTGTCTTGCTTAGTTCTGTCACCTCATATCCTTGTTAATACCCAATCTTTCTGTAAATCCTAATTTTTTTACTCTTGGAATGAGCAAATGACACAAAAAAAGGAAAAAAAAGAAGAAGAAAAAGCACATATTGTCAACAACTGTACATGGCATGTAATCTCAAATGTCAAATCATTATGGTTAAAATAATCAAATGAACATAAATATTTTGGTGTTTTCTTTTTCCTCTCAATTGTGCGGAGCAGTTTGTAACCACAAATTCAAAAGCTGGATAAACTATTTTTGGACCATAAGAACAGCCAGCCAGCTTGTCTTCCTTTATTGAAGTACCCGTCAATGTTTTCTCAAAAGAAAGAAGAAACAAAGACATATCCAGTGCTTGCATCTCAGAATATATCTCTTGATAAGAAGTGTTTTTTTCCCCATTAGAGTGCTTCTTAACCAGACTGTCAGACTGTTAGGAATGAACACAGCGGCTGAGCAAGCGAACAGATTACTGTACTATCCCAGCATGGAGAGAATCTCTCTCTCTCGTTATAATCTCTAGTCCAGTGGATCTCTGTGCCTCAGGGCATTAAAAGAGTGATGGCCCCTGGCCAGCAGATGAGGTTGGACGTAGGCCGGCCTAAGGCACGTCACTGGGCTTTGGGCTAAATACCCTGTGATAATCCTCCCCCGGCTGGACCATGAACGGCATTAGCGCGCTTGGCCTGCTGGGGCAGGGGACATATGGCCTGATTCCACGGTTGAAGTGCCCCGGAGCATACAAGTACAGCACTGAGAGATTCTGATAGGCATTTAGACTGGACTGAAATTCTTGGAAATTCAGTTATTAACAGTGCTAAAAAAAAAAGCATAGAAAAGTACAAAAATCTATTTTATATAATACATTTCTTACTGTGTTTACAAATACAGGACATCAGGAATATAAAATATTTCATAATGTAGAAGAGCTTCCACAGATCCAACGTCAGATATCAGCACCAGACAGATATCAACAGAAAAGGCTGGAATTGATACCAGAGCAAATTTATAATCCTGTAACAAATCTACTTTGAATAACACACACTCAAATTGCATTGTACCTACCCAATTACTACAGTACTACCAAGTTTCAAAAGATTCCATGAGACTTAGTGAGGGTTTAAACACTCTCAGCTAACTGTAGAATCCCCAAAAGAATAGAAGTGGACTCTACAACTGAGTAGAGGTATTTTCTCCACGAGGCTGAAGCTGACTTAATATTTGCCAGTTTCTAACTGCCTGTGTTAGAAATGGAGCAGCAGTAACATGTAAGCAGTAGTAGCAAGTTGAAAGAGAATTGAATAAAAAGCTGGCTAATTTTAGCTTTGCATTTTCCCCTTGCTCTGGTTACTAGGAACGTGTTTTTCACTGCAATGATACAGCACCATATTTCCGCGGTTAAGCAATTTACCACCAGTGACCAAAACCCCCTCTCCCAACACCCCTCACCCACAAAGATGACAGTGATCTAGTTAGCATACATGATATGTACCTGTAGTGACAAAAGTACCTGCTCAACAAATCTCTCTGAAAATTCATTCACTTTGAATTAGCCACTGGGCATGGTGAGAAAATTCTAATGTGCACGACCATGCGGAGGGTCGGTAATGGGCTCCACCCCACAGTAGGCATCACATGGCCACTATAATGGCCACTATCATCACAGCCCTACTGGTAACTGACACCTTTGGGTGATGTCTTTTTAAATAAGTTATAATATTTGAGGTATTCTATTAGTGTACCACTCTTGTGCCCATCATTATTCGTGTACTCAAACGATAACCCTCACTTTTCAAATAGCCTGGCTAATCAAACATTAAAGTTAAGTAACCAAACCAGTTTTTTTCCAGTTCCAAGAGCTCTGTTGTGGGGTTTTATTTACATTGATGGTTACTACTTTTAGGAGTACCATTAAGCAGTCAGGTACAGCAATTAGACCTGTCCTTGCTTATGTTGCATGCGTGGCCGAGCATGAAACTCAAATCATTTGCATGTCTCACAATCTCAAACCTACTCACCAAGTTTCATTCCTGTCGGTTAATTCCTTCTGGATGCAACTACTTGCACAACTATTCTTTTGATGTGTGTAGACATCATATCATACCGAAACATTTTAAATGATATCCAGCCCTAATAGCTGTGTTATTTCTTCCTGTGAAGCAGTAGAGTGATTAGTAGTACTTTGCACAAGAAAGCCTAATATTACTGAACAGCTTGAGTTACTAATAACTCATTTTAAAGAAGAAATATCGGATCATTAGAAGCTCAAGGTTTCATAAAACAACAGCAAGTAAGTGTTCAAATGTAGAATTGCAAAGCGTTCAGGATGTCTACAGTGGAAACAGCAAATGCGTGACAGATCAAAACCACAGACTTATCAGAGAAAAGCTTCAGCTAAAACAGGTGACATTCAGTGCTATGCTGTTGTGTTGGGCAGGCAGGTTTTATTTAAACATGTATCTATCTACTAAGCCAAGTGTCCTCACTATTCAGTGACAGCACACACACTGTGTTCATTTACCACCAACTTGTAGCACATTTCTCTCCATATTGTTACCTTTCTGGTAAAATCCTTAGAAAATTTACTGGAAGGATTATAAAGATTCCTCCACTTCATGGAAGTGTTTCTCCTAATCATTTGGTGATGGAATGAAACAGAAGAGCTTAAAACAAGCAAAATGATCTGCTAATATAGTCAGAACATTTTACTTAAGCAAATTAAAACATCTTTACATGTGAAATAGTCCATACAAAATTGGAAACGTTAGATTTGATCAATTTGATGAGTTCACATGCCAAAATATTTTTTTTACAGTGTACATAGAAATGCCACTTGAAAGAGCACAGCCTCATCTAATTAATAAAAGTACATCCATTGGGCGGCCATCAGTCTGGTCTTTTGCCTTGAGCCCCAGAATTACTAAATCCGCCCCTCCTCTAAGACAGCCAACACGGATGACTGAAGCATCACTAGGGTTAATCCGCCATCTGAATAAAAGGGGCCTACGGTTAGATGGGGAGCCCCATAAAGCGACTTTGTATTCATCATTTGACTGTTTAATTAATTATGTTATTACATATTTGCATATAAAAACAGTACCGACAAGTAACAAACATGGCTAGACCTCTAAGAGCCTAAAGAACTGAAACACAAAATATCTGGAGTAGCACTGGAGCACAAGTGATGGGTGGTGTGCTATTAAAAAAGCTCAAGTGTTTTAAAGGGTCTGACTGTTTTTGTGAATTTCCCACAGATTTTGAGTTCCCGACTGTCGTTCCACCAGTGCTAAAAATACAGATTTATTTATCTCTGCACATTATATTCTCTTGAGGTAATAGCAGTGCACATGGACTTGATAAGAAACTCTATAGCAATGGATCAGTACTACTACTGAATTCATTTGGGAAAAGTGTCTGAATGTCTCAAAGTGGGGAATGTATTTTCTCAGCTTACATACAGCCACACTATAAGTCTTTGTTTTAAATGATCAAGCTGTACTCTCAACTACATACATTATTTAAGAACTTTAAGGTTGGTTTGATTAGCCATTACATGTTGCTACATGTTAGCCCTTACAATCACGTGTCTGCATAGTAGCCACATCTAACCATGCAATTACCAATGTAATTACACAGTGAAAATATAAATCAAATACCTTTAAATTCTGTATCAACAGGTTTGGGACTGCACTTCAATATAATTTTTGTTGGTTTTGATTTAAATGAAAAAACTAAGGAAATTAGACTTCTTAGCTATTAGTTTTTGTTTATGGAAAAAGAGACTGTCCCTTCAAAGAATGCACATTGTATATGTATCATTTTTTTGTCCAAATAACTACAGAATAACTTCTCTTTTACTTACAAATGTTCTATCAAGACAGCATATAGAATCCACAAATTCGACCGAATTTCTCAGCTTGCATCAATGAACCACAATGCATCAACTGCAAACAACTTCCAATGCATTACAAACACACAAAAAGATTTTAAACAGAAGGCAACTAGCATAGCAAATTAGCATAAAAATCTTTAATTGCATGCCATGGCACTCTTCTATCTGACCTTTGTTCTAGCCTTAAACTGTGTTGTCCTAGTCTGTCATTAAGGGTGGCAATTTGCTCTAATTCGCACTGTCGTAAACACTTGCCTATTTAAAGCATCCTACTGGCAGAAAGTAGAAGGTGAGGTGAACTATGCTTAGCCTCTCTGCAAGATCTAATGCTATTAAGATAGGCCAGAAGAGCAAAGATCAAAGACCATGCAGTCCTCCACTTTGAGCCATGCACACTTGGAGCCTCAGGTAGAAACTCGGTTTGGACTATGGACTTCATTGATACAAGGGCATGATTAAGGCTTGTAGCATGTCCAGCACTGCCTACTTAACAAACACTTTCCATTCTGTCTGAAAGGTCACAAATTATCAGTCTCACACATCACAGATACTTCAGCACTAACTAAGGAAGTGATGCTCATTTACGTAACAGTAAACATGTGATACAGAGGTGAAAGACTGAAGGTGTTGGGTATTTATAGTGCCTTTTGCACATAAACTTAACAGAAATAACAGCAACAGAAATGTCAATCCAAACAAAAGAGCTATTGATTATTGTTTTAGAATTAATGCTGTTTACTTGGTGGGAAGGGAAAGAAATTGGACATCGACTCAGATTAATAAAGTAGTAACATAACAGTAGGTAGGGCTTGCGCCAGTAACAGAATGGCTGCTTTACCTATCATTTTTAATATCTACAAAGTGTTTACACATTTCATTTTTTCATTAATTTTGAGACTGAGTAACTGAAGCACGTGCCGAAGCAAATACAGTTAAAGTTTGTGATCAAAAGCTTGGAACAGGCTTCAAGAAAAGGAACACTCAATATAATAGTACAGCACTTCAGCAAAAGCTGTGGTTGTAGTAGTGTTGAAATGGTTAGCGGGGTCATGGTAAACCACTGTGAAATTCCCGACAGTTAGTGTAGACTGAGGTTGCTTAATGGACTTAAAAAAACTCCTGGTAAATACTGTCCAGCATCAACCAGCAACAACAGCGTGCCAGCGACAGCATACCAGAGACTTTTCTGCCATCTAAGAAAAGTAGGTCTGAAGTGTAGTTGTAGTATGGTTTGCAAAAAAGTGCAGTGAGAAACTTGACTGAGAAAGGTCACTGTCTGCAGACAGAAAATGACTGCAAAAGGGGCAACACTCTAAATCTCCTCTCTGTGACCATCACCCAATACTATAGCAAAGGTGTTCTGACAAATTGCACCTGTTGAAACGTCATTCCTATACGCTGTTCTGTGTGCAAAACTCAATATAATAATTTGACAGCTTAAATCACCTTAAATAATAAAAAAAAAAAACTACACTAAAACTACAAAGTTGAAGTTAGCTTCTTATTTGAATTTTCCCATTCCACCTTAAACACTGCAGCAGGTATTAAAACCCCTATGTGCCAAAATGTAATTGCTGGACCATTTGGTGGAACAGGATAATTTCAACAAGAAGCTGGCAAATAGAAAGTCGACCTCAGCCTTGTATTAAAACTACCGGGAGCATAGTTTGATAGCTTAAATGTCCTTATCTGACAATGTTACCAGCATTAAAATAACAATTAAGATATTCATAAATCATAAGCCTAAAATGTCAGAACACTAAAGTTTAAACTGTTTGAACCTCTCACAGTTTATATGGTCTTCATATGTTTAAACGTGGTATTGATTATGTCAGTATTTGTTTAATGTGCATATTGCTGCTAATTTTATTTGTGATTTTAAATATATAACTTGGTGAAATGATTTCAGTTTGTGTATCAGTACTTTTTGTACATTTTCAGCACACTTTAACAATACCATGATAATACCGATAACTGTAACTACTCTAGTTAAAAAGAATGGACCAGTCACACAGACTTTTTTGCCTGAGCTGTGGTGTTTGTGGCCACTCAGCATGATGTCATTTTAACCATGGTCATTTTGTCTAATGTCAAACTGTCAAACTGAGAGCTGAGACTGTGTTTTTCCCCCCTGAGAGTGGAAGTTATTTTGTCTGACGGGTGAAACCTGATGCTGTGGTCTGACATTCTAAAATGAACACACGTACATAGGAATCTATTTGTATATTTGTTCTATTTGCCGAAAGACACACTGGCAACAAAATACTACCCTAAAAATGCACCATCACCGCGATCACCATTAATTGGTGATCGTGGTGATTGGTAAATAGAAAACCCCTATGTAGCGCACATAAAATCATACAGTTTAATCCTTGGTAAGTAATCAAGTTTAACACAGTAATCGTGACAGCTGTAGCGCCTGCCACAGTTACTGCCACTGTAACTGAAAGAACTGAAGGTTTTCAGTCCCAGTCGCTAGTACTGCATACACAAGCTTGCATTTGAAGCTGTCTTCCTATGCTACGGGACCTCCACTGATGTTAGAGGGGCAATAAGTTCAGGCCTGCACACATGCTCTGATCCCTCAGGGCTTTTTGTGTGAGGGTGTGGGTGCATACGTGTTGGTAGAAAATGCAAAATGTCAACTTTTCACGCACTGCTGACCTATCTTCCTCTTCCTAGTTTTGTGATAAAGCAAAACAGATGTGCTTGAGTGCAGGTCTGCTTCTGTCACCACCAATAATGACCACACCCACTGCTAAAGAAGGAAAGGGGAAGAGAAAGGAAAAGACCACCCACTGCTCGACAGAAACCCGGACAAATTTGACCATAAAGATGGTTCTCTGTGGTTCCTTCTGTCAGATATTGTGATTAAATGTGACATTTATTAAGTTTTGCCAAAAGAATGGCCAAGTATGGGCAAATACAACTTGCGTCATGATGTGATCTGGGTTCCAGGGAGGGTAAGGGAGAGACAGAACCTTTTCTTATCTGCCCCTTTTTTTGCAGATTGAACTTTTTTTGTTTTTGCTGATGATTTTAACATGACTTTTCAATCTTTATCAGATGTGGTTTGAAGGAGCAATTATTCAACAGTCCAATATTAACTAAAAACATCAACAAAATGAGAAGAAATAAGCGTTTTGACCGTATGTCAAAGATCTTTATGTATCGGGTTGCAGATATACTTACTTTACTCAGCATGCTAGCTACCCAGCCCCATCCCATCCTGCCTCGTAATACCACTTTGTACCTTAAAAGGCGATAGTGTGCCACTGCAGCATCAAGTCGAATTAGTTCAACATGAGAGGACGGACACTACTCAGATGGTGTTTTTTGTGGTCACTTCAATGTGGTCAATCAAGTTAAAGGTCCTGGTTCCAGTTAAATTATTTAGGGACAAGAAGCCAAAGAAAGTAAGGCTAATCAAAATGATGGCTGAAGTTTTGGGAAAGTGCCCATTATCACTACTCCCACTGGTTACTTTCAGCAACAAACCACATTCAGCAGTAAACAAAAGTGATAGAAATATAAGCAAAACAAGAGTCAACATTGGCGCTGCTTTCCACCGCTGGATGCTGAACTTGCAATGTACCTTTCGAACTGGTAAATAAACAGCTGTTAACATCAAGGAGGAGGGACTGTGCTTTAATTACGATAGAGTTCAACACCAACTTTCTGGTGATAGATAACTATGTTCCTATTGTTTGGAATATAATTTGACAGGCTGTGTCACCTTACACATTGCTCCTTTAAAGTTTGCATTAGGTCTACTGGCAGCTGTTATCTGTGCAAACAAAGCAATACTTAAAGGCTATAAGCAGTCTAAAGAAAACTGCACAAACATGCCGATTCAATGCAAATTTGTGCATGCATCTGAGCCGAGCCTGTAGCAATCGACTGTTTTCTGTATTTTACATTACGACAAAATATAAAGGACACATACTTGAGCAATGATGCCAAATGTAAACACTGCAGCCTGTGTGTCACGTCCTCCACTGTGATTCAGTGTGAGCTGCTGCCTCGCCCACCAAGTTCATGCTGAATTTGTTTCACAGCCAGATTTGGGTAACAGTAGCCTAAAAGTACACTCTAGCAAAAAGTACTGTAATAGCAATAGAGGTATAAAAACTCATTTGGGTTAGAGTAATACAGTATCAGGTCAAAAACACCCCAAGTTCCACAAAACTGCTGTGGAGTTTCTGAGCGTCTGTCTACCAGCGCTGGAATGGGGGAGTGTTCAGGTAGCCTGTTCTGCTCCTTTCGGGGTCCTTTTGGTCTAAAGCAAAATGCTAAAGCTAGACAACGAACAAAACACAAACCCAAGCCCAACAGAAAATTAAGGAACTCTGTGGGAACTTGAATGAAGCGTACTTGTTTCCTCATAAGATTACCTGAGTGTAGGTAAAGGAATGATGAAAAGCCTCAGAAAAGTACAAACCCATCGAACTGAGGCTACTGAGGAGGTGTAACAAGTCACTACCCGCCTCTGGCTACAAACAAAAGACAGATTCATCTATACGGAATAAGGAAGTGAGTCAAAAACAGAGCCATGTCTCATTTAACACGACTTTTTAGTTAAAAGAGGAACTCTGTACAGAAAGTAGACCCTGACTACCACCGACACCTCCTGTCACAAACTTACTTTCACTGGGAACCCCAGCGAGCACCGTTTAACCTTCAACCCTAAACATCCCAGACTTGCTCTCTCCACCGCTGAGGCGCAGACTCCTCAGCGTCTGTTTGGTTACTCACCTTTGTCGGGTGTCTAGAGACGAGCCGCAGCTCTGGACGGAGAGCAGTGTGGGGGACTTGCGCGGTCCGAGCGGAGTGGGCTGTAGGCTGGACGGTGAGAGGAGGTTTCCCTGTGACGAGAAAGAGCCGCTTTCCCGCTCGGAAAACACATCATGTTCGTAGTCCGAGTCAGACGGCAGCACAAGGATGGGCGGCACGGTGAGGAGCCCAAGCGCGCCGGCGGGACTGAGGCCGCCGCAGCTTCCTGAGGGAGAGAGGCTGTTGAAGGGTGTACCGCAGCTGCTCGCCGTCGGGGAGAGTTCACCCGCGGCGGAGCCCAGGTCGCTGGCCTCGAGTTCGGGTCCGCTGAGGGCCGCGTCGTTTAGCTGCAGCACCGGCCGCCCGTCAAGAGAAATGTTGGTGAGAAACAGCAGCGCTGCTTTTCTCCTGCGAGAGTCGCTGCTCTTTTTCACGGGCTCTCTGTGAAGTTTTCCTGTGCAGCTGCTCAGCGTGCTCGGCGCACTGCACGCAGCAGCCGCCATTCTCAACTGAGGGATGCAAATATTACACTCAGCGCCTTCTACTCCAGCGCCAAGGACCCGGCCACGCCCATCGCGGGCTGATTGGCGCACGGTCGCTGATTATGGTAAACAGGCGGGGGATGCGCGGATCTGGTTGGTCATGAAGGCGTCACAAAAACAACATCAAAGGCTTCCCAGAGACGCTCTGAGGTGCAGCAACAGTGCAGTTTGGCATCGTTTGTGCAGCATGCTTTCTGTGTTTCTCTTTTTAGGACTCATGCTTGATGTATCTATATACAAAAAGCCATTATGCTTTTTATGTTGCAGTAAACATAAACATTTGTTGCATTTTTGTTATCATTATTTTTCTCATTAAATACAGTATTTTGAGCATTTTACTATCAGGAGAGAATGAGCAAAACAATACGTAACAAAATGCTAACAGGTGTGTTTTTTAAATGTCATTGAACATATACACTCACCTAGCTCTTATTTGGGGACACCTAGACACCTTTTCATTCATGCAATTATGTAATCAACCAATCATGTGGCAGCAGATAATCATGTGTTCTATCAGACAAGAACACACAGCTGAGACCGCAGTGGGCTCAGGCTCACCAAAACTAGACAGCCAAAGACTGGAAAAGCCTTGTCTGATGAATCCATGGGTCCAACCTGCCTTGTTTTGATAGCCTAGGCTGGTGGAGGTGGTGTAATGGTGTGGTGCCCATTAATAACAATCAGTCACCACTTGAATGCCACAGCCGATTTGAGTATTGTTGCTGACCATGTACCCTTCATGGCCCCAACCTTATAATGGCATGATAATACATCATTTCACAAAGCAAAAGTCGTCTCGAACTAGTTTCATAAACATGACAGTGAGTTTAGTGTTCTGCAGTGGCATTCCCAGTCATTGGAATTGCATGATGATCATGTCAACATGGACCAGAATCCCAAAGAAATGTTTCCAACATCTTGTGGAATGCATGACACAAAAAACTAAAGTTGTTTTGGGAGGCTCTTCCCAGTATTAGTGCTCCTAACGATTTCCTTGGTGAGTGTGCCTGCTAAATAAGGTTATAAATAAGTTCCTGCATGTTTGTTGCTACTGCAGAATTATTTCTTCCTCCAGTACCAAGCAGAACATTGTCATGTCAGAGCAGCCTTTGCTTTGAATTCACTAAGGAATAAGTTAAATAATGTATTTTTGAGAACAGCATTAACCTGAAAAATACATGCCCATATGTGTTTGCCCTTTAAAAGCTAACATGGAATTATAGTAATATACATTATATGTCAAAAAAGTATGTGGGCTCATGACCAGCATATTAACTTCTTGGACAGCTCATTCCAAAACCATGAGCATTAATACTGGAAAATCCACAAGATTTTAATGTGTGTCTGGTGGAATTTGTGCCCATATAGTCAAAAGAGTATTTGTGACGTTAGGCATTGATGTTGGATGTGGTTGTGGCTTGAGGTCAAGACTCTGTGCAGGCCACTGGAGTTAAACTTGTCAAATCATGGTCTTTATGCACTGCACTTTTTTCACAGGGGCACAATTGTGCACAGTCTTACAGGAGAGAGTCTTCTTTAAACAACTGCAGCAAAGTCAGAAGCATATCATTGTTTACAATGTCTTTGTATGCTGTAGCAATAACATTACCCTTCAAGAGAACTAAAGGGCTGAGCCCAAATCCTGCAAAACAGGCCCAGACCATCATCCCTCCTCTAGCAGACTTTACTGTTGGCACTATGTATTCCAGTAGGTAGCGTTTTCCAGTCATCTGCCAAACTGCCATCAGACTGCCAGATAGTGTGGTGTGATTCATCACTCCAGAGGACATGTTTTCACTGTTTCAACTCCAGAAGATGTTTGTCATTGTGCATGGTGATTTTAGGCTTGTGTGTACAGACTGCCAAGGGAAACCCATTATGAAGCTCCTAACACACAGTTCCAGGCAGACTTGAGCAGATTGTAACAAGTGATGCAAAAAAGGATAAGTTATTTTACATACTGCACTCAGTGACCATGCTCTGTGAGTGTGTGGGCCTTACTACTTTGCAGATGACCTATTATGGCTTTCTTCCGTTCAATAATAACACTTACAGTTGACTGGGACAGCAGAAGACTTAAGGCAAAAGGTGACATCCTGTGACAGTCACTGTCACAGGTCATGAAGCTCTTTAGTATCACTAATTCTACTGCCAATGTTTGTCTGTAGAGATTGTACAGTAATCAGCAATAGGTATGGCTGAAACTCAATAATTAGGAGGGATGTCTGCATACTCTGGACTATACAGCATAGCGTCTAAAGATTAATAGTGAGAGACAATTGGATTTGTGGTATCTTGGATCTTGGAAATTTTGACTTGCTAATACTAAAATTCAGCAGCCTGAACATACTGTTAGAACGAGGGCATTTTTTAAGACAAGCTCAGTATACATGCCAAATGGTTGTGGGCTTAAGAATTATTTTGCAGTAGAAGACAGAGGGACCTGTAATAAAATATCACTGTAATCAGAATGTGTTCTTTATACAATCAGCATTTGGCTGTTCCAAGTTCCACAGTAAGACTGTACCAAAACCTGCAGTCATCACACAATGACTGGGGTGAGACTAGACACTCAAAAGCATATGTTTACCCCTCAATATACGCACCTCACTGGTGGTTCTCTTTTGTTGCTGTAACTATTACAAAGAGCAACCTTTCAAACCTGTAGCTTATCCAAGAGGTAATGGACTGAAAATAGCAGTGTGGATAGTTCATGGCAGCCAGCAGGGACTAAACCTGTCCTCAGCTGTTATATTCAGAGCAGTAAAGAGACAATAAGCCCAGATGTCATTATGACATAAATTTGGTTTATTGCCATATAGTTGCAAAAATTCACACCCACTAAAAGCCATCTACATCTAAGTATTCCACAAGTGCAAAGACCCCATTGGACTTGTATGAATTGTAAAATCTCATAAATCAATTTACAGTATTTTGTAGTTGCACATTGACTCATGTGTCATGTCTTTACTTCCCAGAAAGAGGAGCTGATACACATGGGCTTTCAAAATTCTCAGTGTATTTTACCAAGGTTGAATATCACAAATGGAGTTGGGGTCCTAATCATATAACTGCCTGGGTTTGGGATTTGACATTATGTCCAGAGCAAGTGGAGGTATAAGTATAAAGCTCCCCTCCCCTCTCGAAAAAAACAACAGGATGATTAGATAATACGTGATTAGCCTCACAGATGTAGGTCTCTTTTGATAACCCTTAGGGTTCATGTGCTCAGTACTCATCAGCTCCGTTGTGGACCGCAGGCTGCCAGTAGACTGCAGCAAGGTTACGGTGCCACCAGAATGTCAGCAGTGCTGGGCTTTTCATCCTTTTTTTCCCTTGTGGACTGGAGAGCTGCACAGCAGGCACAGTCAGCCAGCCCCAGGCTCACGCAGATTAGTGTGGACTAAGCAGAAACAACCTCTCTCTTTCTCTCTCTCTCAAGCCCTCTCTCTCTCTTTCTCTCTGTCTATCTATCCCTTCCCCTCTTTCTATTTTTAGCATATGTGGATCAAAAACATTTTGTTACTTCATCACTTCATTTTGTTGCTTCGTGTTCTACACTGTGTAAGTAATGTACTGAATTTACTTGGCTGGCATGTGCACATTATTTCCACATGAATAAAACACAATTTTGTCAAAAGCGCTGATGTAATATATTGGAAGGAAGAACTTTACATTTATAACATCTATAAAACACTTTGCAAACAAATACATATGGTGTTTTACTTTTATGGCACCTCATGGATCTGGACAGGGGTGGTTTACTGAACAGGTTGCAGCCTAGTGGCCCACGCAGGGAGTGAGGCCCACTGATTCGCTTGATGCAAGCTACACTATTTGTGATCATGAAAAGTGAGGTACTGATGCTGAATCAAACAAAGAGCCACCTGACATTGTGACCAAGGCAGAGCCACCTCACTTTCTGCCAACAGTTGATATGGCCTCCACAAGTACAACTATTGCTGTAGTGTTAACGTTAGAAACAAAAGACAGCGACAGCAGTTCCAGCTTTCTACACCCAAATGAGCAGATGCAGGCATACTGAGCTAAAACTATTGAGCTGTTAGGGCTCAAACAAGTTTTGTGGTCATTAGAATGGAGAAAACTTGCATAAATAATGGTCAGTGGCATCTCTACCTTAAAAGCAAAGTCTTTATAAAGCCTGTTCACTCGACAGAACATCTTTACAGACCAGACTCTTATCTCTTAAAATGGGGAAAGACCAAAACACGCTCTAGGTTAAATTGCTGTTTCATCTAAACCACCTCATCAATAGCTTGTAGCATTTGGCTCAACTGGCTACTTGCACATAATGGCACCATGCATCTTTTACTATAAACTCGGTGCCCATAGCAACATCCGCTGGTGCATAACATGGGGCAATTCATTGGCTTTACACATGACATTTTAGGAGGATCTGCCAAATGATCACGATCAGTGATTTATACTACATCATTCAGACATTATCATCAGCACCGAGGAGTAAAAGAGACTAGGGACCTCAGAATGTACATTTTTACACAGATAACACAGAAAAAACAATTTACACAGATAATTAAAGAAAAGTTCTGTGGAGGACATTTAGCTTTTGGATTGTTAGCTATCTAGTAAAGTCAGTGTTCAATGTAGCTAGTATTACAGCGTTCACACACACAAATCCTGATACAGCAAACAAACCAGCAAGAATCACTGCTAATGTTGAAGCTTTGGGTGAAACTTGCAGCGGTTTGCAACGCCTTAATCTTACCAGGATGTGCATGGTCACATAATATAGTACCAACTCATGTGCCAACAGATGTTGTTATGTGGACCAGCACCATCTTGTGCAAGTAGTTAACAGTGATTTTTGGGTTGTTCTGGATATAGACGAGGTGGGCTTGATGACGGTCGATTTCCCACAGGTGCCGTAAGCAGCAAGCTGGTTGGTTGCTTGGGATGGGACTTTCACACATAATTGGACAGCATGTTGAGTGTTAGGAGCTTTCCCATTCATGTACAAACCAATGGACAATATCCTGATCTATATCCTTTTATGCAATTTATTTTGGCTGGTGGCTGGACAACAAGAATTAGTCAATTTAAATGATAATGAAGCAGGTTCAAATTAGACTGGCTTTCTGAAGTTTCGACTTCACCAAACCTAACAAACATAGATTGGGTTAGAACAGCATTTAAGAACTCCTCTGTTAATCCAGGTTTAAATGCTCAGGCTCTGATTAATCCTTGTGCACGTGCACATGAACGCATGTAAATGAACGATGTAAATGAATGCTGTCTCTACTGCCAACAGTTAGATCCAACTAAGCTTAAAGTTAGCTGGGTAAGCAAGAAACACTGTGCCTTGAGACAAACCCCTGGATCTTATCTGTAATATCAGCAGCTACTTATTAGAACTCCAAACAAGCAACTGATGATCAGTAATACTCAGCTGCACAGTACAGTGCATCAGCTAGGAAGATGGGGGCATGTAGATCACCTACAGTACTTTAAGTGTTTAAAAAGGCATCTGACTGGAAGTAAAAGTTCCACTGCATTAAAAATTGCATATATTTCTACTGTCTAATAAAACCATACTGTCTCCTCGTTCTCTGTCTTGTGACGTATGCGCATCCAAAACATTTTGTCATTCCACCGTAGCTGTGCTTTGACTCTCTCTCTCTAAGTCTCTCTTTCTTTCTCTCTCTCTCTCCGTCTCTAATGCAGACCTCATTTGTATTATGGCCACGTGAAAGGCGTAATCCTGCAACCAGTATTCAGATGACATGCAAATCTGCAGATGCAAATGAGACACAGGGCCCCACCCACTGTTTGTGAACACTGGCCTTGCATATAGCATATAGAGGGATGGACATTGATCTGTCCATCTGGACTTTAACCCCTTTAAAGTGCTTATTATTCTGTTATTAATCTTGCAGCTTATTATTTATTAACTACTATGAATTACTTCATTACTGCAGGAGAACAAATGGGTAAGAATGCTCAGAATGCTCAGAGTTTAAAAGGTCATATGCTTATATAAGAGTTCATGATGTTCATTCTAATTCATTCTATGGGACGTCATACATAAAGAGAGGCGCATAATCTCTTCTCCCTCTTCTCGTTTCTTTTCGCTCTTTCTCTCTCATCTCTCTCATGTTCCTCTTTTCCCCTCTCTCTCCCCTCTCTCACTCTCTTCCCCCTCTCTCTTTCCTGCTGTCTTTCCCCCTGCCTGTTTCTCTCTCGCCTCTCTCTTATATTTCTTTCCCCTTTCCTTTCTTTCTCTACCTCTCATCTTTCTCTCTCTTTTTCTTTTTCTCTCCTCTCTCTTGCTTTTTGTCGCATCCCTCCCCACCTCTCTCTCGCCTCTCTCTCTCTGCTCCTGCCTGTGTTTTTCTCTGTTCCTCTCTCTCTCTCTGTGCCCCCCTCTTTGTCTCCCACTCTCTCTGTGTCTCTCTCTGTCTGTCTCAGAGGTAATAGTCCTCCTCCTCAATGTCTCCGTCTCCCTCCTCGAATCCCAGTGCCTCTATGTCGTGTGTGATGTCGCTGATCCGCTGATTGAAGTCATGAGAGCCGCATGGTAGGGAGCAGCTGTCGTATCCCCGCACGGCTGTGGCCGAAGTGCTGCTCATGCTGCGTTTGATCCGGCCGAAACTGTCCGTCAGGATCCCACCCTCACGGATGCCAATTCCCTCCAGAAACGTCTCAAAGATCCCCACATCTTGATCAGGGATAAAGGGCCGCATACCTGCCCACAGTTAGGAGAAAGAGGAGAGAGAGAGAGAGAGAGCTGGGCTCAGGATCATAATGCTTGCGTAACAGAACTTTTTGGTACAGTGACAGGTAATGCTATGTTTCTGTGGCCATCCTGGTGTTGATGTCGTTGGGGCTGGATTAGAGCTTTGAGAGGGGATCAACGTGATGAAAATGAGCACAGGGCTGCAAAAATAAGCAGCTCCCTGTAACAAGAGAGAGCGAACAATCTGCAATGCGGTTAGAAAATAATACAGATTAGATTTTGGCAGCAAGGCTTTAGTTATCAACAAACAAGCAAACACTCTAAACTCCCCTCCTTCGCCTACATAAGCTCCACACCTGTTTATACAGAAAGATGTGATCCATTAAAATTAGTTGAACATCTGCTAGAAGTGTTGGAGGGAAAAAAACTGTGCTGAAGTTATTAAGAAATCAAATTCATTCAGTACAACAGTATTTTAAGTGTTTGTCTTTTCCACAACATATAAACACATTATGAAACCATATAAATGGGAAAGCAAATAAACTATTAGTTATTAAAATATATAAGTTATTAAAAAGTGAAAATCGAGTTCCTAGCAACCATGCAATACCCTTCTTGTCACCTGCTGTCGAGAAGTCATTACTGATAAAGAAGACACAAAGGAAAAATCAGACAAAGAAGAGCTGCTGGTGTTCTCAGAACAATGGACTGACCACCCAAGAGTCCAGCGACTTTTGGGAAATCTTGGGAAGCAGCATTAAATGCAACTTCTCTGACTGAACCTTGAAGGTATGGAAAAACATCCCTGTAGATTTTTTTGAAAAACTGAAAATAGGTCTCCCCAAAAGAATATAAACTATAATAAACACACACGAAATGCTGAAAATATGAACACGTATTTAGCTATTGAGGCATAATCTGTAATTTTGTGTCATTTTCTGATGAATTATGTTTCCATAATTATTTTTCCTGACAGTGAAAAGTCTCTGACTTGTACACAGCACTGTAGTAGGTGCTGTGTACAAGTCTTCAGCTGTTTAACAGTCTTCAGCTGTTAAAATAATGCAAGTGTGTTATCTCAAATTCAGTCAACAACAAACAATCAGCAATCAACTCATTTCGTACTGGGACTAATCATTCAGTAAGTACAAGAACTACAGTGCAAAATGGATGGGTTATTCTTAGGTTATTATAGAAGTATGTAGCGACACTTTGGGCACACCAGTGGGCCTTGGCCTTTTAAGGGGTGAAAAGATGCAAAATAGACTTTGCAGCGTCCTGCAGTGTTCTGCTGTTAAACCTGAAAGCAAAACTCCTGAAAAGAATGGATGCCACAATAAAGGCACTAAAATGTTACATTATATTCAGATTTATATTATGTTTAGTTGTTGAACCCTCTGTGTCATTTTCTGTCTCCTGTTTTTCAGTTTTTACTTGATGTCTGTTTTGACTGGAACTTTAATAGGGTGGTCTCTGACCTTTGCACAGCACTCTATATTTGTTGCTCCACTTTCCTCATCACAGCTCTAAAGCTCTGCCTCATTTCACAGGCAACTGCACAGATCCGCCAGTGGAAAGAGTGCTGACACATCCGCTTGGTTCTGGGTTAAGTTTGATGGCAATGTGAGCAGACAGCGGTAGAGGCAGCGCTGTCAGCGTGTTATATAATTGTGTCACTGTACTGCACACTCTTGGCAGTTTCAGTATAGCCTGAATACCATGTACTAGAGAACAACACTAATGGGCTGAAATATCTCTGTGTACTCTTTTGAAGTATTGTGTGTAGCCATAAATATCTTTCTTTTTTTTAAATTAATCTTTATATTGGACATGCAGAGTACACAGGGACTAACAATGTTAAGCAAAGAGGTGCTTTTTGACTAAATGGGGAAAAAAGAATAAACTAAAAAAGATCTAAGTAAAATAAATAAATAAGTCTTACAAATCAGAATTATAGAGAATTATACATTCACTGACCACTTAATTAGAGAAATACAGCTTGCAGTTTCACTGTCTTGGTGTATAATAAGAGACTATAGATTTTGTTCCATTCATAATTTGTGTTAGTCATTCTGTAGACCTTTATAAATGGTCAGTTTATGATCATAGAGTCATTTTATGTTCGTAGAGGCAATTAATGAGCAGATGCAAACTTGGAAATTTATTGGTGTCCATATTAAAGGCAGCAAGAAAAACCCAGGAACAGAAAGGAAAAAAACAAAAGGAAAAACAACACAAAAACAACTAAGACCTACTTCACAAAGTACAGTTAAGCAGAACAAAGAGTACAGAATGCTACCATTACACACAAATCAGACACTACAACAAGCAATGCCAAGCAAGGGGATATAAATATGTGAGGAAATTAACAAGAAACAGGGTGGGTGGGAGAGGGACGGCAAAGGGGTGGAAAGGGGGAGGAGCGGAAAAACAAAAACAAAAACAGAAGCACATGGCCAGAGGGGAAAGCAGAGACAGACAAGGGCAAGGCAGGACGGACCACTCAGTGTCAGATCAATAGAACTCCCATGGTCAGAAACTGGCCAATGATGAATAGGAAAGAGGTTGGCTATTAAACAGATGACAGCGGATGGGTTACAGTCTGTAACTGGACCCTGATGCAGGAGCTATAAGGAGGCAGTCATGAAGATCATGAATGTTTAAATAATTTAAATAATCAAATAGTGCATTAGGATATGTAATAAGTAATATAGCTTTTCTCTGACCTTGCAAATTCTCTCATTTAAGATCTATGAGATTTCTGAGCTCCACTTTCCACCGGAGGGCAGTGAAGAGCCTGCATCTTACATTTTAGAGCTTCTTGTCTGATTAGTCAAAAGAAGGAAGCAAAGAAAGACTACCGCAGCCATCTAAAGTCTACAGCCCACTGGACAAGAGTGCAGTACAGTTGCTGTACAAATTATAGCACTTAAGAAGCATCACAAAAAAGTGCCAATAAATTTCAGGCTCAAGCTTATTTTACAATCTGTTCATTTAGAGTTAATAAAATAAAACAAAAACATTTAAAATCATTGAATAAGCTAATAATTCCCTGTTAGCTGAGTTGAAAATAGAGGCTTAGAATGTTTCTTTTTATCGTAAAGGGAAGTCTAATTATTTTTCAACAGTTCTGCATAAATAATTGGATGTAAACTAAATCATTCAAAGTGCTTGGATGTATAAATCATCATTGAGTCAGAACTGTTCACAGCGGTAATGATTGGAGCAAGACGTCTGGAGAGTTTATGGCCTCTAAAAGCTCCCTCACAGAAAGATATTACACATAATGGTTATGAATGCCCTGCGACTTGGTTTTACAGTAGTTTTAAGATTAGAAGTTGGTCTAAAACATATTTTCTTAAAGAAGTTAATACAAAATAGTTCACAAACAAAACGTTTTTCAGATTTACCACTTTTTAACATGTATATATACAACTCAAAAGACACATGTAGGTTCACTGGTGGTTTTGGATTGTAAAGGCATTTGTGTTTACAAAGTGTTAAAAAGTGGGTAAATGGAATGAATGAAATTCACATCAAATTCACTCTAGAATAAAACAACTCACATCAAACCAGTCAGAAGAAATTTGTTTACGTCTCAACCACTGAATTATACAGAAATGATTATTTAAAAAACTGTGGAATTGTACTGACTTCAGACAGGCTGTCTATCTCTGTGTACATTTTAAGCCACATTTCCTACTATGGATTTGCTGGCTAGCTCCGTGTTTAATATGACCAGTAAGATATAGGTTTGGACACTGCATGCTATCTGTCTGAAGGATCTGGGATGTGCTAGCCAGTAGCAATAATTGTCTTATCTGGAATTTTGTTATTGTTATGATATGCTTATATTTAAAATATTCTCCCAATAGTGGTTCACTATTATATATAAAATTTGACAAAAAAAATTGTACATCCCTAGTAGATAGACCTCAAAAGAATGGATAACTACTAGGCTGATGTCTGTAATGAAGTGTTTATTAAAATAATATTTAATTGTTTAACATTTTGGACCTAAATAATGTGAAGATTGTATACTGAGATCTCCATCATCCTGTATTTTTGGCAAAAAAAACAAACAACAACAAAAAAACAGTTTTCCTGCCAAAGCTGGCTGTAGTTGTAGGTGGATTTGTTCCCCTCAAAACCTACACACTGAAAATGGTATATCTATGCTGTATGAACAGCTAATTCTGAATACAAATTTGTGATGTTAATACTATGAACACATTTACATATAACTGTCCATTTACAGTAGCACCCATTCAAACTGAAGTGATAAGAAGTGTTACTGCAGACAGTTTGCGGCAGAGTTAGCTAATTGGCTAATGTTACATATCAGTTTTTATTGAATCAGGTGTGTTGAATCACGTCATCATCATCCCATCAAATACTGTCATTGGATTTTTATTTGTATTCCATCCAGTTTTGTTATTGTTTAATATGCATAAGATACACATTAAAGCTTCAAACCTTGCGTGGACTGGATGCTGATTGGATGCTAATTAATGCATGGTGCTTGAACAACGACCCCAGAGCCCAGAAGGAATAGCACCACAAACACTTTATTATTCTAACAACAACAGCAATAATTCACCTTTAATTCACATTATTAAAGTCTTAATACTGGAAGCCCAGTATTCCCTGAGTTGCTCAGACTGACTTCTTCTTATTATCCAAGAAAAAGCCAAAAAAAAAACCCCAAAAAAACAGGAAAAACAAAACAGCATAACGTTAACAACGCAAAATCAACCTTTATCTTTAAGCTTTTCCTCACCTTCTATTTTTGTGAGAAATGACTAACACACAGTTTTTTCTACCCACTCGAGCAACCCAAGGCCCCCTGGTGGCCTCAGGGTCCTGACCAGCCTCTTATGTCTCCTATTGGAAGAGCCAGCTATGGTGTGTAAGCAATCTATAAGACTGCAGACATGAGAAGAATTTCACACCATGATACTTCTACAGAGGAGGCAGGCAGGTGCTCATAAATATTCAAAGGCTTGCATGTGGTCTAATCAGTACAAGCTAAGTTAACGCTAGGTGCGTGTTACTCCCAACTCTGGACAGGATGTCAAGTATGACAGCTCATGAATATTCCAAATGAATATTCACATACATAGATGCAAGTTCACTGAACGTGCCAGCAAATTGCACATCAGAGACAGAACTGACAGAAAAGGACAGAGGGAATGCCACAAGATTTAGAGATAAAAAGAAGGCGGATTAAAGAGAAAATGACCGGTGAGTGCTGGCTTCATGAATATTCACCACGGAGGGTGCACTCACCTAGCAGCAGGAACTTGCGTGAATCTCCGTAGAGCTGGAGCAGATCCGAGCAGAATTGATGTATGGGAGCGCCCACGCGGTACTCCCTCAGCAATAGAGCAAACTGCTGGATCTCCTGAGGGGTCAGCTTACTCCGCAACTGAGCACAAACAGGATCATACCAAACAAGTATAAGAGGCACTGCAGGATGGTCTTTGAAACTTTAATGCCTGGGAAACATAAACTTCTCAAGCCTAAAGTTAAACAGTTTGGAATGATAAAATAAACGTGGCCCCGGAAAGGCACATTTAAAGGAAGACTGCATTTATCTTGTTTAATGGTTAATGTGCTGTGTACACTCCACCCCCCAGCCCAAAAAGTATTTAGATGGAAACTAAGCTGCAAAAACAGCTCATTCATTCATATAACCATCCTTTTAGCACCCATTCAAACTGAAGTGTTAAGTAGTGTTGTTACTGCAGACAGTCTGTGGTAAAGTTACAGTAGTTTACAAAGTTGGGTTAAATGTTGCCCCTGCTGAAAAAACAGCATAGACCAGCACGAATTCCCTGCTGTTCTGGTGCTGGCCTAATTTAGGTGGTTACCTCAGCATGGTCATGCTGATTGATCAGCATACCAGCATCCTAAACACAACATATGCTGTTTTTGCTGGTGACCAGTCACAATTTTGCCAAAAGTATGTGGACGTCAAACCATTACATCTGTATGAGTTTGTGGAAATTCCTTTTCAAAACCATGGGCATTAATATAGGCCTGCCCCCCTCATGTGCAGCTATACGAGCATCCAGTGTTCTGGGAAGACTTTCCACAAGATTTTGGAAAGTGTCTGTGGGAATTTGTAGCATTCTCCTGGCATCCACCAAACTCAGATTCGACCATCAATCTGCCAGAGAGTAAAGTGTGATTCATCACACCAGAGAACATGTTTCTACTGGTCCAGAGCCCAGTAGTGACACACTTTACACCACTTTTACATACTACGAATCTGCACTTGATAGTCCTGCTCTGTGAGTTTGAGCTTCAGGGATGAGCTGTTGCTGCTCCTAGATGCTTCCATTTCACTTACAGTACACAGGGGTGGATTTAGAAGAGCAGAATTTCACAAACTGGCATTTGGCAACCTGTTACAGTGCCACTAAGGTCTTCAGTATGACCCCTTGTACTGCCAATGCTGGTCTATGTAGATTGCATTGATATGTGTTTGATTTTATGTCTTTTGAGTGTCCACATACTTCTTAACCATATAATGAATCATTGCAGCCTTCCAGATGATCCAGACATCTGGATTAATGATGTCAGTCTGAGTTTATAGTCAATAAAAGACTTTTTTATACTGTTAGTAATTGTCATATTCAGGACAATTCACTATGTAAAAGACAAAGTCTTGTTTTCTCATATCCTGTATTCAAACTGTTGTGACTTGAGCCGACCTTCAGATTTTTGCTACATTACTATGTGGACCAGCTGGCATGGAACAATTCCCTTAACCAATAATATGATGTTTCACATCAATCTACAACCACCTCTCTTTGAGCAAAGTGCTCAGTTAGCTCAACAAGCCTCCCTGATTCAGTGGCACCATTTAAGTATTTTTAACATACCCTAGCCCACTTCAACTCGGACATGCGTCAGGAATGGATTAATTCACTTGCTCTTCACAGGAGGTTAGCCTCAGAGAGTAAACAGTTAGCCAAGTAGGGAATTTTTGAGACATTTCAACATGGACACATACATTTTGTGAATAGTTGCTGTGTCTAGCTGTAGCTTAATTCCGAAGCTGTGATGTAGAGCCTATATTGGTGTTGCTGTTAGCTTCAATCTGCAAGTTTTATCATCAGTCTTGTATAACAGATGAAGTAGTTTGCTGTTCAAAGCCCAGACAAATCAAAAGTGATAGTTTTAAAATATAAATTATTAAATATATTAAATATCATATTAATTTCAAACCGAATCATACTCTTATGGCTTATAAACAGCTTTGTCTGGTAAAATGTCAGGGTTTTAAAATGTGTCAGGTTGTAATGATTTCTGGGCAAGTTCTGCTGTTGTAGTTAACACTTGTGTTCATTTGATTCCTCGCCCTTCAGAGGGCTCTTCCAGCACCCTTCACATGTGCTGATAAAGTAATGCAACTGCCCTTATGATGGCACTGGAAGTGAAGAGGTCAAGTGGACAAGGACATGTTAAAACCATCACNTCAGAGGGCTCTTGCAGCACCCTTCACATGTGCTGATAAAGTAATGCAACTGCCCTTATGATGGCGCTGGAAGTGAAGAGCTCAAGTGGACAAGGACATGTTAAAACCATCACTGAACACGTTATGATTTCCCTTTCCAACTCACAATAATTTGGTCCATACCTCATCCTGGATTGCTTCCCAAATAAACCACAATACCAGGCAGCCAATCAGAACAGAGCTAATTTATTATCAGTCTTAAAGGCACAGTAAATGAGCAACCTGTTTAATTCTAAGGGACAAAAAGAGGTTGGAAAACAGTAATGTAAATATGAGCGATGACTATTTTGGTACATAAAACTACACAAATATTGTAATCGTTATTAGACACAATGATTAAATATGAAACAGTAGAATATAAGTACCCAAACAATATCCTCATGTCCTTGTGTGTATGTGTGTATCTCTCACCGTAATCATATACTCCTGCATAAGCTGCAAACTTGCATTACTAGGCTCTGAGTCGCTGTGTATGGACGCCAGGCTGTGATGGGAGTCCTGATAGGAGAGAGAGGAGTTCTCACTGTAGTTCTCACTGTAGTACGGCTCGAAGGCGTCCTGAGAGCCATCGCTATGGAAAAAGGGAACACATGCAAGCAAAGCTGAAAACTATCAAGGGATCTTATCAGACTCTGACCTATACACGAGGGTGCCATTAGAAATCTGAGGATAGCCTGCATACATAAACAAGGATAACATGTTTGTCCATTCCAGTGTACCACACACACACACACACACACACATAGACTTTTGTCTTAAGGGGATTCTTCAATCATTATTGTCAAGAGACAGGAGTGGGGTCCCCCGAATGCACATCTTTAAATGAGTTTAAATAGACTCTCGGATGCCAAGTGTCATCCGACTGTTTATACTAAATATGCGAAAAATACAATCTACTGCAAAAATGACATCTTGGCAAGTGACATCATCTCAAAGCAAGTAGGTATACGTAATATTTCTGAAAGAAATATGAGAAATATTTCTGCCAACATAGTGAGATAACTTGATAGAGAGTAATGTAAAAATAAAGTGATGAGATGACCTTAATAAATGACATAATTCTATTACAGTTTTAGTAATTAGTAACATGAATGGATCATGCTTTGGCATAATTATCCCTAAACTGAAGCTATTGGTACTTACTATTAACGACAGCAGGCTTCAAGTAGCTACCTTCAGGTAGCTACCTACCTTTGTCTAGTGACAAAGTGCACCAGACCCAGAGCATCCCGTTCTACCGGCATGGAGATTAAACAAGCCATGCATGCACAATGGAATACCTGAGCCAGTATGTGTTCGCCTTAAAGTAGCTGAATTCACTAATTAGAACAGGTGTCAGGATACTTTATAAAAGTTTAGCTCAGTACAGATTAAAGAAGCAAACTCTGAACACTAAACATGTTGTTCCAAATCTATACATTTACATAAAGGTAAATTGTATATTAGATTGCTGAACTAATATTTTAAGTCTGGAAAAAAACTTTTATATGATTATTTTTCTTAAATTTTATCTTACATTAAGCACTTAAATAATCCAGAGCAAAATGTATTTGATGTCTATATGTCATGTACAATATTTTATGTATTTTGGCAACAACAAAAAGAACTAATTATTCAAGAACCAGTAACATTCTGTAATAAACTCTAAATGGAATTTTTGTTTGCCTTAGACATAATTGTCATATTTGAAAAACTAGGCATTATGGATATTCTATTTATTATCGGTTCATTCAGTAATTTTAGAATCATCTACAGTTCTTTCAACTATGTATACATATAACAGTATATACTCATTTTTGTTCATTTCTCTGTGTCATTTGAGCACTGCACAACATTTTATAATGAATGGAACAATAGAAATACTCCAAATACACTTGGAATAAAATCTCTTGGGGATACATGGTTTTCTTTGGCCAGTGACAATATTTAAATCAGTTTATACTTTTTCCTCTTACCATACTGTTTTTTACAACTAAACAATTCCAAACTTTTAAATAGTAAATTAACTTGATTTGCAAGTAATAATGGCATTAAGACTCACTATAAGTACCAACACAATGTCAGATATTTTAAATTTGGCGGCAGAAAAAGTACACACACACACACTCACACACACAAATCATTGGTCTGGACCATTGGTCTGGATAAGCCCTTCACTCACTATGAGCTGCAGCAGCTGAAGTCTGTATCATATCCGTATGTCATATCTGTCAGGCAGCTGTCACCTTGGAAACACAAAGAGAGGAGCGATCAGGAAAATTGAAAATCTGCACTCTAAATATTACATAATAATTTCTCCCTTCCTCTCCAATCTCAACTAATTATACGCTTGTCAGCACACAATACAATGATAAATGATGACACTGTTCTTGCAGGCCTAATTATAGAAAGTGGTGAGTGTAGGGAGGCGGGTGGCCCAGGCTGTAGTGTGATTCAGAAAACATCAAAAACCTAATAATTATGGTTCTAAAATCAGATTGGCTAATGATTGAAGTCATTGTAAAATACCTGATTTGATGCACACACCAGACCATCATTCATTCAACTGTATATTAAACACAATCATTACATATGTATGTAAAGAACTGTTACATTATCTACTGTGTCCTGTTAACAAAGTACACTGCTTACCAGAAGAATAGTTTAGTTTTCTTTAGATCTTGCCATGTAAGTAACATCCCCACCAATCACCTTAACAAAAAGGTGTTCTCTAAAAGTCTCGTTGCCCTCTGTTTGAACTTACTAAGAGAACGCTAACAGTGAGTAAAAGCTATTCTACATTCTTAAGTTCTTTAGTATAGGGAATAATATTTACAGCCATAAGTTCTTTATAGAATGGGTATGGTGCAATTGCCTGGATTTAAAAAATTGGAACAAACTCAGTAAGCATCTTTTCTAGTGTGTTTGCATCAGTAAAATCATTATTATTATTGTATCATATTATTATTTATTATTATGATAATCATTATTATATCTAATTATTAGTAGGTGACGGTGCCTTTATTATTTTGAAATGTTACCAATAATGCCCTCATCATCAAAAGAACAGTTGCACAAATAGTAGCACCTAGGAATCACCCGACAGGAATGATACTTGGTGGGTTGGTTTAACATCATGAGGCACGCGAGAGATTCAAATTTCACGCTCGGCTGTGCATGTGACATAAGTAAGTACAGGTCTTATCGCTGTACCTGACTGACAGTGAGCAGTGATGCCCTCCATTGGTCATCCTGTTAGTGTCAGCACCATTGGCAGGCGGCTGCACGGTGCAGGACTACATGCACACAGACTGTTATGATGACCGCCCTTCACAGCACGTCAACGTCACCAAAGACTGCAATGGTGTCGTGCCAGACAGTCACGGAGTGACTCAGAATTGCAGCGGGTCATCTTCAGTGACGAGTCTCGCTTTTGTCTTGGTGGAGACGACTAACAAACCCGTGTGTGGAGGCACCGTAGTCAGAGCCCAGACGAATGGTCTGTTGTCACGCGTCACACATCCAGAAGGCCTGGTGTCACTCCATCTCCACCCCTACCACAAAATCAGCAGGAACTGTGTAAGAATATTCAAGCTGCATGTGATGGATTATTGCAGGACACCATTAGGATCCTCTACAACCGAGACGTCTGGCATGTTGTGTTAGCAAACATGATGACCTGATGCTATACTGAGAGACATTATTTCTGTATGTGTAGCTCAATAAATATTGTCCATATCAGTCTACATTTATCATCATTTATTGTTCCTGGTAATCTTTATCTTCCTTCCCAATAGTATTGCAATCCAACACTTCCTTCTGGGTGCAACTATTCTTTTGATGATTAGTGTATAAAGAAATCCAGCCTTAGTGTTACAGAGAGAGAGTTATAGGTTCCATATTATCTCTTCTCAGAGACTTTTATTGCACTACAAAGGACATGTGACAAGGGATGTTTGTGAAAGGGCCAGGTGTTTCATAGAAGTAAAAAGAAAAAAAAATCATAATGATATGCTTACTTCGTTGCAGAACTAGAGAAATGAATTGTATAAAGTAAAATGGTACTTTCTTTTTAGTTAATTTTGTAAATTTGTTTATTTTTTCAAGATAAACCAAATAAATAAACTCAAACTACCTGTACTATACTGAACTGCATAACATCATGTTCTTTTACATCCCATCACACTGAATCACACTGTGCTGAATCAAGTTGTGTTAAACTGTGCTGCACTGCAATATGGGTGAACTGTATCACAAAAGTAGGTGCTTCATATGCATGTTTAATGTGTCTGGTCATTGCCAGTACACTGAGATGTGCATTGCATCAGCCTCAGTGATCCCTAATAGATAACCATTTCATACTCCAATGGTTCCTTGCATGGAGAAATGTTTTTTCAGACTAATGGAGAATGTACGGTACAGTACATTTTTAAAACAAAGCTTCTCTGCAGCACCAAAAAGGGTTCTAGTTTTACAAGCTTGACATCGCAATGGAAAACTTTTTTGGTGCTACATACCACTTGAGTAAAAACAAACTCATGAGAAAACAATCTGCTGTTGGCATTCCGGAAGCCCTTCAGTCCATTGCTAGAACTGGAAAACAGCATGTCTGTTTACAAGCTTCAAATAAAACATATGGAAAGCATTTTTGTGCCCCACAGTTGTCATGTAAATCTTAGCGCTAGCAGAAATTAGCATTATCATACAGTTTTTTGCCTCACTTTTGAGTTTCATCATTTATGAACTGAAAGCCTAGTTCGAATAGTCATAGGTCACCATTGATTTTTAGGGCCATTTCAGTTCATCCACTCACTTCTCTGTAGCCAATAGCAGTCAGGCATGGTGTAGTGGTATCCTGCTCTGTCCACACACTCAATGGTCTGATGTCCGTAAATGATTTGAAACATCTGACAGATTAGGGCACAGTACTCTTCTGCAGCATCCTGTGTGTTTGAGTGTGTTTGTGGGTTTTATTGTGGGCAGAAAAGATAAAGGAAATATTAGATCTAGTTAAACACTTATTGCACAACACACACACACACACACACGCACACACACGCACACACACACACACACACACACACACATGGCTTATACACACATTTATGGTCAGATTAAGATTTAGGTCAGCACAATATCATTTATATCATTTCACTGACTGCTATCTCTCCCTGACTCTCTCTGTTCACTCTCTCTCTCTCTCTCTCTCTCTCATTCACTCAGATCCCTGACACAGCACAGCGTTACGTAAGCCTCAGTATTACATCACAGCGGGAGTCCACTCTGAGTGTGCTGTTTACATCACTGCTGTCACAACTTGACTCATCACCAAGGTTACTGCAGAGCGAAAGAAAGTAGTGTGTGTGTGTGTGAGAGAGAGAGAGGAAGAGAGAGAGAGAGAGAGAGAGAGAGAGAAAGATAGAGAGAGAGAAAGAAGCTGCAAGCTCTGTTCTCCGTTGTCTCCACAGACTGCATCAGACTACATAAAGACAGGACCATTCTAACTGATTGTGCTGTGGTCTGGGTTTGATGTGGTGGTTCTAAGTCAGGAGGTCTGACGTATTATGTAAAGTATTTACCTATCCATTCTTTTATCCACCCAGCGACCCAACCGTCCAGCGGTGTCCACCAAACTGTACATCAGACTGACCATCTGTCCTGCCTATTCCTTCTCTCCATTTGTGTGCTTGTCTATGCTTTCACCATCCATCTCTCTACTTGGCCATTCTCTGTCTATTCTTATTGTCTGTCTATGGATCCATCTGTCCATCTATCCATCATGTATCTTTCTCTCCATCTCTTCATCCATCCAACTATTCATCTGTTTGTCTACATATTAATCTCCGTTATCAATCTCTTTAGATATGCATCCACCTTTCCATCCATCCATCCATACACTCATCCATCCACCCATCCATCCATCCATCCATCAAGCTTTCTCTATTCATCTATTCATCTTTGTCTATACATCCATCTCCTTTATCAATTTGTGTAGATGTATCCACCTATTCCTCCCTCCAACCAGCCATATGTATGTTTATCCATCTTTGCATCCTTCAATCTGTCTGCCTATACATCCATTTGCTCATCAATTCATCCATCTATACATTTCTCTATCAATCATCTATCTGGCCATCTATCTGCCTATGCATCCATCCACCTGTTTGTCTGTGTCTTCAGTTTTTAATCCTTCTATCCATCCTCATGATCTCTGTCTGCATCCAACTTTCTTTCTTTCCATTCTTCTGTCTTTCTATCTGTTTTTACATATCCATCCACAAACCCATCTTTTTTCTATCTAGTCACCTATCTGCCTGTCCATCCATCCATCTATCCATTTTATTCTGTGCTAATGTTTGTTTCTAATCATTCATTTAACCTGTCTGTCCCTCTACCTGTCCATGCATCAAATTATCCAGGCATCCATGCATCTATCCATTCATCCATCCATCCATTTTTGTCTGTGCTAATCATCCAGTTATCATCTATCTGCCTGTCCATCCTTCCGTGCATCTTTTTCCCTCACCATTCATCACCCATCTATCTGTTGTCCACCCACCCACCCATCCATTCATGCATCCAACATGTAATTGCATTTCTCCACTTTCGTTCTCGCACCCTGTTCTCCACGGCCAGTACGACCAGGTTGCAGTAGGCGTCAGGGCATGGTGTAGGTTCCAGTGGGTTGTAGTTTCTCCTCTCCCAGCTGCCATAAGACTTGCCCCTCTCCCAGCTCCCCATGCAGGCCTGCCTGCGCTCCCAGCTGCCTCCTTGCCCGTGCTTCCTCTCCCAGCTTCCTCCTGCTTTCCCTCCAGGTCCATGTCTCTTTTCCCAACTGCCCCCCCCCCCCCCCCCCCCCCCCCCCTTTTTTTTTTTTTTTTTTTTTTTTTTTTTTCCAACAGGCCTCCTCTCCCAGCTCCCGCTCATGGGTCTCTTCTCCCAACTCCCTCCGCACGGCTTCCGGGTCTGACGCCTCTCCCAGCTTCCCCCCACCTGCTTTCGTTCCAGACTGCCACCTCCACCACTTCCACCTCCTCCTGCTGATCCTGCTCCACCTGTGTTGGTGCTACTCTGTTTGGAATCGTGGCGAGAGGACGGCTTCCAGTCTACGCCACAGATGGTATGCCGCCGCTCCATGGTCCCCCCTGCAGGCCGAGGGTCCACATTACTCATGGTCTGTCTGCGACCCTCAAGGCCAGTAGGCCGTTTTTCCAGAGACCCACCAGCAAGAACAGTGTCCACATTCAAACCTGGGAGATACATAAACAAGAGAATGGGGAAGTCAAAAACAGTTAATATAGCTGAATGAGAGTTTAAACGTATAATGGAGAACTTAATAAGTTGTTGTTGATAAGTGCTTGCTGTATTAAATGTGGTCAGTATGTTACAGTAAATCTCACAAAAACTGCATCCCAATAATATCCAATTATATTAATAGCACAAATGGTGGACCCATTGCACTGATGAACAAGGTAGAGGGTGGTAGAATGCACCTAAATAGACTCAAAATAGCTGCACCCAGAAGGAATCAACTGACAGAAATTAAACTTGGAGGGGAGGTTTGACATTGTGAGACACGCGAATGATTTCACAATCAGCCGCACATGTGATGGAAACAAGGACGGGCTTTATTGCTGTACCTGAGTGACCCAACAGCCATGATTTTGGACATTCAGCAATGATGCCCTCCATGAATCATCCTGTTAGTGCCAGCACCCTTGGCAGACAGTTGCATGATGCAGGACTACATGCACACTGACTGTTACAATGACCGCCCTTAACACCACATCAGCGTCGCCAAAGACTGCAGTGTTGTGCCAGATTGTCATGGAGTGATTCATCTTCAGTGACAAATATTGTCCATATTGTCCTGGTAACATTTATCGTCCTTCCAAATAGCATTGCAATCTGATACTTTCTTCTGGATGCAACTTTTTTTTTGACAATGAGTGTAATGTGTGTTTTTAATATGACTGACAAAGTTAAATGGGAAGTTCCATTTCAAAACTTTGCCAGACGTCTGAAAATTACAGCTGTATGTAGTTACTGTCAGGCTTGAGTTATCACCAGAGTGCATTCAGCTTCTGATACCACATGCAAGCCAAGCACATCTAACATAAACAGCATTAACCCTGGTAATATGCGCCAGAACACACTCAACAGTGTTTGGTGGAAAACAATGGATGTGTCAATTCTATGTGGCAGTTGCTATATGGCTTGCCACAGCATGCAGGCCAATTTGCATAAGGTAGCACAAAGATCTATGCAACAAAATAAACTTATGAGTTGCTCCTGAGAGCCACAGGCGTCACACTAGGATACACAAGCTATATGAAACCGAGAGCACAAAAACTAACTAAGGAATCTGAGCTAAAAGGAATTGTCAAGCTTACAGGTGACTACTAGACATCAGTGGGGAATCATAGCTACTTCAGGGTTAAAGCCCATTATACTGATGAACAGTAGAAACTGAATTTTATGTGCCCAGAAAGCCATAAAAATAGATTAGAGACATCAAGCTGAGACTTCAAATGCACCCAACATTTTAGGGATATAGCAAAGCAGTATAGCAAAGTTATGTACGAAGCATATGGTGTCGGCTCTTCTTAATATGACCTCATATAAATAAATTGCAGGTCAACATGCCGAGGCAGGGTAGGTTGAAAGCACCTTAACTACTGCTCACCTGTTTTGAGCACCAGCAGGTGCAGGGCATCGTCCCGCAGATAGGAGGCAGCAGCAATCTCATGCGTGGGGATACGCAAGAGCAGTTTCTCGTTGTCTCTCCAGGTGAGCAGCAGACAGCGAGCAGACAAACTGAGGATGCAGTCCTGCTCCACACTCGTCTGCAGAGGCAGAACCTTCAACTTCTGCAGGAAAGAGAGAGTGAGAAAGAAGGATCACACATTTCTCACCCTTGAAAGGCTGGGATGGATTACATCTGTTCCTGTAATATCATCACTTCTCTGAGAACTAGCAATGAAATGGAAGCGTTCTCACCCTCGCAGTGTCAAGAAGCTGCAGCAGTTCATCCCTGCTGGAGGGATTGAGGGAGCACGACACCCACGTTAGATGACCCAGGAACTGAGAGTTGCATTAGAATTATGTCATTAGTGTAGAATCAGAACATTAATTAGCCTAACAATTGGACCTGCAAAACTAGGCTTAGCTTGCCTAGTTAGCCTTAACCAGTAGATTATAGTAGTAAGTGTTAACATTAACACCTAAAACTACTAAGTTCCATGTTACAACTAGGGATGCATAATATATCAGAATCATATCGGCATTACGGCACCACACATATTTCAAACAGATATTTGACAGTGTATATATTATATCCCAGAGAAGTAGAATGTTTAGGTGATGCTGGGTTACAGTGTTGCTAATCTATGTAGATCTAGTCCCAATTTTACCATTTCATGAAACATGAACATGTACATGAAAAGTATTGAATATCAGCTTATTAATTCTTAATAATAAGTGCATCCATACTAATATACTTTATGCTATAAGACAAAGGCAAATAAAGCAACACTATGGAAGTTTGGGGATTTGGAGACCTCTCTGGTAGAATTGCATGCATGTGGAACATCGTTTTGCTACGTTGGTTGTGCTTTGGCTCACATCCCCGAGCGTATGAGTCTGGTAATTGCAAGCTAGTTAAAAAGTATTCAAAGAGAACTCAGTCAAAACTTGAGCCTTCTGAGGATGTGAGTGTATTATGTACTATTGGCATCGTGTCTTCCTTAATATAATGTTGATTTTGCATAAACATTGACCTAAACATTGAGCTGGACCTTCTCTTTGAGCCTGTGCCAATGTGACATGAATATGAAAAGACGTATGATGTGGCCTAAAAAGCTCCCATTAAAATCTGACCTGAGGCCTCTGAGTACTGGGTTATTTTAGACTTTACAGGGTGATTTGCAGTGGCTGTGCACATCATGTTTCATTCTGCCTTCTTCTCCTGGCTCAGTAAAGCTACTTCTTTCAATTTCACTAAAAAATCTCACATCGTGCAGCTTCCGTGGTAAAAAGTCAAGGTTGAAGTCTATGCTGTGCCCACTGCAAAAATATGGTGTGGACCACGGAGCTAGGAGAAGCAACCCTCCTTTGGAATGTTTTCAGCTGGAAATTATCTTTTGGTTCCCAGAATCTTCTTTCTAAAGGTAGGAGAATGTCCTCTAAAAACATCAAAAGTCATCTCAGGTCTCAGTAACATCCATAAAACACTGTCCAAATGTTGCGCTGGGAATGAATTCTTCATTTGTTATCATGTAACATAATCTGTGGGCCTGACAACATCCTCAAACCTCCTCTGAATGTTGCAGCTAAAACGTTATGCCTTAGTCAACACTTAACCTTATAGGAACACTATTTAAAATTAGAACATTAGATTAAAACATTTTCTTCATAACATTATTAGAACTTCCAGGTAGCGTTAGCCAAAGTTCTTGAAATGCTCCCTGTTAGCTGGCCAGTGACATACAGAGTATGTGAGTTGCTGACCTTGACCTCCTTCTCTACGTAGTCATAGATGAGGCGCTCGGGGTGGATGAGGAAGTCAGGCGGGTAGAGAGGTACTGTGTGAAGAGGTCTGCGATACACACCGCCTCTGTCTGTCTGTCGCCGAGCTGACTTAGGGAAGACCAGGCGCTTAATTGGTGAAACAAATCCCTAAATGAAGAATTACAGGAACATGTGAGGGTAGAGGTGGTAAAAAGGACAGGCCAGCATTTGGGTCCAGTGAAAGGAAAAGTGAAGGGAAAACAGGTGTTCAAAAACAAATGAGGGAAAATGGGACCCCTGACAAACATGCAAGACCTGGTGGACAACCAAAACTGTCAACATCAGACAAACAGTACCTAAAGATTTCATCTATGAAAGATTTTGAGAGAAAGTCAATCTCCATTCTTGCTACAGATCTGAAACAATCCACAGGTGTTTCTGTCCATCCTTCCACTGTGAGAACACAGCTCAAGTCCTCAGCTGTTAAAACAGCGGATGTGCATGAGGGCAAATTCACTGACATTTAACAAATAAAACAATCAGTGTGTTAAAACGCACATGAATCACACACACCTGGGGTAAGAGCATGCCAATGCAATTGCTGAACCTTTTGTAGCTTAGAAATAGGTTTTGAAAGAGTGTCCTGCTATGAAACCTGAACTGACACTGACGTATTCACTGAGCAGGGAAATATTAGTCATGTCATAAACAAATGAAATAAATGCTAAACAGATTCCCAGACTGACTCTTGGAGTGATTCTGTATTAGCTTCCATTTAGCCGCAAGGATGGCCATTAGCTTCCTCTATTTAAAGAGCCACTCTTGCTCAGGTTCACGTAATAGTAAACATCAGCGGAGTGCCTGCAGCTCCTGCTGTGACATCATCATAGAGACAGCTGTCAGAGAGCAGAGACGTCTCCTGCGGAGCGGCACAGATGAGATAACACATGGCCCATTAGCGACCTGCTGATTTACATATATATGTGTGTGAGTATGTGTATGTGAGTGTGTGGAAGAGAGGGAGTGAAGTGAGAGAGGGTGCAAATGTGTAAAAGCCCATCACTATGTGTTTGTCAGCATGTGTGTGTGTGTGTGTTTGTGTGTTCACGGTCATGTGTGAAGTAGTTAATGTGATCCATCAATCAACTGGACCATGTGTTTCGATGTGTATTGTCAAACCATGTGTTTTCGTGTGCATGTGTGCATTCATCAATCAGTCATGTAAGCTTGTGTGTGCAGGTGTGTACTTGTGCATGCTGTGACAAGGCAGTGGAATTCTGTCCAGCAAAAATATTTGGTCAGAAATGGCAAACTAGCATACTAGCATCCATCGCTAATGTTGAATCCTTTTATCTCCATTTTCTGTTTTCAGTTTCCTTTTGACATCGTTTGAAAATGCCTGTTGCCTTTTACTTTGTTTGTACATTTCAGAATGAATGGATTCAAGGAAATGGCCAAAATTACCTGCAATAAAGCCTGTTTACATTAGCTTACATTATTAATATGTTTTTCCTTCTTCTATAAAGTTATCATTTTGGAGATAGGATACTTTGCTCCAGCAGCTGCAATGTGCTGGTCTTTACAGTTTTTTCTATATTGACATAACCATGCCATGAACATGTTATATGCTGCCATGGGTTGTCATGACTGATTACTTTCAGTAACAGTCAGCATATACAGTCGTATGTGAAAGTTTGATTGTCACTGGTCAAATTACATGATTTCCTGAAGTTTACATAAGTTCAGTTTTAATGCAAATTTCAGTGTATAATTTAACAAATATTGGAAAAATATTTTCCTCGTTTGACCAGGAGTGCCCAGACTTCTGCACACAACTGTATGACATAATGCATGATGTGATGACAGCCAGCTAAAGTACACTTAGCAAAAACTAGCTGTTGATATAAGCCGTCATGGCAGCAAAGATCATGACCTCTGTTAATGACGTAACGAAAATGTCCGTCACGCATTAAGCCTAAACTCAGAGTTTGCACACATGCGGTCTACTTGTGACTATACTAGCACAGAGCGTTTATGCTTGCCTGTGTAGTGACAAAGCCAAACATGCTGTGTTTAGACTGGAGAGAAAGATATTACGCTATGGAAAGAATCTAGCTAGCTGGCACAGAACCCAAAAAGACCACTAGATTAACTTCTTAGGTAATATTTACATTCTGAATGGCGACCACTGAGGATCAGTCTGAGAGATGCTGTGACGTTATTTTGTCACTTATCTGTCCTGCAGGGCTGTGCACCAATTCAGTAGCACAAAGTCAGCAGACAGAGGAGCACATTTTATCAAGCATGTTTTTTTTTTTCATTGAGCAAATGCAAAGGGAAATCTTTTAGTCACTGTGGGTTATAAATGTCAAAACATTTATAATGGGCTAATGCTAGAGCTTTAACATTAGATGAGAGGCAATCATCATTTACTACACATAACTTTCATGTTCAGCAAATGATGTGGAAACATGTTGAGGGTAATATTGAAAACAGAGAATAGAATTATCCTTTCTAATTTCATGGTATCATGGTTAGCCTACATGTAGACGACACATGTACCTCTCATTTCCGCCATCCAGGTTGGAAGATATCTGTAGGATGTTAATTTGTCCAGCATCAGCTCTCTGTATGAGATCTCTACATTTGAACATTCATTCATCTTCTGAGCTGCTGTTCCATCTGGGTTTCAGGGGATACTGAAGTCTATCGAAGATTGTCAGAAGACCATTGCAGGCCAAACACACAGACACATTCACACTCACATTTACACCTAGGAGGCAATTTAGTATCTCCAATTCACCTGACCGCATGTCTTTGGGTAGAAAGAACTATAGGTGGAAACCCACATAGACATGCAAACTCCATGCAGCAAGGAAGCTGGATGCTTGAGCCGGGAATCAAACCCAGGCCCTTCTTGCTATGAGGCAAAATCCCTACACACTGCACCACTGTGCCGCCCACATTTGAACATTTCAGTCTTTTTTTATTGACTGCCATGAGCCAAATGTTCTTGGAAATCACACTTGGCTTGGCACTAACAAACTACTATCACACAGGGACACTAGCATTTCCTAATTTTTTGACATTTATGACAGGAACCAAAGGCCTAGCCCTAATAGTCATGTTTCGCCATTGGTAGTTTGTGACCCTCCTTTTAAAATTGGGCTGGACACACCACTGGAAATGGGTAAGATGACTAAGATTGAGGCATTGCCCAGACTAGTCAACTTGTTGACTTTGCAGTTTCAAGTAAGACAACAAATGAGAAGCTGTTGGAAAGCAATGCAATTCAGGACTCATTGAAAAGGGCACGTCATGTTCTCCTGACATGTGGAGTTTGGTCCAAACACAGATCTACAGTGCTTCAAAGATCAGATATCTCCAGTTTCACAAAGACTACAATAAAAAGTCACATGTCATTGGAGAGGTAGCATAATTGTTAATAGTTTTAGGTTGGTTACTCTAATTTTTGCTGAGTTATGACTCTAAATTTGTCTGGCTCTCTGGACCATGGGTGAGTGTTTCAACAAGGCCATCTTGGGTGCACCAAAGCTGGATACATTTTGCCTCTGTATCTCTTGTTCCCTAAAGGTAAGCATTGTGATCCAGTGCTCTTTGGAAATTGCAAGTCAGACTATACAGATCTGTGGAGTTTGGCTTCACCACAGATTTTTAAAGCCACTTGTTGCAAAGCATTCCCCTGTTCTGTGGCTTTATTTAAGGCATCATCAGAAATGACTTGACCTCAACTTGACTTTCATCACATAACTGTCAAAAATGCACTAAGAACGTCTCCATTACAGATTTAAAACCATGACATCCCACTCAGTATGCAGAAAAAGCAAAACAACAGAAGCAGAAAAGAAAGTCCCAGCTGTTTATTAAATAATGAAAAATGAACAGAAGGCTAACATGCTAAAGTGCAAAGGGTAACAAAAAAGACAACAATAGAATTTGTTGCATTAGATGACCAACTGTTCTATTTTTGTCATGTACGCTGGGTTTAGTGGCTCATATTGTAGACTACATACAATATAATCTTATCAGTAAGTTGATTTTATTTAAACTGTTTATATTTATTGTTTATTCTTTATTGTTGGGGTTGTTTTTTGTTTTTTCAGCTTAGTGTTTCCTGGATCCTGAGTTTTGGTTTCATTTCAGTGCATCACTAGACTGTTTGTGTGTATGTGTGTCTGTGTGAGTGAGTGTGTGTTCTGTACATAAACAGTAAATTAGCCCCAAAACAGTCTCTTATCATAATCAGAATGCATTCCTCTCATTAAAGGGAAACAAACATTCAATTTGCATCTTCAATTAAAACTCTTTTCTCTGACAAAACTGTCAATGTGAAAATGCAGGAAGGAGGGCTGCTGCTAAAATGAGAGCTGTTTGTTTGAAAATGAAATTGTTATTTTAAGCTCAGAGCACAGCAAAGTAAGCCCCAACGCTGGCAATGCAATCCTTTCTTCTAATCACATACTGCTAACGAAATGCACACAGTGTTTTAAGTGTTTTAGCACATGTCCCCTGCATTAATTAGCTAAGTGAGACAGAGGCTACTGCACTCAGCCTATGTGATATGTCAGTTGCAGAAATCTGTGCAGGAGAGTTTCATGTTTGTGTGTATATGTGTGGCAGGACGTTATTGCCTAAGAATATCCAAATGCGCTGTAAAACTAAAGTATAGTCAAGGAGAAATGAAGTCTTCATGTTTTAGAAATAACCAGGTAATATCCACAAAAAAGCTCATCCACAAAGCTGTGAGAGAGAAGAGAGTCTGATGGGAAGTGGAAGCCTGCCTGTAAACAGAAGATGATAAGGACAGTGGCTAATCAGCAGTGAAACTTGAATAAACTGAAAAGGCAAAGCAGTTTAAAGCAGGGCTGCCCAAAGTTGGCCACCAAGGATGTTTGTTTTGACACACTAGAAAGCTGCCTTAATGCCCTTAGCACTTGAATTTGAATTGAATTTACAGTATTCTTACATCATCACGTAGTAACATGACAAACTAAACTGTAACATTATAAAAACGATGTCCCTTGGCATCATGCAGTCACCTTGACCTCACTGTCACTGTACAAAACTGATTTCTATAGGCCCAATATTCATTGCAGAACAGATAATATGTTGCACTCCCAACTCCATTCAAAAACCACCAAGCTATTTCTATACTGTATTGTCTCATTGTTAACGGACCCACAAGGCACATTCAAATTTGGCCTCCAAAGACACTCTTTCCCCTTAATACAGCAGCTTCTGTTCTTTTCTGGAGACTATAAAACTGCAGGAATATTTTGCTCAAAGTTCAGTCTTCTTGCTTCTCAAAATCCATTAATCCCAAATACATACAATGAGGACCAGCTTCTTGACAGCTACACATCTTTTCAGACACATATGGTTGAGTTGTCTTCTCACAGTGGAAGGATGGACAGAAGCAACTGAGGATTTTTCAGATTTGAAGAAAGTGTGGCGCTTTAGGTACTGCTTATCTGATGCTGACAGTTTTGGTGGTCTACCAGGTCTTACATGGTTGTTAGTAGCCCTGTTCTCTTCACAACTTTTAATGAGTTTTTAAATTCCAGTTTTGGAAACGTACTCAGTTTTTCACCTATTTTCCTTTGACATTCTCCTTCCTAATGTAAGCGGATTAGCTCATATTGAGTATCCTTACAAATATCTTCTAAAAAATGAATAACTTGTACTTGGAAAACACTCATAATATAAGCAAATGGGACAATGTATATAATAATTGTAATTATTTTATTTGTAGAGCACTTTTCATAAATTCTTAACTTAAAATTATTTCAATTATTAACTGTGCTAAATGACTAGATATTACAGATGCAGCAGATACAGAATACACTGAAAAATGCTGAGTACTGCTTTAAGTGAAGAGGAAATGCCTGGTAACAACCACAGAATGTACGTCATGCTTGTTCGAAAAGATAAAACCCCTCAGAGTGACGCTACTGGTCAGCATGAGGGAATCAGGTAGGCTGACCTACTCGGATAAAAAGCAAACTATGAACCATAAACCTACAAAACGACGATGCAGGTTGAAGAGGAAATCCATAAAATAGTGAGTTGTGTTGTAAAGCTAGACATACATACAGACTCACATACATGTGGGACATGTCAACACTCTTCATATACATAGAGAAGCCTAAATTGATTTGGGCCAGTCAAGCATAGAACCTCCGACCTGCTAAATTATCAGATAGAAAAAAAGAAATCTTACCTTTTTGACCTTCTTGGGTTCATAGTCCATGTCAGCTGGTGGTGTGTATGATTATGTTTGTATCTGTGCTTGTATGCCGACGTGTGAGTGTGTGTGTTTGTGGGTGTGGGCAGGGCTGGCCTGATCTCTTCTCAGCCCCCTGGAGCCAAGCAGGACACCACAGCTAGTGCAGGAAATCAGCTTCCTGTTAGAAAGGAAACTCCACCAGAGAGCCCAATCTAAACTCTCCACCAGCAACTCTAATCTCCGCACTCACACCCCACACACATGTACACAGGGGAAACAAGTGTTCAGACACTTTTAATTTGAATATTTAATAATGAACAAGTTAGCTACCCTCGTCAAAAAAGGACTTGTAAAGTAAACAAAAAACAAAAAGTTGGGACAGCACGCATATTAACAAGGTATTGTGTAAGTTCACCCACATACACCCACTTATGATGTCATTAAGGCAATTATACTGTGCGAACATTTTCTTTTTATTTTATGTACATCCAGTGCATATTCGAATAATAGAATTTACTGAGCTACACATAAATGGCGTTGGGCTGCCATGTCTGCTAACGCAACATGCATTTGTGTCAGCATGGATTTGGTGTCCTGCAATAATCCACCCCATACAGTCTTTGGTGCGTTGACATGGTGTTAAGGGCAGTCATTGTAACTTTTTGTGTGCATGTAGTCCTGTGTCTTGAAGTCATCTGGCAATGGGGCTGGCACTAACAGAATGACCACAAGATCAAGATCACAAGTTAGGTTTCTGATGGCAACTAATTACAACATTGAGGTGATGAATTAACATGTTTTGTGAGTGTTTTGGGGGGGACACCATCACGGTGAAGCCTGTGGCTGTTGGTGACCTCCCCTGCGAGTTTGTGTGTGATAATAAAAGAGCACTTTTCCCAGCAGAAACATGGCCTCCCCTGTATCTTACTCTACGCTGACAGTGGTGTCAGAAGCGGGATGGTGTAAATGGTATAAAGTGGAATTGTGCTACAGAAGACTTCAACACATGTGTCGAGAGAGGCATACCCTAACAAAACACTAGGACGGCATTGGCTGTGGGCCGTGGGACAAGGGCAGCAAGAACCACAGACGGGCTTACTGCACTCAGCATCAGTGACTGATGGCTTCTCTATCTGTCTTATCATTAGTGTGAGAGCATGTTGTGAAATCTTGCATGTCGCCCTTGTCTGAGCCAGCTGTACTGAGAGGGATGTTTCAGGTCTTTGTTAGGGCTCTGTAACTTTTTCTATTTGAGTATTGTTTAATAATGCTGCCCCTAATTACTTTTGGAAGCTCCACCACCTTCACCTCATAGTTGTTGAGTGAAAGTTTCCCAGTGTCTGTTATAGCGGCCTAATGACATGATGTATAAAAAGAGGATATAAGCAATTTAAGTAATGTAAAAAATAAGAAAGAAATACAAAAAAAGTAAAATAAAAAGGTTGGAGTATTTGATTCCCCACAATGCACCTACTTATACTCTACAGCATGCATGTAGATTCAGAGCATTCAGTGTAATTGCTCAAGTGTATCTACATAGCAAACACATGTCTATTCCCAGATGATTACTGGTCTATTCCCAGACTAAAAATCATTCTGGTCACGCTTTATTTTAAGTCCCGGATCTGGGTCTATAGATTACCAGCTGATGCTTTTTTTTAAACAAACAGCAGTTGAGTTTGGGTTTAAGTGTTGGTTTGACATTGAGCTTAGGGCTAGATTGAATACAATTTAATATCTTCAACAAGACACAGAAAATAACGTATTACCATATTTTCCTTTATCTTTATTGACTATCTCTCTTAATTCAAGTCTAGAATTTATTCCCAATACAGTGGTTCTCAACCACATAACTTTTATCCACAAATGCACCACACATTCTGACATTCACTCTATCTTGCAGTGCAATCTAAAATGCTCACTACATTCAACTATTCTGAACTCTTTGTTTCATGTTTTTAATTTCTTATTTTTGATTGCTGTGTTGCTTTCTGTGCACTCTTAGCAAAGATTGTTTAAGTGCCAACGAAAAGATTATTTGACTTGTGACAATAGTGGAACAGATCCAAAAAGGTTCTTTAAACAGTCATATACAACAGGTACTTATCATAGAGAAGACCCATCTAACCATGCAAATCTATCTATCTATCTATTTAGGAGGTACACACACACACACACACACACACACACACACTTTATATATGATAGTACAGCTGGATTACTGCAGTTCTCATGGACAACCACAGGGGGGCAGTGTGTGATTGGAGCATCTGTGTAGAGGGGCGTGGCACCTCTGTGCAGAGTCACCCTGGGGGGGGGGCACTCAGCACCTTCTCCTAGACTCTGATTTGACCACACACTATCTCGATGTCAATACCAACACCTTTTTTACAGTATCTGCTATGATGAGAAGGATGCAACTGGAATGCATTGCTTGCATGGCTCTTGTGTACCTCCTGTTACAGTAGAGTATGACTTCTCAGTGAACCTGGTGAGAGTTTCTCTAAAAGCACTATAGGGGCAGCAGTTCTCAATCCGTTTTCAGGTTTTCCAAGCCCTTAGAAACCTGGAGAATTAAACGTCGACTCAATTTAGCTTAGCACTATGAGGCTTTTAGGAAAGATATAAGCGTTCTTTAGTGTCTGAGCGAAGCTTTACCGGCTATGCTGCTTTAAAGCGAACAAATCCTGCAAGCCTTGAAACTGGGGTTAAGAAGAGCTGAGTGTGTGTGCAAGTGTGTGTGTATGGACAATAGAATATTTGAGTCTGGAGTGTGTGTATTATGGGTGGGAGGATCAATACTGAAGTATCAATACTTACAAGCCTGAAGTCTCTTTGTGTTTTTGTCTGATCCTTTACACTGCAAACTGAATATCTGGATTTTTCTTTAATGCTGGAAAAATGAACAATAATTGTAGCCAGGACTGTTTCTTGTTTTGAGCGGTGCACAGACCCCCAAGCCAGCAGGGCTCCTCAAGTTTGAAATTTTAAAAATCATGTAACACCTTAAAAAATATAGTGAGTCATAGTCCTTATAGAAAGGCCTGTCCTCTCAATGGCAATCTTGGAAACACCTCCAGGCAGCATGCTAAACATTGGACACACTGGTCAAAATCTTTGTTAATGCCAATAGCTAAGCGAGTACATGATATCCTAATTTCCTGGAGGCATGAAGATGTCACATTTTAACAAGATAACTTGGGTAGCCTTCTCATAATTATTAAATTAATTCCGTTATTTACAGTGTTAATATTAAAAAAAGAAAAGCTTTCAAAACAAAGCTTTGGGCATCATGCATGGGACAGTAACACTCGCTTTGGCAAGTATCATGGGCTGTTGACTCTTTTTGGTAGCCAGCTAGTCTTTCTATTCTTGTTTGGGAGATTTTTGCCAATAATCTTGCTTTAAATGTTGAAAAGAATTGTGTCATCTTTAACTTTATTCCTGCTGGATACCAGTTCATCTTCTACTCACTTAACTACTCACTTAGAGACCTATTAATCTGAAACTGAAAAAAACTAATTATCATTTCAAAAGCATATTTGAAATCACTGTTAAAATCTGAACAAAATAGCATACGTTGTTTGTAGTGTTTGGCTCAAAATATGCACAAGAAAACAGTTTTCAGCGGTGTTTCAGCAGTGTTCTGACTACTGAGCACGCACATATTTCCACAACAAGCTGGCTCAATTTACTGAAGAGCAGGACTTTCTCCATAAACAGACGACATGTTGAGCACTACAAGCATTCACATTCATTTTCCAACTAGTGACTAGCCCCTTCCTTTATACTGTCTCTAAGTGAGTCTAGATTTTCTTATTTGTTCCAAATCAAAACCAATTAAAGGGGAATTCTGTAGATCTACCAAACGTTCAGCATAATTTGATAATTGAGATGTAATTGGAATGTTTCTACAGTGGTGTTGATAGGAACCAGAGGTTGCAATCTCTAGCAACACATATATAGCCATAAAAGTCCCATGACCCTACATGTTTTTATTTGTAAAGGTGTTAATTGTAAAAAAGAAGTATATCTGAAAAAAGTCATTTTTTGCCTGATAATACAATTTAGGCCAAAACCTTAGCACAAAGCCATCCTAAAGCAAAGCCTCAGATAGTAGGTATTGTATTTTTGTAGTCTTTTAAAGTAATAACCTTCTGTGAGAGAGCTTTCAGATGACTTAAACCTCCAGACTTTTGCTTCCTATCACCGCCACTGGGAACAATTCTGCCTCATTAAGCTTCTCAAGAATGGAGGATTTTACATCAAACCATTCTGAACTATTCAGCTTACATCTTAATGATCATCTTCATCATGCAGAAATCTTGCAAATCCATAGAATTCCCCTTCTTTTCTTGCTTACAAAAGAATGTGACTAGGGAGGCTAGGGTGTCCTAAAGTATGTTACGTAGTGCCCGCAAATGTTCAGAAACTGGCCTGAGAGCAAAAAACAAATGTGTAGAATGGGAGCTAGTTTTACTTCTCACCTCTACTTTTATACATGCACACATGTATGGCCAAAAGTATGTGGACATCTTACCTATATAAGCTTGTTTGACTATCCATCCTCCTTATGTGGCTATAAAATCACTGTTGTGAGAAGGCTTTCCACAAGATTTTGTGAAGTGTTATAGTCAAAAGAGTATTTGTGAAGTCTGACACTGATGTCAACATTCCAGTTCATCCAAAAGGCATTTACTGGAGGGTGCAAGGCTGTGCAGGTGACCGGAGTTACTTCACACCAGTCTCATCACACCAAGTCTTTGGACTTAGCTTTGTGCACAGGGGCACAGTCGTGCTGGAAATGGAAAGGGCCTTTCCCAAACTGTGGCCACAAACTTTAGAAGTATAGAACTGTCTAAAATGTGTTTGTATGCTGTTGTATTAACATTACCCTTCGCTGGAACTAACGGGTCCAAAATTTGAAAGACAGCCCCAGACCATTATCCCAGGAAACTTTACTGTCGGCACTATGCATTGTGATAGGTAGTGTTGTCCTGTTATGTGCTAAACCCAGATTCGTCCACCAGACTGCCAAATACTAAACCGTTATTAACCACTCCAGAGTCCAGTGCCAGCTCACTTTACACCTCTGGACTTGGCTTTGAACATAGTTATCCTAGGCTTGTGAGCAGCTGCATGGCCACTGAAATCAATCCTGATGCACAGTTCTGGTGATGTGGCTTCCAGAGGCAGTTCAGAACTCTGTAAGTGAGTGATGCAACAGCAGATAGGTGTTTTTATGTACTCCACACTCAATGGCAGTGTGCCTGATGTACCACTGAGCTGCTTGTGCATCTAGATGTTTCCATTTTACAATAATAGGGCATATCTATTGCAGAAAAGGTGGCATCTTATGATAGTGGCATATTTTAAGACAATGGACTCTTCAGTATGACTCATTCTACCACCAATGTTTGTCTATGCAGACCTCATGGCTATTTGCATGGCTGATATTTCACAACTCTAACCAGTGGATGTAGCTGAAACACCTAAACTCAATAAGTAATAAAGATGTCCAAAAACTTTTGGCCATATAGTGTACAGGGAAAGACAGCCATACGAGACTAGTATGTGCATGTATGTGCTATGTGTGTCTGTGTGTGTGTCTGTGTGTGTGTGTGTGTGTGTGTGTGTGTAGTAGAGGGTGCTGTTGACCCTGGGGCTCGCAGTAAGAGGGCTACAGGAGTGGAACTAATGACAGGTCAGCTCTCTGGAGAGACGCGCTACTCGAGCGCTCTTCAACAGGAAACCAACGGAGCTCAACTTAACCAGTCCACGGTTACCAAGGCAACCCGCCAAAAGATGTGCCTTCGAGTGTCTGCGTGTCTGCACGCCGAACGCCGCATTCAGCTCTCCACCAGAAAAGCTGGAGTCACGTCACTGGTAATTACCCTCTATAGCTCTGGGTGCTGCGCCGCCATCCTATTCATTTTTGATGCAGACTCACCCATCAGCTAATGTTGCGGAACAGTCTGGAACAAAGTTGATTATTCTCCAATTTTAGCAAGGCAAAAAATGTTTCACAAGAAGAGAGAGATGGCTGGAACTAACTCTACATCTGTATTACGCTCTGTTTGGTCTTTAGCTCTTAGGAAGCGATGAGAACATGACACAGATGACCAAATGGGCTTTTACCCATACCATATTCCCTCAGTCATTTATACAATTTTCCCACTTTACCCACATGTAGCTAATGAGCTTAGACATGTTTGGTGTCTGAAGTTAGCTTCTTTTGTTTTGCACTGGACATTTGAGGCCAGTCTAGCAAACATGTAATGGAAGTTTGTTGACACACCTAGAAAAATAGACAAAACTACATCACACAGCTAAAAGCAGTAGCAGGAGCCGCCCTGAAGTTGTCTGTCTATATGAGATTATTTAACAGCTTGAGGCATTTTTAGTGCTAACCCTGATGGGGTTATTGGCGTCCATTACTAGTCAGCTAAATTACCCTCTTGGCTGCAGCCCAAAACTACCACTGCAAACTTCAGACCTCAACTGCATCTCAGCTGACAATCTCAATTACAATTGTAGCCAAAGAAGCAATTTAATTAATAAAAAATAGAGACCTGCAAGTAAACAGATAACATCTTAGAAAACCAAAACTGCAAACTCAGTAGACTTTCTGGCCTAACATGACAGGATGCCTCAAACTACATCCCACCAAAGGAGGCCTGTGCTTGGTTGAATGAGTTACCACATTAAAAACTCATCACCGGTTTAAAAATCTGCCCTGATTTTGTTCAAGCCTTAGCATGACATTCTTATTCCCACACATGAGCATCACTACATGTCCAAAGGATTGTTGACACCAGCTCATCCAGAATGTAACGGCCTTCACTTGTCTTTATACCTCTCTGGGAGCAGAGCAGATGGGTAGAAATCTTGCACAGTCTTTGTTTTGGCTAAAGGTGGGGGCTGCTGCTATCTACTAGGGGTGTGACGAGATTAAATCTCTCTCGCGAGATTAAAACGTGACGATATTTCTCGTCAAGTTTGAAGCTGTCACGCGGGGGAAAAATAAATCAGTTGAGTAGTATGAACTTTTTAAGAGGGATCTGGCAGCACAGTAGCAATAGTGGCGAGTGAGACAGCTCAGCAGTAAGAGCAGCTCTCAGCAGAAGAGGTATAGCTTGTAATACATTATCTGGTCAGTTACAGAGGATCTTTGGTAGTAGCAGCCAGTGTAATGTCGGAGTTGGAGGAAATTCGCATAGAAGATTCTCCCGCTACTTTTAAGTCGTATGTCTAGCTGCATTTTGAGTTCCCGGTGGAAACAATAAACGGCAATAGAGTGAGAGACAAGACACGAACCATGTGTAAGCACTGTAAGAAATTCATGCCGTACACCGCAGCGAATACAAGCACTATGCAAAATACACCATGCCATCACGCTCGCACGGTGGTCCCGAGTCTTTACAAAGAGACCAAGGCTATGATTAAACAAACTCTAAAATAGGCAGAAAGCATCGCCATAACAACCGATGTTTGGACGTCTTGAGGTACGCTGAGCTATATCACAATTACGGCTTACACAATTGCTAGTGACTGGAAAATGGTAAATGTTGTACTTCAGACTCGCCCGCTTTTCGAGTCCCACACAGGGACAAACATAGCCGAAGTTTTACAAGCAGCTATCACTGACTGGGAGCTTACAAGACCAAACCATGGCATCGCTATTGGAACTCATGATGCGCGTAACATGGATGTGGCTGCACGCGAAGCGAGATTGGAGCCGCACATAAAGTGCTTTGCCCACACTATAAACTTAGCTACACAGGCTGGCCTGTAGCGCGCGTCGCTCGTTTGCTTTTTTCAACAGCTACCACGGTGTTAATGTCAAAGCAGAAACTGCTACAACTGCCACCACACAAGTTGATCATGGATGTCACCACACGATGGAACAGCACATTGGACATGCTGGATCGTTACCTGGAGCAGCAAGCCGCTATCGCGGCAGCTCTTACCGGCCCAGAGATAAGACAAAATGCCCGAACCACCTCTGTGATGTGTTTGAAGAAAATTTTGGACAGTCTCTGTTTGCACTTTAAGCATAGACTTAATATGACTGGTTGTGGTTTCCACTTATTGCTTGCACTATATAGGAAAACTTTTTGTTATTTATATTGTTTTTATTTTCTTTAACATTTTTTAAATAATTTGTGGAAAGTAGTTCTGTTAGGTCACACACTGCTTCAATTAAAAGCTAGAAACTCCTGCATAGTTCAAACACAGTTAAGTTTCCAGAGACTCAGTCATAAAGGAGAGAAACCAGTCTGACTTTGTGAAATAAAACTCTATTTTTAGATACAATAGATACAATATAACCCAGGGATTAAAAGAAGGGGTGGTTACAGGTGATCTGATTTGTATAGCCAGACAATCTACGTGAATGTAGCTACCATGCCATCTACAAATAGCACATCATTTTTTAAACAGTGTCATGTTAATGTGGTGTATGTTATTGGTAGCTGGCTCTGTCTCTCCAGAACTGGAGCTAGCCTAGGAGTGTGTTTAGGGTCTGGCTATGGGGCTATAGCTACAGGTCTTTTTTCTGTAGTCACAAGTCTCTTTTTACATGTACTTAATATGAATATAAAAGATGGGTTCATACAACCACTGAGTCTTTTGTGATAAATGTATCTCTGTCTAATCCCCGCCTAAGCCCTTCTATAGATAGTGTTTATTCCTATAAAGTGAGGAGTGAGATCTCACACGGGGAAAGCGAAAATATAAATAATAAATGTAATAAATCAATACAATAAATAATGTATGTATTTCCATGTGTTTCAATGTACTACATGAAACTGGAAGACATCTTACACTATAGACATTATACAAGCTGTATGAGTGCAACAGACTGTCTGTGTCAGCAATGGCTGCACCTTCAAATAGCTGACTTAACTTATTAGAAAGGACATCTATGAATGCTTTGGATATAGTGTAACTTTCTTTTTAAACATGCATGAGTCAACTTATATTGTACATTAATACCACATTAATTGTATCCAGCATAGATAGCAATGTGGTTACACTAGATAAACAAAATTGTTGTGGCAGATAGATGCCTGAATGCAAAGCCTCTCATGTTACAGTGTACATTCTAGTACATCCTCAGACCACAGCGTCAGGTTTCAGGCTGAACAACACATGGTCTCGGGCAAAAACACATGAGCAAAAACCTTGTCTTTGCTCTCATACATCAAACGAAACAGGCTATTTCAAATAGCCTCAGGTCAAAATGTCAGGGCCAGGTTAAGCGGGCACAAATGGAACTTTCACTAAACTGTGTTTTCATTACGTTCTTTTATTTGACCAAGTCTAAAGCTCAACTCACATATTTTCAGTTTTGATAAAACGATAAAGCAAAGGAACCCTCCACTCCTACATTTTCCAGTTTAAGCATTTACCACCATTATTTTCCACACGGTTACCAAATAAGCCAAAGCCCAAATACTCCAAACAACCTGCATATCAGGGCATAATGACTGTTCATGGCTTGCATGCGACTAAGGCAGCAGGTGAGCTGGTTAGCAGAGGCAGCACCACCATTCTGTGAGACATTCAGAAATACATCAGTTTAAAACCCACCACCTTCATCTTACGTCTCTGCATGTTAAACACCCCCTGCTATTCAAACCAAATTCCGTCCCATATTGAGCAGCGAACATCTCCGGAAAAGAGAAGAACCTTGAATTAAAAGAAAGACCCGAACGATACGAAGTCTTCTGTTTTCTTTTTCTTATTTTTTATTCCAAGGCTGTCGACACAGCCATTTTTACTACAACAACGTTTTTTCCAACTACATTTTGATCATAGCTTGATTTTTTTCTTTGTATGTACTTATCTGCCCTTTATCTTTACAGATAAACAGTGCAGTTTCATCAAGACCAACTGAACATACAGACAACCCAAAAACATTCATACCAACACACTGGCACCATTCCAATATACTGTATACATATAACAAAAAGATTATATGTATACATGGATATACCATAAGAAGAATTGTATCATGGCCACAGAGTAATAAAAATAAATCTAATAAATAGATCAATAAATAAATCAATTACTTGTTCAAGGAAAATGGATGATTTAACTGGCTACTCTCACCATTCACAGAAGCAAAGTAATACACAACTGGTACTGTTTTCAAGTCACTATAACAATAAAGATTTAGACCAGTATAGCTCTCGGCTATAGGCTTATTGGTCGATTCTTCTAGCTTTTAACATGTATCATCTGCAATCTTGTACTTATCATCGTCAAAATCATCAACATCATCACCATAACCTCCATGGACATGGCATTTCTCTTCTCAGAACAGTACTTAGCGCTGGCATTGTGGCACTGGTCTTTGCTCAAATGTCATTTCCATTAGCAGCCATTCCTTTACCAGTTGACCTTTAAACTCTAACCTCATTCATGTTCCCTTTGTCCCCATCAGAGACTCTCTCAGAACAGTTGCCAGGCAACGACAATGTCCCGCGCCCCATGCATGCACAGGTCCAACGTTATAGCACCAACCATGTCCTGGGACTCCCAGTCTCCCAGTGTTTCCCACTTGCCTTGCTCTTGGTCACGTCTCTACGCATTAAAAGATGCATCAAGAGATGGAGAGCCACAAGTGGAGCCTCCCTATCAATGGGAAGTCTGAATTGCACTACACAGTAGTCTCGTACTCTGTCACCTCTTTGGGGCTGCTGAGGCTGCGGTACTGGATCCGTGGCGTCACTGGAGACGTGTTTTCTAGCACCAAGATGGTCTTCCTCAACCTGCGGTCGATGAAGTGTGCGTCCCAGGCAGGGTAGTTCTTCCTTGGAAGGTCTATGCGAATCACTGGACCCTCAGTTTTGGGTGTTCGAGGGGAAGGTACCGGAGGCACACTTGGTGGCCTCACCTGGAACACGGGCAGGCAACTGTCCCGGTCCCCAACCCCTGGCTCCCGCTCCCCACCCGTAGTCCTTTGTAGGGTTCTTGGGGGACTAGTGACCACATCTGGTTGGGGTAGAGGTGTTCCAAGGTCACCCATTCCCCCTAATCCTATGACCCCCATCCCTTCCTCTACACAGCTCCACTGGGTCCCGAGAATAGGGCCGTCTGGATGGAGCAGACAGTAGTAGACGAACATGAAGAAGGTTCCCAGGGCATAGCTGCACACCACCACACACACAATAATGAGTGCATAGAAGTCTGAGGTGTGCGGCCCTCGGTAGACATACCAGGCCCCTGTGAGTGCTGCATTCTCCACCAGGATCACGCAGTAGTAGACGCCCAGACGGAAGCGTGCCGGCCCTTCCTTGACGTTGAACCAGCAGAAGATGTAGATGATGCCCACCACCATATTGTAGATGATCTCCTCCCACTTGGACATGCAGAAATCCGTCTCACCTTGGATGATCCAGAAGGTCATGGCGCACCAGTGCGCTACGATGAAGATGCCAAAGTAGAGCTGGAAGACGGAGGCGAAGAGCGCAAAAGCGATGGTGCGTGCACCAATGGTGAACAAGTGCCACAGCATCTGCACAATCACCGCCTTGTAGGACATGGGGAGCTTGTCGTCACGTGAGTCGCGAAGGACCTTCTGATAGGAGGCGATCATCCAGGCCAAAGAGACCAGAGAGGCCGAGGCAGAAAGACCTGCTCAAGCAAGAGAGGAAAAGAAAATAAGCAACATTGTCTTGGTGCAAAAAAAATCATGATGCATTGATCTGAAGGTTGCGATTCAACAGCATCATTTTTTTACAGTTCCAATCATTGTAATATTCAATAAAGTATACAGTTTGTGCTGAAATAATATGACTATTTTCAAATGTACAAATCCTTGGTGCATCATTTGTGTTGTGTATATTTCACCACTCTGCAAAACCTCAAGTTATATTTGTGCAAACAATAAAAGCGAATCAAATCGAAGTGAATTCATGAACCACTGAATCATTTTCTAAAGAACCACAATTGTAGGGAGGTCACAGATTAACACCACTAATTAGAAGTTTATAAGAGCTTCAGAACATAAAGGACACGCAATCTCAGCCACAAAGACATGCTTTGTTCGTTTCATTAAATATGCTGTAAATGAATAGTCGATTGCCATCTCGGTCTTATCACTATTTAAACTTAATTTGTCCTGTGGTGCTAAATTTAAAACCTAATCAGAATCATTATGAACAAAAATACACTTGCGCATTCTCAGAACCCCACCCCTCAATATTTAATTAGATCTGATGTGATTCATTGCTAATTGGACATGCGACTGAATTATTAATGGAAGAACAATGAATAATTCATGCATTAAATGATGTCTTTCACCGCTGGTGGCTCATGACATGCAAATCGGTGAATATTTCCTACTCTTTGAGTGATAGCAGTGAGGCTAGTAACTCTTTAAAAGTGTTACGCAACATTAAAAACGCCCATTACGCATGGATACGGCGGGCTCTCTTTCAAGCGGCGTCAAGTGACAGGGGACGCCTGAATCCACAGCTGAAATTCTGAAGCGTTTGTCGTGTTTGCAACTCTTGCTTTAAGGTTTAAGTTGTATTTCAGAGAAGGCTTAACACCTACAGAGACAACAAACCATCACTCTGCTCAGCAAATGCCTGCAATGATGCCTCCCAGGAGCATAAACACACACACAGACTGTTTATTGGTTTGACAGACAAGATACTTTATATTTTGTTTACAGGTACCCCGGGGTATGCAAGAGAGTAAGAGAGTGAACAGGTGAAATGTGTGTGTGAGTGGGAGAGGGGGAGAGAGAGCGAGAGTGAGCAGTGGTGAACTCCAGGGCTTCTAGAGGGCTGATGGTATCACTGAGATCAGCTCTTTAATACATCTAGTCTGTTTGTCTGTTTACCTGCAAGGTCCCTACAGACATCCTTTGTTCTACTGCTGTTGTCCCTTGCTATCTACAGAGAGACACACACATACACCCACACGCTTATCTTTGACATTGACTTCTATATTACTTTTGTGTACTGCTAGCCAGTGGCAGCACCTGACCTGAAATTCCAACAATGTTTTCATATTTTTGCATTATACAATCACTGAGATGGACCGATACCACCTTCTTCTCTTTCCATATGGCCCAAGTATAGGCCAGTGTCTGATGCGTAAGTGTAGGCCAATACACATCCAACCCAACTAACACATATATTTGTCTTGATATTTGATGCAATTGCCTTTTACTTGTTGAATTACTTATTAGAAAAAATATATACACACACTTACTATGTACATTGGTATGTACTATTAGTAATAAGAACTATGTTTAATCGAGCAATCCATGGTCTGTATATGTAAGTACTCAGCAGGTTTATCTGGCTTGGTTGAAGCATAGGGCCACTACCGAGTGATACAGATGACCGATGAGGCACACCGCAGGCGGGGTTAGTGAACTGTAGTCTGGCTAGCAGGCTGCTATGCTAGCTAAAGGCTAAATCAAGACTAAAGGCTATCATTATGCTGGGAGTACAGTGGTTCCCTTGACCTGGACTAACAATAACTAACACTAACTCAGACTGTAAGTGACTACACAGCGGCAGATAAGTGATTACTGAAAGAAGCCAGTCTCAGACATTTATGTTGAGAGGCGCATGTATCAATGCGTCAGAAATTGCTTAGTGGTGTTGTTCATGGTATTGTTAACCCCATTGCCAATACTGCAGTTACCAGAAATGCTTATGCCCAGGGCCCAAAGAACAAGACTATGGTTCCTACTTGTCTACACACATGCACAGAGACAATAAGGAATCTTGATGACAACCTTTTCACCTCTCTCAGCTTTTAATTGTATTTCCTTCAAATAATTAAACAAATGTCCCATCAACTGCTGAACCCAGTCATTCTACACATCAGGTCTCTCTCTCTCTCTCTCTCTCTCTCAGCTCATTCAGACTAGCAGAGCTTATAATTAGCACAAACTGATAGCATTAGCTGCTGTTTTCCCACGCATGCTCTGTTTGGGCCTCACACTCTCTGTTTCCGTCACTCTGGTGGAAGGTGGCGCCTATCTTAATGAAATCAACGGGCAGGACTCCACTGACATTAGAGCTGCATCTGAAGAGAAAGGGACAAAATGCAGACTGGAGAAACTAGCTGCCAATCTGGTGAAAGAAATAGCATGCAAACCTGGTTATCTAGATGAGTTTGGACCCTCACAGACAACTATAGGCCCTTTTCACAAAAAAGCGGAAACACGCGCGGTAGGGTAACGCTAGTTCCGCTAAACAGTAAACAGTGATGGCAGAGTCCAAGAACAAGAGCTTTTGCAGTGTACCAAGGTGTTCGAACTCAAAACAAAAGCAGCCGTATCTCAGTTTCCATGGCTTTCCGGCTGACGGCGAGCAAAAGAAAAAATGGGTGCGTGCGATAAGGAGAGATGAAGGGGTAAACTTTGTGATTCGGCGCGGGAGTACCTTTGTGTGCAGCCGGCACTTCACTGCTGCGGACTACGTAGAGGGAAGCTCGCAGCTGAAACCGGGTGCTGTTCCCACTCGGTTTCAGTGGAACAACTTTCACGTCCCCCCTCATAAGCTGTCAGCGTTTGAAAGAGCAAGCTCTCGACGTTCGTCCACCGGAGACGGAGGTTGTGGAAACCTTTTGCGCTCAGGATCATGACTACGCAGCACGCCCTCCTGCCGGTATGTATGCGTGTTTACCTATTTGTCTCTAATCGCTATTCAAAACGAGCTGGTTAAATTGGTAGACCAGCTTAGATTTTGACGAGCACGGGTATGAAACCGAGTGGGAACAGCACCCGGTTTCAGCCGCGAGCTTCCCTCTACATAGTCGGCAGCAGTGAAGTGCCGGCTGCACACGAAGGTACTCCCGCGCCGAATCACAAAGTTTACCCCTTCATCTCTCCTTATCGCACGCACCCATTTTTCTTTTGCTCGCCGTCAGCCGGAAAGCCATGGAAACCGAGATACAGCTGCTTTTGTTTTGAGTTCGAACACCTTGGTACACTGCAAAAGCTCTTGTTCTTGGACTGTGCCATCACTGTTTACTGTTTAGCGGAACTAGCGTTACCCTACCGCGCGTGTTTCCGGAAAAAAGAATGCGGAAGTGTGAAAAGGGCCTATTAAGGCTAAGCTAACTAACAGAACCCAGTCCAACTAAAAGAAGCTTCTGCTTTAAAGTTCAGATTGAAACAAAAGCTGATTCAGATCCTCTGAGAGGTAGAAATAGTTGTCAATGTGTTCAGCCCATTCTTAGTTCATAGCATTGTTTTCTTACATACTGGTGTGAACAGGGTGATGCCTTGGCATCATATCAGGTGAAATGAGCAAACATTTTCTTCCAGTCTTTGAAAGTGTTTATGAGTGATACATTATATGGACAAAAGTATTAAGACACTTTCACGTTATAACCAGGAGCTCTTATGACATAGGAATTATTATGGAGTTGGACCCACTTTTGTAGTTATAACAGCTTCCACTCTTCTGGGAAGACTTTCAACAAAATTTTTGAGTGTGTATGTGAGAATTTCTGCCTAGTCATCCAGAGGAGCATTTGTGAGGTCAGATACTGATTTTGGATGAAAAGACCTGGCTCGCAATCCTAGTTCATCCCAAAGGTGTTCGACAGGGTTGAGGTCAGGGTTGTGCAAGCCAAACTCACCCAACCATGCCTTTATGGACCTTGCCTTGTGCAATGGGGCACAATCATGCTGAAAAAGAAAAGGGTCTTCTCCAAACTGTTCCCACACAGTTGGAAGCATACACTGGCCTAAAATGTCTTAGTATGCTGAAGCATTAAGCTATATCTGTTCTGCATTTAAGTGGCCTCGACCGACACCTAAAAAATAACCCCATAGTGTTACCCCTCCACCAAACTTTACAGTTGGCACAATGCAGTCAGGCAGGCAATGTTCTGCTTGCATTCCACAAACCCAGACTGGCCCATAAGACTGCCAGAGTTCCACTTCTACACCATCCAACGCTTGGCATTGTGCTTGGTGATGTAAGACTTACATGCAGCTGCTCGGCCAAAGAAAACCCATGTCATGAAGCTCCCCGTTCACAGTTTTGTGCTAAAGTTAATACAGTTATTAAGCAGATCAATGGTGACATTTGTGCACTATGTGCCTCAACACTTGCTCTGTAACTCTATGTGGTCTGTAACGTCTTGGCTGAGTTGCTGTGCTACTAAACGCCTTCACCTTTCAGTAATACCACTCATACTTGATCATGGAATGTCTAGGGGGGAAGAAATTTCACAAACGTACTTGTTGCAACAGTGGCAACCTATTACAGTACCACACTCAAATTCAGTGAGCTCTTTAGAATGACCAATTCTAACTGTTATGCTGCTTGATTTGATACATACCTGTGGCAAAGGGGCTGAATGAAACACCTGAATTCAATGATTAGCAGGTGTGTCCTAATACTTTTGTCCATGTAGTGTAATTTTACTTGCCTGGATATAATTTTTGCAGTGCACTGTAAAGGGTCAGGGGTTATAGCTGGATAGACAGAGAGAGGCACAAACACACAGTGTGGCCAGTGTGCTCACTGATGTGGAAATGATCCACACTACTATTCTCTGTGTGTTCAGTCTTGCTCCAGATAGACTCCATCTCCCACTTCACCCCTCCACCCTCCTGTCACCTTGCAGCATGGAACACATTGTTAAGTCATATGACAGTGCACAGTGTGGTGCGTACAGCGGTTTGTTTTATTCATTAGAGGTAAATCTCTCAGTCTCCCAGATGAATAAGTCCTGATCAATACAGTCACACAGGTGCTATGTCTTTCGGTCTTCTCTTGGTTCTCTCCTCCTTCTCTCTAGCTTGGTTATTATGCATGCTCAGCAATATCAACTCGTGTACAGACTGCTTTCTGGTAGTATGTTTAGGATGTCACGCTTGAAGGGTAGAATATGCTTGCTGTGTTTCATGATGCTAAGCTGAAGCAGACGCTGAGGGGTTATGATCATGCGTGAATGTGGGTGTATGTTTATGTAAGAGTATATGTTCTCACCCTGCAGGATGCCATGTTGCACTAGCACTCAAAAGTCTGGAAACACTTGTCATATTAATAATTACTGTTATTTCATTCAATTTTAACCGCTCCCAATGTTTTACTTATTCACTTGTGAGTAGCTGTTGTACAAAAAATGCAATGTAGAAACATTTACCACCATTCCACCGACAACCCCAAATCAGAAAAAATTGGGACAACATGAAAAATGCAAATTAAAAAAAGAGAATACAGTGTTTCTTATGCATCCATTTCTGCATTTCAGACCTGCAACACATGCCAAAAAAGTTGGGATGGGGTAATTTAGGGCTAGTAATGAGGTAAAAAACTAAATGATGATGTGATTCCAAGCAGGTGATGTCAACAGGTGATTGTAATCACGATTCAGTACAAAAGCAATATCCACGAAAGGCTTAAAAATTGCAATAAAACATTTGTTGAAATGTTTAATACCAATGGTCCTCAAAAAGAAAGATCGGAAGGGATTTGGGTCTCCCTCTACTGTGCATAATATCATTAAACAATTCAATCAGAAGGAATTTCAGTGCGTAACGTAAGCTGTAATCACCCGTAATCGCCAATCCTCATAGCTGATATAACCACATGGGACTTGGCAAACCTTTGTCAAACACTACAATACGGAGTTACATTTACAAATGGCACGGTTTGCGCAACTTTACCTTATGTTAACCATTTCCTGAAGCGGTGTTGACTTCTCTGGGCTCAGAGGCATCTGTGGCATTGCATACAGCTGTGTTCTACATTCTGTATATGCATTTATTTTTTATAGTTCAAACTTGTACAGCATAATCATAACTGTATCCATGTTTCTGCAGACTTGGCTTCTTATTAATGAAACGCGTGATTCCAAAGTTTTGAATGGTAATGTCCAATGATGCTGAGCTGCATTGCACATACTCACTGCAGGTGCGACAGATGTTAAAGAATGCTTGCTGAAAATCATATATAGGTGGATATATGTACGTGTGTTTATGGATTCTCACCCTGGAGGCTGTCATGGATCATGATGCTGAGCTGCAGCCCCAGTTGAGATGAAATGCATGCAAAAGTATGTGTGTGTATGTGTATATATGTGTACGCCACAGGAGCAGTATGCCATGGATCATATCGCAAAAGAAACTAGCTAGAGCCTCTGTGTGTGTATATGTTAGGGGTTGCACAACTGCAATTTTTTTTACCAATCAACTACTTATCATTTATCATAGATAAAGACCATTCTCAGAATCAGACACTTCCCACCCACAGAGCTCTAAGATCAGAATCTTCCCTCTCTTAGCTAGCCACACTTGACATCACACTATCAGTCCAATGGGAAACAATCTTTATCAAGCTATACCTTAACTAATCAACACTAAGATACAGGTACGTTTTCTGCATGCTGTTACAAAAATGAGCCTTTTCGTGCCAGGTTTATTCACCAGATTGAAAGTGGTCACAAGGGTAAACAAGATATCCTTGGGCGTTTGCTGACAAGCATACCACTTTGCTACCAGCAGCACTGTCTTTGTTGTAGTACCGGTTTGATAATCACTTGTACCTACAGGTCATAAACAACAGTCTGTGTCTGGTTGTTTAAATGGCTCGTCCCTGTTCCGAGGCCAGCTTTAACGTCCTTGGCCAGGTCGGGCATTTCACCAGAGACCTGTGCACTCTGACGTACAAATCCTCTCTGCAGCACAGAGCTCAGATAAACTAATAATAAATAATATTATGAATTATATTAAACAAACCAATAATACACTTTTTGTTTAATTTTCAATTTACAAACAACTGATGGTAAATCTGAATAATAATAGTCTGATTCTAAGTATTATCTTGGCCCTGAGACAAAACATTCCAACATTCCTCGCTGACTCAGATTTGTAACAGTCGGCAGGGATCCAACAGGGCAGAAAATCAATGCAAATATCATACAGCCTTGTTTTAATAACTGTTTGTCTCATTAATAAGCCTTGGAATAAACCATAAAACCATCATTCTCATAACTGTAATCACACATAACTGTAAGTGTAATGGACCTCCGGCAAGCGCTCGACTCTGAGACTGTATTTCAGTAGTCTTACACACATGGTTCACACTGGAAACTGATGGAAATGATTTCTAGTCATTCCTAATGCATGTTTACTAGATTTTCACTCTGCAACACTGCAGTTTCTAAAATCAGGGCCTGTCTTCAACTACTCGACAGCTGCCCACAGCGCCGACTAGTGGGTCTGTGTGTGTGCACGTTTGTGTGTGTTCACTCACCCTGCAGGGGCAGTATGTGTCTACTGTGGATCATGATGCTGAGCTGCAGCACTAGCTGGGGTGCACTCTTCAGGAAGGCTTCCAGTAGCCTCAGCATGTTGATATCAGCCGTCTCGAACATCAGACGCCAGTAGCAGTGACGGTGGCCCGGCTCTGCGTGCCACCGGCTCTGCACACCCAGGTACAGCGTGTGGACATACCTGCGTGCACACACACACAAACAGAATAAAGGCCTGAGGTTATCCATGGTCTGACACTGTGGCTCTTGTATCACTGCCAGTAGTAGTGATGGTGGCACAGCTCTGTGTGCCACCGGCTCCACATGCCCAGGTACAGCATGTGGACATACCTGTGCACACACAAACACACACACACACACACAAACAGGATAAAGGTCTGAGGATATCCAGGGACCAACACTGCGGCTCTTGTGCACAGTGGGGTCTTACTCTGTCTTGAAAGTAGAGAAATTCTGTCAAAGTTGTGTTTTCTAAACATTGTATGTTATATTTGTGTTTTTAAGCAGCTGAGGAAATATTTTATGATCTCTTAAATTGTTTTGCTGTGTTTTTGTACATTTTGTTCACTATTCTGAAAAAAAAGTGCTTTAATCTGTCAAATTAGGATGCATTTTTCCATAACACCAGGTCATGGCACCAGTGCTAAGCTAAAGACACCAAACATGTCTTGTCTGGTCGACTGCATCTGGGGTAAGTGGACAATTGTGTAAATCTGATTTTTTGCCAAACCCTTCTGTTAAAGTGGGCAGGGAGCTGAATAGATGCGATAACAGTGCACTGACACTCTTCACCTGTCAGCAGCTTTTACAGACAAGGAGCAGTAGAGGACAATCTGATCACCCTCATTCACACACACACACACACACACACACACACGCACACACACGTTTGTCTCTATGAATTGTAGGGCTATTACATAGACTTCCATTCATTTCCTGGGGACTTACCCAAACCTTAACAAGAACTACTACTAACCTAACCCTAACCTTAACCTTACCCTGACCTTAAAATTGGATGCTTTACATTGCTGAGACCAGCTTGTGGTCCCCACAAGGACGAAAGGCATATGACCAGTCATTTGGTCCCTAAAATGTGGCATAAACCTGATACACGCACACACAATTGCTGTAAAGCTCAGCACCACCGAATGTGCTGTGGATTCAGAAAGAGGTACAGAATTTCTCTCTCTCTCTGTCTCTCTCTCTCTCTGTTTCTCCCTCTCTCGTCTAATGTTGAACCAGCTTCAGGCAAGCTGCATTATCTGAAAGGCTGCAGAAGGGGCACTGTGCCATCCTCTAGCTGATAGGCTGCAGTGGGAAAAATCATGGGCCATGCTAGCGTCTGATAGGTCCAGTCAAGGAGATTCTGTGTCATGCTTCTCTCTGATAGGCTAAAGAGTTTAGGGGAAACTGGGCTTACATGGAACTCTATGGGAGATTTTAATGTGATCCTCTGCCAGGCAGCACCAGTTAACTCCACTGTGAGTGCAGGCGCATGTGCGAATTAGCCCACAGAATATGGCTCCAAGAGCATCATCCAACGACTTAGAACAAGAACATTTCACATTCAAAACAGCCAAAACACTAAGCTAAAATATGTGTGCGTGTGTGTGTGTGTGTGTGTGTGTGTGTGTGTGTGTGTGTTGTTCACAGGCCTACAGGAGAAGACGGGCATCGAGCCACCGACTCTCCATTCTGGATGAAAAGACTGCATTAATCATGACGTCTCCTCTGCTCACAGGGCATACGTGGTTTAAAGTGGTAAAACGGTGGAAATTCGAACAAACAGATGGAGCCATAATCTACTTTCTCCAAGCCTGTGTCTCAATGACACCCACTCACAGCCAGTCAATTACTTAAAGCAGTCGTCAACCGGCGGACCACGGTCTGGATGCAGACATTTCTGACTGTAGCAAGTTTTTTCAGCAATTTCAGTGCAGCCCCACTTCCTCCAGTCATGGTTATAACGGATCTCTCTATGGGTCTTGAGAGAGCTAAATTAAATAACATAATTAGATACAGCAGAGAAATGCTAAAAGAGGAAGAACAGCAAAACGCTTGCCATTAGATTCCCAGTTCTTAACTTCTTTTTATCATTCAACACAGAATGCTGCAAGAGCAGACTGTACATAATGCTAGCAGCAATGGTGTCCACTTCAGTGTTGGTATAATTACTCAAAAAATGTATTCATTCAATTTACTTATCCCTTCATTCCATCGGTTAATGTTAATGTTACTCTCTACTAAATTATCTTTTTGCTTGTTTTGTCAATATATTGAGATAATCTTCTCAAAAACAAGAAAAATACATTGAAATCACTTAGAGCACCTTAATAACCGCAAAGTGAGAAAGCGTAGATACAGTATATCAACTAGATTCAAGATGACCTAACTTGCAAAGATCTTGTTTGCATTAGCCCAGAGCCTAACTGTGCCTCCAGTACAGTACTGTGTACCAATCACTGTTTACTAGTGATTGTTTACCACTGTCTACCAGTTTAGTCACTGTTTACCAGTCTTAATAAACTAGACCATAATAAACTAGTGGGCTTGGTCTCATCTTAGTCTTGACCTCAGTTGGCTTCATCTTTGTCTCAGGGTAAAGGGGACTTTGAAATGGTTCTTGGTTACAGCCAAATGCTATGAATCCATCTGAGGTAACTGGAAGCTGAGTTATTATTGGATATCACCAAATCCATAATAAACACAGCAAATGTCTTTCTCTGCCTCAGGGTACAGGCTACATGTCCACTGCTGTATTTCCTCCAACAACATTTGTCATATTGAAAAATAACCTTTGCTTAAATGTTTACTGTAATGATTTTTAGCATTAAAATTCAAACATATTACATACATAATATTGTATATTATTCAATGTTATGATTTACAAAAAAATAATAATATATACATACATATCTGCTTTGGTGTTTTTATTGACCACCAGCCAATGCTCATAAGATTTAAAAATTCTCATCAAATCATAAAATGAATTCTAAATGAAACAATTTATTACGATACATCAATAATGAATGCTTAAGCATTTAAAGACACCTTATTTTAGCTAAACAGACTGTAAAAAAGAATGTACTTTGTTTTATCATATCCCTGCTCATATTAAAACAATAGAACACAATCTGTTGTTTAAAACACAGACATTTCTTGTTTTCCCACATCTTTGGATGAAATGTAATAACTTTAACTCCTCTAAGAGCTCAGACACGTCAAACTGACACAAAGAAATGTGCCAACTCAGGCCGACTGGTGAACGCCTCCTACAAACTCACTGTCTCTGGACTCCAGTGAAAAGTTCCTCTTAAAAAGATCAACACCAACCTACGAGCGCTACCACAAAGCCATTTCGGAATTTCTAAAGTGTGTATGTGTGCCAGTAGATGGAACTTAACACACACTGGCAGTGTGGGTTGACAAGCAGCAGCAAATCCGTAACTCCTGTTTTTGTGGAAAGCCAGTAGTAGTGGGGGATAGACAAGAAGGAATTCTTCCTCAGGTAACGGTTTCACCGATAGGTCCCAACTACTATGGATAACACAACATACAGTATGAACAGTGTAAAACATGCTAATGGGATCCTCTTACCTGACTGTCTCCTGTCAGTAATCTCCTGCTGTACAGTCAGTTACAAATAGAGTTAACCCTCTCAATGTCAATCATGTTGTATACAATGTCAAAGGACATTATACATTGAAGAATAAATCTCAGGAACGCGACATGCTAGAGATGATGCTGATGCCTTGGATTGAGTAGGTCAACCAATCAGAGGCTGTATTTCTGACTTGTGGACAGAGCAACACTAACCTTCCACGCAAAATAGAAGTAACTCTTGGTTCAGGAGATGTTCGATATCCTTTTATGCTGCATTATGGCAGCGTTGACACAAGAGGGTTAATGTTAGTTCAGGTTGTCATTGAGGGTGTGAAGGGAGAGATATGGAAGGAACCTTCAGTCTTTTGGGGTAATAATAGCTTTTAACCTTGATTTAGCCTTTGACATAGCAGCCTGTGAGCTGGGACGCCACTAGAACCACTTTTAGTGCACCTTCATCAGTCAACGTCCTCATCTCATGGCCTTTTGCTTCAACCAGGAAGCCGGGAAATCTACCGTTTGCATGAATGATTGTAAAATCAAGCAAAGTCTGTTGCTCAGAAATGTAGCAAGAGTGAAGGAGATGCATAAATGAGGCAAATGCAATTTAGATGTGAAGCAACATTCAGCATCATCTTTGCTGGTCTAGAGAAGCTGCAATGTGCACCTGAGATGAAAGAGGGCCCGATAAATTAGACTGTGAGTGTACAAATCTTGATAGCCACTGTTAATAGCTTGAGACAGTTTAAAAAACAAAGGTCAGATCATGGCTTAGGTGGTCCCCCCATTCTAAGGTCCATGAACTGTAACATAGTGTCAGCAGCAGAAAAACACTATTAGAGAACTTTAATTAGACATTATTGATTTTTCCATAGTAAGTCCTGGTTGTTATTCAGCCAGTCTCCTAAGCTAGTCCAGACAAGCTAGCTCAGTGAAAAACTGTGTTTGTTTTGTTTTCATGTGTGTGTGTATGTGACATGTGCACTAATTATGACCTCTGTCCCCGCTGGGTAACATGGAGAGTGTTTCAGGCTGAGTCACCATCATCTCCCTTTCACGCTGTGCAGTTCCCAAAACAAACAAACAAAACTCCTAATATCTACTGCAGGAATGTGTGTTTACCTTGCATTCTATTAATGTGTCTGAGACATGCTGTGTCAGGAGGTTGCTGACTGAGCACAGTTACTGGACCCTCCTGGAGGCATATGTGGAGGCATATGAGATTTTTAATGATGTGAGAAAGACTTTTCATATTTACTAAATAATAGACATTAGATATGATATATACTATTTTTAGATTTACTAAAATAGTAGGTTTGATCGTAATTAATTATATTGCATACTGCCACTCCTACATGGCTCTGGCATCTATCTATCTATCTATTGCTTTGATTCATTAACAATATATGATTATAACTGAGTCACTCTGTGCATGTGTTTTCTCTTTTATATATATATAGGAAACCGGATTGAGAAATCTTGTGACAACAATAATGATGTAAACTGATAATCAAAGAAATGATGTATTCTTGATGGAAAGTTTGGAAATAATGGTATTTGATAAAACCAAGCTGGTGGGATTTGGAAATTTTGGTGGGAAATGTAAGGGGTATGACACAATTTGCAAGGGGCAAGAAGACGTCACATGATCACCCTCCTTACCCCAAGAAAAAGTATAAGCATGGTGTAGTTTATGAAATAAATAAGTTGCTGCTGGCTCAACTCAAAATTATTGCTTGTTTGATTGAGAAGCCTTTATCTTCAATAAAAAGAAGAGTACCCATTTCTGACAATCCTGGTGGTCAAAAAAAAAAGTTATTTTTGAGGTTAGTGTTAACTTTTGTTACCACACATACATATTATGGTGTCTTTACCCCACATTGTACAGCTTGACTTATTGCTACTCATTTTTGGTTCCAGCTACTTTGTTACCACTGCAGATTTAGTACCCCTTCGTGTGGTTGTCAACACAAAGGAGACAAACTTTGTTCAGAAGCGAATGATGGCAGCAAGACAAAAACTGCTAGAAAAAAGGCAAGTTTGGAAAAAAACAAATCAGAGTTTAGAAAACGAGATTCTGGTTGATGTTGAAAGATTGTGGTGCAAGAGGGTACACTAACCTGGTAGTTAGTGTTAGCATAAGTGTTTAGAGTGGAAAAGTGGTTGTAGTGACGATTCTCTCTGACTAATCAGTAGTATGCAGTGTTTTTACATCACCTCTCTTGGAACCTTTATGTTGGTGACACCAAAATTAGTACCAGGTAGCAGGTTTATTTAATGGAAAACCAAAAAAAGAGTTGAGATGGAAGAGCAGCTTTAGAGCCAGTGTCCCTCCACTGACCTATCTAGAGACCCTCCATCAGGGTAATCACTAAACTGGCTTTACATGGTAGCTATGCAGCAAGTGGGGCGCTAAGGAGGCGGAAGCACCCACAGACTTCAGGATTGCAAGTGCTAAAAATACTACTACCAATAAAGAATGCATATGTTTACATTTTACTTTAATATATTTTAAAATCTACAGTGATTCAGTGAACATCATACAGAGGAGACGGAGATGTCAGATATGTACTAAAAACCCAATCTAAAAACCCAAATCTTGTTTCGCAGAACAAAACTTCACATGAAACTTCATTCGACTTTCAATGATCATTTTTAGCTTGGTGAAAAGTTAAAACAACTTACCAAGTCAATATTTTTTAAGTCATTTCTGTTGGTTTGTTTACAATGAAATTTTGTGTAAAGGCATATGCTGTACTAGGTATTTTGTTCTGACAACAGCAATATATACAAATGACCATACAGCTGCATGAAGTAGCTCTATACCAAAGTTCCTATGGTCAAACTGCATGTTTTTTCTGATTTCTGGAGTTAAAATAAGTTACACATCATCTGCATGGTAAAACCTTTGCATGTTGTAATATGCAATTACCTCAATTACAATTTGGAGAATTTAACATATTGGAAGATAAAATGTAACCTGTGCCAAAGTTATGGCCCATTTTATATTTGACATTTATATTTTATTTTTTTCAAAATATTAAATTCAGCAAATAAATAGAAATTGTGAAAAACACAGTATGCTGCAAGAACGTATCATCGTGTCTTAGGAGTAGTGAATATTGCCAGCAGAAGTTGAAGTACACAAACCATGTAAAAGTACATGATCAAAGCAGAGATACCAATAAAATATACCAAATTACCAAGGTAAAATATTCCTCCAGTAAAAGTAGAAGTTCCTCCCTTTAGCCCTCCACTTGAATAAAAGTAAAGTAGATGATTTATTATGGTTCTAAAGTCTTATTATCATTTCTGGAACAAGACTCTAACTCATTTTAGATGAAGAGACTCTAGTGTCACTCTTATACACCATTCTTTTAATAGAATGTCATTACAGTCTGACACTGATGTCTATTAAAATGATCATAAGCACAAAACACTGAAGGAGAACAGTTTCCATTAGCTAGAACCAAGCTCTGTCCAACAGTTCAAAACAAGCTCAAAACAAAGTGAGTTGATTGGTAAGCTTGTTTCAAAATTCTTTTATTGTGACATGGTTATGGTTTTAGGCACAAAATAGTCAAAAGAATGACAGATTTGGTATAATGTAGTGGAGTATAAAGTAAGATATTTATCTTTGAAATGTAGTGGGGTAAAAAGTACAAAGTCCCCAAAACTGGAAATACTACAGCAAAGATACACAAAAACCTACTTAAGCACAGTAACCAATTACATTTACTCCATTAATGTCCACCACTGATCCCTTGTGATATTAGAAATATGGTACAAATGGTGAAATTTTACTTTCTCAGTGAAAGAAATGAGATATTCTGTCAGAAGAGTGAACTGTCAATTTGCCAGATTTATATTTGTGAGTAGATGAGAAGATATTACATAATGATTTGAATTTGATGAAAAGTTTTGTTAACTCACAATGTAATTAATTATTAATAACTTCATTATGGAACTTGAAAAGTATAATAAAATTAGTAACCCTTGACATCTCAGGGTTAAACTGTGTGTGTATGTGTGTGTGTATATGTGTGTAATGAAAGAGACATACAGAGAGAGATAAAGAGAGAAGTGGGCCACTACACTACGTGAAAGTGTTACAGAAATAGCAGATGTGTTATTCCAGTCTGACCTGATCAAAGAGGGAGATTGAGTGCATTGTTTTACTACACACATAAACAGTGGATCTGCTCCGCAAACTCAACCCACAGAACATCAATCGACCGGCAAAATGAACATCTCCAAACACCAGAGTCAGAAGAATAGAGTGACTCACTGGAAGTGAAAGTGAAGCGTGTGCACCTGAAGATGAGAGAAGCATGTGGAGAAATGCTGCCTGTGCCGTGCTGTGTTGTGATTATCAGGACTATCTAAAACTATTGCAAGAATTTCTGTCATGCTTTTATCAAGCCTCAAACAGTTTACCCTTCATGAAGTTAGCTGTTGAACTTCTGCCATTAAATGGCCCATACTCTACAACATTCATACCTTTATCTGTTCATATGCAACTACCTGTTGTCCAGTACAGTCCTCAGGAATGTATGGAACAACAGAATGATTTGGAGCCTTTAGAAGGTTTCAGTGATTTGTTTCCCAACAGGCAAAAACAGCATAACGTTTAATCGCGGAGCCAGCAGAAGGTAGTGTGGATGCCCCGGGCCATGCCCTTCAAGGTGCCCACGGATGTGACCAAAATCTAATTAATAATAATAATAATAACAATAATAAATATGATTTCTTTAAAAGATATAACAGATTTGACAGGTAAATGTTAATATGACTACAGTGATGTAAGTGGCAGAAGAGAAAGGGCTGCAGAGCATAAGACATGCATGATATGGATACCAGGCTGTGATGCCACTCATGCAAACTGTCAAGTAATAGTTAAGCAGCACTGAAGAGAAGAAAACAACAAAAGTCTGCTTGTTTAAACCTTGGTTTCACTTGCTTTTTCCCCCAAAACAATAATACGGGAGGTTTCGGGGTTTGATAGCAAATAAGAAAATGTGAGATGGAGGACGAGAACTTAAAATACCAAAAAGTAATTCTCTGTGGCATAAACAGAGTAATTCAGATCCCCAAAAGGGGCATCCATTTACACTCAAATAGCGTTTCTGTGCATCACTGAAAGGAAGGAAACCCACACTAGCGGGATCCCACTAATGCACATATGTTTACAGTGGCAAATTTCAAAAGAGGAAGCGAAACTGCTTCTTAACAACAGGCAAGGCTCAATGTTATTTAACACATGATTTTTACAGCAATCAGTTTATTTTACAAAAGGATTCTGGCTGAAGATAGTGAAGACAGTAGGCACAGGTAGACATGTCTTTGAGCTGACATATTTATTTTTTAAACAAACAGTAAAATCCCTAATGGCTGCTATGAGATATGGGCGTTTTGTACTTGGTGAGACCTTTTGTTTACAAACTGCCTGACTACACTTGAGAAGATGAGTTGGGAAGTGGGGAAATATTGTTCAATATTGCTCAAGCCATGTAGTTAGAGTTTATGAATAGTTGAAAATAAATAATTGACTACAACTTTCTTAAGCTGTAAAAGCTACCTTGCATAGGATTACGTGTAATAATAGTGCTGCACTGTAGAGCCCTGGACAGTCATACAAAAGTATATTCATTGTTGTGAAATTGCCATCAATCTCTGGGCCCACTCATCCATGTGGAAGGCACTCTCAACTAATTTGGGTATGAATTCATCCTTCATCATGTACACCAAATACATGCTGATTGTCTTCCCTGGGGTGAATGGGATCTTCCAGCAAAGACAATGCAACATGTCACACGGCTAGAAATTACCAATGACCAAGACTTCGAAGTACTACACTGGCCCCCTAGGTCCAGAGACTTGAACCCAATTGAGCATCCGTGGGACCACACTGATCGTCATGTTCGCTCTATGGATCCTCCTGATGCACCCTTCAGCAGCTGTGGGATACACTGCAGTCAGCATGACTCCAGATACCTGTGACAACCTACCAGACCTTGCTGAGTCACTCCCAGCCCGTCTAGCTGGGATATTAGCTGGTGGTCATAATAGAGTAAAAACAAGCACTTTCATTTGTCCCTCATAGGGCTGACTTTTAGTATGCTTAAGGTTTGAAGACGCTGCTCTTCATTTAGGAAGCTGTTTGGAGAAGCTGACCTACTTTGCTGGTGCGAGACTGTAGAAGGCGGTGGAGATGAGGAGAGAGATAGTAAAGCACTGCCAAGGTAACACGCTCGAGTCTAAGCAACAATTACACATTGTTCTCTTAAACAATGAAACAAATTAGCCAAGCAGAAAAAGACTAAAATATGCCTTAGTGTTGAGTGCGCTAACAAATTCATTATTTTCCACAATGAGTCAAGTTTAGTGAGACTTTGCAGTCTGCACTGAGTGGAGCATTCGTTCTTGGTGCCTCATGAAGCAGGACCACATGATATATGGGAGCGCATTTCTATCTTCAGGTGGGAAAGCAGGGGGTCTTGGTGAGGATATTTGAGCATGTGGTAAGGTAAGCTCTCGAGCTACCAACTGCATCAGATCAAAAGAGACTTGCAACCAAAGAAATGCAGAGAAATGGAGGAAGAGACAGAGAAAAACAGACAGACAGAATAATATAGATCTAGGAGTTTAGAGCGAACTGACAAAACAGCATGTGTTTGCATTCATACAGAAAGTTAATCCTTAGATTTCTAGTGTTTTGATTGTTTTGCTGTAAATTCCATAACATGATTGTAAAACTGTTGTTTTTATTTCTGATTGTTTGAACTAAACTGTTCGAGCAGTTTTTTTGCCGTTCATGCACCTCATTGTTATTTACTCATAAATACAAATATAATATATATTATATTAATATATATAAATATACACTCAATACAATACACAACACACTCTCACTACAACACATAACAGTTCACTCTTACTAGAGTATATTACATTATTCACTCTCACTACAGTACATTACAGTATTCACTCTCACTACAGTACATTACACTATTCACTCTCACTACAGTACATTACACTATTCACTCGCACTACAGTACATTACATTATTCAATCTCCTCTCAGGTCTTTCTGATCAAATTTCCCATGAACTGCCAGCTATGTATTGCTGAACAAACCACTACGCCATTCTCCTACTACATCCCTAACAGCCACACAGCTAACACCTCCTACCTATCAACCAGTCTACAGCTCATCCCACCTCATGTCCCGCAGGCTCCGGTCATTAACATGATTAATGCTCACATTGAGTGAGAATGAAGACTGGGAGGCAGTCCCACTCAGAACTCTCTCTCTCTCTCTCTCTCTCTTACAAACACACACTGCATATACTCTCGACCCAAAGTACTCGACTGCATTCAATGCAGGGCTTGCAACGCAGAGCACCACTCTGACTGGAATAGGGCCGTGTAAGGGGGAAACTCATTAGCATTCCCAAATACGGCTAATTACACCAAACGCACTGTACCAAAAAGCCAGAGAGGAGACAGCTGGGCCGGCTGGTGCAGGTTAAAAAGCCGTCTGGCTGGCTGTCTCTCTTTCGGTCATTCACTCACTCACTCCACCACTCACTCTGTTCTGCACTGTTAGAGGGCAGACATGCATACAGTACCAGATTAATGGCCATTTCCTGAGATACTGAGTGTTCTGTCTCTGAGCTCTTGCAAAGTAGTTTTAAAAACTACAGACATACAATTGCAGCAAATAGCAACAAGTTATTCGACAATGTAGGTTTCTCAGTAAACCCATTCCATATTTCTCAGAAGTGTTTTTATCGATGTGGCACAGAGTTCTATTCTCTTGTACGCTTCTGATGAAAGGCAGCCTTATTCAGAGAACTCATCTGAATTTAATTTAACTGCTGGACAGGAACCTGGTTAATGTCAGTTAGATTGCATGTCTGGTGTGCAGTTCAATGAAATGCTAAACTACCCTGAGAACTTTCTCAAAGCCTCACTCAAATTAAAGTGGAATAATGGAAAGGTGGTAATAACATCAGCATTTAAACATACTTAAGTACATGAAAGTAAAAAGCAATGATGATGTTTGGTGGTGTGTGCTGTGGTGACTAATGTTTGGCTGACCAACTTGATAGTATTTTGTAAATATAAACATACATTGTGAATCTGATCCCTGCAGCAGACCTGAAAAAAGTTGCACAACCAACCACAACAAGCAGGTGAACAGAAGATGGCGGAATCATGATTGAGAACAACAGGAGCTCCACCAAAGCCTCAAACTTCCAAACTTGGAAGCAAAACTTCACAAGAGAATTGTCAAACAGTTCATAGAGAACATTTCTCAAGTCTTTCACTACTATGCATGATATTGTGCAAAGAATCGAGGGAAATCTGTGTAGGGCAAGGCCAGGAAAATGGTTGAATTTGCATGAACTTTGAATCCTAGATTGGGAAACTGTCATGATACTGGGTTAAATATAACCACATGGGCTTGGGAGTACTTTGGAAAACCACTGTCATCTAACACAGTCCACTGTCATCAAGAAGTGAAACTCTGTTATACAAGGAAAAAGTCACACATTAATTCTCCAAGTGGAGAATTCCTCTTTGGGCCTGAACTCCTCTCAGACACACTGAAAGACTGTGGGCTGGGTCAGATGAGTCCATGTTTCAGGATGTTTTTGGGAGTTGATTGTGCCAAAGTGACCATCCAGAGTTTTATCAATGATCATCATGATATGGGGGCATCAGTGCCCATGGCATGGGTCACTAGAATATGTGTGAAGTTACCACTGACATGGAAGCATATAACAGGATTTTACAGAGATACCTGTATATACTGCCATCAAGACAATGTGTCTTCCCAGGAAGTCAATGGCAATTTCAGCTAGACTATAACAGTGTACTTTTGTGGACACAGAGCGTGTGTGCTTTACCGGCTTGCCTGCAGTCCAGACTTAAAACATGCCTCTGTCACAACTTTTTTGGAGTGTTACAGGCATCAAATTTAAAAATAGTTTCTATTTACAACATACAGTTAGACTGGTCAGTTTGGTCAATATTGGAAATATTTTTGTCTTTAAGAAAAGGTCCATAAGAATGAACAAAATGTAGATTCTTGTTTTTACGGTATATTACAAAATGTCTCAACACATCTGAAAATGGAATTCATAAATATGATATTTGTAAATATCAAATAATTTAAGTCAAATATCTGGCGTGTTGTGATACGAATTATGTTTGAATTGACCATATAACGAAAAAATGTGCAACACTCACTATACAACATTGACTTCTTTAATTAATTAAAAACATTATGTTTCAGCCCATACTTCCAGGCTTTCATCAGACCATTAATTTTACTGCAAGCAGTTTTACATTGTAATACTATTTTGTAATGTTTTACTAACAGATTTACAATGATCACTTGTGCAAAAGACATATTCACTAGTGAAAAGTAAATTTACTAGTTGTGTAAATAAAATGTGTAAGCTGAATTCCTTAGATTAAGAAAGAGGTAGCTTTGTTAAAAGATTTCTTTTTTTAATTTGCTCACTTTATACTTGGAAATATGAACCAAAGGCATGCATTCAAAAGTGTAAACAAAGATACATTTACAAAACTAAAGTGACAAGGAACAAAGACACCACAGACGCCACAAATTAATAACATCAGCACATCAGCTCTTTGTTGGAAAGCAGCTGTTGTCAATTACAGCTTTGAGACTACAGTAAGAAGCAATTAGCAGTTTGCAGCATTTTCATTTTCCTGCCTGCTCCTTCTGCCAAATCATCTTCAGTTCTCCAAAGTTACAAGTGTTCCTCTAATGGAGTGCGATTCAAAGCAGGAGACTGGCTAGACCATGCAAGCACTTTCACTCACTCTTTTTATAAAGCAATCTTCAGTTAGTTTTGTTGGTTTTGAGTCAATGTGTTGCTGAAACGTCTCCCCAGGATCAGTTTCTCACCCTCATCTCAGTTTCTCCTCATCTAATATCTACTGGCACATTCACTCCATTCATGTTTCCTCTTGATGATGTGTAATACCTCAGGACCGTGTGCACAGATGCAGCCTTGTATCATGATGCTACCACCTGCATCCCTCACTGTTCTTGGGATCACTATTCCCACCACACCTTTCTCCGAACATGACATGCTGAATTATTGTCAAAGACTTCTAGAATATTTTTTTCTGAACAGAATACTCTGTTCTGATTTGTCTAAATGCTTGTGTGCAAATTTTAGGTGCATATTTGTGTGCCTCATTTTAGCAAAGGAGTTTTGTGTGGGTTGGGGGAACAGAGATTATTGTGGTGCAGTTCATCACTGTTCTCTGTGTAACTGTTGTGGTAATGTGTTCTGTTTTTGCAGCATTAATCTAGAACTTGATTTTTTTTCTAAAACCTATTTCCATATTAAATAACAAATTAAACATATCTATTAAATTAAACATACATGTTCTATTCTATTATAGTCTGTTCTATTCTAAATATTATTGTTTATGTTTATGGGTACAATGGGTACAACATACTGTAATTTAATGTCCTGGATGAGCATTAAATACCAAAAACCAAAGTGTCTGAATTCTTGTTTCCCGTCACTGTCCTACCATATGGACAAATCAGCATTGTAGGCAGTTTAACTTGGTATAGATATGATTTAGGATAATTTAATAAAAACAGCAAATATAATTGCATTGAACTTGACTGTTGAAGTATTTAATTTCAGCAAAACTTAATTAAAGCATACATCTCCCAAAATACTACATAAGGTTAACACTTATTTACACTTACAGTATTCTCTGTCCCTGATCATTATATGTGTCATATTCTGAAGTTGCTCCCAATTCCCCACCTCACTGTCACACATGCGTTCATATAGGATGCTGCATCTGACACTATGAGTGAACTACTCCCTTTTTTCCTAGGAGGCCAGCCTAAAGCGAAACTGAAGTCTCGCTGAATTTTGATCAGTTGGAGGGGGTTCCTAAATTCAAAATCTGAAGTGTTTATATTGCAATTTAATGAAACAATTGAGTTAACTGGCATCAGTGAAACAGAAGCACTCACACTGGGAGTGGGAGAGAGGGAGAGAGTGAGCCTGGTACTCCAGTAGAGGTGGAATTATCTGTACAGGTTTAACTAAATGAGGGTAATTACCCAGAAAGGAGAGAAAGCCTGAGCGTCCTCTGCCATAGATTATAGGCTAAACCCAGGTAAGTGGCAGTTCTCTCCCATTGACCCTGCGTCAGCTGTAAATTAAGCTCACTAAGCCATTACACTGGCTCCATGGGTAGCAATGTGTGTGCATGTGTGTGTGTGTGTACATAAATACTTGTGTGAGAGAGGGAGTGGGGGGAGAGAGAGAGAGAAACGGGTGTAAAGTTTGATGTGGAATAGTGGAGCGGCCTGCTCTGGCTGGGCTGACTGAGATGAAGAACTCAGGGATGTTGTGCCTTCTGTTACAAATGCATGCATTGTGCATGCACATCCACATGTGTATGTGTGTGTGTATGCCTGTTTGTTTTACAGATTAGCTAAACTATTGTCATGATTATGTGTGTAAGAGAGAAAGTCAATGTGATGAACACAATAGGACACAATACATGTGTCCTTATATGATACATTTTTTCACAGAAAGAGACCATCAAGGCTTTCTCGGCCTTCAGAGACAGGCTAATGATTTCTGGGAACATTTTTATTCAACAGTGTCATTTTTGTATTTGGTTGTTTTGGCAAAGCACGCTCTCCTATTGGTTTGGACTCAAGTGTTGAAGAGAATGTGATTAACCATATAATACAATATGTATTTCTTATCATATAATTCTGTTCTGTATGGTTAAATATAAAGTGCCTAAATATGGGCACGAACAGAAACAACGAAGATGCATGCGCACTAGGGCCAAAATGATGCACATATATATTTAGGTTTGGATTACATGTACTTTTTTTTTTACTTTTAAATATTTTATATGTTAAGAAGATTAAAAAATATTCTGTTGAGCTCTGATTTTATATAGGCTCATACACAGATCAGAAAGAAACAGTTTTGTTTATTTGACCCAAATAAAAAGTTCTCCAGTAGATCTTCCTTAATGCCAAAATAAACTCTAGTCATTTGAGTGTGGCTATGTGTAAACCATAAGCCCCACTAATTGCACATCTTGTTCTGACAGGTGGGCAGCATTGTGGTGCAGTTAGTAGTGCTGGCGTCTTACAGCAAAAAGGGCCTGGGTTTGATTCCAGACTGGGTCCTTTCTGTGTGGAGTGTACATGTTCTCCCCATGTCTGTGTGGGTTTCCTCCCTCGGTCTAAAGACATGTTCTTTTAGGTGAATTGGAAAAGCTACATTGCGCCTGTGTGAGTGTTTGTGTGAAGATGTTTGCATGTGTGTCTGCCCTGCGATGGGCTGGTGGCCTGTCCAGACTGCTTTCTGTCTTCTACCCAAAGAGCGCTGGTATAGGCTCTAGCACCCCCCAGTCACCCAGGAAGACAAGCAGGTGAGAAGATAAATGAATAAATGTTCTGATGGGCTGCATCCAGATCCCTCACTGACAGGGGTGTCCAAGAAAGATGTTCTATGAGAAATGAGTTATCGGTTTGAATTTTCCATCTGCAAAGTTGTGTAGAAAGCTTTGAAAAGTAATGAAGACCCAATTCTGAACACACTGTATTAAACTTATTCAGCAGAAGTGACAGAGGTAGGTTCCTTACTCAAATATATGTGCTTATATAAATCAGAAGTGGTTTAAATGGTTTATGCTAGACCTTTTTGTAGAACATTGCCCAAGAATTGAACAACAAGCGTGTTAAATGATAAAGAGATTTCAGTGGTCAATCAATGACACTGGTCAAAGAGTTCTTGTACGTATGGACATAGATTAATCTTTTTTCCAATGTATTAGTACCTTCATGAAGATGTGCTTGCATGCCACTAATGCTTCCTTTGGATTACATGCCTACACACCAGAGGCTGACGCAGCGTCAGAAAGAGTCAACCATTGTATTTCAATTAGGGTGCTGCGTTAGCTCTGCTGGACTAGAAATGTACCTGTATGCAGAAAAAAGACAAGTTCAAAAAATATTTGCTGCAACAGATTCTGACACATACCAATGGAAATGTGGATGGGTGGACACAGGCAAAACATGGATGGAGGGGAGGTTAATCAATAGTGCTTTTGCTTGGCTCTGTATATGGCCATCACTTACATTTTCTTTCGGCAGTCCATATTTCACTTGGTCTAACGGTTTTGTTTCCTGCTGGATTTTTGCATTTATCACTCACAAACATGCCCCCTATTCCCATTTCTACTGACAAATTCATTATGAAATTTTCACACAATGTAAACACCAGCTGGCATTTTCTAATTTGCAAATTTCACAGAAATGTAAAAAATGAAAATACAGACACAATGCTTTTTCCTAATAGCAATGACATACATGCAACAAAATGAAAAACAATGTGGGACCTACAGTTTTACAATGACTCTTTCAGTAAGGAGTCCTGGCTTAAAACAGCCAGTTTCTAAGACAACTGCTACGCTATTACTGGTGTTCACATTAATGGGCCTTTTCCACCAGTTCACGCACCTATGTTTTGAACTGGTCATCCCATTTCCACCAAAAACAGATTGGAACCTGAAAAGGTTTGGAACATGAAAAGTTCCTTCCTAGCCTTAACCAAAGAATAGTAGGTTCCTCAGCAAGAACCATGATGACAACTGTGAGCGTGTAGTTTGTTGTGGAAAAAGAAGGCAACAATGACGACACTCAGTGGTCTGCTGAAGACACTCCTCTTTGTCTGCTTATATCCAGTAGATGATCTGTGCTTGCTTTTTGGATAAAATCAAACATCTGGAATAACAGCACAAACACTCACAGTTACTCTATACTGTTGTATTCTTCAGTCAAATGTCCAAAAAGTTCTTTACAAGAATTCACAAGTTAAACGAGGACAAGTGTTGTCTCTTGTTCTTTCTCTGAACAAAGATGCTATTTTGTTTTTCTTCTTTCTAGCAAACCCTACCAGATAACAAGATCACAGGTAAAAGTGCCATTTACAGATAAATACACATTCACCTCCACTATACTACATATACACTGTCACTATTGTTTACTATCGCTGTGGAACGCCTTTTGTTGATGTTTATGACATATCCTTTGACGTTCCTTGGGTTCCCTAAATAGCTTCAAGGTTCTATAAAGCCTGAACAAAACCAGTTAAAGAACCAGGGCTCTTCTGGTCAAAAAGGGCGATCAGTGGCGTATCATGGACTAGAGCGACATTTTATCTCCTGAAATTGGACCCAGTAGAATGACTGGCTGCTTCCACTGTCACTTTCTAATTATGCTGGTTGTTAATCGTTTATCTAATGCCCTTCAATCTAGTCCCAACTAGCGGGAGAGCTTGCTTGGCTGTACTGACATCACACCACAGAAGATTAGATCATTTTCCAATGGGCCTTTTTAAAGATTTGAATCATTTTGTTTCCACCCAAAATGTAAGAAAGAAGTGATTATTACTGCAGTAGTTGCAGAGTTAACCTACAAGCACAAGGATGTATTTTTATAGTTCCCACAAACCTTTAAGATGTCCCGGGAGGCCTAGAAGGCTTTAAGGGTCCTGCTACTGTCGTTTTCTCACTACTAAAAACTAACACTCCCGAACATCCAAATTCTCTCTCTCTCTTTCTCTCACTGTCTCAGTACTCAGTCATCCCGATTCTGACAAAGTAATCATCATCATTCAGCTTTAATGAGAATAAATGTGCGGCTAACGACACACTGACATCCCGCCATTACAGTCCATTATGGTGAGAGAGAGAGACAGTGAGAGAGAAACTCATTAAGCAACCATGCCACCTGCATGTCCCTGAGAGAGAGAGAGAGAGAGAGAGAGAGAAAGAGAGAGAGAACGAGAGAGAGAGAACGAGGGGTGAGGTCTCTCCCCTTGACCGCCCAATATCATAACTGTTGCAACAACCTGTCCGCTGAAATACACCAAACTAATACTTATTCTATGGATAATTATGTGCCTTGCGGCTTGGTAATTTTCTCCGACATGACAAATCCAAAAGGGCATGGAGAATCAATTGAAAGATAATTTTCTTCAAGGCAACGAAACTGAAAGAGAGAGGGCGTAGTGTGCAGTGCACAGTGGTACAGTAGTAGAGCGAGAGAGCAGCCTTGCCAACCTGTGCTCTTTGAATGACACTAAATACAGCAGGTGCAAATGACTCTGGGAACAGCCGGGATCGCAGCGGAAATAAAGCAAACAGAAGGAGCTTACTGGCACTGAACCCTCTTCTGTAACACTACCAAGTCACACATAGAATACTCCTCATCAGAGACGCGATGCACCCAGGCACTCAGACAATATAGCCAATCAGATTCATAATATAGCAAATTGGATACATAATATATCCAATCATAATGTATACTACCCAGCAATTACGCCGATATATAAAACCCCAAAACGCATTCGTAGGCCTATGACGTTAGCGTTAAATGGCAAAGATGTGGAACTGGAAAGGAAAGTTTATGAAGGTCCTTCAGTGTTTGCTTTGCGAAGAAAAGTCTGGAAGCCTTCGACAGCCCAAAGAGTTTTGAACAGGGTTTCAAAGCCACCTTTTACTTGTGGCAGTGTTATCATAGAAACCAAACAAAAAACAAAAAGTTTGCTGCATTCAGGACCCCCACAGGACCACCAAAGAATAACTACTGGGTGTTCATTTTCAGCACTGCAGTGACATTAACGTGGTGTTTGTGTGTTAGTGTGTGTTGAGCTGGTACGAGTGGATCAGATGTTCATTCAGCTCTGCTATTTCTGATCCACTCGTACCAGCACAATACACACACTAACACAACACCACCATGTCAGTGTCACTGCAGTGCTAAGAATGATCCACTACCCACATAATACCTGCTCTGTGGTGGTCCTGTGGGGGTCCTGATATTGAAAACAGTTTGAAAGGGGGTTAACAAAGTATAAAGAGTAACAGAAGGGCTACAGTCTGTAATTGTAGAATTACAAAGTGCTCCTATATGGTAAGTGGAGCAGATAAAATGGACAGAGTTTAGATATAAGGAGGCAGTATTATATATGCATATTAATTGGGGTGGCAGGAAGAGAGGGAAAGATGACAGAAGAAGAGTCAGCTTATTTAGCACAGTTATAAACTGCAGTCCACCTGTAGGTTGCACACTGCAGAAGTAGGAGGTGCTCTTCAGTGGTCTATAGTATCCATAGCCCGTAGAGATGCATGAGCTCCCTTAGCTATAGAGCTCTAAAGCCCATTTCCAGGAGATGTTAGGTTTGGTGGCTCTTGCTTGAAAAGCGTAGGAGTTCTAAAAAAAACCTAACGGGGATAAAAAAAAGAAGTGTGGGGATGAAAAGTGAGGATGATGAGGGAATAGAAGTGGGCAGAAAGCAACAGCACGCTGAAAGTCAACTGCCTGGAGCTTCACGTCAAGTTTGGTGGTTTAGTGGTTATGGCTTTGAAGATGTGGGAAAAAGTTTTGAAAGCAAGCAATCTGAAAAAAAAGAGAAAAGAAATAAAAAATAGGTGCCCACTGAAAATCAGTGGAGAAAAAGGGCTGGAAAAACATGGGTTGAATATTTTTATGCTGATAAGTGGTTAAACGTGTAAATCTCTTGCTCCCTTGTTTTTCATTTCTAATGTAAATGTGATAAACAAAATGTGTCAATTTTTTATGGCCTTAAGCCACAAAATGACCCCGACCCCTTTTTCTCTGCTGACTTTCATGTTTTTTTTCTCTCTCAGATTGTTGACGCAAGTCTAGGGCTGTAAAAAAACATTAATTGTTAATCATTATGACTCTGGTCTTTGCCGTACTGTTATAAAAAAGGGTTACAATATTTAAATGAGGACTCTCACAAACCTGATGAATTGTTTAGCATCCTGTGAATATCTTGACCAAATCTTAGTGTTTCTGAGAGTGTTTTGCAAAATTAAGGCAATTATATAGAACAAACATAAATAAGATATTACATTATTTTAAGGAACATACACTGAAGATTTAATAAGGTTATTTGTGCAGTAAAGCCCAAGAGATGTCTATATGGCTTATTCACTGTCGGTCGTGGGCTGGAGGTTAGGGAACGAGCCTTGTGACCGGGAGGGTTGAGTTCTCCTGATTTGTGTGGATCATCATAAAAAATGTGTTCCCACCAGTGGTGAACATTTGGTGCAGACCTGAGTATGGGTGCTCAAGCCTATTAAAGCGAACTGAACTAAATAAAATGTTTGATTGGTCCACAACAACAATACAGGCATGAAAGCATTCGTAGTCCTTTAACTCTTCAGTGGAACACATACTGACATATTAGGAAAGTATTCAATATTTTAGGCAACAAAAAACAATGAATAGGTGTACCATAAATTTGTGTTGCAAATTGACTTACTGAAAACTTCACCTAATTATAAATGATGAAATGTGTGTTTGGAACACATCCCGAATTAGTGACTTCAATTCTTGTTAACTCTAATGTAATAAACTCAAGTCAAAGTCAAAAGTTTATTTATATAGTGCTTTTTACAGCAGCCGTTATCACAAAACTCCAGCTCCAGCAAACTTCAAACCAAGACTCAAAAGGGGAACCCATCCTCTTCTGGTCAACACCAGATAACAAATATTACAATAAATATACAAAGATTTTGTAATTAATAAACAATATTGAATATAAAGAAAAAGAAAAAAAGAAAGTAATCCTGTCATTAGACATTACACAGTGAAAACCAGTGACTACTGTTAGGAGTGAATCATGGTCAAAATTACTATGGACATCAGTGACTACTGTAAAAAGCATATCATGATAATCATAATCACGATATCATGATGAATATGAAAAGAGCTCAGTGAATTGTGAGGCAGGAGAAACAATGTCTATAATTGAACACTTTGAGTCTGCGCCCTCTAGGAGTTATCCAACACTACCCAGAGCCCACAGAAACCAAATGTAACAAATTACCCACTAATGCAATGTGAATTTAGATCATAATTTAAGCTTTGTGCATTATTACAACCAATAGTTCAACTATTAGTTAAAAACGATCATTCTTTTTGTTCCAGCTGCAGTATGAATGCTGAAGCAATCTGTATGTCTTTACGTTCATAACAGTCCATGAATAAACCTTAATGCATATTGAATAAACCATTTAGAAGTGTCTGATCTGTGCAGTGAGGAAGATTATTTTCTATCTAAACTTGGAAACAAACAACAGAACATTTTGGGAGAAATTTAAAACAAAGAAAAGTTCAAAGTTCTGACAAGTAAAGAAAGAAGAAATGTTCAAGATGCTGCACTCTTTCTAGCTCACTACGCAGATTTAAGCAGAATTGTGATACTGGCCATGTTAAGGTCTTTGTACAAAAAGGTCTTTTTTAAAGTTTGTCTCTTCCGGTGACGCTTGTGCTCAGATGACTCTCAGGAGGATTAGATCTACTCATCAGAGGCTCTGGCACAAAATTCTGGGGTCTGTGCCAGGTTGAGTGCATGCTGATATTAAGGCAAATGAAGCCTATCTGTATGAATTTCAAAGACTCTACTTTTCAGTCAAATTGTTGTGCTGATAATGATACCGATAATGAAAATCTTACATTTAAAGTACAAAGAAATACAGACTAGAAGCACTTTCACTAGTTGTCTCAGACCTTTGGACCCCACTGTACATACCCCACTTTAGTTTTGATTAGTGTATAATTACCTGTAACTACACTTTGGTGTGTTTTCGGTAGCTTAGAATGAGCCCTTCATGTCTGCATAGAAGCAGATACTCTTCCTACAAAGACAAACCATGTTGAAGAAACACCTTACATTTGGCGACACTGGTTCAAATACGTAGAAAAAAGAAGAATCCTTGTCGAAATGGGGGAAAAATAATAAAAGGTAAAATGTGCTGGTGCGGCAGTTCCTGCAGAGCCCAGTATATTTTAATTCTGTAAACAGAGTGGTCTCGTAGGTTTCCACTGTGTTTTTTCTGGTCACATCATATGCCCTTATGTACTTAACCAAACAACGACAACTGCTGCGAAGATGGAGACACCAGAGTGGCAAATGCAGCCTTCATCTGCTCATTCGCTTGCTGTCAAACTAAAGAGATGCAGAATTAGAAGTGAAGAGAGCTTGCATGCTGAGAGTGCAACATTGTCTTTGCATAAACAAGGATAAACTTAGGCTTGGCTTTTGAAAGGAGAGAACCAAACTTGATCAGATGAAGGATGGTACATATTATTTAGCACAAAACCACACGGTAAAAGCAGAATAGGGTGAATCCTCACCATCAAAGCAGCAAAAACATAAATTGGCACAAAAGGCAACAGCAGAAAGTCTGGCGGTCACTGTAGTTTCAAGGGAAGGGAGCAGTAGGTTGCAATATGCAACCTGACCGGTAGCGGTCACACACTGCTCCTTGAAAGTTTTGAAACGTATTATTCCCTATCCAGTCCATACAGTCCCTATATGGAAACTGCAAAAACAGGAACCGCCTAATTAACATATGTCCACCTATTCAGCCTACAGCATTTAACGCTGCCCATTCATAGCCAAGTTCTAAGCAGTGTTTCAGCTATGAGTATCTGTTGAATGAGCCAGATCCAATCAGAACAGGCACAGTTACAAAAATAATGTTCAAGTAAAATAAATTATGATCTTCATTGGTATGCAAAACCACACAAATACTTTAGTTGAATCAAGGAAAAAAATAAATTATGACAAAAATGATGTGGCCAATAAATGCCTGTTTTGACAGGACAGGGGTGTTTGACTGACATGCGAACTAATGCAACCCATCAGGAAACACTGTGGGAGATACATTTCACATCTAATACCTGCTAAATGCTTCGACAAGAACTCTTCAATACATTATAAACATATAGTGCTGTGTACTTCACAGATGTTTTAATCCACCTCTGTATCTCACACCGAAAGACACAGTCACAGCAACTGCTTGCAATGCTTATTTCCCATCTGACAGATGCAACGCGCTGCACAGAAGTGTGGGCCACCAATCAAACTAGAACTGACCCACAGTTATGGACAGCATCTTGCACAAAAGACATCAGACACTTTGTTTATGTTTGGACTGAGAGCCTGAGGCTGAGAACTTCTTACTACCAAACACACCTTTAAATAATGTCATACTATCACTCTTTTTCTCTCTGTACCAACAGTTGGAATCATGACCCCTTGTATGTGAAGACATTCACGCAGACAATTCCAGACACAGGCGATCCTCCCTGATGATGCTCTGCCAGGCCTTCCATGCAGTTTATTTTAGGGAGGCTTTTAGTCTCTGAACTTAAGGACTGATCAACTCAGATCTTCCTGTATGAATTGTGTATATGGTAGCCATACGTTGCAGCATAACAATTAATACAATAAAGCTAAATAACAATACTGGCCAGTTGTGTTTATACAATATAGAGAGAACAGCACTGAATAAACACAAATTATAAACCCTCATACATGTAAAGCCAATCCTGGACATGGACAGTTGAGGGAGGAAGCACAGTGGAGGTCAGCTATTAATCACAATCATAGAGCATGATCGATTTCTTGCATAATTAAGATAAGATAAGATAAGATAATCCTTTATTCGTCCCACAGTGGGGAAATTCACTGATTACAGCAAGTTCTAGCTTTAAACAAGTATTGAAAGGACAGTTATGCTCACAAGTTATATTTCTAGGTTCTCATCCTTCCATCTTTAAATAGACACACATTTTCCATCTCCAAACACATGATGTCTGAAATAAACAAGAATTTGTGGGCGGTTTTTTCACATGCTATCTTTGCCATATTTTTTGCCATCATTCCAGCAGTTTCATCATCTCTTTTTTCTGGTTCCCATTGCTCTTGTACAGACAAGCCTCTCTTCTGTAACACTGTTCTTAATCAGAACAGCTTTGGTATCAAAACTTATTGAGATTATTCTGTTCTTCTGTGCTAAACGTCTGAGCTAACGTCTGAGCTAAAGTTATGTGATGTTGGCTGCTTCTCAATTGTATACTACAGACTAATACCACACAGTATACACTTTAAGCATGTACTAATCTTAATAGTATCTCAATAGTAACAGGCTAGTACACAAAATATTAACATGTTACATCATTTCTTACTAACAGGAAGTGATGAAGCTTATGTCATACCAAGTTGGACTCTAAGGCTGCTGAACACAAACAAATAAACACATTATTTACTAAAATACATTTTGTTTTGACAGATTTTGGTTGAACTTACATTTATACACCAGTTCTAGTCCTACCACCACCACAGCTGCCAGTGCATCTATATCCACCGTTTTCTTTCCAGAATTTTCCAGATGTGAGAAGCTTCTCAACTTCCATTTCCTGTTCCATTGTGGGACAGTAGTGTCCATCATTACCACACTCAGAAATCGACAGTTTTTATACTCAACTTTGACATTTGTAAATGTACTATATACTACATACTCAAAAACTAGTTAGTATTAGTATTAAGTGCACAATTGGGACACACTCATTGTAAATTGTAAATTTGCAGCTAATTGAGACAACAACAATCCTACTTTGCTTGAAAATAGAGACAATTAATGTCTATGTATGACAGTGAAAGCAATAACAATGCTTACTTAATATCTGCTTCTTTATAGTTTGTCAATTTAAATGCAACCAATCAGGTCGCTGATGCAAAATGGCATTGCATTGCTATTATTTTATTTTATTTGTTGTGCTGCAAAAACAATCTCAGACATAAAAAAGGTAGATCATGAGGGCAGCGCTAACGTGCTGCTAGAAAAAGAAGAAGAAGAAGAAATTCTGTTTTTTGTGCACCATCACAAAAATGCATTCCCACTAGCAGTGAAGTAAGCCAGGAAAGCTTTCTTATGGAAGTGAACTAAGATTTGTGATTTTAGGTAGACCACAGTGCATTTGTTTAGTGCTCACTCGAATATGAGTAGAGTGTTCATATCTGTTAAAATGGAATGAACTAAACAAAAGTTTAAAAGGTGCGCATGAAATACTGTAGGTCCACTCTCAAAGAAAAAAGGTACTAAACTGTCCTGGGTACAATTTTAAGTAGGGAATATTATTGTACCATATTTCAATTATATATTTTTAAATTGTTTTGCACATTCTGTCTTGGATCCAGGCTTTTTATGTTATTGTTGTTTACATCATCATTAGGTAATTCAAGGATTCAAGGATTCAAGGAGACTTTATTGTCATTCGCATCACATGTGGTACATGGGGTGGAACGAAATTGTAGTACTCAAGGACCCAGTTATACCCAGCAGCAGTACTTAAATAAATGAAATAAAATTTACATAAATATATAAAAATATATAAAAGAATATAGAAAGAAAGAGAAAGAGCAATGAAATTGACAAGGTAGCAGCAGAGTGTGTTAAAGTGACTAAGTGTCCTCAAAGTGTCAGTGCAGTAATAATCATTAGGTTATGAAAATATATAAATATGTACTTTCCCCCTGGGAAAAAATGTATGTAAGTTACCCAACTGGACCTTTAAAACATTGTTGTTCCTTTGAGGGCATATTTACATTGCACAGTATGTTTTTTTCTGGCAGTGTAAATGTCGGAAGGTCCAACAGTCTTCATATTTATCTGGATAAATATGATTGTCATTCTGACTGGTTTGATGTAAAATGATGAATTGTATGTATTCCTTAACAGTGTTGGTGATATTTTATACATGTCTATACACATATACACAAATAGTTTATTTACAATCTAAAACAATCTGCCAACCTACACATGAGTTTTTTTGTATGTAATGCTGATAACAGTAAAGTGGTAAATCTGAAGAAATATGTTTTCTTGGGATTATCTTGCTTTATAAAACCCTGCATGTACCTCCACACCATAAACAGATTAAAAAACAAAGTTTTAGACCAAAAGTTTATCTTAAAAAAAAAAAAAACTTTCTATCAGCAAGCTTTTAGAGGCTTTAAATGCTTTGGATGCCGGGTTCCCATCACCACCACTGTGAACAGTTTGGTAGGTTTGCATGTGCATTTTATATAAAATCACTTTAAATAAATTGATTGACATATTAAAAAATACTTTATGACAAAAAAATGAATAAACTGAATTTAGCAAGAAAAATATTAAGTTACTGTTACGTTTGTGGTCTTTGAGCTCTATAATAGACAGAACGCCTTAAAATGTACTTTAAGTATTAACGTTACTACAGGTTATATGGAAGTGAAGAGGGGGAGCGAGTGTCTGAGGGTGAAAAAGGAGAGGGATTTAACTGAGACTTCCTTTTATGTCTTATTTTGCCAGCTTTTGCACATCCCTCTACTCCACTGTATTTAGATGTGACGAGAGAAAACTGAACACTGACAAGTTCACACAGTCTGGGAGTGTGTTTTGTGTATGTGTGTTTGTGTGTGAGAGAGAGAAAGTGTGTGTGTGAGAGAGAGAGAGAGAGAGAGAGAGAGAAAGAGAGAGCGAGCGAGTGAGCATAGTTTAAAGCCGAAACGGAATGACTCAGAGTCTTCCAATCAATTTAATAAATGCAGTCTCTTCGTTCCTTTTATCCCTTTGTCAGTCTTTCTTGAAGACGTCGCGGAGGTTGAACGTCATAAAACAATCCCGCCAAAGCGCTCTATCCGTCCATCTCTGCCTTCTCCCATTCAGCGCTCCTGTCAATCAAACGCAGCGATTATTATCTCCATGGAGACTGACAGCTCGAGGGAGGCGTCAACAAGAAACAGTCAGAACAGCGGATCTTTAGAAAGTTCCTCCCTCTCTACAGCGAGCCGCTTCAGCTTTTAATCCAGGCTTTACTGATACCAGAAAATCAATTTGAGCCAGCAAAGTTCTATGAGTTCTATAAGTTCTATAATTCGTGTAATGGAAAAGATTTTGTACTAGTCAAGTACTAGTTTTTTTTTTTTAAATTGTGGTCGTGAGCTAGTAATCAGGAAGGAACCCACGTTCAAATCCCAGCACTGATTGGGTATTCTAGGTTGTGTCCTTCAACTCTGCCGATGCTGTACTGCTCCCCCACACGGGGCATTAGATAGGAAAAAAAACAGACTTAACTCTCAGGACCTATAAACTATAACGTAACTATAAAAACTAAAATAGATATAGAATAGCTAGAATAGATAGATGGAATAGCCAAAGATATAGACAAAATTGTTACGTTGTTAACAAATCAACCAAATCAAACCAAAAAAACATGCTATTAGGTGGCCGCCAGATACTATGTGGTGAGTACCAGATGTTATTAGACGAACATCAGACAGTATGTGGCTCCCAATACCATTAGGTGAGCACCAGACACTATTTGGTGAGCACTAGTTACTTGTTATTAGGTGCACATCCTATACTATGTGTTAGTCACCAGATATTATCAGGTGAGCAGGAAATACTAAATGCATACTAAAAAAATAGTAACGGTTGCTCACCATCTAATAGCATCTGGTGATCAACAACAAAAAAAAAACTCATTCCTGTTACCAAAAAAAAAAGAATAAAATAAATAAAGAAACACCACGTCTCTACAGGGGCTCTGTACACAATAAAACTTTTAAAAACTTTTAGTGAAACACGCAGGTGGTCTGTGGTCTGTGAGTGAAACCAATATCCACAATATGTTAAGAAAAGCATATCAGGATAACCATAAAATACTGTCGTATTGCCCACCTCTAACTCACACACTCACAACATACCACATGTCATTGCAAAGCTGTTATTGGCGGACAGCGAGTTTGATGGAAACAGTAGTGTTTTCTATATAAAGTTTATGAAATAAAGTAAGCATTTAACAGTTCCTGGTTTTATTAACGATTTTACGCATGGAAGTAGTTTGGAAATAGTGGCAATTGCAGAACAAACAGAAACACTCCCATCTGCAATGTGCTGGTTACCTGCTCCCAGACGTGATACTAAAACAAAGCTAGTCCCGTGTTGTAAGCTACTGTGGCCCTATGGGAAGTCATACCTTCAGAGGTGTATGTCTCTATTGGAACAGACTGTTTTTTAAGTGTGAATTCAACTGTTGGGACTGACTCCCATGACTTGGGGATATGGCAAAAATGTTATATCTTGACACTTCAGGATATTTTCACAATATGCATTCCCATATTTAGTTTTTCTGAGATTTTTCAATAAGTTGAAACAGACAAAACAGAACCTTTAGTGCCATATAGTAAAAAGCCCTATAATAATAAAAATATAATAAACCCACTACACTGGCTTTATTCAGTGTTTTACAAAATGCGCTGCACTAAATTCAATTAAACAACCCCAATTTTACTCGGTTTGTAATCAAACGTAGTTAGTCTGACTTGTTTAAGTACGGTCCACTTTATACTCAGAAATGCAGATTGTGACATAATTTACCATAAGAACATTAAAATCTCATCATATGGCCCACCCCTAATGCAGAACTTCTGGATCCTAACACCCCGAGCACTCGGGGAGCTTCAGAAGACGTTTTGGCCAAACTTTTTGGAAATAAAGTCAGGGTCTGGAATTTAGGTAAAAGAAGCATCACCTGATTTCATTTTGCATTAGTGTATCTGTCCACCCACCCTGCGTGCTTGCGGAACAAATCCGTCCAATTAGCAAAGCCAGTGGTCTGGAACAAAGCAGCGTGCGGAGAGTCTTTACAGCATCCAAGGCATTGTTTTTCATGCTGGATTTTTCTCTCATTAAAAGATGAGCCACGTTCGGTGGTGCAAGCATGAAAACATCCACACAGGAGCACACAACGGTTTTCCATACAAATAACGTGCACATCGTAAACAGCCTACATGTTGACCCCGCCACCCGCCATGTGCAGCAACTGTTTAAGGCAAGTAACCCCATCCGCATGAGTTTGAGTTTTCAGACAGCAGGTTAGACAACAGGTGGAGCTGTTATTAATTCCATTACAGTTATACTTTCTCATCAGATCCAATCTCTCTATGACCAAAGACTTATTTTTACAGTTCGTTTTAAGATGATGACTATTCTCTCTCCTTCATGGTCTGCCACTTGATGTCAGCTCCCATCCTGACCTCCATGGTTTCCATGGCAATCTCTGAGTAGCGCCATACATGGCTGCTTAATAATTAATGCGTCTGGAGAGAGGGGATATTTTAAAAGGGCCACTCAAGATGACCGGCTCTCCTAATGGAACTACAGCAAGGGCTGAATTATAACGTTACGCTTGATCAGTAACAGCCGACGTTTGGGTCATAAAGCACTTTTTCAATGGGAGGACGAAAGCGTTGTACAGAAAGATGAGCTGTGTCGACGGTGTATGTGTACGTATGGACTCTCGGGTATTGACGGTGTTATTTACAGAAGACTTTATAACTAGTATAAATACATAAAGCTGCTAACTGCCACCTTCACTCCTATTCTTACTGAAATACCCAAAGATCTATCCATCAAAAGGACAAGGGAGAGAGAGAAATAGAGAGAGAGAAGGGCAAGCAATCAATGTGTTCTGCCAAACCTCTCAGCTCTGATAAGATCTCTCTGTGAGCTGTACTGTTTAATTAGCCCGAGAAATCAGACAGAGAGAGAGCTGAAGACAGCATACAGAGTGTATGTGTGTGTGTCTGTGTGTGTGTGTGTGTCAGAAGGTGCTATAAGGACACAAGAAGGACCTCTAGCTAATGCTAACTAACTAACTGCCTAGACACTCAGCACCTCGCTCCACTGCAGAAGTTACAACTTACTTATGGTGTATTAATGTCTAAGAGTAATGCGGTTTTAAATGGCCCCTGCTATTTGTTTTGGTGACCCAAGGTTCACTTACAACATCGGTGAGGTTCTATGTACCATATGCATTTAAATTTTACATTTTCCAAACTCTCTGTGTTCCTTAAAATTAGAAAGGCTGTTTCTGACTTTAAAGGAGCTATTGGCAAGATGGCACCCTGCTCTGCACATCTTAGAGGATTCCCTGCTTTAACGCACCACCTGCAACTCTGAAAGGGTTTGGTAACGAGCTGATTAGTTGAACCAGGTGTGTTAGGAAAAATGCAGGGCAGGACCAGGGTTGAGAAACACAGACATAGACATTATTACATTCTGTCAAAACTGTAATTTCTTCACAGTCTGTTGATAATTTTAGTTCATTTTGGAATGTTTTAAACTAAAAATCTTATGATTTGCCCTTTTAACTAAATGTAATAGCACTTTTTGCCTTTATTACAGCTCATTTTGAGTGATTTCTTTTCATTCTCTCTTTTTTTTTTGTTTGAAGACCCTGTCTTTTTGCATCCCCCCATTTTAGGTGCATTTTTGAAACTGTATATTAAGAATTAATGTATTACCACAAACCAAAAAAAAGTATTTACAACAGTAAAAAAGCAAGGCTTTCACTAGGGCTGTGACTGTAGCCCCAGCAGACCACCCGACAGACCTGCCACTGTTATTACAGTACTCTCTGTGAAATGCTATGATGGAGCTCTCAATACATAAGCCTGTTCAGGTGAATCTGCTAAGCTAATCACTCTTCAAAAATCTTCATAAATTTTGAGTATATTTGGACATGAACCAATGTGCACAGTTGCTGGCACCACAAAAATGTCATCTTTTGCTGTGTCCATCCTCTTACCACTTACAGTGCGTCAAGTGTTCAGCCTTCAGGCCACTGTATCCCATCCAGCAATGTCCAAACCTTCAAAACCACTGTTTTAATGAAGGTGAGCAACAAATTCCGACACCCTGCCAGAATCTGATACAGGCATATGGACACTGAAGATTACCTTCATCGTTTCAGTAATTTCTATGTGTAACTAACGGTTAATTCTTACTTTTCCTTTACAGCACAACAGGCCCAAAGGCCAAAACCAATAGTATCGCAGTGATAGTGACAGATTTAGTGTTGTTGGTGCAGCACTCTGGGAATTGAATGCCCATCAGTCATGACAACAAGTATACCAAGAACACTTTAAACTTTTAATTCTCAAGTCTGGAGCAATACGTTACTGGGACTCAGTGACTGATTAGTATGTTAAACTAAAGCCACATTGAGATCCCAGAAAGCTACGGTAGATTACATGGCTTAGAATGTAGACAGAGAAAGGCAGTCAGTCTTTCAGATAAACAGATCTCCTCTCTTCAGGTCTTTTTCAGCTCACGAACATAGAGCTGGTAGCAAAGTAGTTAACGGATGCCTAGCCTGATTAATGATAGTGAACCAACTTTCACCAGCAAACAAGAAGTACATATAAAAAACCCTGCAGTGATGATGGTAATAAGCTCAAACCCACAGTAGGCATCACATGACAGTGGTAAAGCCATTATCGTCATGCCATAGCCTTAGCTGTCGCCACTGCCACCACAGTTAAGATACATCTAAACTTAGACCTGGTTCCATTTATTTAATTTCCAGCCATTAAATACAAGTTATTCATTTTTCAGACTCATTAAGAAAAAGCAGAAAAATACAAAACAAAAACTATTACACAACAACTAAATATAAAACTTTTTTTTTTCAATATTTAATGTGTCTAACCTTTAATAAAAATCTGCATTGTTTTAGAGGTGCTTGTTTTTTAAGTTTTCAAAAATGTAAAAAATGTTTCTACACCTCAAAAGTTCAGTCTTAGAAGTTGGTTGTATTTTCCCCTTTTTATGATCCAAGTAATCAACACAACCAAACACATTCAGTGATTTTGAGGTCTGGACTCTGGATTGGACAGTCCATTGTTCTGAGAACACCAGCAGCTGCTGTTTGATTTACAAATAATTTTTTCTCAGTAAGGCCTTCTTGACAGCTCACCATCCTTCCAGACTCGTAGAATTGAGGTTCCACCCACAGTGGAGGGATGGACAGAAACACCTGTGGCAATAACAGCTGATTTTCTCTTCTCTCAAAGATGAAAGCTTTAAGTACTGCTTATCTGAGGGTAACAGTTTTGACGGTCTAACAGGTTTTGCATGGTTGTTTGAACTCCCAAATCTGTATCCTTAATTTGTATTAATCAGTAAATCTGTATCCTCCAGTTTTGGAAACCTATATTTTTTCCTTTGTCTGTCTCCTTCCTAATACAAGAGGATATTATGACGTCTAGTCTTCTGAGTGCTATCTCTCAAAAAATTAACTTTCATTTTGCACTTGGCATTTCTGGAAATTAAGAAAATAAGGGTGGTCTCTGATGTTTGCATAGTTCTGTAAGTTTATATTAACTCTGTGCTTGTTAGGTTTACAGCTCTGGTCCAAAACTAAAGAAGCACAGTACAAATCTGGCATGCTGATGGGTCAGTTCAGGTCAGTTTCTGGCAGAATTTTCTTACTGAAACCTTGAGATGTGGTTTAGGGAGGGCAGGAATTAGACAGAATTTTGTTGGGCTCGGGTCAGGCTCATGTTCAGAATATTATGCTATGTGGCAGGTCAGGCTTGGACAGAAAACCTTTGCACCAAAACCTCAGGCCTGATCTAAAGCTCCAGTGTAAAGCATAGTTTGTGGATGGGAAGACCATTAGCATATCGTCGCTGTCCAATGAAAAACATGTATCTCCACTTTTGTCCATTTTTACTTTAATGCATCATTTGAACACATGAGCTGCTGTTTACACTGAGTGAGAATCTCATGATGAATGGACCAACAGAAATGGCCCAAAACTGTTTGGAAAGATGTCTGGTTGCATTGACTTACATTAGAGTTAAATGAGGTTTTTGGCCTCTCCTGTAAAGTTGCCATTTTGGAGATACTTGTTTTTCTTTGGACAGCGACGATATGGTTATATATATGGTGTATGTATATGGATTAGTGGTGTTATAGTTTGTCCAACATTCTGGGGCTGTTTAAATGTACGTGTACGTTTGTGTTGTCCTACAAGACAGTAAAAGTCAGGCTGTCAGTTTAAGTATATGTGTACCTGAGACCGTTAAATGGGCTTGTTGTAAAAAGAGAGAAGAGGAGGTCAGTCAGAGCAGACAAAAAATCAATTCTCATTTAAGATATTAGACACACACACACACACACACACACACACACACACACACACAGAGCTTCTCACTTTCGCATGGCCTTGGCTGGACTAAAGTCAGCATGACTGACAGATGTCACTACATAAATATACAGTATCATAAACACACACCAGTATTGACCCTCTGCTGAGTTCAAGAGTGTGATTTTAAGCCTGGGGCACATGAAACAATTTCTGTATGGACTTTCCTGACAAGTATTTGGGATCCGCGATAAATCAGATCACTGCAAAAGCCCTTGATGACCACTCATGTAGTGTGATCGGCAGCAATGGACTGGTTTATCTGGTATGTTGTTTAAAGTTCTTGAAACATGCAGATGACAACATACGGTTGTTAAAAAGTATACAGTTGATTATTCACCTGTGAAATGAGCCGCAGTCTGAGGTAAGTGAGGCAACTATGCCCAAATAAGGAAGAACGCTTAAACTGGTATCTGAATTAACAGTATGTGAATGTTTTAGGCATTTTAGGGAACTGCAAGTGGTTCTTCTATGGCAGCACTCACATTTTTTTCTCACAAGCAAGATAGCTGTGCTCTAACAGAAACGAAGACATCACAAGAACAATAAAATGTCACCATATTACCCACCCCTACTTGGTACATCAGGTATGGAACCTTTACATTAGGTGGAGGTTCTGTAAATGTTAACAATTGGGTTCTTCAAAGACGTTACTCCAAGGAACACTTTCAGGCACCTGTTTGGAGAAAGTGTGGGAATTTCAACTGATACCTTGTTTGTGTTGGTAATTTGAATCTGAGATATTTTATTATGAGTCAAATTTCATGGAACATTATTGAACGTGCAATCGTATATTGCAGAAAGAAAAACACTCTTTAGATATCTATCACATATGGCATGTTTGACATCAAAACAATGAGAAAAAGTACCACAGAATGTGTCATGAGTGTAGATTAGAACCAGCTGATACAGAATGTAAATAGAATTAATGTAATTAATTGACCGACAAACTCTGTAATTAATCATATTATATGTACTTACAGTTGTTCACAAATGTATACTACTGCTGTCCAAAGAAAAACAAGGATCTCCAGGAAAGCGCAAACATGTTTATTAGTGTAAGTAAACGTAAGGCAATTTTATTCTGTGCAATTGCGGAGCATTTCTATTGGTCCGGTGATCATGAAATTCCACACAGTGCAAAAAAAGTAATAAAATAATGGATACTTTACAATGTAGTCTAGTCTGTGTGCAGAACGCACTCATATGCACAATCATACTCTCTCTTCTCTTATTCCATTTGTTTCTCCCCCATGAGGCAATTAAAACCCCACTGATCCTCTCGGTGTGAATCAAACTCTGTCAAAACCTCTTTCTCTCACTGAGTATCCACTCCACCTGCCTTGGATCTCGCTAATTGGACTTACTCTCTTTTGACACAAGACTGATGCAAAGCTGATGCAAAATAAAGCGAAGCAGAATAAATTAGAAACCCATGTTTGTTGCGGCAACTCTGAGAAATTTGTCACGAGGTGTAGCTTAAATAACGCTGTCAAGATTTCAAAACACCACCATGACAGCTAATATTACAGTAAATAGCATCTGTCGGGAATCTAGATTGGAAAGCTGGGGTCGTATTTTACTCTCTGTACGGTGGAATGTGCAGTGGGTTTGAAAGGCAAGCGAGGGTCAAACGCTGCAAGCATATGAATACACTCCAGGATGTGTCCAGCTTGGTTTGAGCACAGTTAGCCTGCAGAGCTAGAAAGAGAGAGCCGTCCAGGGCTTAATGTATACACTACCTATACAAGCTCTGATAGAGCTAAATAGAGGCTTTTGATTGTCTGTAGAAGACAATGCATACAAAGCCTTGCTCAAGTCACATTGTTCTGAAACAATGATCCTGTGTTCTCCAAACACCTTCTAAAACACCTGACACCAACTTTTCACAACATTCTTCCTGTGGGAGTAGCTGACAGAGAGAGAGAATGTGTGTGAGAGAGAGCTCTACAGACATGTAATACAATTATTCCAGTGCTCCATTCTCCCCTCTCTTTTTTCTTTGTTGACTTTCCAACCTAGATATTCACAGAAATAGAAAGATCTGTCCTTCAGGCTCTGTTTCTTACTGTACGAGAGACTAGTAGGAAGCTTGAAAATATGCAGTATCAGAATATCTGCAGGTATCAGCAAATGTAAGTCATTTTTATTGCCAAAACTTTATTGCTGCTTTCAGCCGGACATTTCATAAACTTGAAAGAGCTGTGTAGGTCATTACATAGAAAAGTTTAATACAGAATTCTTAATTTATATTTAACTTGATAGGCACCTCTGCAATAATGCTTCAATAATTTCCACTTCAGTGGGGATATTATGATAGTACCAAGCCAGTTGTGGTAGGTTTACCTTAAATGTACCTAAATATAGACATACAGAGCATTTGAAGCTTCCAACAGACATTCAAGTAACGTGCTTTGTATGTTTTACCACAAATAAATGCTTCAGCAAAGTACAGGAATACGCAGTGCAATGTTCCATTTATGTTTTCAGCAGGAAGTTTTCTTTTTTTTCCCAGAACGTCAACGTGAAAATCAACGTTGACTAATCACTGATGTCGCCATGAATAACACCACAAGAAAAGGAAATGCTTTGCAACAAGTGACTTCACGAATCAGACGTTAAAAATCTGGTGCCTTTTCCAATATGGTGCCCTTTGCAATGAGCAGTGGACTGCTTTGCTAGTATTCAGGGAACCGGAGATACGGATCCTTTAATCAAGTACCTGTGACATTGCTAACTATAGAAATGATAATTATATGGTCTACAATCATACAATTTTGAATATAAGAAGTTTTAGAAAAAAATAACAGCTGTTGAACATGAAAATATGGCAAAATATTTTTTTTAATTTTTTTTTTTTATATATTTTTTTTTGTAATTTAAAAATTAAACTCATTAAAAATCTAAACGGTTCATCATCACTTTAAAATCAATCAAAAATATTTCTAAGAAAACAAAACAAATAAAAAAACAGTGAAAAAAAACTATTTTAAGCATTTTATTCATAAGTGTGAATTTAGGGGTCACCTCCTAATAGAATGTTCCCTATAAATTATATATATTTTAATATATTTAGCATATCACCTCTATTAATTTATTAATTCCGTGTTTAAGCAGATCATAACGTAATCCATATATCTAAGCGCTGAAAAACGTCATTGTGTTTTTTAGAACTTTCTCTTTTTTTGTGACTGTACTTTGCAGTAATCCTATAGAATGGTCCATATCAAGGGAAAAAAAAAGACTGGACTTAGAATGAATTGAGCATGCCATTAGAAAAATCCCACTGGCAAAGGATCAAATGGAAAAGGATCTGTTGTGCAGTGACTGAAACACAGAAAGCACATTGTGGCAGACATGTACATGCTGGCGGCAGGTTTGCCAAAGTACAGTGCAGTACTGTACACCACAGTAGACTGCTGTCCTGAATGTTGCTGTGATTCTGTGTTCTGTGTATGAATCCTATACAGGAGTCGGCGGTAGAGGGACATGAGTGTGCATAAGCGTGAGATTGAGATTAAAATTAAGTATATGAATATTAGAGATTGAAATGGATTAAAGTGTACAAGGGTGTGTTATAAAGTATGTGTCTGTCTATTAATAGCGACTTCTCCAGTGCCACTCTGTATGAATCAGCTGTCTCTCCTCAAGCTGCTGGCCCACTTGCCCACTCAACCACAGAGTGACTGCTCCTCAGACCCCTTCTCACTTACACTGAATGTTCTGAATGTTTATTTAGACTGCTAGAAAACTGATCAAGACTATTTGACAACGTTACTGGTCCCATTTTAGAAACTACCACTCTGTGGTCCATACAGCTTCATTTGGCCCACCACATGTTTACAACGTAATCTTCTTGCACCAAACACTGCAGCTGCTTATCTAACATAGGATATTTAAAACCTATTGCTGCACGCTGACCGGGCATGACTGTAATTTAGCTAGAATTAACTTAGAATTAAGCTATTATTCTAATTTAGACCTACAGTTAGTTGAATCTGCCTTTGTGGATTTTTCATAAGACAGTGGTAGAAACAGCGTGTCAGAATTAACAATGGAATTATCAAACAAATCCACTGAGAACATAGACTTAATGCTCTGCCAACTCTTCACTTGTAATAACTTCACATGCAGTCAGCAGGAAGGCCAAAGCTACCACAGTAAGATTCCCATATGACTGTAAGTGTAATTTTCTTGATTTAATTGAACATTAAAGTTTTTATTAAACCCTCTGTGTATTTATAGTAGGACTACTACTAAAACTATCAATAAGAATTATCATCAGAATTGTTAATGTACAATTATGTATAAAATTATAAAATAGATGTATAAAATTCAGTTTAATACATTTCAAATTGAACTAAAATTATCAACATACTGTGAAGAAATTACAGTTTTGACTATATGTCAAGACCCCTGTGTATTGTGCTGCAGAGTTATCTACTAAAGTTTGTATGCTAACCAGCTAGCCCCGGCCTGTCCTGCCTCATCATAGTTAAAGAGGCAATAGTGAGCCACTGTAATGTCAAGCCTGCCATCAGTCCAACATGAGAGAATGAAGCAGCACTGCCCCAACATCGTACTCTATCCTCTTGTCAATCATGTTGAAGGTCCAGCTCCCAATTAGAAAATTTAGGGGAAGTAGCCAATGAAAGGGTCAGTAAACACAATGATGGCTGAGGCTCTTGGCAAGTGACCATTATCACCACCACAGCTGTCCACTCTTGGGAAGAACATATGTTGGGCAGCAAACAAAAAAGTGATATAAATAAAAGCAAAATAAGAGTTAACATTGGTGCTGTTTTCCACCGCTGGAGACGGAAGGGAAGCTGAATTAGCAACATTTCTTCTGGACTGGTACGTAAACAGTTGTTAATGCTAACACTGAGGAGTGTGTTTCCCCCGACTGTGTGTTTCTTAAATGTTATATGTCTTGTATGGATTCAATGGGTTGTGTCGTCTTACAAATTGCCTCTTTGGCAATTTGTATAATTTATATATTTTTTTTTTTCCTAATGATGAAAAAATGAGTAACATATTTATTGCATGTGTTTGACTGGAAATTAAGCATTAAATGTGCAACCTTCTTTAATTCCAATTAGTGGAAAACATATGAGAACTTCAGCTGTAGTATTAAACCACTGGGGCCACATATGCTGTCAAATTCAACCCGTTTAAAAAAAAAAATTCAATACAAACTACACACACACACAAATCCAATCACACCCGACCAGAACTTTATCAAAATCTAATTTTAACTACATTTGTTTATAGGCAAAACTCCAAACTTCCAACAAATGATCACACATCCTTTCATGCCAATACACCACACTTAAACCACTTCAGATAAAGAAACAGAACTCCCACTTGGAATCTACAAGTGATTTTCCTCTGGAAACCTCTCTGGAACCTAAAGGATCTTCAGACTGGGAGCTAGGTTGAAGGTGTGTTGTATTCTGGCCAAAATGGCAGTAAAAACAGTTGAAACCATTTCCTTCTGGAAATCCCATTTACATAGCTATGAATGATAATACTGAATAGATGATCAAGCATTACAACTTCAGACAGCTTTGTAAGTTCATTATGCATGAAGCAGAATGAGCTTAGGCCTAGCTTTTTTTTCAGCAGGCTTCCACAGGATAAAAGAGTGTGCAAATGATGAAAAGTGCTTTTAGAATACATTAGCCTGTCCTCCATATACAAACAGCTCCCAAGAGAACCCAGAGTGACCTTTCAAAACTCGGACATGCTGAGTTTATTTCTCAACTGGGCTAACGTTTGGGCGTTCTCCAACAGAAGCGCTGTAGGATGTGCAGAACTGCTAAACTGCTCTTCAGTGTCCAGTGTGTGTGGAAGCTATTAACCCTTACATCTTACAAATCTGTGCACAACTTTCCACTAGTTTTTTTTTTTTTACTAAGTATCTAAAAGTATATACTGCCTATTGCACAAGAACATATTAAGTTATATTATTTTAGCTAATATAAGAATGTTTACTGTACCACCAGTCCAATTTTATGTCTACCATATTTTCCTGTTTTGCATTTACATGACATTTATGGAAATTGGTAGATGCTCTAATCCAGAGAAACTCAAAGCAACACTACGTAGGAGCTCTCTGGTGGTAATATGTAACTGCAAGAAACATGCGAAAGAACATTTTGTAATGTTGGTTGTACTTTGATTTCCCACAAGCGGATGATTTTGCAGAGCCAGAGAAATTACCATGTACAATAATTTGCAAAAATAGTTTACTTTATCTGTTAAACATGGTTCACATTACTAAACCATAATTATACTATGAAAATAAACAGTAAATAAAAAAAATAGACTTAGCATCTCAAACGTAAAATCATTTTTTTGTTTTATACACCCACTGCACACTTAATTAGGAAACCTGTACTAATGGTGGGTAGGACCTCCCTTTATTCTCAAAGCTGTCTTAACTCTTCATGGCAATGGATTACACGAGATGTTGGAAACATTTCTTTGAGATTCTGACCCATGTTGACATGATTGCATCTTGCAATTCCTGCAGGTGTTTCAGGTTCACTTGCATCCTGCAAATCTCCCTTTCTACCACATCCCAAAGGTCTTCTATGGGATTCAGACCTGCTGACTGGGAAGGGCACTGAAAAACACAATGAAAAACTCATTGTCATGTTTATGAGACTAGTTTGAGATGACTTTTGTTTTGTGACATGCTGTTTTATCATGTTGGAAGTAGCCATTAGAAGATGGTAAATTATGGCCATGAAGAGCATAACGTTAGCAAGAGCACTCAAATAGGCAATGGTTTTCAAGTGATGTTTGGTATTAACAGGCCTAGGATGTGCCAAGAAAACATCCTCCACACCATTATACTACCTCCTCCATCCTGGACTGTTGATACAAACAGGCTGGGCTTGGGATTCATGCATTCACTAAACTGTGACCTGCCAAATCTGTGTGCTCTAGAATAAAACGAGGTTCACCAGGCCAGGTTTTTCCAGGCTTCAATTGTCCAGATTTGGCTCCCCTGTGCCCACTGCAGTCTCAACTTTCTGTTCTTGGCTGACAGAAGTGGAACCCACCATGGTCTTCTGCTGTTGTAACCCATATGTGGTTCAACACGTTGTGCATTCTTTGCTCACCATAATTGTACAGTAAAGTACTGAGTATCTGAGTTACTGTAGCCAACTGCCCATTCTCTGTTGACCTCTCAAGGCGTTTCTGTCCACAGAACTGTCACTCACTGGATGCTGTTTTCCTTATTGCACCATTCTAAGTAAACTCCAGAGACTGTTGTGTATGAAAATCCCAAGAGATCAGCAGTTACAGAAAACTCAAAGGAGCCTGTCTGGCACAATCAAGCCATGGTCAAAATTGCGGGGACCACATTTTTCCCCACGTTATGATTGTTGATGTGAATGTAACCTGTAGTTGCTGTCTGTATCTGCACGAATATATGCCCACAGTACAGTACACACACACACAGAGACACACACACACACACACACACACACACACACACACACATATATATATATATATATATATATAGAGAGAGAGAGAGAGAGAGAGAGAGAGAGAGTGAGAGAGAGAGAGAGAGTATAGCATACTATATTTTAGGAAATGGACTGTCAGGATTTATACAGCAGTTAATTTAGGCAGAATTAGCATCAGTAATGCTACATTGTATCACATGCATACATATTGTAGACCTGTAGACACTTAGGGGTCTCCATCAGTGCCTTTTTAGTGACTGTTGATCACTTTTAACATTGCAATAACAAAAATAACCAACAGTTTAGAAATGAATTATTTCTTTCTTTCTTTCAAATCATATGGACATTTATGTACATAGGTAGATGAGTATTTGAATGTGATGAAAGATTGCATGAATAACCTTAGCTCTTGACTTTTTTTTGTCATTTTTCATGACAAAACACATGCAAAAACTACGTAATGACTTAAACCTGTCAATATATAATGTAAATGTAGTTCATTACAAAATGAAGAAGTAATTAATATTTTAATTTAAATAGCAAAATGACAGTAAAAACCACTAGGTCTAAAGGCTAATTCAACTGAAGTGTATTTACTGCGACTGCTGACACCAGTCACTTTTTACATACCTTACCATTCCCATTACCAACAAACGTCAAATAAAGGTCAGTTTATGAGTGGTGTGGATCGATTTAATCCAGTAATTACATTGAGCCCCATTCCCCTGATTAAACTGAGACATTGACTTAATTGAGATGCTGTAAAATACCATGGTTACCACAGCACTGGTCTGTCGGGCGTCAGCACCGAGCGGTCAGACAGGTTAGAAGAGAAAGAGGCGATGGATTATTCGGGTGAAGAAAAGGAGCCAAAGCCTTCTCCTTTTTAAAGCTTGTGTGGGCTAGGGGCAGTGAATATTGCCATCGATCAGCACAATTATTCACCTGCACGCCATTAGAGTGGAGGAAATGAGGCTGTCTGTGGCAGCGTCTGGCTTCACAGGCCCATTCGTTTCAGTTAGAGGCCTGAGCTAGACAGGAAGGAAGTTTCCACAGCCGTGAGTGTCTTATTAGAGCCTGAATTACACCTTTCCCCCTTCACCTCTTTTATCTCGTCTCTGTCCGGGCCAAGTTGTAGTGTCCACCATGGACGCATTTTGACGCAATGTTTGTTCATTCAAATCTTAACCGAAGCAGAAATCTTACTAGCACTCATGCAAAGGCACATTCAAACCTTGTCAGCCCCACACATGCACACACATGCACACATGGGCTCCCACACAGACATACACATATACATACACACACATTACCGGTACCACCAGCTAACACCTGCATCCTGCCTGCAGTCAGCGCTGAAGAAGCGACGTCACTGACATCTTCAGGTGTCCTCCTCATTTAGAAAGTCGGCAGAGTCACAGGAACATATTTTTGAGACGTGGCATACGATGAACGATCTGGAGCCTGATTTAATTACAGAATATAGCGTCCAGCAGCAAGCACGTATTTATGCTAAAAATTAGCGCTTATAGCCTGTCTTTTTAATTTCACTTTTAACAGCTTCTTCAGTAGGATGACCCTTCGTCTTTCATCTCTCATAAATAATGAACTCCTAAATAAACCAAATTAGTCAATATTTAAATTATTTTTAGATGGAAAGGAGAACGGTAGACCTGAACCATTTAATTATTATATTACCCGTGCTGAAATAATTACTTCTCGTTTACCGGCAGGTATATTAAGTGACTGTACTTATCTTTAAATAAAAATAATCTTAGCTGTAAACGAATAAATAAAAATATCTGTAATTTAGGTCTAAAATAATGGAATTATTATAAAACAAACGTCTTCCGTCCGTTTTTCCTTTACCGCAAACAGCCATTATGTCTAAAACGAAAGTCAACTCACTGGTTTGAAGCAGTGTTCGATGTCTGACTAAATGACGAGCAGAATTAGGTTTAATTTGTTCGGATTCTCTTCTTCAAAAGCTCCTCCAGACTTTTTCTGAGACATCGTTCCTTCAACGGTGAACCACCAGCGCACGTCATCACGTGGATTTAATTTTTTAGCAAGCATGCGTCATAGCCCAGTTAGAACTTAAATACATATTTATTATTCCCCTTTTAATAATTATTAAATATAAATTCTTAAAGTTATTGTGCATTTTGTAAGCTTTTGTCTGTTTTACGACAAAAAAAATAAATAAATAAAAAAACTTGTCACTGTTGTCAGTCGACTTGAAGGTTCTTAATCGACTTAAAGGGTCTCCGACTGACGATTCGACTCGTCGACTTCTAGAGGGCAGCCCTAGTGTGCTCACACTCTGCCCTGGTGACAGACTATCTACCTAGGTCTACCTAACAACGATTGACTTGACTTGACTTGAACGGTCCTTTAAAAGCCCACCTCGTAACAGGCTGAAGGTTGTTGGTTGCAGGCTGTAGGCTATGGGAGGGGAATATGAGGCAGATAGGGTTTTTATTTGGTATGGTGTTGAAAATCTTCTAAAAATAAAAAAAGATGTTGGGCAGTACAGTGACACAGTGGGGAGCACTGTTGGCTTACAGCAAGAAGGACCTGGGCTTGATTCCCAGCTGGGGAGTCTGGGTACGTTTTTATACAAGTTTGCAGCCTTACACCCATTGACTGTGTCTGCGTGTCTGCCCTGCAATGGACTGGTGACCTGTCCAGGGTGTTTTCTGCCTTCCACCCAGCACTTGAGCACTGAGATGGATTCCAGCGCCTCCTGTAACCTAGGAGGATAAGTGGAATGAATGAATAAATGTTTTTTTGGGTTTTTTTTTTTCAAATTTTTAGCCAACAAAAAATTAAAGCCAACAAATCGTGTATTTCCCTGCAGAATGTGTCAACTTACTTTCAATCAGTAAATCAACCAAAAATATTTTGACAGGGGGCATTCAAACTTTTGAATACAACCATTTGCCTGATGCTGCAGAAGTAAGACACAACCGGCTGTAAACAAGGTCTTAATCACCATAGCCAAATACAAGACTCCACACACATAGACATGTACACACTCATACATCCATCACATTCCATGCATATGATGCCCTGCACTACAGAATCACTGTTTAATGAAAAATGGAAATCCATTCACATAATGTTCTAACAATAACAGTGCTGTTTACTTCCTGAAATCTACATATTAACTGTAGACATGTCTCTGTCTTTGGAAACCAGCATAAAAGCCATTACAACGAAATGATAAATGGTTAAGGCAGATATGAAACTGCAATCAGTGTCATATTAGCACACAATCGTATAGGCAAATACACGCACACACACGCACACGCACACACACACACACACACACACACACACACACACACACACACACACACACACACACACAAACCTTGGATGCAGCACCAAATTACTGTTTGGATATTGGTTACCTCTCTCAACTGATTTGTTATTGGAAATGGCATTTTTATTGGCCATTTAAATTCCCCTGCTGTTACCGTAAGGGGCATGTTTTTCACAATCTACGAGGGTAATTGAGTAATAATAAAAGCTATTTCTAATGGGGGAAATAATTAATAGAGGAAACAACACAGAACAAACATTTCCATGATTTAATATAGACCATTAATGATTCAATACTGCAGAACGATTTCAACGGGTTCATGCAGGGTCTGAAGATTGGGGTTTGTGTGTGTGTGTGTGTGTATGGCATACAAGCATGTGCTGAGAGGAGTGCTTTCTTGTCACATAGTTGCACTGACTAAACAAACAAAATTACAAAAAAAAGTTCTACACTTCAGTGATAATGCTAGGACTCCTATGGGTTAGTGCACTGCAAGCTCGAGGGGCACAAATGTGTAACCAGTGGCCCTTTCTACATGAGGTTGTGATTTCTGTGAGCAGGTGCCCATGGCATTACCAGCCACGCTCTTTGCCACTTTCCAAGGGAAAACGTGCCTACTTGTACTTTCCTATAACTTGGCATACAAATATAATGCAACTACAGCATGTTTCCAGACTAAAGGTATTGAAGACATACCTTTGAATATACCACTGCAGCGATGTGAGGGGGACATAGTGTGTGTTGGTAGGATGCCTCACAAAGCTTAGCTGATATCTATCCTTCAAAGAGAACTTGAGGTAATGTGAGGGAATGTGTAGGAACAGTTTCACTGTCACAGAATCGGTTTAAATGCGGTTGTGGTGAGCTTTATTTTTAGCTGCTGTGATCAGTGCTTAGCTGTTAGCATGTTGGTAATGTATAGCACTGGTATAGCACTGTTAAACTCTGAGTGGGTGTTATTGTGATATAAGTGATCTGTGGCTTGTTGTTCCACCTGAAAGCTGCTGCAGCCGCAGCATCCATCTTTTATTCTTTGCCATTATTATATATGCATGCCAGAAAGCGCTCTGTTAGTTGTAGGATACTTTTCTGTTAGTATGTTCCCAGCATTTTACTGACCTTGAAAACTTATCTAATAAAGTTAATTAACTATACTTTAATAAACAAAATAACATGATGGCATATCTTCCTATGAAGTTAGTACGGTTATTAAACACTGGATATTGTTGTTTACAGGCTCTCTGTATTTGCTCTCAATCTGTCTTTGTGATACATACAGTTATTTAGTGTCCTAGATGAACTGCCGATGTCCATAATACACTCAGAAAAGCGTATCATAACGTAATTGATCTTGATAACGATAACATATCATCATATCTCCCACCCCTAGTGTGAATCAGTGTGTGTCTGTGAGTGTGTAATGAGGGATGATGTAAATCAGCTGTTGAATGAGGCGCGCCACTAAAGGCCATTAGTCAGGCAGTGCTGATGCATGATGGGAAAAGTTTATGCTTGCACTTTCCTCACTTTAATCAAAGTAGTCGCCGTCTTCAAGATTACCATCACAAATCTCTCTCACTCTTTCTCTCTCCCTCTCTCAGCCTGTTATCAGCCAAGAGCAGAAGGACCCTTTTAACATCCCTTTCGCTTTTTCGCTCTCTCTCTTCCTCTGTCTCATCAGTCCAGGGTCTCCTTCATTGTTCTAACTAGTTCCACCGCTGCGTCTGCTTGCATTCACTCCATTCAACACGACCATACCCACACACCTCATTACCGGCCTGCTGAACTTTACTCTAAGCTGTTAGGATGCAAGTCCTCTCATTACCTGTAGAATGCCGAAAGACCATTTGGTCAAACACACCTACACACACTGGCGCTGCTGCAGACACTAAACTCGGAGGCAATGTGCCACTAAAGGCCTGATGTTAAATAAACCTTTAATGAGCCAGCAGAAGGTCTTGCTGTGTCTGAGCGCGTTTATCTACGTCTTTCAAGCACCACAACAGCTGCTCAGTTAACCCCTGAAGGATGAACACTGCACTGTTCAGGACTAGGGATGCGTATTCTGGCTAACTTTGATACAGCATATGTCCAAGGGTTAGCGGACCCTTGTCCAGCCAATGTTTCCAAGGGATTAACCGGAAACCTGAAACCTCTCAACTGCAGTAACAGATTTGACTGCATTCTGCCCCAAGGGCAGACGATTAGTTATTGATCACAAATGGCATTCTGTCTCATCCCAAAGATATTGGATGGTGTTCTGAGAGAATACAGCTCCACTGCTCCACAGCCCAGTGCAGGGACATATATACCCATCTAGCCAACACTTGGCATTGGACGGCTTTAGAGCATCTTATGCTGTTGCCAGACCTTTCCAATGGAGGTTATACTAGCTGTGTGCATACAATTGAACCTTCCAGTCAGAAATGGGTGCAGCTGAAATCACTAATTACTTTTAGATACTTTTGGACATGTGATGTATTGATGTATCCATAAGACTGGGTGAACAGATATCCACAGCACGGGAAAAGTCAACAACAAAAAGGGAAAAAAAGACTTCACAGCATAGGGCTATAGGCTTACTTGTTAGGTGGTAGCACTGTAAGGTCAAATTTCTGAACATTACTGAAACATAGCCATGGGAAATCTGTAGATTTTCATAGGGCATGACTGAATTGGGGAGGGTATATATATTTGAAAATAAATGAATTAATAAACAACCAATAATCATTTGTACCTTATCTTTATGATGCATCAGCTCCAGATTTTGTTACACATTCTCAAACGTACACAGATCCTCCACTATGCGTGACTGATGGCTGAAGAGACTACAAAGAGCCTTTAACTACCCTCTGGTACCTCAAAAGTTCTTACATTTAGACTCATCAGTCAAAAAAGTCGTAATCCAGATCACTCGCAGATGTCTGGCTCAATTTTTCTTTCTCTTTCATTCTCAATCATTTTTTGATCTCTAGTTTTGTCATTTTCTTTTAGCACATGACAAGCCACCTGTGTTGCCCCGAGATAACAGTCAAGACTAATTTTGATATTCAAGCAGCTAAGTTAATGAACATCTACATGGTTTAATATAGTCACTACATAAATCACTGCTGAGTGAGTATGATCCACCACCTAAATAATACCTGTTCTGTTTAATTTAATGAAAGTATGCAGTGAAACAGATGGATTACAATTGTCTCTTTAAACCCGTCAGCCAAACTCAAACATCTATAACTGCTCAACATCAAAGCACCTACATGGTAAATGGACCTGATCAAATGAACAAAGAGTGCAGATACAAGGAGATGCACTTAATGATGTGGCTGAACAATGTATACTGCGTAACTACACTACAGTTAAAAATAACAGCAGTCAATTCTAGACGTAGTCCTAAAATGGTTAATGTGTGTCTGACCTTGTGTACTTCCTTCGATGCTATAGTCACGTCCGTAGAAAGCAGAACAAAGAGCGAACAAGAAAAATGCATTAATTTTGTTAGTATAATCCTTAGAAGTCAAATAATCACTGTTTTGCTTTACCTGCTTTCTGATTCTGGTCCTGGAGGACCACTGACATTCGGCACTTCAGTGGTTGTGATTGAGCTGAATATTTGGATCAGGTGTGTTGCGAGCATGGAAATCACTGAAAATACATTGCATGTTTTAAGCTGGGAAACACTGAGCTATATTAATTCAATCTAGTAACATATAGTACTGTGGAAAAGTCAGAGACCACCCTCTCATTTATTAAGTTTCCAGTCAAATGACCATTCAGCATAAGTTGTCAGTAATCAGGTTATATTTCATGAGATGTAGGCAATGAAAAAAGCAAGAAATAACTTATACAGTAAGAAGCAATTGAACTGGTTTTATTCAACTCAAACAAAGACTCTGAATGAACTATCTTTTGGTGAAGTATCTATTTAAGATGCATAAAAACCATTCGATTGCTTGTTGCCATATATAGTAGACGACACAACACAAATATTACTATGGTTTAAAAACATCCACATTGTATACATGTTTAGATTGGATCAGTATTTCAAAGTGCCTTTTGATTATGTGTTCATTTGACTCTGCATATTGGCCTCAGAAGATACATACATTAAAATATTGGAAATTGCCTTTGGCAAACAATTTCTATGTTGCTGCTTCCCTAGTTTATAGTGCGTTTAGTGTTACTGTGCACATACAATTAAATGTAGCTATGCAGCTACAAATGAGCTTAAATGAAAATGGAAAACATTTTCACAGCAGTGTGAATAACTACTCTAGTAAGAAAAAACATTAGAAAATAGGCCTAATAGTAGTAGCACAAATGAAATTACATTTAAATAAAAATAAACAGAATAAAAAATTAATAAACTTACATAAACAGCATTTTCCTGAGTGTCTGCTGGATTATTTGTTACAACAATACTTAGACAACATGTTTTCAGTTATCTCTGATTCAAATGTGACTAGTCCCTTGTACCGAAGCTGTCTGTGTTTTAGCAGCTGGGCCCGCCCCCGCATAACACTACCATTGTACACAACATCTCCTACATTATTATCTGATCTTTTATTAAACTACAACTCATCATAAAATACCCAGTGAAATGCAATCACGCATATGCTTACTCTCTCTCCGTCGCTCTCTCTCTCTCATGCGCACACACACACACCCACTGTTATTCAGTTATGCATACATAACGCAAGATCACAAAACGGCAAGCGTTTGCATGAATATTCATGAAGGGCATAAATGATATCTGTATTCCAAGTTGAGAGGTTAAATTGCACACTACTGAGAGAGTGTGTGTAAGTGTGTGTGTGTGTGTGTGCCTATGTGTGAACGAGAGAGAGCTGGATAGAGAAAAAGAGAGGGAGCATTCATTACAGTAAACGACGCTTACCAGCTTGTATGATAATTCTGTGATAAAAGCATAAACAGAACTGCATGCTTTTTTCACACTCTGGCCAAAGGCTTGTGAGAGTTCTTCTGTGTGTTTAAACTCAGCTGTCTAATTCTCCAAAGAACATTCTGTCAATTGTTCCTCTGTCTGTGTGGGACAATGCCTGTCGTTTCTCGCTGTTAATTCAAACCTCTCCAAAATTAGCTTATAAGTGCTGTACTCTCTCTCTCTCTCTCTCTCTCTCTCTCTCTCACTTTCTCTATCTCTCGCTTTCTTTTCTTAAGCTAGTTTAATATGGACCCTTGAAAAGCTGTGCTATAAACACGGCAATTACTAGTGCTGTTGTCAAGACCAAGAGCTTAAATCAAGACCAAAACTTTGTAGTAGTTGAGTCAACCATATAGACTAAATTATCTGTTTTTTTTTTCAGAATGCAAAATAAAAAGAACAGAAAAAAAGCTGAAACATGTTTGTAATTCATTATGTACGCTCATCATCAAAAGTATAGTTGCACAAATAGTTGCACCCGGAGGAAATCAACCGACAGGAATGAAACTTGGTGGGTAGGTTTGACATTGTGAGGCATGCAAATGATTCAAGTTTCACATGTAGCCGCACTTGTGACGTAACCAAGGACGGGTCTTATCGCTGCACCTGACTGACCCAACAGCCACGATTGTGGACATTCAGTGAGCAGTGATGCCCTCCATGAGTCATCCTAACGCACGACTACATACATGCATGACTGTTATGGTGACTGCCCTTAACACCACGCCAGCAACGCCAAAGACTGCAATGGTGCCAGACTGTCACGAAGTGACTCAGATTTGCAGCAGGACATCTTCAGTGACGAGTCCCGATTTTGTCTTGGTGGAAACGACCAATGAATCCGTGTGTGGAGGCACCGCGGTCACACCATTAGGAACCTCTACAATTTCATGTTGAGATGTCTGGCATGTTGCATAAGCAACCACGGTAGCCCAGTGCCATATTGAGAGACACTACTTCTGTATGTGTAGCTCAATAAATATTGACCATATCAGTCTAAATTTATCATCATTTATTGTTCCTGGTAACCTTTATCTTCCTTCCCATTAGCATTGCAATCTGACACTTCCCTTTGGGTGCAACTATTTTTTGATGATGAGTGTATAATTAAATATGGACTGTTTTGTAGATACTTGCTCCTTCAACATTTCTTTTGACATCAAGAGTAATAATAGGGAATTTGACCCCTCTTTGCTGCAGTAACAGCCTCTGCTTTTCCGGAAAGACTTTATCTGGAACATTCCTGTGAGGATTTGATTGGATTTACCCCTAAGAGCACTAGTGAGGTCAGGTACTGATATTGGATGATTAGTTTTAGATCACGTACACCACTCCAACTCATCCCAAAGGTATGCATTGGATGGAGCTCCATCACTCCAGAGAGCATAGCTCCACTGCTCCACAGCCCAGGGGCTTTTTTTTACCCCTTTAGGCAACACTTGACATTCGATTCACTAGCCCCCTCACAAATGAACAGAAGAGGTGTCTAGGAACTATATTCATATACAGTCACATATAACTTTAAATAATATATAGCTTAAAATAAGCAGACTGGACAGAAAAAAATGTCACCTAGCATCTTTAAGGCTTGTGCAGTTGGTGTTGCACAAGGTTGATCAGGCTATAAATACCTGCGGGATGTGTGACGGGATTCATAGTTGGAGAAGAGGTGGTACAGTGCAGTGAATGTCTAGTTCAGTGTGTGGAAAATGGGTCGCAAAGCAGATGGCAATGATTGGTAAAAAGGAGTAACTGCAGTTGTGCATGTCAAAAGCCATAGTGTGAAGGAAGTAGCTGAATTTGCAGGTGTATGGAAGCGTACGGTCATACGGGTCTACCAGCAGTGGCAAAAATACCAGTGTACAGGACATTCTCACCAGAAATGTGCCAGGAAAGGCATCCACCAAAGCTCGCTGAACTGCGCAATTCTTCAATGCAAGAGTGGCTGAACAGTGATGTTGACTGCATCCAGAAACTAGTTCAGTCCATGCCAAATCGAATCACAGCTGTTATTCATGCTTGTGGAGGTATTACAGGCTATTCGGTGCGTTATTTTGGTAATTTAGGTCATTTTTTTGTTCAGTGAGCTTATTATTAATTATTATTACATTACAGTCTTAGTCCAACTTTACTTGAATTTTGGAACCAACAGACATCAATTATTATCCCACAATTTTCCAAAATTTCGAAGTACCATACCTTACGCCCAGACCGAGACACAGCCATGTCCGAATAAGCTCAAGACCAGACTTGAGACAGAGACTAGACTCAATTACTAGAAACAGTTGGTGGCACTGTTTGCCCTTCAGAACCATGGACAGTGCCCAAGCTCAACTTTTGCTGACATCAGAACACAAAAACGAAGCCGAGCTCTCTGCTGCATACATCGAGGCAAGCTGAACAGTAGGCCTGGATCCCTTCCCCTGAATACTGGCAGCCCTACTTATTTACAGCTTTATCAGAGTAACGTCACAGAGGAAGGATAAGGAGAGAATGTACATTTCAGTCAAGACACCTAGAAAACCTTGAGTTTACCTGAATATCCAAATATATTATGTTTTAAATCATTTGGGATAACTAGACTCCTTTTTCAGTGAGGTTCCTCTACCTCTCATCCGTTCCCCTGGTACTCATCATGGTTGACTCAAAATTCCAGGGATGTGATGAGCAACCATGACCAGTTCTGGCTAATTTTGAAAAAACGACTGTGAAATTAATGTACTGCTCTTAAAAGTGTTGCACAAAACAAGTACAACCTTTATTTATTTAAATGTACAACCAAGAGCTGTCAATCACTGGACTCTGGGTGGATATTCCATTGATTGGCTCATTGACTGGTAGGAGGTGCTTGGTGGCATCTTCCCTTGCTTGCTGTCTCACTGAAGGTCCCAAATGATATTGACTGCTTTCTGATAAAGTTAATGTTGATCTTCTGAGTACATACTATGCTTTGCCAAAATATCTCCCCTTCTGATATATAACCTTGCATAAGCTTTACCCTCACTAATCACAAAGCCGATATTGTCCCAGATGTCCCTCATCATGGCTCTGCGTGCCTGCTTTAACAGGTCCACTCTTTTTAAACCAGAGCAAGCGTAAAAGTTAACCTAGCAAGTCTGATCTACAGTGATTACTCTGCCACAACTTAACAAAGGCTTTTCTGATGGCGGAACTTTCGTTTGATTGGTGCCGTCTTGTAGAGTGGGACGTCAATCAACAAGGGTCATTTGGGTGCCATGCCCAGCCAGGGTTTTGAAATTTGTGATCAGTGAATTTAGTTGGTTTTATTTGAGCAATGTTTTTACATCTTGTGTTTTTCTCATTTAAACATTAGGCCTGTGTCGCCGTGTAACAGACTCCTCTTATCCAGGAAACCGTGTGCCAACCGTGTTTTGCCTGCTGGGATTCTTCTAAAGCACGCTGGACAGCAAATCTCAGAGGTTCGATAAAACCACCTTCCCTCTTCTCATCTCCACAGTGAAGCCACAGGAAGAAATCCTTCCTCCTCCTCTCTCTCTTTCTCACTCTCTCTCTCTCTTTCTGTTATCTCCTCCTTGTAAGTCTCCTCTGTACTGAAAAACCTTATTGCTGCTTGTGTATGGAACCAAACAGAACAGCATCTTGCCACTATCCGTTTTCACTGGACATTGTGTGTGTGTGTGTGTGTGTGTGTGTGTGTGTGTGTGTGTGTGTCTGTTTAATGTATAAAATATATTCCCTGGGACTTTAACCTTAACAAACTGACCAGTAATCCATTCTGAGACTTTACCAGTGGTTCCTAAAAGATATATATGGTTTTTAGTTTAAAACATTCCAAAATTAACCGAATTATCAACAGAATGGGAAGAAAGAACAGTTTTGACATTATGTCACAGACATACATGTATCATGCTGCAGAGATATCTACTGAAGTTAGCATGCTAACCAGCTAACTCCAGCCCATCCTGTCTCACAACACCACTTTGTACCGGAAAAGGTGATAGGGAGTCACTATAGCATGAAGTCTACCATTAGTCCAACATGAGAGGCATACTCTAACCTCTTGCCAATCATGTTGAAGGTCCTGTTACCGGTTAGATCATTTATGGACAGATATACCACAAAAGGATCAGTAAACACAATGATGGCTGAAGTTCTCAGCAAGTGATCATTATCACCCCCATGGCCTGCTCAAAGGAAAAAACAAATACAAAAGAGCAAAACACTGTAAACACTGGCATTGCTTTATACTGCTGGAGACGCTCTTGACAAGTACATGGATGAACAACGTTTCTTGGACTGGTAAGCAAATAGCTGTTAATGCTCGCATTGAGGAGGAGGTACTGTCCTTCTCCTTTTGTTGGCTATATGTTGCCCCCATCATTTGTAACAATTTGACAGGATGCATCATCTTACAAATGGCTCTTTTAAACTGGTTTAAACCACCTACCAGAGGACTTATGGAGCACTCATGTTAACTTTGGCTACAGTGAAATGTGTCAGAGTGTAGAATCTGAGCTTTTAGTGTCCTACCATGTGTCTATCGTTGTATGGACATTGAAGGACTGAGCATGCCATCTCAAAGTGGAGCTCAGATCAGGGAGCACTTACTGTGTTTTTCCATTCAAAGTAATGATAACACTACTGCTGTGTGGCATTTTTGTTTAAAAAATGGGTTTGTAAGACAAACAGAATAAGCCCACTGCCGGAGAACATATTGGTAGTCCACTTTAGCAAGCTAGACTAAAGCAGGAGTGGTAAACGGTTACTCTCTGTGTTTTGTGTGAGGGTGTGCCAAGTTTGCTGGTAGGCGGGCAATAAGGATCATGTTACAAGATGATGTCATCTTGTAACAGAGAAAAGGCCTGGAGATCCAACAAGGCGTTTAAGGCAGCGGAGAAGAGTGTTTTCTGTGGGAAAGAGTTTCTCCCTCTGGCATGCACTTTGGGCTTTCTACTTTGCAGCCTGGTTACATGAACAAAAAGCTACTTAACTTACTAAAGCAAAGGGAGACACGAAAAAGCATAATAGCTCCCCTTTAAAGGGTTGAGGGCACTTGAAAAGTGTTCCTGGGCAAGTTCACAATGAAACAAGGACAGCAGGACATTATGGTAAGAGTCTGGGGTAAGCACTAAGAGAAAGAGAGGAAGCGAGAGAGTGTGCATTAGAGAGAAAGAGGGAATTCTATTAGTATTCTACACCGATCAAGAGGGATTATATTCTTTATATGTATGAGCACCTTCCTGTACATAATCATCACAACATCAGAGAGCAGAACTGCAAGTGATAGCATGCTGCTGACAACATGAATTATACACTGTGTGCACAGATAACATCATACCGCACCTCCTTTCTCTCTCTCTCACACACACACACAGGGCTGGAAAATAAAGCTTGGATGACATATTTGGAGAAGCTTTTAGCCTGTCGTGAATTCACAGGAGGCTTTGCATTAGGGCACGGCTGTGTCATCTGTAATACTTCCCATCATCCTCCTCTGATCCACTAATACGTTTACGGGTTCATTAGAGACATGTCATTTTGTGTCTGACGCCCATCTGCTGACCGAATGTCACACAAGCACATTTGTTTTTATGTCTTGTCAGGACACAGGACCACTGACGAAGGACTAGGGCAAACTGGGCAACAACAGATGAGGTGCGTCTACAAGGTGGACCACCCAGGTACGAGTTTCTAATAGAGTGGACAGCGAGTGGACACAGTGTTGAAAACTCCAGCAGGACTGCTGTGTCAGATCCAAAAGCAAATACACACATACACATATGCGGGTTTAAAAACGATTTCAACAAAGAATTAAACAGAAGAGGCTATGCAGAGCTGAGTGCCTGTGCCTATTGTGCCTCCTGGGATTCTTCTAAAATACACTGGAGAGCAAGTCTCAAGAGGTTGGATAAAACCAGCTTCTCTCTTCTCATCTCCAGAGTGAAGCCACAGGAAGAAATCCACCCTCCTCTCTCCTTCCCTCCTGTCACTATTCTCTCTTTCTTGTAAAATCTTTACCAGCGCTTAAACATGCCATGTTCTACACTGCTGCTTGTATATGGAACAGCATCTTGCCACTATCAGTGTTCGCCTATAAATGTGAACATTCTTCAGTGAAGAAGTGAAGCTGAAATGGCTGCTGTGCTCTCAAGCAGATCAAGAGGTAGTGAAATGACTTCAGCGAACTGTCATAGGGTGCCCAACAGTGCCAGTAGCTTACACCATAACGGCACTTTGCTGTATATGAAAAGTTCAGTATCACAACATTTTCAAAATATGCTACTGTAGCATGGCGTTAGGTGATCTTTAAGTTTTCATTAATACAGTCAATGAACATGTGCTTCCTGAGCACTGCTTGTCTATGGCCCAATAATGCCTTACAAATATTACTGCATAGGTTTGTTCTGTTTCCTTCTTCTAAAATTACACTAATCTCATTACTGTGAAGGTTAACCAGACACAGAGCACATTTACCGAAAGGAACTATTTATTTAGAAATTTAGTTTCTTACTTAGTTCTTGATATTGGGCATTGTTCTTTCAAACCAATCTGAAGAACCCAGCATGTGACATACACTGCAAGTTTTTCAATGTTATAACAATACTGTATGCCACCCATACTGATGTACTGGTATTGGTCCTGTTATACGTAGACTGTGCATTTTCCAGCTTATGGTAGATCCAGTATTTTGTGCTTCTAATGTTATTTAGACTTCTGGGACCTGGCTCACATGGAGTTTAACATCATTCCTGCAACCTGCTTAAAGGGGAATATTTCCAACATATCTGCATAATTCAGTCATTAACATGTAAACATTCATTCAAGGTGGGTTGATGTGAAGTGATTTGATTGTATAGAAACTTACAGTGATAGTGATAGGAAAAGAAGACTACATGTAGCTAGGGCTGCACAATATATCGTTTAAGCATCATCATCACAACACTGCTCACATCACAGGACATGCAATGTTAAGTAAGACCAATGAAATAAAACATGTCATGCTACAACATGCTTTTTAGCTGTTTGCTACAAAAGAAAAACATGCACAACTCCCAGACTCTGCTTCAAGGCTTCTCAAATACTTGGATACGGAGATGAGTAGTCACAGAGCTCATTTGCTATTGTGTTCAGTGCACTGAAACCGATTATAGAACATTGGTAGAGTTCCACAAAAGATGGTTCACAAGAGTGTTAGAAAGTCATTTCTCAGCTTTTTATTATTTTCACCCTCAATCATTTTATAGTGTATAAAGTTTTCTACATATTGATGTTCAAGTCATCTGGTGAAAATTCCTGAATTCTTTTTTTTCATATCCCAATATATATTGCGGGGGGGACAAATTGCAATGTCAGTTTTTTCCAATATCGTGCCGACCTAAATACATCCACTCTATTTACTATCCAAAACCACCAGTGAACCTACACATGCCTTCTAAGTTTTATATGCAATGGTAATGCATATAATGGTAAATAAGTCATCAATATGAATAAATAAGTTTTATCTGGGGAATATATTTGCCTTGCATGTACCTCTCCGGCATGAATGGATTAAAATGAATGGATTATTGTTTCACAGAACTGTAACTAAACAATGTATCAGACATCAGACAGTAGATATCATCATCATCAACATCAGATATCAACATCAGAAAACACCACGTCATAGAATAACTTTCTGTGAGGGAACTTTTAGTGGCATTAAACTCTTCTGATGTTTGGTTCCTCTCATCACCACTGGCTGTCTAAGCAAGAAATCCTGCTTAATGAGAAGGTCTCCCTGATCTCAGAAAGTGCTATATTATAATTATAATAGCCTGATTAACCATTTTTAACCCTACCATTTGTCAGCACCTCACAGCTCCTTGTCTATAGCTCAAAAGCATTCTGTGTTAAATCACCTACACCAGAGGTCACCAACCCTGGTCCTGGAGAGCTATCTTCCTGCAGACTTTACTTCCAACCACAATCTGTCACAGCCATTCCAGCTCATTAACTTCTTCAGACGTCCTTGATTGGGTGGATCAGATAAAGAGGGAAAAGCATTTTAGATACATGTTGGAACTAACCTCTGTAAGAAAGAAGGAGAAGGATTGGTGATCACTGAACTCTAGGGTTGGGGCCTGACCTCAACCACAATGCCTAGTAGAACTGTATAAACACATGTTGATTGCTCAGTCACCATGAGTTCAGCACTACAGTGCAAGCCTGGCACACAGTGCCATCTCTACGTTGGTCAATCCTATCTGCAAGCTTTCAGTCTCTGAGTGGCTTACTGTGAAGCTCCTGAGAAACCGTGCTCAGAGACTCTGTACTAATTCTACATAATCGATGAAACTGGTGTTCCCTCTACAGAAACTGCTTTTAAAGCTCAGAGTGAGGCACTAAGACGCTCGCAGATTAATTAGTTCAGTTGACCGGTTTTCCAGAGCAATTTCCGCTCTCTTAAACTCCAGGCCTGCGGTGTGTGTGTGTGTATACGTGTGCGGTCCTGAATGACACTCAGAATCAAAGTGTTCCCCCGACATCCTTCTCTCTCAATGTCATTTTTGAGCTTTGATTATGGTTCTTTCATCTCTGTGTTTAATAAGGTAACACGGCAGGGATGTAATGAGGGACAATTACCTCCGCACCATAGTTTCGGTTTTGTACCACAAGACTGCAAACCTTCTTAGCGTTTGTTGGGATAGGAAGAGCGTGTCTCAAGCACAGTTAATTCCGTCTAGTGAAACACAGTGTCTAGTAAGACACAGTTATATTAAGATTTTCACAAAGACACTATTACCAATATAAATCGCTGATTTGTTGTCGGCATTCTTTTTAAGTTGAACGTGGGAGTGAGCTGACAGCAGTGATTAGGTTCTTCTTTGTTTTGCTGAACATGGACTTGACTAACTAAGGCCACACCCTGTGCAGCATCCTATTGGACGCTGCATTGTTACACAAGATTGTAAAAGATAAGCTCTTTGAAAACACACATTTACATCATTTTCAACTAACCTCAGATGGAGCCAGTTAGCCCAGACAGGTTTGTTATCTAAAACTTCAGCGTCAAACTAGAGCCACGAATACCAGAAACTAATAGTCACCAAATTTTATCCATAAATTCATTCTCAACTTCTTTTAAGCTCTTCGAACCACAGCCAGCTCATCGTCAACCACAGTGTGACTTATACAACTGAAATCACTTAGTAGGAACGTAACATGTAGGGGAAGTCAGTGGGCAGCCTGTTAGACAAGTGTTGTGCTGAAGTTGGACTCCCCTGCATAATACAACTCCCCTTCACTTGTCCATGTGACAAAGGCATATGGACTCTAGATTATATTTTTGCAATATCTGTTGTTTACTGAACATACATCTTCAGTTTGAAGATTACCAGCTATTTAAAACAGAAATAACAAAACCCACAAACATAATCTGTAGTGTCCTCGTACAAACTGCACAGAGAGTCTTGAACAACAGTTAATCACTTTGCAGGATGCTGCAGGAAAGTTTACCCATTAGCCACTGCATATCTCTTGAAGAAGTGTGTTTGTTTATGATGCTGCAAGACGCTCCAAATGAAGGTATTTATCAACTGCAGTTCCCTTAGCCGACATCCCGTGCTCAAGTGTGTAGGGAATATTACAGTACTGCCTAGGGACCCTGTGGAAAGGACTGCAGCTTGTGATTTCCATTCTTGTAAGCCCTTTCAAAATTCCACCCAATTACCTTTAGTGCTTTAAGTGACAGATTTGATCATTATCAAATCTCTGTGTATAAAAAACAAGATGTGCTTGTCACTGGTACCTCATTCCACAAACTACTCTCTTAAACCTTCTTAAAAATACAAACAATTATTACTTGAGGAAGCAATCTGTAAGATGACATAACCTGTCAGTTTCATACCCCATGCAATATGGACATATATATCACCAGAATGTTGAGAAGAAAAGCACAGTAACTCGTGTACAAGGTTACCATTAGCAGTGGGCAATATGACAAAAATGTTATATCACAATACTTAAAAGTATTTTCACAGTACGCAATTTGCATAACGACATTTAGTTTTCCTGAGATTTAACAAGTTGTAATACACAAAATAGAACCTGGAGAACCACATATAAAGATATTGTAATACTAACAACAACAACAATAATAAACATGCAACTACAATGTTTTTATTCAGTGTTTTACTAATTGTGCTGCACTAAACCCAGTTAAGCAGGCCTAATTATGGTCACTTACACCCTGAAATGTTAATCAGTTTCTTCAGCCAGCATTGTATTTACAGTAGCACTTTACTTTACAGATCGGTAATAAGTAGGTAACGATATGGTAATTTTAGGGTAACAAATTGTTTTTCATAATTAATTAAATGCCAATTTCCTAGTTATTACTAAATAATAAATCAGAAACTGTAGTGAATGTTAACAAGGCCATTATAAAATGGTAAAATGATGGTAGCATGGTGTACTTACTTAAAAATTACCTGCTTATTTTATAGTTCTCTATGTATAAAAAGTGAACAATTGTAGTGGTAATCTGTAAAGTGCTACCGTATTTACTGTACATTTACTGTACATTGGCTACTGGCCCCTACATGGTCTCAATGGGAGCAGGAGCTTAAACATGATTGACAAGTCATTAGAACACTTCATACAGCCAGCAGTGCTAATTCTACATTCTCTCACAACTCGTCGCTACAGTCACTCGCTATTGTGACATATTTTCGCTTCTTGCGACAAAAATTGGTATTACAAGACAGGACAGGCCGGGGCTAACTGGTTAGCATGCTAACTTAAGCAGATACTTCTGCAACACAATACATGGCCATCCTTGACGTAAAGTCAAACCTGTTATTTTTTTCACAAGCTGTTCATCATTAATTTTGGAATGTATTAATCTAAGTCTTACATATCACACATTTAACCTTTCGTCAAGGTTCATGACTTTATCACAATATTGTATTGAGACAAATAAAACATGCATGTAGTGCTCTAAACCAATGATGGTTAATGCGTGGGTGTCCAGTCTTATCTACAAAAGGCTATGGCTGCCGCTTTTTATTCCAAACAAGTTGGAGTGCACCTGATTCTCTGGGATGAATCAACTGGTCTGTGTTTGGACACACCCGGCCTAACAGGTGGCTTCAGTTGGTGTCCTTTGGTTTCATTTGGTGTCCTCGGTTTTATTTAATTTATTTTTGATCTTGCCATGTAGTAGGCTCTTCATACTAGCACACAGAGTATGAAAGAATAGTACTGCAACTGCAAATAGTACCAGCAGATGTTCAATGATATGTGAAGATATTGTAATAGCGGTACGGGAGTGATGTTCAGTTCAGCCAATCAGAACCCAGCACCCGGTATATATACGTGGTTTCGGACATGTTGGACCGTGTTACAGTTTGCAGAGAGACTTGCCGGATGGCCCTAGCATTGAACCATAGTTAGTTCGGGTGCTGGAGCTAGGCAGTCCAAAACTGTTGTAACGCTCTTTAAGGTCCTGACTAAAAGGTCAAAGTGAACCCTATCTTGTCGTGTGCCTTATTTCCACACCTCCACCATCGCACGCAGCCGAAAACCGCAGCATCTCCGCCGGACGAGCAGCACGTCAAGCGGCTAGGTGAGTCCACACTGCCCGTGATAGCAAGTTGCTAATGCTAGTGGTAAAGTGCGGCGATAACAAAACCGAAAACACGACAATATTCAGACCAATAACACACTAAAACAGCTGCACAAACATAAATAAAGCATGAGATCACAGTATGAGAGACGAGCGGGACCGTGTGAAACCTGAGTTACCTTGCTGCGTTACTCTTTTTCGGACAGAATTTTCTGGTGGCCAAAATTTTGGTGTTGATATTTAACAATAAATTGCACCTATTATTAAATATCAACACCAAAATTGTGGCCACCAGAAAGTTCTGTCTGAAAAATGGTCAAAAGCTACACTTGACCAAAACAGGAAAAATGCTAAAAATCTGGCTGAAAAAAAAAAAAAAAACTTTTTATGAATGAATAGACCTACATTAATGTGTGTACACTCATGACAATCACATAATGAATTTTTCACATAATGAATTTGTTGTTTAAAGCTCCTGTGTAAAGCTCAGTGTGTAAAGCGCAGTGTGAGCTCCTGTATAAAGCTCAGTGTGTAAGGCGCAGTGTGAGCTCCTGTGTAAACCTTGTCCTTTCCCAGCAGCATGTTGGAAAAAGCAACAGCAGGTCTGCCATTTCATTGATCACGGATCCCTGATTGTAGTTTTAAAGCCATGCAGACCACATCAGCATGGATCAATGGAAGTCGGGGGGGAGGGTTTGTTTTCAGGTTTGGGTGAATGAGCGTGTGAGAAACCTGAGCAGATAAAAAGCAGAGCTGTCATCACGGCAGAGGAACAGATTTAAATGGCACCCGCGGTGTCACTGGTCATGCCAATCTCCCTCACGGCAGGTGTTGTAAGCTTCTATATAGCTTATTCAAGGAAAAAGGCAGGTTTTAACAATGCTGACATGCTCAGCCTCTCTCACTTGAATAAACCAAGTCATGTTATCTTAAAGCAAGGACAAAAAAACAGCAATTAAGTACATTTTTCAGAATCTATTTTTGAGGAGGTTAGATATTTGCATATGCAAGTGAACGGTCAATATAAGTGAAAAAATATATTGCTTCATATTTGAGTTCCTCTCTGTTATTACACTATGACAAGGCAACACTATGGGTGTGAAAGGATATATAGCTGTCAAGAAACCTTTATTGAAAAAATTAAATAGTAAAAATAGAAGTACATTTGCACTAGAACATTAAAACTGGACATCTGAGATGTGGAGTAATGTTGTATGGACTAATGACTCTACATTTGTAATGGGGATACCTTGAACTTGATGAGAAGCAGAACACACAACCAACTTCTGAATTTTGGAGAGAGCATGGAAGCATGGAAGATAGCCTTGCAGATTCTTTACACTGAAAGCAGGTTTAAATAAAATTAAATAAATTAAGACTGAATGAAGACTTCAGGACAGTACTGTATTAGGGATGTAACAATCCATCGAACTGTATTGATGCATCAACCAAACAGCAATGACTCAAAAGTATCGATGCATGAGTGTTTGTTGCAATATTATTTGCATGATTCCTGCATGATTCCCATGATTACCGTAATACCAGTTCACCTGTAACGGTGATATGTTGTTGAAGCCAGTGGCTCAACTGTAGAATTTCATGATACTATAGCAGGGGATGTTTCTCCAAAGTATATAGACAAGCTGTAGATCTGGTCATAACTCAGCTTTACTGAATAACTCAGAAACAGCATACAAAAATCACATATTGGAACTGTGAGGCACATCCGCACAACGAAAATGTATGCAAAGTGCAAGTGTTTCTGCAGGTGCACTGGGGTCTGCATTTGTATGAGGGTGTTTGCTCTGAGAGAAGAAGCAAGGGAGCTGTGGCCTTTGTACGTGTGTGTGTGTACATGAAATGCAGACTCTTCACTATGTATTGTTTGGCCGGTGAAACTACATCCACAGCAAACCCAGCACCATAGGGAATAAAGTGTAACACTCTCCAGAACTGGCCTTATAATACACCTTCCACTCCACATTTATTTATATATCCATTTATCAGAACACTGAGGCACAAAACCAAACAACCAGCAATAGCCATGCTATTAAATCTAAACGCTCCTTTCTAACGGCCATGGTATTGTGTGAATAATGATGATAAAGAATGTGGTCAGACAGAACTTCTTGGCTCTGTGAGTCAACCACTGATTTGTACACTCCAGACACCGTTTTCCTTTCCAAACCATTTATCTGCTTACTCTCATGTGATTGCACTCTTCAAAAGAGAACAGCACTCTGGATACAAGCTGAACTGTGACACTGTAAACTGGATAATAAGCCAGGGGTTTTGGCCTGCTTGGTCCTGTGGTGTAGTACCTCAATCCTTAGAAGACTATTATTATGAACCCAATAGTTATAATTCCTTTTGGCATACTATTTAAATGTAAGTATTAGGAATAGTAAGATTCACCAGCTCGCATTAGTGCACCAGCATAAAAATTTCATGATGGAATTGCCCAGATTAAAAACTGTGGATGCAATTTGGGACGAACTTGGGATGCCCTGTGCATTCTTATGCTATTATTTAGAAATGTGAGCAATAATATGTGACCGGTGATTTAATATGTACACTGATTCCTCCACTTGACCCCACTGCTGTCAGGGGCTGATTCTCTCCAAGTCTCTTGGTCAAGTCTCACATGAGTTGGAGGTGTATCTGCACAACAATTTGACAAGAAGCATTCTGCTGCAGTACACAGACATGGTTCAAATGCGGAGATGTGTGCTATGTTGGGATATACGCCCCCTCTAAGTCTACAGCGTGGGAGACTTAAGAGTTACCCACTACACTATACCAACTATATCAACCCATGTGAACGCGCTATGTTACAGATGTTATGCAGTATGTATAAGCATAGAGAGAAAATGATACTTCAAGAGTTGTTGAGAATTTCCAGCCGAGCCTACTTTTATTCTGCTGCATGCACAAGAAGACGTCCGGCTGTCCCCCCAGTACTGGCCCTAGGAAGAAGGTTGGTGAGCAAAGTAACGCAACTCTTTTCCCACCCCTCTGGCTAACAGCTTTGCCCGTTCGAAAGCAGAAACTGACATCATCACCTTATTTATTTATAAAGATATTCAGCCTTATTGTTACAGAGAGTGTTATAAGTTTTATTTTATCTTTGGTCAAAGACTTTTTTTGCACTACTAAGAACTTGTGAAAAAGCCTGTCTGTGAAAGGTCCATGCGCTTTATAGAAATCAAAAAGACATATATGAGATGTTTACTGAGTTGCAGTACTCTTAATATTATAAAAGTCTATAATGATTTAAAAGAATTGAGGTGACATTGATGAATCATATAATATGCTGTAACAGCTTGATGCAGCATCATATAATAGAAAATGTAAAAAACATACAAATAGTGGGAATGACTAGAATGACTAACTAATGGTTTAGTATTACTCATATTGTTCCGTCAACTGGAAAATTATTTTCAGTTATTTACAAGTTCATTTTATTTACAAATAATTAAAGTGTATTACCATTAGTTTTCCATTTTATTAATGATCTGTTTCCATCACAATTAATATCATATTAATTAGTAAAAACAAGCAAGTTAGCGTGTCATTTATAGGTTATTACATCTTGTTACATTAATATTACCGTATTACTACATACTTATTGCCATGCTGTAAGGTAAAGATCTACAGAAATTTTATTTCAAGCGTTTTTGGAGCATTTTTGTTGCTCCAATTATCACAAATACTTTTTCACACAATGTACCGGACAGCTGCAGATCAAATGCTTTCCTTTGACCGTGACAATATATATGTTCTAAATGGGGGGAAAAAAGAAAACTACAACCAACCCTTTTTAGGCAGGATCTGACCTGGGCTTGTATTCAAAAAGCCTCTCAGAATAAGAGTGCTGATCTGGGATCAGATTCCTTTCATATTTACTCTGACCTTACACTCAAGACCTTCGGGGAAGGTATACGACAGATGACAGAATACAAAAGAGTTTCTCATGATTTACTTAACTGCAAGCCTAGAAAGCACACGTCCTTCCATCACCATAACTGATGATCAAACTGGGACTGAGAAAGACCGAGAACAAGAGAAAGACAGAAAGAGTGAAAGATCAACCCATTCTCAAAACCAGTTTTATGAGCTTTTGTGCATTATTATCAGCATCTAAAATTTTCTTTTGAAAAGTTGATGAACTGCTACCGGGCTGTCTGTAATTCTGGCTCCTCTGCACTGTTATTAGCTCATTATCACTAAGTGAGGCTGGCACCGACAAGAAAACTAAAATAGGACAGTCAGACGGCTGGAGCAAGCCACAGATAGTGTAATCAAACCTCAGCCCTGATGAACCTGAATATAGTCATGAGGTTATGAATATGTATATGGCTGAGTCAAAGAGAGGTTACACACATTGGCAGACTTCTCCTTTAGCCTCTTTGTCTTGCAATTGCTCTCTCTCTCTCTCTCTCTCTCTCTCTCTCTATCTCTCTCTCTCTCTCTCTCTCTCTCTCTCCCCCTCTGTCTCCCAGCCTCTGTCGAGAACTCTTTATCACTCACTTCTGTAAACTGGTGAATCTTTCATTGAGGCCTAAAACGAAGAAAATATTACTTTACGATTTGCTGCTTCACTTCTGCACTTCTCCCTTCTTTCCCCATGGGATGTTTCTCCTCTTTCCATCCTCCTGTCTCTCCCTCTCTCTCTTTCTCTCTCTCTCTTTTTCTGATGACAACGGAGATATGTCACAGGATGCCACAGGGGAGGCCCTACTGTATTGCTGAAAGGTGACAAAAATAGAGAGCATAAAAGTGAAAGATGATGATGCAAGAGAGAGGGGTGGAGAAAGACAGAAAGCAGCACCAGGGGGATTTTGATATTTAACATAACAGATGTGCACACCCATTTTATAGAGCAAATTCATGTTGGCACAGTGGCACAAATAGAAAAAAAACCTTCAGCACGCTGCAATCAGAACAAACAGCCAAATAAAATTAAATGACTGCTCCTCTCTGCCGCGTAAAGGGTTTACAATCTACTACTCATTCCTGCAAACACTGCAGAATGGCAAAGAGAGGGAGCATGCAAGAGAGAAAGAAAGAGAATTGATTCAATTCGTATAATCCCATCTAGAAATTTCAATCTATATATAGACAGGTTCCACACGTACACCGGATATGCATGTGTGTGCACCTCCGTGAACGCATGCATGCGATACACAAACATCATTAATCCGCACCTGCGAACCGGTAACTAATCCAGATGCTCGCCGCACACAACCGTCACAGCCGATCTCAGCCCGCTAACGTGATGGGCTGGTGTAATTGTGAAAAAGTGATGGATCAGTCGCGGGGGAACAGAACGAGTGAGAGCTCGTCCTCCATGCGACATTACGGAAAACGCTAAAAGCTAACCCGCTCCTCACTCAAGCGCTTAAGCAGATTATGAAAATTAGCATGTTATTTATTTTTTATTTTTTATTTTTACCAGGATGTATTGCTTTAGCTGTGATGGTTTCAGGATAGTGTTCCAATTTTTGGAGCTCCCTAGAGGAAGGAGATTTTGGCCCTTATGCTTAGGCTCCTCAATCTAGGCCTGAGCAACGCCCGCACACATACTTTGAATGAATTTAAAAAAGCATAGTTTGACTGCAGCCCTGTTAACCCCATGATGTCCCCAGATGAAAACTGCTGGCTTCAGTGAACAATTGTGCTCTGCAGGGATCCGCTATACTGTATCTGCACAGCTTACTCAACCATAATGTGCCTGCAGCCCTATGTCTACTGGCCCATGCTAACATCTACTGCTGCTTCAGGATGAGTACAACCTATAGAGCAGGAGAACTAACGCCCACACACACACACACACACTGACACTCTTTCTCTTAGTCTTTTACTGACATGCTTCTATATTAGGGCTGTGCATTGGCAAGAACCTGCCAACACTATACATGATATATCCAATAATCCATAATGTGCCTGCAGCCCTATGTCTATTGGCCCATGCTATCATCTACTACTGCTTCAGGATGAGTATAACCTATTGGGCAGGAGACACACGCACACACACACACACACACACACTCACACTCTCTCTAATATTTTTTTACTGACACGCTTCTATATTAGGGCTGTGCATTGGCAAGAACCTGCCAACATTATACATGATCTAATATTAGGAAACTGTCCTAGTATAAAAACATAACTTGTCCGTTTGGTTTGCTAATGCTAATATTAGCAGTGTGCCCTTATCCATTGGAGTAGAAGAGTCTAATAGCTGAAGATAGATCACAACACTGCTATCTAGTGGGCTATCTGTCTGTCACCAATCTCTGCATGTAAACTATTAATTAAAAATCGATATGGTGTTTTTCAGAATGTAAGTGTATTGATATTTTCTTACACCCCGATTCTGCATGCAAGTTGACAGCAGTGTAACAATACATTATGACCCATTTAGAACCGGTTCCAAACTGTAACAGAATTGCATGCCTCTGAGGTTCTCGATTCCGGTGTTTTTTCTGACAGCTGCGTGTTGCAGAAACCCATGCATTTAGTTTAAATTCCAGAAAAGCCATCTATTTAACACTCTACGCACATGTGTCACTGCTTCCCGACTGAGCAGCTAAGAAAACCTCATTACATCCCTTTTAGATGAACTATAGTTGCTAGAAAAAACTCCTTCGCGCTTGCAGCACAGGGAGGAAAAATGAGTGAAAGAAGGGTAAATGACTGTCAAAGTGCAGTAACAAAATTGTGGTAAAAGGTTTGCCACCTCAAAAAAAACAGAATTGCAGTAGGTTACCTGCTTTCCTAGAGGTTAATTATGTGTCTGCTGACGTGCAGCTTAATGCAGACATAGACTGTGTCCTGGAGGCCCACTGCCCTGCGCATGTTAGTGCTTTTCCTGCTTCAACACACCTACTTTATCTCAGTAATATGCTGTTAATGAGCTGATGAGTTGGATTAGGTGTGTTGGCATCAGGGAAGACACTAAAACGTGCCAGGCAGTGGGTCTCCAGAATCAGGGTTGTTAGACTCAAATATGAACATCTGATACATTGATGATAAAACCTGTGTATGCCTACTTTTTTCCACACAAAAAATTGATCAGAAATTAAGAGAGAGAATTTAGAGAATCAATGAAGAATCATACCAATAAGCGAAAGCTCTTATGGCACTGGTATCAAAATTTTTTTATCAGTTTCCATCCATAGAAATGTAACAATGCACATCACATCACCTTAAAATTGGTATCCGCCACAAACTCTTATTAGTCAGGCCCTACTGTTAATTTAGCTGCCCAGCCAAAAAAATGGTGACATGCATAATTATGCATTATGTTTCTACTAGACAAATAGAGAAGAGCAACACGACAATATATATATACAGTTATTATATGAATTGCATCACTCAACAGCAGAATATTTGCACCCCTCCTGGAGACGCTGACGTGGTGTTAAGGGCAGTTGTTGTAACGGTCTGCATGCATGTAGTCTTGCATTGTGCGGCTGTCTGCCAATGGTGCTGGCACTAACAGGAGGACTCATGGAGGGCATCACTGCTCAATGAATGTCTGCAAGCGTGGCTGTTGGGTCAGTCAGGTACAGCGATAAGGCCCATCCTTGCTTGCGTCATTTGCGCAGCTGAGCATGAAACTTGAATCATTTGCATGACTCACAGTGTCAAACCTACCCACCAAGTTTCATTCCTGTCGGTTGATGATGAGTGTATAACACAATAAGCTTTTGTGAATATATTGTATATATCGTCAGTCTTTGTAGACCAACTGCACGTTTCACTATAAAGAGAGTAAAATTGGTCCTGTTTAACTGGATTAAGCACAACAGAATATTCCAATATTCCATACTGAATAAAAATTATTGCGCCACAGTTTTTAACAGTATGTTTTAAACTGCTGCACTTTTGATTGTTTTTTCATCTGTTCCAACTTAGTAAATGATGGCATATTGTGACATACTGCATATTGTAAACACTTCTTGAAGTACAACAATATGAACAGTCATTTGTGCCATATGGCCTATCTTTAACGACAGTGCCAATCCTGTCAGGTATGACTTACACCAGTCTCTTGAGAAAGGTCTGGTCAATTTTAGTCCATTCTTCTGCGTCTCTGTGCTTCATATCCAAGCAGAACGCTACATTGACTGTGGGTTGTCTATGTGTGACTGGTTCAACAAACACAATGGAACCCTGGGACAGTCTGACCAACCAGCAAAATCACCAGACCTCAATCCCAGCTCTCTACTAGAAACAGCAGGTGACATGCTGAAATAGGCACACAGGCTCTGGCCAATATGTGCACCTGCATTACGGAAGATTGGGCTAAAATGCATAGTAACTCAAGCGAATGGTGTAATCCTTAGCTGACCTGATCGGCATTGTTATTAGGGCACATAAGAGGACACATAACCAAAGGAGATACTGCATGCATCTACTATTCCATCCAGTGAGCACATGCAATCTAATGGAACAACGTGACACAGTCATCATTTTTCCTTATTCAGACTAGGAGAATATTCAACTGTGAGCTTAATATTGTGTCATCAATCAAATCATATCATAAACTGAAAGTGCTGTCGCAGTGATACACACAAATGGTCAAACACACACTTCACTCGTGGATAAATCTGCACACTTGACTTAGAAGAAAAGGCCCTGCTTTCAAATACTTCCAAATCCTCTTGATGACTCATTTCAGGAAAAAAATGCACCGTACTTACCAACACAGCAACTTGCCACTCATACAAATCGGCCTTCTCAAATGAGAGAACGGTATCTGTAAACATTCCACACACTCACACACATCAATCTTCATGTCACTCTGTGGTGATGTTTGTGTTTCCAGCATCTGTAAGGAGCTACAGAGAACTAGGTCAGCTTGTGCAGCCTCGAAATCAGAAAAAGAGAGCAGAGAGAAATAGAGAGAAAGAACAAAGACAGGAGCCTGAAGAAGAAGCAACAGGGAGACTGTGGACCAGACAGACGACAGAGCGTCTCAAAGTTAGCAAAGTGGAGTGACACAGAGAACCGGCTTTCCATTTATTAATGTATTCCCATGGAGAATGGCCAAACTCTGTAAACAGACTAAAACATACAAAAAGTATAAACAGACCGACAACACAAACAAACAAACGCCACCGACCCCTGACAGGAAGACAGTCGCGTTCCGGGTGAGGGAAATATGTGACATTGACGAGCACCTGAGAGGTGAGAAGGCAGAGCGAGGCCGCCCTGCTTTCGAATTCTCCTCACGGGCGCCGGCTCTGCTCTGCTGCCTTCAGCTCAGAGAGACTATCCCCATCAACTCCCTTAATGACCCCTACGGACACACACCACTGCCTCACAACACCTGCAACACACACATCACGATCCCGCCACAGCTGCTGTGTGAGTGTGTACGTTGCATGCATATGTATATTGCAGGTGTGTTTTCAATAAACCTCACTGCAGCTTAAATTGAGCTGGAGCGAAGTGAACTCAGCCTGAGCAGACTATATAGTGCAGTCTCTCTTTCTCTATCTCTTCTGAAGCTGCTGGATGCTGGAGCACTCTCATGACTCTCCTCTCCATCTGATTCGCATCTGATCATGCTCGGCTGAACTGTCGCGTCACTCTCTGGATGACAATTTACACTTTCACAGGCGCTCTTTTTCGCAGACTCTTTTGGCAACTCGGCTGGTGCGTGCCTGAAATATGAGAAGAAGTGTAGATACTCGGGGTGCATGATCAGAATCAGCCAGGATCAAAATGAGTTGATAATGTTTCCTTGACATGCATTTGGCGCAATAAGATTTGTTTTTAGTTTGGCCACTATGTGTTATGATTTTAAATAACGTGAGCCAGCAAAGTATACATGCGCTTGTATACTGTGTGTGCATCCATGCATGCTGTTTTATATGAATGAGTTCATTTAGTGTTCTCAAGCTAGACTAAATTTCTGGTAAGTTGGTCAAATCTTCCAATAAACAACAAATAAACAATGAGTGCATTTACATGCACCTAATAATCCCATCATAATTAGATTCCTGCAGTTAACTGAGTGTTTAAGTGGTCATGTAAACAACACACTCAGAGCATACTAGGGTTTCTCAGAGCATGTGTACCTTACTCTGATTTCTTTCAGATTTCTCAGTCTGTAAACGTGTACTAGATCTGATACTGGCCAATATGGCAAAAAACTTGTGGAGTGACAATGTAACAAAACACATGCTTGACAAAATGAAGGATTTAAATATTCTCCATATTATAGAAATAGTCTAGATATATCTCCTAGATAGAGTCTTCATATTTTCAGGTAAAGTGATTTAAATTTTTATGTTACGTTTACATTACACCGTATTCTGTGAGCTTTCTGGCTGGCTGCAAAGCTGAAATTCGAGTTTACTTATTTGATTAACCAAGTGCATGTAAACACACTGAACTGATTTTCAGAAAATAGGTTTAATAGAAAATAGAAGAGAAAATGTGATTTTCTACAGTTATCAGTTTATTAAGTGCATTTAAACACATTCAGTGTTATAGTCTTTGCGGCCAATTTGTTGTGACAATTGTGACTAATACAAATTGGCCACAAAAATGGTCGTGAGCAATTATGGCTATAAAGAATCTACAGAAAAATTTATGAGCTGAGCTCTTCTAGTACAAAGACTGGTGTAAGTTGCATACATTTACCACTGTCACTAAAAACACTGTATGTGAGAAACAGAAGTATGGACAATAAACATGAAGAATTATTATATACACAGACAAAACATTTAAGGTGCTTTCACATCTACCTTGTTTAGTGTGGTCCAACTTTTTCTTTACTATGAGCACTCTACTCATAGTAGGGTGCACACCCAACAACGGAACTATGACCTACCAAAAATCATGGATTTCTGGCTCAGTTTGCTGCTATTATGCACAAAATGAGGAAATTCAGCAGCGCAGCATGTTATTCTTCTTCTTCTGGCCACACATCTGTGTTGTACTGTCTACATAATCTGCCTGTTTTAACATTTGACTTTTTACAGATGCTCTTGACGTTGTTGCAACATGAGTTGCTGCTAATAATTGACAGATGAGCAGTAACATTGCAATAACAATGAAGCATTTGATTTTGCCACAGGGACCGCAAATCATATTTCTGATGGGTGAGGCACTGACAACCTTCACGCATATAAATGGGTAGGATTATACATTTTATTGAGAATATATTTGTGGGATAGGTCTGGATGTTATACAGTGATATGTTATAGGCCAATAAAAAACAGGTCACACAAGCAAAAAAGTCAAAGAGTACCAAAAACCCTGGCAAATTCCTGACCAATCGAAGAATACTCATGTGTATAATTGGGTGCAATGTGAAACCAACCAAATCAAATGAAAAACATACCCAAACTCTTGTGCAGACATGGGCAAAGAAACGTGTTAAGTCTGGCTAATATATTTACCCAACATTTGATCACTACTGTGTCATTTTGTGCTATTCCAGGCACATCATAGTAATCGTCAGTTGCCCTTTTAAAGAGCACCAACTAGGGGTGTGCTGGTACAGATACTGACACTGGCCAAAATTAGTGGATGTGATTGGAATTGGGGGAAAAAAGCATAATCCAATATGATCTGTTAGCTATAAGTTCTGTATGTGAAAAAGTTTAAATACAAAAACAGCAGGATTGCAGAACTGAGTCATGTTGTAGGCTATGTATTACTTCTTCAGTGAAGTAAAATACTTGTTTCACAGTTTGAGGATGATGTTATTTAGATGGCTGGTTAATCAAAATGTATCCAGAAAAGCATATTATTAACAGCTTAGCTGTTTAAGAGAGGGAAATAGATAGTATTGGGTTGGCAACGGCACATATTAAGCACAGGTTGCGTTATCAGTATCGATATTGAACATGAAATGTGAACATGAAATGTGAACATGAAATATCGTTTGATTGGATTTACTGTAGCACAGTATTACACTCATCAACAAAATGATAGTTGCACCCAAATAGTTGCACCCAAAAGTAATCAACCGACAGGAATGAAACTTGCTGGGTAGGTTTAACATTGTGAGACATGCAAATGATTCAAGTTTCATGCTCGGCTGCGCATGTGACGTACGCAAGGATGGGACTTATCACTTTGCTTGACTCACCCAACAGCCACGACAGCAGACATTCAATGAGCAGTGATGCCCTCCATAAGTCATCCTGTTAGTGCCAGCACCATTGGCAGACAGTTGCACAGCGCAGGACTACATGCACGTAGACCGCTATGATGACTGCCCTTAACACCAAAGACTGCAATGGTGTCGTGCCAGACAGTCAATAAGTGACTCAGAAAGGTAGGGGGTCTTCTTCATGGCGAGGGCAGCTTTTGTCTTGGTGGAGATGACCAACGAATCCGTGTGTAGAGGCACCATGGGGAGCATCAAGATGAACGGTTTGTTGTCACACGTCACACGTCACACGTCCAGAAAGCGTGGTGCCACTCCACCCCTACCACACAATCTGCAGGAACTGTGTGAGAATATTCAAGCTGCATGGGATGGATTACTGCAGGACACCATTACGAAACTCTACTCTTCCTTCTAAACAGCACCGCAATCCAACACTTCCTTCTGGGTGCAACTATTCTTATGACAATGAGTGTTTTTTAAAATGTGGCACTAGTCTTTCTTTCTGTTCCATCAAACCTCAGAAAAACAAAATATTGCCTTATGTACATTGTGAAAATATTATGTAATTTAATTTTTCTGCCTAACTATGCCCAGTCTGCGTGAAGCAAAGCATCACCAGTGGAGCAATGATACCTGCAGCAAATGAGTGCACTTCCCCAAGGTCGCAACCAGGTATACTGAGCCAATCCTGGGATTTAAACCTGCAGCCTTCTGCTTGCTGACACACCTCTCCCACCACCTAAAGGCTGTGTGAAAACAGCCTTAATGTCACATATCACACAGAGAAAAAGAGAAAAATAAAGACAACCTGATTACCATGAAAAAAACTGACTGTAATTCCACACCAGCACACATTACAATGACAGTCCAACAAAGGAGAATGACAGCCAAATGACGCCACTGGTGCACTACTTGTACCCAAAACATACAGTAACTTTTTTTTTAACAGATGAAAAATCTTTCCCCAAAAAATCTGCCATATTTGGCAGAATCCCTAACGCAGTGAAAATATCCTATCTGCCAGGACAGTAGTAGTGCTGTACACTGCCAGCACAGTATGTCCTTGCCTGCCCCAGACCGAGTGACAGTGAGAGACCCTGTTACGCTTGGACGAGCAAGCACACACACACACACACACACACACACACGTAAACCTAGTTGTTTTTGATTCTGTTGTAAATATTGTGACAGCTTTATACCTGTCGCTTATGCTCAGTGTTTGTATTGCGCTTGCTATTATCACCGATAGAGTTACGCCATCTTCTAATTGTAATTACAGCCTCTTCTCGCAATTAGCATTGTTTAATCACCTGATTTGTTACTGTTCTCCACTTAAACATTCTTGAATTTCCTGAATTAGGCTAGAAAAGCTAGAACTGAAAGGAATCGGGGCTGAGAGAGGAGGAAAAAGAATGAGCAAGAAAAAGACAGAACAATTTCATTTAGGAGAAGGATGACAGGAAATGCTATATCCTCTCCTAGACAATCGCTGAGGCACACAAGTTCTCTGTAGGTCCCTGTTAATAATTCAGCACCTTACTATCAGTAAAACTCTCTTTCTCTCTCTCTCTCTCTCTCTCTTGCTCTCTCTCTTACCCTCTCTCTCTCTCTCTCTCTCTCTCTTGCTCTAACAGAAGAGAATTACCTCCCCGCCCAGGCACTCACACAGTATGAGAGATCCCCTGTGAGTGAAGACTGAGTTCGGGCTGAGGTCCAGATTCTCTCTCCATCGGTGTCTCTCGCCAGAGCCCACAGCGTACACAGGCCAAACTTCCAATCATGAGTTTTATCTACAGATTACTTTATCAACGCTGTTCAGCTTGAGGAGCTCACATGTTATGCCAGAAAAGGCTCACTCTCTTTATTCCTTATCCTGGGTACTTGTAGAAGTTACTCTCTTGTAGAAGTATGTCTCTTTAGGTACAAATTTACTCTCAGTATATACTTTTCCAAAACTACTAAATGCAGTGGAACAGATCTGCATTGTTTAATGCTTCTACAGAATGAAACTTGGTGGACTACATGCTCGCAGAGTGCTCCGACGCCAAAGAGTGCAATGGTGTCGTGCCAGACTGTCATGAAGTGACTGAGAATGGCAGTGGGTTATCTTTAGTGACAAGTTCCATTTTTGCCTTGGTGGAGACGACCAATGAATCTGTTTCTGGAGGCATCGTGGTCAGTGCCAAGGTGAACGGTTTGTTGTCACATTTTTATTTCTGGTTGCTTTTTATGCGCCTTATGATCATTAAAGAGCATTTTTCTGTGGCAGATCATGGCTTCACGTAACTCTTCTTCTTATCTACAGCACAATCGTTTCAAGAAACCTACAACGTATTGTTGCTTTTGTAGGGATTTGTGTTCAGACTGATACAAACAGTCATTCAACCTTACAGTAAGTTGGATTTTTGCATGTACCCAAAGCACTGTGAGTGAGTGAGTCACCAAAAGCACACAGTGAAAGATGTGTGCCAGTTTCACTCAAGCTGTTCTTTCCTCCAAGTCCATTTCCCTCTCTAAACTGGAGAACCGAAACTCTCAAGCCACAGAAAGGCAGATTAAGACACCAAAACGACGAAAAAGGAGTCTGCCTGCGAGGAGACAATGAGTAAAGGATTCCTCTCAGGGGAAAGAAAGCTGGCCGACAGGGGAAGGCGCTTTGAACGAGCGGCTCGAGCCTCCCTCCAGTTTGCATTAGCAAACACGATGGAGCGGCGAGACGGCGGCCAAAACTGAGGGGGCGGACTGAAGAGGAGTGAGTGTTCTCTGTGTTCTCAGAGGGGGACTCGGTGTAGTCCCACATTCATCATTTATCACACTCGCTCTGAAGACTGTGGACAAAACAGCCAGCCTGAGAGTCTGAAGAGAAGTTTTCTTTCTGTTACATGGAGTTTTAGCCACGGAAAAGTGTAGGAGGCCAGCTAACACAGCACAGCGGCTTAATGCTGGACATGATGCTGTAAGAACCGACCAATCAGAGTTCACCAAAAACTAAACAAAAGAGTACAGTGCATCAATTCTACATCATAAATATTACAGCAATGACACAAAACAGGAGCAAAGTGTCTTACTTGGGCTGCTTTGGTATTAATTGTGTCTGTCAGTTGTTATGTATTGTGTTTGTGTGGAGCTGCTGTAGCCTGGACACCTGGATCGGGTAAATACAGATGTTCAGCGGGAGCAGCACTGTCACTCTCACTGGCTGTGCTTTTGTGAGAAACCATACACAAGCGCACAGAGCAGTTGCCTTCGCCAATTGTATCCATTTCAGCACTAAACTGTGACACTCAGTGGGACCCTGCGGTCTCACACACACATACACACATGTTTGTTTCGGTGAATTGTGGGGTCATTACCTAGACTTCCATTCACTTCCTGGACACTTAACCAAAACATAACCAGAACTACCACTAGCCTAAGCCTAACCCTAACTTTAACCTTACAGGGCAATTCCACCAATTTTTTCAAAATTCTGACCATGAAATGTAAACAGAGGGGTTTTATGTGAAATGGTTTGTTGTGTAGAAACTGTACAGCGGGAAGGATGGGAACCAGGTGTCATGAGGTCAAATATAGTCATTTTACTATGCAAGACCACCAGTGAACCTACACATGTCTTCTGAGTTTATATATGAAATGTTGTTGATGGTAAACAATCATAAATAATCAAGAAACTTATCAAAATACATTTAAAACTATGAAACCATGTAGGGCTGAACAGAGCGTCCCTTTTCCCAGTTAGCTGTGGTAGTGATGTCACAGCATTTAGTGGTTTAGCTGCCTCTGATTGGACTAACTCATCTACAGGCAGTTTACAAGCTCTTACATTATGCCAGTGTTCCCTATTTAAGACATGATTTTCAAATAGCCTATAACTAAAATTGTAGCTTTGTGATTTGAATATTGCATTCTTTTAAATAGCAATTTTGATATAAAATCAATCAATCTTTCAGCACTAAAACAACGTGCCAGCATATCTTACTCCATCTAATAACTTTCTGTGAGGGAGCTGTTAGATGCATAAAACTCTTCAGACGTCTGGTTCCTATGACCTCCACTGCAAACAATTCTGACTTAGTATCTCTAAAACAAAGCATTTCACATCAAATCACTCTGAATGACTTAGTTCACATCTCAGTCAATTAATCATGTAGCATTTTTGAGAAATCAGTGGAAATCCCCTTTAACCAATCCCATACCCTAACTTTAATAGGTCCCCACAAGTAGAGTATATGAACAGGTTTTAGGTCCCACAATGTGGCATAAACCTGACCACCCCGCACACACACGCACGTGTTTTTCTTACGTTGTAGGGCATTTCCATTGCCCTCTGTATTACTGTTGCTACATTACGTCAACTCTCAACTCCAGCTTCAGTGACCACTATTCAACATTTTGCTCTTTAACTTTCAAATAAAAGCTACTAAACCCCAACAACACAACTAGGGGACACGCATCATCGTGGTGTTTATCATGGTCCCCCCAAAGAGCCCAATACATGTTCGCCGCATACACACCCGCACACGCACGCACGCACGCACACACACACACACACTGCGAGGTCCAGCCTGGCAAGCAGCGCGCGCGTGCATCCGAGGCAGGAGCGATCGAGTCGCGCGCCCATCTGTCTCCCACAACTACTACAGCGAGCACACGTATAAAGTGGAAAGCGCGTGAACGCGCAACCAAGAAAACACGCACAGTTCAGCTCATGCTGCGCTGTTAGACGAATGCTTTCGTGATTTAGCTACTGCACGCGCGTTCTGCTGCATCCCCTCTCTAGCCATGCCACGTGAGACTGCCTCACCTCCAGACCTGGCCCAGCTGCAAAATGTGTACGATGGACTGGAAGAGCCACATGCACGCCCTGCAGCACCGCAGGGCTCGGCTTGTCGAGCGCGCCGCCGAGCCTCCTCCTCCTCGTCTTCCTCCTGCTTCTCCTCCAGCGCCTCCTTTACTCCCGCCGCCAAGATAGCAGTCGCCTCCCTCGACCGTCGCCTCCTGCTCCTCGCGCCTGTCCTCCGTCTCCTCCATCTCCGTGTAGTCGTAGACGAACCACCTGAAGCTGAGCACCTGCACCACGGCCGAGGGCACGGCCACGAACACGAGCGTGAGCGCGAACCACCAGTAGTCCCGCCGCGCGTAGTAGTCGGCGGCCAGCCACAGGTCCGTGGCGGCGTCCGAGAAGAAGACGAGCAGCGCGCACACCACCCAGCAGCAGTCCAGCAGCGGCGAGCGGCCCGTGCGCGCGCTCTCTCGATTCTCAGCATCCTCGCGATTCTCCCGCTCACGCTCCAGCTCCGCCACGCACGCCGCCGCTCCGTCCGACTTAGCGGCCATGTTGGTTGGTTGGTGGAGAGGGGAAGAGAGTAAGGGAAAGGAGCGCGAGGTAGGATGAGAGGGGAGGGGAGTGCGCGTGTGTGATAGAGTGAGAGAGGGAGAGTGTGTGAGAGAGAGAGGCTGTGTTTCTTATGTTTGAGTGCTTCACTAGGTTAGTAGTCCCTCTTAAAGGAACTGCACACATACTGACTCCTATTAGATGAAGCATCCTTTGAATGATTATTACATAATTATATAATAATAATTATTATTTAATATTATTAATAACAGAATCTATAGCAACCCAACAAGGTATATATATCTATATATATATATATATAGAAAGAGAGAGAGAGAGAGAGCGAAGAGTGAGAGAGTGTGAGCTAGATAGGTATATAGATAGTCATCATCAAAAGAAATAGTCATACGCAGAAGAAAGTGTTGGATTGCAATGCCATTCGGAAGGAAGATAAAGGTACAATAAATGATGATAAATTTAGACTGAAATGGGTAATATTTATTGAGCTACACATACAGAAGTGGTGTCTCTCAGTACGGTGTGGGGCCACCATGTTTGCTAACACAACATTGCAGACGTCTTGGTTGTAGAAGTTCCTAATGGTGTCCTGTGATAATCCATCCCATGCAGCTTGAATACTCTCACGCAGTGAGGTTTTGCGGTGGAGGTGGAGGTAAATTGACACTAGGGCCCAAACCCATTTCACCCCTTGACCCTAATGCTTGGCCCTACCCCTCCTTAAATGATGCAGCAGTTATGTTCTGGTACCTGGGGTTGCTGCACCATTTAAGGTGGAACGGGGAAATTTGAAATTTGAAACATGAAGCTGGCGATTAAAAAGCTAAGATCAGCTTCACATTACCGAAAAATTCTTGGTGGCGATAATAAATAATTGTCATCTCCCTCTTTTACAGCATATGATGCCCTAAATGTATTTAAGCAGCGAGGAGCTGATCTTTACCCTCCTCTGCTATCATTGCAGACTGGCAGGGTCGCCTACAGAGCACCGCTAGTAGCCTGTTAATGAAGTCATGTAGTTTTTTTTGTGCTCTTTTTTATTCGGTGACTCGTTAGATTGATTAATGCCCATGCTTTTCATCTGTTTACATAAAAGGTGCTGATGACAACTGATGACGTATCCGGTTCTTGAAGGATTGTCCCAATTAATAGGGGGAAGATTTCAACCACTACCCCTTCTAACTCAGTTTCAAGGGTGAGGGTAACACTCGAAAACAAGGGGTAGTGGTAAAAATAAGAAATGGGATTGGTCCTAGGTCTTCTAGATATGTGAAGCGTGACAACAGAAACTTCATCTTGACACTGACCACGGTGCCTCCACACACGGATCCGTTGGTCGTCTCCACCAAGACAAAAGCGGGACTTGTCACTGAAGAGTCACTCAATGACAGTCTGACATGTCATCATTGCAGTCTTCGGCGACGTTGACATGGTGTTAAATGCAGTCATCCTAATGGTTTACGTTCATGTAGTCCTGCGTGACTCATGGAGGGCATCACTGCTTGCTGAATGTCTGCAACCGTGGCTGTTGGGTCAGTCAGGTACAGCGATAAGCCCCGTCCTTGCTTACATCACATCTGCAGCCGAGTGTGAAACTTGAATCATTCTCATGTCTCACAATGTCATACCTACCCACCAAGTTTTATTCCTGGGTACAACTATTTGTGTGACTATGTTGTTTGACAATGAGTGTATTTGTACTGTTAAAAATTTTTTTTAAATGAGGGAACACTAAATCATCATAGTATAACACCAAGCCAATAAAACTTCAAGGATGTGAATCACTCCAGACAGAAATCATAAGCTTTCATGTGAATCAGTTTGGTTTTCAAATGATTAGGCCACAGACTCTCTCTTTTATCCTTGCTGAGTAATTCTTCTCTAGTATCCTTGTCTCCACTGGTAGCATGTGGCGGTACCTCCAGCCTATTCAGGTTGTACAGGTAGCTCAGCTCCTCCAGGATGGCACATCCATACATACTGTCGCAGGGAGGCTTGCTGTGTCTCCCAGCACAGTGTCAGGAGCATGGAGAAGATGCCAGGACACAGGCCGTTCCACAAGGACAGCTGGACAGGAACGTAGAAGGGTATCAGTCCTGCAGCAGGACAGGTATCTGCTGCTTTCTGTGGGGAGGAACAGGAGGAGTACTCCCAGAGCCCTATAAAATTGCCTCCATTGGGCTATTGGTGTGCACCTTTCTGACAATAATGTTTGAAACAGACCCCATGGACTTGGCATGAGGTTCGGGGTCCTTTAGTGGGACCTGTGCTCACCAGAGAACACCAGAATTGGCAGGTCCACCATTGGCACCCTATCTTCTTCAGAGATGACAGCAGGTTCACAGTAAGCACATGTGAAAGACAAGAAAGAGTCTGGAGATGCCACAGTCAGTGTTATAGGGCCTTCAACATCACCCAGCATGACTAGTTTGGTAGATAGTTTGCCACACAAACCTCCATGTGATAACGGTACCTGACCTGCAGGACCACTGTGTAGATGTACTTTGTAGTTCTATTATTACAGACTGTAGTCCAGTCAATGATCAGGAACCACAGTTCAATCATCAGGACCCCCAGGTGACCAGCACAGAGCAAGCACTATTTAGATGGTGGATCATTCTCAGCACTGCTGTGACACTTGTGTGGTGGTGGTGTGTTAGTGTGTGTTGTGCTGCTGTGAGTGGATCAGACACAGCAGTGCAGCTGGAATTTTGAAATACTTTGTTCACTCACTGTCCACTCTATTAGACACTCCTACCTTGCTGGACAAAGTCAGAGATGATAGCTCATCCGCAGCTGCACAGTTTGGCCATTCTGTAGTCCTTCATCAGTGGTCACAAGTCGCTGCCCACAGGACGCTGTTAGCTGGATAGTTTTGGTTGGTGGACAGTTTTCAGTTCAGCAGCGAATTTGTTGTTTTCAGTTCGACTGAAGGTGTTTAAAAACTTTTACCCTGTTCTTTAATAGTCAGGACCACCACAGAGCAGGTATTATGTGGGTGGATCATTCTCAACACTGCAGTGACACTGATGTGGTTGCTGGAGTTTATACGCACTGTGTCCACTCACTGTCCACTCCATGAGACACACTACCTTGCTGGTCCTCCTTTAACATGTAAAGTCAGAGACAATAGCTCATCTGGTGCTGCACAGTTTGTGTTGGTCATCCTCTAGTTCTTCATCAGGGGTCACAGGATGCTGCCCACAGGACTCTGTAGACTGGATATTTTTGGTTGGTGGACTATTCTCAGTTCTGTGTGATCCACTCACACCAACGCAACACACACTAACACACCACCACCACGTCAGTGTCACTGCTGTGCTGAGAATGATCCACCACCCATGTAATACCTGCTCTGTTGCTGGTTCATTGAATAAAAGGTGATGGGGGGATAACAAAGTATGCAGAGATAAAATGGATAAAAAGTGTAGATACATTGAGGTGGTTTAATCTTATGGCTCATATATATGTATGTGTGTGTGTGTGTGTGTGTGTGTGTGTGTGTGTGTGTGTGTGCGTGTGTGTGTGTGTACGTGTCCCCCTACGGTATCCATTAAGAGGGTGGGGGTTGGCTCCTTGTTTTTCCTTTAAATCTCTACAGTAATAATTAAAACTTCACATGTTAATAATTAATAATTTAATTAGGAGTGAATAATTAATCAAATTACTTTGCTCTTTGAAGTGGTTGTCATATTATAGTAAACAAACAACGAGTCACAAATAGATTTGCTCCTCAAAAGACCTCAGTCCTAATGAGGCTGCTCGGAACAGTTAAGGAAACCGCTGTGTGAGATAAAGCCTTTAATAAGCCTGCAATCAGAACTCGTATAGGAGTATAAAGGGCAATTTAATTCCTCTGCTAGGCCTGTGCTTCTGTGTGCTTCCTCCCAAAGGCATGGTAAATCACAGGTGTGGTAAAACACCTTGCTCTCCCCATGTCTCCCATCATATTACATATCACAAAGATGCACAAAGCTCTCCCTCCAGACCTATTAAATGTGCTATATTAACATGTGCTACATGTCCTAAGTTCATTGACACTCGTCCATTGTTTCTTCCAAAGTCAAGAGTATTCATTGGGAATGTGCCCCACTCCTTTACCACAATAATACTAAATGTTTGGGGTCACTAATAATTATTGCAATTAATAACAATATTAAATGTTATTCAATAATAATTTAAACAGTTTAGGCTGATATGCTATAAACTAGACACCAAAAAATGAAACCGATACTTTACTCACAGTTCATTTTTACAGGTTCCTACAAACATTTGGAACTTGTAAGACATTTTATACACATATCTTCAAAGAAATTGCTTGTATATGAATGGTAACCCCAAACATTTGTATAATGTAGATAGAATCATGCTGTAGTTATATCACTTATCATCAAAAACAAGTTGCACAAATAGTTGCACCCAGAAGGAATCAACTAACAGGAATGAAACTTGGTGGGTAGGTTTTACATTGTGAGACATACGAATGAAGTTCTACCCTCGGCCACACATGTGACATAAGCAAGGGCAGGCCTTATTGCTGTACCTGACTGATCCAACAGCCACGATGGCAGACACTGAGCAAGCAGTGATGCCCTCCATAAATCATCCTGTTAGTGCCAGCACCATTGTCTGACGACTGCATGATGCAGACTGTAGCGACGACTGCCCTTAACACCCCTTAACACATCAAAGTAGCACCAATGTAGACTGGCACCATGGTCAGCACCAAGGTGAATGGTTTGTTGCCATGCGTCACACGTTCAGAAAGCCTAGTGCCACTCCACCTCCACCCCTACCACAAAATCTGCAGGAACTGTGTGAGAATATTCAAGCTGCATGAGATGGATTATCGCAGGACACCATTAGGAACCTCTACAACTCCATCCCGAGACATCTGGCATGTTGCAGGAGCAAACATGGCGGTTTGACGCCATACGGAGAGACACTACTTCTGTATGTGTAGCCCAATAAATATTGCCCATATCAGTCTAAATTTATCACCATTTATTGTTCCTGGTAACCTTTATCTTCTTTCCAAATAGCATTGCAATCCAACACTTCCTTCTGGGTGCAACTATTCTTTTGATGATAAGTGTATTCACAGACTGCAGCCATTACAATGGGAAACCAAGCAAACGAAACAAAAAACTAACTAAGCATAATAACAACCTTAAATTAGCATTGCATTCACTAATTAGAAGGAGCTTCTGAATCATTTTAGGTATATAGTGTGCCAGTATTACTAGTGTGTTAAAACAAGACTTGCAAGTTTCTGTCCATTTACAGCCAGACCGTATGTTTTCATGTTTTAGTGGGATCTGAAATCCCTCTTTAAGTCTGTATAATCTCACCGCAGTATCAGCCTAAACTATGCATTTGAGCAATAGGCCTAATGATCCTTGTTTCCATTAAGTCTATTAGGGTTGTAGCTTACTCAGTGAACTGGCCCAGTAGTTGCGGGGTAAGCTCTTTAACATCCAGCAGACGTAAATCCTGCTAAATGTTGCTGTGTGTCCTACTGATCTGCCATAAACCTGCACAAAAGGCAAGAGGCCACCCTGGATTAAACATCTCACACTGACCTGGCACGAGCAAGACCCTGGCCCTGCTATCGCTGGCGTATCGTTATTCCTGAGGGCCAAGTAGAAAAAAACAACAGTCCAAATAGTGAGCATTTTTCAGGTCTAGGCTTCAACCATTTAGGCTAGCCCATGTCAAGTTATTGCTACCCTCCAAAAGTGACCATGTAATTTAATATTTAATTACATAGTGGGTTACACAGTAACTTACAGTTTATCCGATTTACATACTGCATCAACAGCTTTAAGGTTGCATTTCAGATTTTTCTATTTGTTTCAAGGTAAAAGAAAATACAGTAGTCTAGGTAAATTGTATGAGATGTATGCTTGTAAACATGAACATAGTACAAGTTGAAAGTTGGGATCTGCACATCTGTTAGAATTCTGCTTGTTTTAATGAGCTAGGAGGGAGCAATAAACAGATTACAGTATGCTTTTGTCCTGGCAGCAATAAGTATGATTACTAATGGTTAAAGCACACTCTAGGTAAACTTCTGGGGCTTGTGGCCTTCAGATCTTTTTACTCATTCACAGTTTTGCCATTACATCTTTAATCAGTCTGATACATTTAATTCTGTCACATTTAATATTAATTATTTAAATACAATTTGTTTTGTTGATGACAGCATTTGGAATGCTGCCGGAAAAACAAAGCAACAAGGTCGTCTCTCACTGGCTGTTTTCATCAGTCTGATTGAATAAATTCTAATTACAGATTAAGACTTTTTTATTTAAGATTAAGTATTTATTTCTTTAAAGTCCCACCGCTTTCACTATTCTGTTCCTAGCTGTGTAATACACTGATTTGAGAAAAGACTGGTTTTTAATTTGCTCTATAGTTTGTGCAGAAACATTGCTCATTTGCTCATATACTTGTCTGAACAGCTTCTTATTGTGAGCTTTATGGCCATCCAAACTTAGACCAAAAAAACACTAGTGTTTACATGTGGAAGTGGATTTATGATTACGAGCTGTAATATTACAGTCACAGTCCACTGTAAGTTTCTACTAGGCAGCTATCTAAGTTCCTAATGCCCCCTGTACTTTTGCACATGTATTATGCCGAGTCTACATGTCCTACATGTCCGTTCCCAGGACAGCCAACATCTTGGAAACCGCCTAAAACTGTAATGATTGTTTGTTTAAAAAATCATCATTAAATGTCTGGAAGCTTTCGCTTTAGTTTTGGTTTAGTTTAGTTTTCCAGCCTAGCTTGCGAGCTTGGATTGGGCCTAGCAACTTGTTCTACATGACTTCACAGATTGGACTCTGGCTCAAACTGATATAGCAGAACTGATGCCATTGTAAGAACAGCTGCACAGGAGAGACCCATCTCTAAACAAACTGCAAGACAGAGACAGAACATATAGGGGCATAACATAACACATTACCAAGCTGACCAATGAGAGCACACTGGGCTCATAGAGAGTAGTGTGCTTCAGAAGGAGAGTGAATACACTTCTACACTATGAGAGAAACATTGTTTTGGGAGAATTGAAGCAAATTGGGGAAATTACAGCCATTCTTTTTTTGTGCAAATCAGCCAGTCAAATTATGTACTTATTATATTACCGGACCTTGTCTGGTAAAACCACTCCTGCTTAAATAGGGCTTAAGTTTCACCATGTCCGGTACCAGAGCAGCAATGGGTAAGGCACTGAATGAAATGCAGCTGGAAAAAAAACGAAGGGGTTGGTTGTCATGAGCCATGCTAAGTAAGAGTCAGCATTTGTGTCAAACCGTGCCTCCTCCACTGTCATATCCATGCGACTAGTAGCTAACCTACACATGGCAGTGACAGGTTTGCAACTCTATACTATATTCTGACTCACAAATTTTAAGCTGAACACCCTACAAATGTCTGCAGTAACCTTGTCTGGCACCCTGAACTTTTGGTCCAGCACGGTAAGAAGCAGTTTTAGATACCTAACCACAAGTGGTGCCAATATGTGAACCGTTGGCAGTACAATGCTCATGGCAGTATGGCACACTCAGTGTGAGCCACTCACCATTAGTTTCTGTGTCAGTAGCATGTGCAGCCTGTCATCTGTCATGTTATCTCTGAGTCGTTTGTCCGTTCATCTCATCCTGGTCATGGCCGAGCGAGCCCTCAAGCAGCGAGAGAGTAATTCATGACGACAAACCTACCTCTCTGTGAAGGTTTATGCTCTACCTTTGAGGGCAATTGAAAGGTAGCATACGCAGACACGTGTACCTCCGCTTCTCTCTTTCTGTTAGTTTCATTGTCTTATAGGGCCCAATTTCCCAACTGCATCATGATACTAAAAACATTAATAAATGCTAACAAAATGCTAGCAGATAAATGATGAATGGAGGGATATAGTGTGTTGGATTAAAACCTCTGTGAAGAGACTCTTTTGGATATTGAATCTAATACGCAGCCTAGATTCTCATATTGTAAAAGAGATCTGGAGAGTACATGTTAATAAATGATGAATTGAGAACAATACTTGAATGAAATAGTCTCTGAAGAGCCTCTTTCAGTATACACAGGGCCTATTACATGAAACAGGCTCTTCACACTTTTAAATGAAATCTGCAGTGTAAGTGTTAAAAAAGGAGAAATCGAAAACTATAATGTATATCTCTGGATGAAATCCTCTGTAAAGAGCCTCCTTCAGTATATTGGTTCCAATTCAGAGACTAATGAATTGAGAGCTGTATTGCGTATAGTTGTATGACACATTCTATATGAAAATGGGTTGCAGAAAAAGGGTGTCCACACTTTCAAATGGCTAATAGCTTCAGCATATATAAAACTTGCTCTACCATCTTCTTGCAGGGATTTATCATGCCAAATGAAGTCAAGCTTAACTCTCAAAATAGCTAAATCGTTCAAATAAGTTCCACAGCCTTGTTATCTTGTCATTATGGTCACTTTGCTGCTTGAAAGGTTCTGGTGGTTCTGTAGCACTAAGTGGTATTGAGGAAATGAAATATAGTATTATGGTCAAAAATATTTGGATGCTGACAAAGTCATTTTAATTTTATTGTAGTATATTGGAAGTTGAAATTAAATAATGAATATAAGCGCAAAGTGCAGATTTTCAGCTTTAATTTGGGGGCATTTGCTTCCAAATTGGTGTACTTGTAGGAGTTACAACCATTTTCATTCATAAACCCAACAAGGAGCTTGGGCAGTTTAGCTATTCAGTGGTCAAACGTGTGTTATGTTGTCATTATTTCTTTTACTAAATAAGCAGATAAAAGATCTAGAGTTGATTTCAAATGTGGCTTTTGCATTTGAAATCTGTTGCCGTGAACTCTCACTATGTGAAGCAAGTCTGAATAACCTAAACAAACACATCACAGTAAAACATTAGGTGTGCCCAACCATTTGGTACAGAGTGATGGAAAACAATTGTGGTAGATGACAGAAGAAATCTTTCCCTTCAGGGAAGAAAAGCCCTTAACAACAGTTGGCCAAATCAAGAGAACCATCCAGGGAGCAACCATCCAGAGAAGTAAACACCGGAGTAAATACAGAGGCTTTACCACAAGATGCAAACCAATGCTGACCAAATCGGAGTCTACCAAAAAACATCTAAAAAGCCTGTACAGTTCTGGAATAACATCTTATGGACAGATGTGACAAAGACCAAGGATGATAGGAATGGAAGAGTATAGAGAAGGAAAGGAACTGCACGTGATCCAAAGCATGCCACCTCATCTGGAGGTAGTGTTATGATAGTCTCACTGCCAACGGTTCCCTTGCCAGTCGTGTACTTGTACTTACTGATGATATGATTGCAGATAAAACTAGCAGGATGAATTCTGAGGTGCATACAGTTCATCTGCTCAAAAAGAGGTTTCACAGTGCAGGCAGGCAGTAACTTTAAGCATCCTGCAAAAGCACCGCAAGACTTTGTAAGGCAAAACATAGGAATCCTCTACAATGACCAAGTCAATTACCTGACCTCAATCCAATCGAGCGTGCATTTCACTTACTGACGGTAAACCTGAAGGTAAAATGCCCTGAGAGCACACAGGAACTGAAGACAGCTGCAGCAAAGGTCTGACAGAGCATCAGCAGGGAAGAAACTCTTCTTCTGATGTTTGTGGGCTCCACACTCCTTTATTTACTGCCAAGGATTTGTAAAGGAGTATTAAAAAGACAATTTAACCTGTAATTATCTTAGTGTCCGATTACTTTTCAGCACCTACAAATGAGAGGGTGATGAATAAAAATGGTTCCTACACTGTTCACCCGATTTGGATGTAATACCCTCAAAATAGAGCACTTTAAATCCTGCTCTTTCAGCTCATAACTATTGTTTAATGTCAACTCCAATATGTTGCACTGGACAGCTAAAATAACAACATCTTTGTTGACATCCATATATGTATGGACCTACAATACGACTGTGTGCGTTTGTGTGTGTGTGTGTGTGTGTGTGTGTGTGTGTGTGTGTGTGTGTGTGTGTGTTGTCAGAACAGAACTTCCAAAATGAAAACTTTACAGAAGAAAAAAAAAAATACACTTTCAATATAAGTCTATGGAACCAGACTTTTTCCAAGTAATTTTGGGGTATTTCTTTTGACCAATTGATCATGATATTTAAACACATTGTAAATCACAAAATACATTACAAACTATGTAAAAAACAATGGAAATCTGAGAAAACAAAAATGTAGATACAAGGTATTGTTCCCAAGTTACCTAATGATTAATTAAGGAGGATCCCATAAGTTAATGACTCAAAATAGAGGATGATATACTGATTTCCCTGAAATTTACTCTTTGCTTATCTAATGGCTCTGCAGGGTCATTGGATGGAGTTTGGTCCAGACCAAGTGATCACCCAAACTCTGCAACAATGGCCTCAACAATGGCTTATGTCTTTTGTACCATCCAGCTCTATGGAGGCATTTACTGAAGGCCAGCATGACTAGTGGATGAACTAAAGGCATTATCAATGGAGTTGATAGGAGGCCTGATATAATGGCACATGCAATCATGTACATTGTCACCACGTTCATTATCTCAGCGGAAGGACACATGGCACTGCAGTATTGAGCGCCATTCAAACACTCTTTGGATAAAGTGAATGAAATCTATGACCAAGATAATATGCCTGTGGCTTAGAGACTTCTATGTTTCTTTGTTTGTTAGGAGATGTATAGGGTTTAGATTTACTGTTGAGCATTCAAAATGAAGCTAAAATGTACCATTTGCATGTTTTTTGTTTTTTTTTTAAAATAGGGCCCATTAGCTGCCATCGTAGCCACTGGAGGCTTGCTGTTGCTGTAAATGACTCAAATAGCTCCAGTCAGCCTAATGATTGAAATGGGTTTCTGGGATGAATAACCATGGACGTCATAAAAAAAGCAATTTTGATTCACAAATGTCAATTGAATGCCATACAGTTAATCGCCAAGTATATGATTTGACATGAATTGTGTTTTGGATCTTCTTTCCCAACGACCGGAGACTTTTTACTCTGTGTGAGTGAATGAGTGGGTGAGAGAGCGAGAGAGGGAGGGAGTCAGAGAGAAAGTCAGAGAGAGTAAAATGAAAGAGGTCTTAAAAGACAGAATTGAGTTCACACGAGATTGAGTTCACGCAGCGGGAGAGGGAGCGGGAGAGAAAGAACGACAGACTGGGGAGAGCTGTTAGAGATGAAAATAGAAAGGGAGGTATAGGGAAGAACAAGGGGGGCTCAGTGATGAATTAATAGGCCATTAGTGGAACAGAGGGGGAAGTTTTTATCAAGTGAAGGAGATTAACTTCGGGAAGGCATGGACACCCCTGTCAGCAATTCGCCAGCATCCAGACCAATATCTTAATGAAAGCAGTCTCTTGACTCTCTCTGCCAACCACACACAGGATCCTCACTGCCGTTCCCAGCTCACTCAGCTTATTGAACAGTTTTTATTGATGCCTTATTTATTTCTTTACCTCTTTCACCTTTTTTTGTTGAATGCATTTACTGTGATTACTAAAGCAGAACTCCGGCATGGTGCCCAGGGCAGCCTCAGATGCTCTCTCACTGTGATAACCAAGCACTAAAGAGTCCTCTCTTTTGTTTAAAGGAATAGTCTGGTTACATTTTCTTCCTTTAGGCCAAATGTTGTCAGTCAGCCGACACATGTTTTTTGCAAGCAATTGCTTTCTCTGCACACGTCAGCCTTTTGTGAAAGATATAGCCCAACCAGTTCAAATACAGATAAACGCTGTTTACACTTTGTATCAACATGCTTTCAGGAATCAGATCAGGTTTGGATTTCACTCGACCGCAGAAAAAGCCAAGTGTAAACACGCCCACATTGACACATGGTGCTCGGATTACGATCAGATCTCTTAAACCACATTGGGAGGTGATCAAAGACGGGTCTTGACCACATTTAGTGTGATTCACAAGTGTTAATGGGATGCAGTTTTAATGCCCACATACAATTACATTACACCAGAAATGCGTCTGCTGAGTGCGGGTGAAAGGATAAACAAGGAATCACCAGATGAATGATATGGAAAGAAGTAGTTATCCTGAAACCAGTGAAAGCACCCAAGCCGTGCTTCTCAATATGTGTCGTAATAGGTGGGAGGATTGTATAGGTACATGTAATAGGTACAGTCTGCTTGAATATAGGGTACAATGCAATATACAAGTACATCATGTTTTAAACTGCTTGCAGCCATCCATATATGACATATGGTATATGCAGATAGCCACTGTCCCTCCAGAACTGGATCTAGCACCGGGGTGTGTTTAGGGTCTTTCTACTTGGCTATAACCACAGGTCTTTTTTTCTGTAGCCACAGGTCTCTTATTACTGTCAAAATGTTTAATATGATATGAAATGTCTTTTGTGGTAACTGTGTCTCTACCTAAGCCACTAATGGCATAGATAACTTGTGCTTCTATGAAAGCACCATTAACACTGAAAGATGAGCTCATCTGTGACCAAAACGTACCTAATAGCGTGTAATACCTCCACAAGCACGAATGACAGCTGTGATTTGATTTGGCATGGACTGGACAGGTTTCTGGATGTAGGCCACATCGATGTTCAGCCACTCTTGCATTATATAAAACCATTTTTTTGCTAAACATATGCTCCCTTCTAGACAACATCTTTTTCAGTACCATTCGTGCTTATGACAGTACCAAGGTACATTCTGCACATGTTACAAGAGCATGGCTGAGTAATCAGAGAGTGCGGGTGCTAGACCCGCTTGTTTGCATTCCAGAATGCAGTCCAGAGTCTCCCCCTGAAAACGTGTGGTCCCAATTATGATCATAAGGATCCAGTAGGATTTCACAGTCTGGAATCAAATCCCACTGGAATCAGTTGGTGTCTTCAGTTCCTAAATGATTATTAAGCTAATAAGAAATACACTGGAAGTCAGAACATATTTGAGATTATCAAATAGCTGGTCAAATAGATGGTTTAATAATGCAGTTAGCACAATGCTTAGCTACATTAGCCTGATAGGTCGAGTGCAAAAGCAAATAAGCAAATCTTCAGACGGAAAACATGTCATGGCTGATTACATTATAGGGCAAGTGGAAAATAGTGCAAAACCGTTTCTAAGAGAAGGCAGACAAGATGGAGGCTACAGAGCTTTTTAAGTGTGGCGTGTTAAAGAGACGGCCATGACCTCTGCTTTCTTCTCGCCCGATTTAATTAAAGGCCCTCCTAAACTCATTTCCTGCGAGGGGAGGAAGAGGAGGATTAAGGCAGAGAAATAGAGTGAAGAGAGTATGAAGTCGCTTCAGGCTTTCACTGCTAATTTTTCTCTGCTGATCTGGGAGATGGCAGTAAAACTTTAGGCATTTGTCACAGGTGTGGGTTGTGTGTGTGTGTGTGTGTGTGTTGTAAATGCTTCAGTGAGGCCATGAAAGAATACACCAGCCAAACTGAATGATAGATGAAAGACTTGTTTGAATATAAACTGGATTGTAAACATTCCTATATACTGGAGTCTAAGGCATGAGCAAATGCACTGTTTATGTGGTTGAAATGTCATTTATACAGTGCTCTCTCTCTCTCTCTCTCTCTCTCTCTCTCATACACACACACACACACACACACTGAGCACTGTGAGTGACTGCAGCAGTGTTACAGACACCGCAAAATCTCATCAGAGCAGTGGAGCAGAAGACTGTCGTCATTCTAAGCCTACCCCAGGAGGAGGGAGAGAGAGTGTGTGAGAGAGAGAGAGAAAGAGAGAGATGCTGTAACGGGAGGGGGGAAAGGAGATAATATGAAAAAGAGAGATGTTAGTGTATCTCCATGAAGCATTGGGCGAGACATTACCTCAGGTACATTAAGGTGCGGGTAGTCATGCCTTTGTGTGTTTGATGGATGAGCGGAAAGAGAAGGAGGGTCATTTGCTCACTCAAAAAAGCCACATAAAGTTGCGACAGTATGTGAAAATGCAAAAGAATGAATCAGAAAGCACTGAATGTGTTTACGTGCACTTAATAACCCAATCATAATCAGATGTCTGCAGTTATCCGATTACCCAAATGGTCACGTAAACAGCAGACTACGATTTCTTAGATCGGATTAAGGCCCAGAAATCTGATTATGAAATCAGATAAAGAGAGCTGGGTTTTAGCTCAATAATCAGGTTTCTCAGTGCATATATACTCAAACTCAGTCTGCTTATGTGCAACAACAGATCGCGGTACCACTGCGTTTAACACAGCAACCACAAGATGGTAGCAACAGTTTTGGAGCAACGTTGAAACCAACTACTTGCTTGACCAAATTAAGGATTTAAATATTCCCCGTGTTGTAGATGATATATGTTCATATTTTCAGGTAAACAAATTTGATTGATTGACTTTTACACTACATTTAGTGTAGACGTTTACGTTTACACCACGTTTACGTTTTTTGGAAAATCCGAATACTACCTGACTCATGTAGACCTGGAGTTTCCCATTGTCTGATTACTCGAGTGCATGTAAACGTAATGATCAGATAACCAGCAGAATCTGATTTTCTGCAGGTCGGATTATCGGATTATTACATGCATTCTAAATCCGCTTTGACTGTTTAAACAAAAATAGTACAAAGACATGATATTTGCTATTTTAATATGATCATTCTTTGTAAATATAGACTCATTCTGAAATTTATGACTGCAACAGGTTCCAAAAAGTTGGGACGAGAGCAGTTTAAGACTAGTGAGACAGAGTGATGATAGAGAACATCACCACGCAATCCAACAGTCTAAGAATGAGATAGCTCAATGAGAGAATGTGAGGCAGCATTGCATTATAAACTGGCATTCTTCATCCACTTCATCCACATTTACTGCTTTATCCGCTAATAAAGTAAACACTGTACTATTCAAAGCTGAAGGCATATATCAACAGCACCGCTGACTTCTCTGGGCTCAATCTCTTCAGAAACGGGCTGATGCACAGCATAAACATGTATTGTGTCCTGACAAGTCAATCTTATTGCCGTGCAGGACCATGCGTCTTCTTCTACATGTAGATTTGACACTACAGTGACTCATTATTTCCTCTTCAGGTACAAAGCACTATTACGAGACAATCAGGGGCTAGTTGGTTGGCATGCTAACTCATATAGTAAATATCACTGCAACAGGAACTGCCAAGCCTATTATTTCATCATGTTCTGTTGTAAATTTTAGTTCATTTTAGAATGTTTTAAAATAAAAATATTACGTATTGATTATGCCATGTTACATATTCCTCCTAAAAGCACAAAACACAATAGTGAAAGGCCTGTGTAGTTGCACAGCTGAGTATGTGTATAGAGGAAGAATGTGAAAAAGTGACACTTTTCAAGAACATTTGATGTGTTCAGCTTTCACTTGGTTATGGGTGTGGTTAAAAGGAAATGTGTTGTAACACAGTGGTGGTAAACATGCCCCTGTCCTATTTATATACTTATTCATTTTATGTATTTTATTTATTTTAATTATTTCATTATTTTTAATTATTTATTTTTGAAAATATGTTGGAGGCATCAAATTTGGAATGAGTGTAAATTAACAAAAAAGTGTTTTTGTACTATTTTGTACTGTTTAATTTTCTATTTAACTGTCAATTAAATGCTTTTTGATTATACTTGCATTTCATGTATGGAGGTTTGTACATAATGGATTATGTATGCTGTGCTCATATGTTACATACATACACATGTTTAATCCTGAGGCAATGTTCTGGGTGGTGCTGTATGGGTAAAATATGCTGCTGTGCTGCCACACAGTGGTCAATTTGAGCATGCACTTTCTCTCTCTCTCTCTCTCTCTCTCTCTCTCTCTCTCTCTCTTTCTCTCCCTCTCTCTGGAGGAATTGCTATGATTAGCTCTCTCCAGGAGTCGTCACCATCTGCCAAGGTCAGGAGCTCTTATCAGGCCTACTGCAGCTGCCTGACCACCGCACACACTCAGACAACACAACACGATGAACGAGAGACAGCAAGAAAGAGAGAGCAAAAAGAATTTAAGATGGACTGATTATGAAAAGTTAAAATTAAATTAGAAATGCAAAGAAACTACCTGAAGAAGAAACAAGGGGGATGCAAGTGAGAGGTTGCCGGGAAAAGGCAAGAGTAATAAAGACAGAGAATAATGTGATGCGGGAAATGAATGCTGTCCAATGCCCACTGTGTGCATGCGAGTGTGAGTGATTAGTGTGTAGGTGTGTGTGTGTGTGTGTGTGTGTGTGTGTGTGTGTGGGGACTACTCATACACAGCTTAAAACGCCTCCTACTGGTGAGAGCATCACATTACTGAGGTTCACACATGACAATCTACACACACAAACACGCCGGTTTGATCTTGAAAGGATCCTTTGAAACACAGAGCCAGGGGAGCAATATTTAGTCTATGCGTGTGCGTGTGCGTGTGCGTGCATGCACGTGCACATTTGATGGGAATTTGACTTTGGAAATGCCACGAAGCTTTGGTGTGATGTGAAAGGAGAGGAAAAACACTCAGCCTCACTCCCAGGTGAGCATATGCGCTGCTCTGCATGTACAGTCGAAACGATGCACTCCTTTCAGGAAGAAGAGAGGGTGGGCCCACAACAGTGTAGTTCCCTTCAAACGCTCTGTTTAACATCTCTGTTTAACAGGTCTGTTTAAATGCTCCTTAAAGTGGTAGAATTAGACAAACTGAAAACCCCTTAAATTTAGTCAATCAGCTGAGACATGCTGGGTGTACACTGTTTGCGTCTTTAGCTTTGCACAAGGCTATTGTACCTAAATCATCACATACTGTCATCATAAAGCACCACGTCATTAAGGTTGCAAAATGTAAGATATGGTGTCCATGCACTGTGAGTTACCCTGTATCAGAGGCGTTGAGCCAGGGTTTTCAGACCATGGCCTATGTCACATGCACAGGCTAAAAAAGAAGGTCTGGCTTAAAGTTTAGGTCTCCAATCCAAAATCAACATTATACTGATGACGATACTGTGTGATGACAATAATAGGTAATTAAATTATATCCTTGCAGGTTCTCTTTCAATGCAAAGTCAGCACAACCCAGGTCACAAAGTGTTCTTCCACACATTGCATGCAGTTACACTTTTCTACAAAAGAGGTCACCAAATCCCCAAATCTTATATAGTGTAGCTTTAATAAAACTAAATGGAATTGCTTAAGTACATGGTTTCAGACAGCGTGAGCCTGTCTTCCCTTTGCATGTTATATGTATCCAGATCATACCAGATCAGAGATAAACTTTGGCCAGATTTCGCTTACAATTTTCAGTGTTTCCCCACTGTGTACGGATAAGATCCAATCTTATTTTGCTACTATACTTACAATGTTACATTCAATGCTTCAGGCAGCTGGTTCCTATCATCACTGCTGTGATGTGCTTTCTGTAGTGCATTTCATCAAACCACTCCAAAGGGTCAGTTACGCAGAGATTTTGAACATAATGTAAACCTATATAAACTTCATATGAAGTTACTTTTTGCATTACTTTGTACATAGAACATGTGCCCATGTATTTAGAGTAAGTGGGTAAAGTAAGTGGGACACTTTTCGAAAAACAAAACTTTCGTCTGAGAGGGGCGCTAAAAAGCGATTCACTTCAAGAATACCACAGTTCAAAAATGCATCCACTTGAAAGATTAATCAGAACAATTCAGCAGACTTCAAATATCAGCGCATAATCCCCTCCTACAGGTATTATGCACATCGACCCACTCACACAATCACACAGACCAAAGTTCTAGAACCTACAGGCACTTTTTTTTCTATGGGTTTCTTCCTTCATGCAGTAGTGTGGTGTCGAGATAAGAGACGTCTAGACGTATAAAATATGGATGGCTTCCATTGTGATCCAGCACACACCGGCATTGTGAGATGAAACGGAATGCATCTAGCAGGTGTAAGAATTGCAGGAGGCTCCAGTGCCAAACAATGCGTTCACATTTTACAGCCAAAAACACCAGGGATAAAGATACGGCCGGCTGAGGTAAACATGGTCGCTGGCTCCTCTGGACCACGACGGCCAAGCGGCTATTGTTGTGTAAGTGTGTGTATGTGTGAGTATATGTGTGCGATTGTGTGTGTGCAATTTCCCAAACTTTGTTGCTGGGAGCATCCTGTCAATATTGCCTCCCCCAAACCAGGCCTCAGGAAAGGACTGCGAGAGTTTGTTTAGACAGGCGTAGATGTAAGCGAGTGTGTGTGTGTGTGTGTGTGTGTGTGTGTGTGAGTGTGTTCCTACAAACAACATATAAGAGAATAGGAATGTGTGTGTGTGTGTGTGTGTGTGTGTGTGTGTGTGTGTGTGTGTTGAGACAAAAAGACTAAAACACCTGCTAAAAGAGCAGATTTCCCCATGATGCAGGAAGCAGTAGTTTTAAATAAAAAACATTAAGTCAGCACCTCTTTCTCTCTCTCTCCCCCTTTGTCCTCATCTCCAAACAACCTGAAACTCATTGCTGTCAAGTGTTCGACCTTGGTGGTCTGTCAGTAGTTCAGTAATTCACAGTACTGATCATGTTTCTTTCTTTATTAGCACACGTTTTATGTAAATACACACCAATGTCGGGATACAGGGTAACGTGTAAGTCACACTATTATTTTTTGCTCTACCAACATACTATTACACATTACAGATATTGTTGTTAGCTATGCTAACTCGGTGCTGTATCACTCCAAGAGCACACATACAGCACAGGGCTGAGTTGTGTGAGCTGGCCAACAAGTTTCAGAAACAGAAGCAGTGACAATGCTGAAGTGTGGATGGACGCATGCTGTAATTGCCAAATCAGGGTCATTTGAGAGAAACCCCGCTCACATTCTGCACCTGTAATTTGAAATGTTGTTCACAGTAACCCACAATTGTTTCAGTCCGTCAGGAATTTGAAGTGCATTTGAGTTCCTGTACTTCCTAAAGGCCTGAATCACTAGCTTTTGTTGGCACCGGTGCCAAACTAGCATCATCAGTGTCACTGCTAGTGCTGGGTTTGCCATGGGTCTGCAGATCACTGTCCTTCTTTTCATACTCCTTTGCTTTTTTTTAGCATCTATGACTTTTGCTTACTTTTTTAGGAAAGCGCAACAAAGTCGGTCATCTTTTCTTTGCTACTTCCAAATCTCGCCATCAGCTAGCACTCCTGCTGTGTGAGCATGTAAAACATATTTGACTGATAACTGATCAGCTTGATGAACTTTTTTTAATTTATTAATCTTATCTTAATCTTATCTTTTCATCTGCTTATCCTTTTGGGTAGCAGGGTGTGCTGGAGCCTATCCCAGAGCTCATTAGGCTGCCAGTCCGTCGCAGGGCAGGACATACACTTTCACACCCACATTCACACCTGGGACAGTTTAGTATCTCCAATTCACCTGACTGCATGTCTTTAGACTGTGGGAAGAAACAAGAGCAGACATGGGGAGAACATGCAAACTCCACACAAAAAGGACCCCATGCACCCCAGTCGGACTCCAAAGCTGTATCCAAAAACCCAAAATGTTTGTCCTACTGATCCATAGTATCCTCTATGACCTGGCTGTCCCAATAAAGTGGAGATGGAGAGAAGCAACTCCAAACACCACTTACTGAAGTTGTTTGCAGAGGTAGAATCATCAGTATATGCTTGGAAATATGAACAGCACATAGGAGTTTTGCTTTTATATATTCTTTGTATTATGTATTTTGTCCTCAGTGTGAACTAAATAAACAAAGCATGGATCATAAGGCCAGGAAATGTAAATAGAGTGGCCCTGTATATCACCTGACTGGCGACCAGGGATATTTCCAGCATGCCTTGTGATAGGCTTAATAAATCAATAATCAACATACTTTCTGATGATGTTGAAGCAAATCAGATGAACACTCATTCTCCTCTGCTCACAAAATCCTTTGCTTCTGCTCCTATCCTTCACCTCCTTCCTCACAGCTGCTGTTCTCTCTCCTTCCCTGGAACGATGTGAAGAGTTGATGAGAGGACAAGAGTAGTGCTGGAACAAGCAGGATCCAAATGAAATACCTCTGACTGAATCCAGTAAACTGTTCACATCAAATAATACATTCATATGATAATTTGTAGAGATGTACTAAGATATAAACTCATCATCAAAAGAATAGTTGCACCCAGAATGAAGTGTCAGATTGCAATGCTATTGGGAAGGAAGATAAAGGTTACCAGGAACAATAAATGGTGATAAATTTAGACTGATATGGGCAATATTTATTGAGCTACACATACAGAAGTAGTGTCTCTCAGGATGGCCTCAGGCAGCCATGTTTGCTAATGCAACATGACAGACATCTTGACATGGAGTTGTAGAGGTTCCTAATGGTGTCCTGTGATAATCCCTCCAATGCAGCTTGAATATTCTCACACAGTTCCTGCTGATCTTTGCACTAGGGGTGGAGGTGGAGTGACACCAGGTCTTCTGGACATGTGGTGTGGGACAACAAACTGTTCATCTTGGTGCTGACCATAGATTCGTTGGTTCTCCCCACCAAGTTTCATTCCTGTCGGTTGGTTATTCTTTTAATGATGAGTGTATATTATATTCCCGCTCCTGTTCAGGTGTGCACCGTGATAGACATGCCACTACTGTTGTAATTATGACATTGTGAAAACACTGTGGCAGTTTAAATGCCTAAGTGTTTGGATTGTGTGAATTAGTTGTAACAATGTTGTATGTGTTAATAAAAATGAAGATATGAAGATCATGGTTTTCCACAGCCAGGCCATGCGTTAGGAAGATGATTTAGTAAAATAATGCCCCACCAACAACCATTAAACCCACTTTGTGGGACTTTTAAACTTCTTGCTTCAGTTAACCTGGTAGGGTTTGAATGCATTTGAATGTAGACTTTGCTGTAAATGGACAGTTCTACTGTATGCTTGTCACCCTGTTTTTCCTTAGCTGCCCATCCTGGCCCCTCCATTGGCTTTCACATGCCCTATTCATAGCTATCTATAGCTCAACTCCACAGTGCCTCAGTTAATGACAGAGAGTGTGTCCTTGTTATTATATGCAAACTGGATGAAACTGGCATGAACATAGACACGTTTTGTGTCTATCTGCTTACTCCTCATCAATCTCCCAGGTCCAGCACCACTGATATTACTGAGACTACGGCCTCAATAACATAAGAACATTTTAACTTGCATCTGTGTTATTGCGTGAGATATGTTTCTGGCTTAACACCCAGAACTGTTCTCGGTTCCAGTCAGTATCCCAGTACCTCCAGCATTTGCTGCTTCTAATGGCAGCGAGACCTGTAATTCCAGGCTAGCGGCTCAGTGTGGCTGTGACTTCAGGATCTTAGCGGTTCCAGCACGCCACAGCGGTCCCCTTGGGCAGAAGGGCCGAGGTGAAAGAGGGAGAGATAAGGAGGTGAGGAAGCCGTTCTGGTGCACCACTGAAGGACGCTCGCTGGCCATCCTCTCCACTGCCGGATCCACCGGCAGCAGCTGGTCCACCGCTGAGGTAAAGCCAGTACAACCTCATAACCCATAACGTCCAGTTTCTCCTCCCCAACCCTGCACACTCCTGACCACTGCGGACTACGGCCAGGAGCACAAGGCCTGGACGTGTGACTGACCCTACAGCTCCCCAACCACAGCTTTCTACAAACACTTCTTCACATCATTCTCTTCAGAGCACATTTCTCTATCCGTTCTGTCAGGACGGGATACATTACTATAATCATTACCACCTGATTCCCACATTCAGATGCACTGGAATGTTTAATGAACTGAATCATATGTTACATTAGGAGTCTGTAAATAATTAAAAAACTGACCAGTATTAAACGGATGGTTCCATTTAGCCCAGATGGAGTCGATCAGCCAAGACATGTTTAGTGTATAAGCTTTGTTTCTTTAGTGGAGCTATGAGAGTAACACTGTGAAGGCTTTGTGAAGCTAATACTTAGCCAGGAAGTCTAAGTTGAACCTGCCATGTTGGGCAGGTACTTTGCAAAACCTAATGAAACCCCAGTTAACTCATTCTATAACAGTGGTTAACAGCTAATCTTGATATAGGTACTACTATTCTTAATCAGATTCTTAATGCAACGAACATCATGAAGAAAAACTGATCAGATGCTCACCCTCATCCAAAAACAGTAACGTATCCAGCCCTGGTATTTTAAATTGAAAACTGTGGATACTATGCAGTTAACTGAAATTCAAAGAATAGGTTGACAGCGCATAGGTGGCAGATGCTTGTTCTGCTGACTTACCACCGTAAATTCAGCTAACTCCAAATTTTAAGGCAAACCGGAAACATTTTTTACAGTGTGACACATTTGAGTTATTCTCCCACAGTCTATTCTATTCAACTGTGTTCACCTTCTAATTCACTCTCACACAACAGCACACAGACACACCCAAACACACTCAACACTCTAGCATGTGTCTTTGTGTAATCCTTCCACATAGATTAGTTCCTCCCTCTCCAGCTCTCGTTCTCTCTCTCTCGTTCTCTCTCTCTCTCTGTCTCTCTCTCTCTCTCTCTCTCTCTCTCTCTCTCTCTCTCTCTCTCTCT
>CM067492.1:17177510-17238306 GCA_034552555.1 Semaprochilodus insignis | reverse complement strand
ATATATATATATATATATATATATATATATATATATATATTCAGCTAGCCCAATCTCTCTCTCTTTCTCTGTTTCCTTCTGCTGTAAAGTGGTGCTTGCTTGTAAGAGTTTGAACCCTGTAGAATTTTCTGTATTTCTGCATAAATATGAAATCATCTGATTTTCACACAGGTTCAAAAAGTAGATACAGACAACCGAATTATACTTGGTCATTTATTTTTGAGGAAAATGATCCATTACTATATATGTGTGAGTGGCAAAGTATGTGATTCTTTGCTTTAAGTATCTGGTGTGACCCTCTTAATAGTGCAGTAATATGTGCAATTAAATGTTCCAGTTACTGTTGATCAGTTCTGCACATCAGCTTGGAGGAATTTTAGCCTGTTCCTCCTTACAGAACAGCTTCGACTCTGGGATGTTGGTGGGATTCCTCAAATGAACTAACTGATACAAATGAAGGTCTGAACTTTGGCTTGGCCATTTCAAAACATTAACTTTATTGATCTTTAACCATTCTTTGGTAGAATGTCTTGTGTTCTTAGGGTCACTGTTATGCTGCATGATGCGCATTCTCATGAGATTCAGTTCACAGACAGAAATTCTACCATTTTCTTTAAAATTTGCTGGTATAATTCATAACACCATTGTTTAGTGTTCTCCTGATGGTGAACTTGTGAACATTAGCATTAGCCAATGTAAGAAAGGCCTTTAGTTACTTAGAGGTTACCCTGGGTTCCTTTGTACCCTCACAGACTGTTATATGTTTTGCTCTTGGAGTGGTCTTTGTTGGTTGACCACTCTTGGGGAAGGTAACAGTGGTCTCAAATTTTCGAAAATGTGTACACTGTCTGTCTGCCTGAAGATTGGTGACAACAACTTGCTTGAGATCCCTGTTCTTTTAGTAAAACAGGGCACCCACTTGTTTTCTCTCTTGTTTTGCCCCTTGTTTTCTCTCTTTTTCCCCCCTCGGCCCCTCTTTCCTTCTCACACACACCACCCAATCTCTATTTTTCACCTCTTTCCTCTTCTTCCTCTGCTTCAGCTCAGTCTCTCGGTCCATCTCTCTCTCTCTTTCTCTCTCTCTCTCTGTTTCAGAACTTCTGTTTCTCCGCATCACCATGAGCGCAGCTTCCTGTTTTCCTGCGGATCGTAGCTGTCTCACAGGACCAACTCAGGAACCTGCATAATGCTCCTGATTATCGCACATACACATGCACACACAAGGCCCTCTAGGAGGCCTGCAAGAATAATGGAGATCGCTCTGGAGGGTTTTATTGACGTCTGAGGTGGACACATGAGATTGGTGGTCAAGGCTTTTGTGAAAGTCACTAAAGATGACTCCGCCCAGTGCCAAACACACAGAAGCCTGGCACAACTTAATAAACTCACTCCCACAACGGCATCCCACACTGTTCCACAGCTCCTTACTAATATAGCACATTTATTAGTATATAATTGAGTAACTACAAGGTAGCTAGAAAGGTCATGCCACAGTGTCATCGGGGAGAGACTCTCTGTCTCTTCAGTAGAGCACTGACCTTTATGAGTGCTCATAAAAGGACTTTGTTTACAAAGCTTTGCAAAGTGATGAGTTTGGGAAACACCTCCTTGAGGCAACAGCTTCGCCAGTACGTGACCAGGAAAAGGAAAAAACAGCCATGCAAGGGATGGAACAGGGGAGAGATGGAGAAGGTCATTTATCCTGCTATACTGCTTTAAAGCAGGTTAAACTTGGGGCAAGGGTTGAAGAACCTGTTGACCCACTTACCTCAGCCCTTAGAAGTGAAAGGTTATCAAGGTGATTTTGTTGTACTATGTAATTAGGTAATTACCCTCTGAAACTAGTGCTATAGTACTCAAGTCCATACTCAAGATCCGTTCCCTATTGTCTTGAACTTTTTCTGTTTTTTTTGTATTATCTTTCTACACAGCTGTATGCTCACTAATTCATTCTCAGCCAACTCAAAATCATATCACTGCATCTGTTTGTTCTGATTTAGCCAGTTTGCAAAATTAGCTTTGGTGGGATTCATTCAGAATGTGCACTAACCATCAATAAACTCAGGGTGTTGATGCATGAGCATCCTGGATGTATCATACACCATAGACACACCATAATTGTATATACCATATACTGTTACTGGTCTATTTATCTAATGTTTGCTTTATGCATATAACCATTATATTTATATTTATTTGTTTATTCCGAGGCCGTATTCCCGGGAAAAACATTACCTGTAAACGTGCAGTACAATTTCACTGGTCAGTTCCATATGATGAAGTCATTATGGGTAACACCAACAGATACCACCGTGTATAAAGAGTACGGACCATCTGTATGCATATAGTCAAAATATAAAGTGCAGCATAACTTTTGCATAGGTCACATTTTATGCTTTGTCCCTCAATATGTTAAAGTTAGCAAATAAACTGTAATTGTGCATTGATATGTGTGTTTTCTGTTGAAAATGCACACTTATTTTCACAAAAACAAAACATGTAGTTTGACCAGAACTGTCCAAAAATTGGCATACAACTATACCTGCAGAAAACAACACTTTATGTCTCAAACACATCTACAGAATTTATTAATAGATGACACAATAAATGTGTTGTTATTTAAACTATAAGTTGCAGCCCTTTTTGTGGAGTAAGTGTTCAGACATCTCATTAAGAATTTACTTTAAAGCGATTTTTTAAGCCTTTCATATCTAGTTAAACATTCCAGAATTCCAAAGTAGTCCCTCGTGTGGTATAGACTGAACATTTAGAATTCACACTCCTGAAAGAATTTTTAGCTGGTTATAATAATATACGAGTGAGTGAGTAGTGAGTAGATTACATCTCGCTGTTGTTATTGCTGGTGATAATGGTGATGTCCCCTGGGCAGTAGGGTGATATTGCAAAGTCCACCATGGATGGCATGGAAGAAGTCACAAAACTCATAAAGCACACATTATATAATGCTGCTATTAAGATGATGTCAGATGATGAGAAGATTGTAAGTAATGTAAGATTGTAAGTGTGAGTTGTTAAAGATTGAAGTCTTAGCAAAGATAGCTTGCAATCAACTCCCCCCACACATACATACACTGTCATTCATTTTTGGAATCTGCAACTCTGTAATTAGCGTTTGTGTGAAAAGGAAGCAACTGGAAAAACAGGGGAGAGGAAGTAAGGAGTCCATGTGTAATCGCATTTACACACAGACACACACACGCACACACACACACACACACAGCAAACAGTCTTGCAGGTGGAGTTTTAATCAGACCTTAATTATCTGACATAATATGTACGCTAGATGCATTATGTCCTTTAACTACTAGGGGAGAGAAGGGCACAAACTAACATGGGGTAAAATACAGCACAGACATTTTATATAGGCAAATACGTTCAAGTTCAGTCATCATTTTGTATTCCAATTGCAAGGTCAACTGTGAAATTTGACATCAATCAGATGTTTCTTAAGATTCACCATGAAGACCGTTTTTGTACCTTAAGTATTGTGGTGTTGGCGTATAGTAAGATATGGGAAACACTGTGCATGTGGGCAAATGCTCTTTTATTAGAACAAGGCAGCAAGGGAGAACTGTGGTTCAGTACTCTGTAAAAGCTGAGATAGCAGGCAGGTCACTTCTAGCCATAGATTTCCTCTTAACAGCAGATAATGACACTGTACTGGGTGACCCACAGCCCAACACAGCGCAATACAAATACCATTACAACTTAAACTATGAACAAACGTCTCTCCTACTGCGAGCATAGCGCTTCGCATGCCCACTGTGCATGGCCACGCCTCCCTCAGTCCCACGTCCAGCGGTGGGACACCACATAGCCCCCGCTTTAAGGGTCAGCAATCCCTGTTGAACCTCACACCGATCGAGCAGAGTCCCTCTATGCAGCAGGGACTTTGGAATATCCACCTTCCTGGTCAACACAAATGCCACCTAGCTCCCCCAGTTCTCACTGAAGGTTATGTCCCCTCCATCATTTCACTGCAGTGGAAAGACAGAGCAATGAGTCCCTCTCCCCAGCCCCAGTACAACTCCTCTTTGCCTCAGCTACAACAAATTGAAGGCCAGCTGATACAGAGAGCTGCACGTATGGTAGCAGCTCCTCCGGTAGCAGCGCGCTCAGGAAACGCCGCCTCCACAAATGCTGGATATGCCTGCCAAACCATCACCAGCTCGCCTATCTGCTTCCCAGGAAGCAGGCATCTGTCCAACCATGCAACCGGCGCCTGCCTGATACATAGCCAGAGGACTGCGGCCCTGCTGGCTGCCATCCAGGTGTGCTCTCACCGGGATTCACTGCACTGCTACTTTTTCCATGGAGACTACTTCTTCCTTGGCAGTCTTTGACTGCGCTCGGTCTTCTCTGCCTTCCGCCTTTGAGTGTATTGCTTTTCTCCAGGCAGACTGGGGGACACCATCCCACTTCTGACACCAGTGTGGCAACAGCATAGAGTATGATGCAGGGAACATTGCACTCAGAAAATTAATGAGCTCAGTAAATTAATAGTAAAGATTAATAACTGATCATCACATTGATTTGTCAGTAAATTAAGCCCACATATACACACATAGTGTCTCTCTCTGTAGTTCATGTAGATCTCCCAGATATTTATGTCACTGATGCATCCCTTCTTCTATCCACTGCAGTATGTCAATAAGACCATCCTGCTTCCCAGAGCCCTACAATACGTCCCCCCTTGAAATCTTCTGACTGCTCGAATTTTTTTCAAACTCTTCTCTGTGGCATACTTCAAAGGATGCTACCAACACACCAGCACAGAGTCAGAATGGAAAGCACAAGAAATGTTATGTTAAAGCATAAGATCTTATATAGTCAGTCAGGTACAGCGATAAGACCCGTCTTTGCTTATGTCACATGTGCGGCCGAGGGTGAAAATTGAATCATTCGCATGTCTCATGATGTCAAACCTACCGACCAAGTTTCACTCCTTTCAGTTGATTCCCTCTGGGTGCTATTTTTTCAATGATGAGTGTATATACAAAAGCACATATGTAAAACAGCTAAATGCTATTTTGGCTGTGGAACATTTAATTGTGTTTGCCTTCACCTTTTTTACAGGAATAGTTTAATTATACAGTATACTGAGATGAGAATCCCTTACAAAGACATTATATCCACCTACTCAGACTTCAATACACCACTGATTAATGACACTTTGACTTAGGCGTTTCTGGGAGTCAGTGTAGATTCTTCGCCAACGACTGTGTGATTATTTATCTGATAGAATTATGCAGTAGAGCTGTGCTTGTTAGAGCATAGCAGGCATTTTCTACTGTAACCATTTATCCCTGGATCCGGTGCTGGGTTAGCAGAGTTGAGGAGTCATCAACTGCAGGGCCCGGAGATAAGAGTTGACTACAGAAAACCCAAAGATGTGGATCGATCACTACCAATGATGCCACATAATACATAGAGTGACTAGTGTTTCCCAGCCCTGGTCCTGGAAGACGCCCTACCCTGCACTTTTTAGTGTTTGCCCTGCTCCCAAAACACCTGATCCAGCCAATCTGCTGATTTACAACCACTTCTTGAGTTGCAATGGGTGTGTTTCGGCAGATCAGGGGATCCTCCAGAATCGAGGTTGGGAACCACTCTGTCATAGACTCAACCAAGTTTTAAATGGTTGGCATCTTGAGAACTAAGCAGTTCTCATTCTCCTTGGCATGCCAAGCTTCTTTATGTCACTACTAGTTTGAGAAAGTCTTGTTCGAATGTTGTGTTCCTTACAGGCATGTGTTAGCATTCACTGTCCCAGACTGCTAGCTATCATGTGAGGAGAAAACTGCCTACGTCTAACACTGGAAAAGAATTGTAAACAAAAGTTCAGCTACGGATTTCTCCACTCCAGAAGAGCCAAAACTGCCAATCCAAGAGTGATGATGCACCATCCTCAGATATGCACTGGAGCTTGCTGGCCTAATTAGCTCATTTACATCCATCACTCTCTTTCTATCTGCAGGCCACTCATATAAAACCTGTTGCCCAACCAAGTCCTGAAAATAAGCTGTAATATGTAATAATATGTAACTTTATGCCTTAGCAAAAACTGAAATATCTGAAATAGCTTGGGAATTCAACTTCAGCTCAGCGCCAGTTCGTTGTCAAACCAGTAGTTTATGGTCAAACGCCAAAAATGTCCATCGACCTAGGTGGAGGGGGTGGGGGGTACATTGAGGATGGCCGTGAGTAGCCGCACAGCAAACCACTCCCACCATGCTGTTTAAAGAGCGGAGAACAGAAAATGAGGGGAAACTAGGGGAAAAAAGAGTAATAGGAAATGTTTGGCTGTCTATCAGAAACTCCAGAAACGTTTTTGATCTGCCAGAGTGAGTGTGGGTGGCTAGTGGACTGAGTTGTGAGCAACCCTCCTCCCTCAAGCGTTTTCATTTTTAGGGAGTAACTTTCCAGCGAGTGTTTTTGTGTGTGTGTGTTTCACCTTTTAAACCACTTCTGAAGAATAGAAGAAACGAAGTGGGATATACTGAGAAACGTATGAAAAAGAACAAAGAAGATGGCGAGGAAGAGAGATCATGAGTAATGGCGTGCAAACTAAAGTAGCATGATGCAGGCCTTTCAAATCCTCACGTTTCTTTTCTTCTTATTTACCTTGGTACTTTAAAATGTCATATACCTTTCCTCTCTCTCTACATCTTGTGCTATCTCTCTCTCTCCATCTCTGCTCTTGCGCTCTCCCTCTCCTCCCCCCTGTTTCTCTCTCCCTCCTCCCTCCCCCTCCTTGTTTTTGGCTCTCCTCCACTCCCCACACTCTTGCGGTCTCTCTGTCTGTTTCTCTCCCAGAGAAAACCACTTAATGCAAACAAAAAAGATTTTTGTCCTCAGCTTGCAGCGCGCTGTCACAACGCTACGGAAACAGCCATTTAACAGAGCGGAGATAAATCAATGACTAAGGGGTACTGCCCTTACATCTCAGAGACAGCAGAAGGAAAAAAAACACAGCTCATCAAGGGCATAAAGTTGTTTTTTGTAATTATACAGATGGCAAATAAATGGCAGGATGAGAATGGAATTTGAAGGGGAAAAACACACACACACTAACACAGAGCTGCAATAGATGTTACACAACGCCCGCATGGCACCAGTGGGTTAGGAGACTGCGGGCCCTGGGAAAATGATGTACTCTGAGCAAAGTCAATAAGTGGCCAAGTAGAGGAGATGTGGACGAGAACTGACGAGACAAGGGCAGTACCTAGCTTTCTAGCTCTGCATGTGTTTGTGTAGGCTCGTTTTTGTATAGTTTCAGGATAACAATGTCCCCGCTTTGTAGGAAAACCATTGAAAAACAGATTTTGACTTTGTTAGGTGTCTTCTTACCGAACGTCATGTTTCACATAATCTGAACGAGCAAAAAACATTTCTTTAATTGCTGGGACTAAGATCAGGGATAGATGTCAGTTTAAGGTCTAGTTACTTATAGCTAATCACACATATATGATATATATGGGACGTATGTAAGGTTGTATGTCCTGACGTATGTAAGATTGTGTGTCCTGACATTGTATAAAAACTAGTATGTGTGTGCCTATGTGTGTGTGTGTGGGAGGGTGATTCTTGATTCTTGGGGCCAAGTCCTGGTCGCCTCTGCAGAGCAAGGCGCAATGATATGTTGGGAAAAAGAAAAATGGAAATCTGAGAAGGGGAATTGTGTGAAAGGGAAAAAATAGCCTCAAAACGGAGCAACAACAAAAACACCCAAAACAACCCCCAAAAAAAGAAGCAAGCGTTTATGAGGGCTGGTTCCGTCTGCTGGCTCACTCGCCGATCTTTAGCGAGGCGTCACTGCGGGTCAACAGCCCGTCTCCCAGACGCTGCACTGGCAATTATAGCACTGTCATGGAAACTACGTTAAACCAAGGAGAAAACGACCCCTCGCGACTTCCAAGCCCAATCTAAGGCCTCGGGCTTAATATAAATATACATACAAATGCCATTAGAACCGGGTTGCGTTGAATCGTTTGGTTGGACAGATGAAGAATAGATCTCATGACCACCCGTATAGCTGACACATAGAAAGATCAGCAGCCCACTGTAGAAAGCCGTGGCCTGCACTTGGAAGGTTAGGCTTGGAGAGAGGTATGGCGGGTGTCCATTTGGTCGGTTGCTGTCTTGTCCGGGAGTTGAACCCACAACCTATGGGTCACAAAAAACCCAAGGCCACTAAAACCACGGGGCCTCCACACAGTCATGCTCGTAAATTACCCTGACAGCTCAGGAAAGGGAGAGTCAGAGGAGAACACTATTCAGTTCCACGCTGAAAGGAATCTGGATAGAGACTTTAGATGTTAGCAACTAGCAATCAGCTAGCTTTCCCACACATGTGTGGGAGCTAATGGTGGTTAAATGTAGCAGCCGACATAAACAGCTCGAGTTACCGGCGTCCCCGCTAGCTTTCTATTAAGAACATATTCATGCAATAAACTGCTGTACCGTGATTGCCAACCCACAGTGGATGCTCCTGTGGAGTTTCTTATTTTGTTCCATGTTTGATGCTAATAAAAGCAACTAGGAGTCAGGCTATGAGGTCATTGCTAACACTGAGGCCTTCCTTTGTCCTTTGACCTCTACCCTGTGTGGATGGGTGCTTCTAAAGGCCCGACCTAGCAGGGTCCACCATAGTCAAGAGGAGTTTCCTCTGCACACATATGCTCACCCACTCACACACACATTCCCTTGCTCTACCACTAACACAGGAAGGGGAGGTAGAGCTACTTCCTGTTGGAGGGAGGAAGAGTGAGGGTACGGATGGTGGCCCGCACATCCTGATAAGGAGAAGTATGGAGGAAAGAAAGAGAGAGAGCGAGAAAGAGAGAAAACACAAATGACATCATGCCATTGGTTCGCTGGACGGGGTTTTTGGGGAGAGTCCACAGTCCAGCTTGATGGAAAAGCTGAAGCTAATGGGTGAGGACATGTGCACACACACACACACACACACACACACTCTCAGCTGCAATAACAAAACACTCAAACAGGGCAGGATCCGTGACCCTACGCACCTAATGTCGGAGGAACACACACACTCCCCACATGCTTTCTGTTTTACTGTTACCTCCAACCATAAATCCTGCCAAATACCGGTCGCTGCACTGTTCAGGACTTCCGTTAACCCAACTGTACTGCCACCTTTGGGTAAAACCTGCAGGCGAATTCTGGACTAATTTTGCGTTTGCTCAAACATCAGCACCTACCCAGAAGGTTTTTTATGCAATTTCATAGGAGAACCACTTTTGGTTCCCTCGACAATCTTTCAATTGATGGTTCTTTATTCTTTATACTTCTGAAAGGGATGTGAGTGTAATGAATGTTTTCAGGACTATTACAAGACGGGGGACCACAAGTCAGGTGGTTATCTCCAATGGGGGGGGCTCTTTTTTAATTACATACAATTTTCATCAAGCGTTTTATCTACCACTGTAAACTACAGCAATATTGGCATATTTGAGACATTTAAAATTTTGATTACAATTTTAATTACATAGCATACACACATAAGTATATTTAAGCCAGCAGTTCTTCTGTCACAGTTAAACTATTAGTAGTAGTAGTAGTGGTGGAAAATAACATGTTATACAAATATATTAGTGCTTAGTTAAATCAGATGAACTTACATTTGATTGGACAGCTGGGTTATACAGGACTTATATTTTGATAACAGTGGTATTCATGCTAAGCGCAAGTGAAGCTGTTGTGAGTGAGGAGTGTGCAAAACATGCAGATAATTCAGTTCAATAATGGCTCAATAATTTCACCAGTCAGGTGTAAATATTTATCCTAACTCATAATAATAGTGGTTCCTTGGTCCTTTATGGTCGCTCAAGTGAACCTTATGTACCCCTTATGCTGCACATTAACACATCTGAAATTCCATGCAGACAATTGTAGAATTTCTCTGCTTGTTTCAAGGAGCTAAGTAAGAAATAATGATTAAAATGACACCACACTTTTGTTATTGTCTCAACTGTGAGTTCTAATTTGGAGTTCTAATAAGAATTTTAAGTTGCCATTAAGGGGCTTTGAAGACTGAAGCCAACATTTTTATGCACAAAACTCCAGTGTGAAAAACAAGAGCTTTTTGAGCCAACCCAGGAAGCGAACATAGACATTCAGAAATCTGTCAGCTGAAATCGATCTATCTTCGAAACCAGGCATAACTGAAGTTTCAAGCGGCGCGATTTGGGCACAGAACATTATAGGCAAGCATGGAGTCTAACTCTTTATTGTTGGTTTTATTTGAATAAATCACCATGGGGGATGTCGCGAAAGCCTTGCTTATGCATTCATGAAGCCACAGCTGGGCAATAAACTTTAAACTGTGAGAGAGATGGCAAAGGCTGCAGAAATACCACTCAGCCACAAGCATTGATTCCCTCGCTGTTTTGCTCTCTGTCATACACACACACACACACAGACACACACACAGGCTGAAAAAGCTGCATTTCATGCTCTGTTCCATGGCAAATTCATGACCATCTGCAATGCACAGTCACAAATTTCCAGCTCACAGAAGTAAATTGCTTGCGACTCCCTCCCCAAACACGCTTTGAATTTTTTGCTAACATTGAGATGGGTCTGAAAAATCAATTGGCCTGGATGGTGTTATTTTCACCATTTGAAGAGCTGACCAGGGGGTGAGCTGTTTGGCCAGAAAAAAGCACCTCTTCCCTTTAACATCCTTCCCTTTACAGCAAAACACACATACCCACTCACACACAGACATACGTTTGTTTTTATGCCTTGTCAGGTCATACACGTCCCCTATAATATATGTTATTTAAAAAATCCATTTTCTACAGAGAAATGCTTCAAAACTACTTAGAACCTTACCTTACCTTAACTTACCTTACCATATTAAAATACATGTCCCATGTGTGTCCCATATGTGTCATTTATGCCATAATAATATGGCTCATGGATACTGTTCATATGTAACTACCTATATGCAATAATAGTATGATCCATATGTGTTATATACTGTATATAACATCTGTGTCAGAATAAAAACTTGTGCTCTGAAAATGCCTGCTGCCGTTTACACTATGTCCCGATTTAATACTAAACTAACCAATTGCAATGCCCCAGCATGGTGCAGAATACAATCTTGTGATTGCACACTTGTGATAAATACATTACAAGTTTCCCCTGTAAATTTACCATATTAGAGACACAGGGTTGGGTTCCGAGAGCGACAGTGACTCTGTGTATTATGTATATGCAGCTACCAAACAGTAATAAGAATATTCTACTCCAACATTTACCTCAGTAACCAAAAAGACATAGTTTTACCTTTAGTAATGCCAGCTTTTGTCCTGAAATTGTTGGTTACATGTGTTGTTCTCCGTTTTTTCTACGAGGTTAGGGCTTTTTTATTCTGAAATTGCACAAAAACCAACATACACACACACACACACACTCACATATTCCAGCTATCCCAACATCCCCAGTTTCCACAGGATCTTCCTCTGTTTTGACATACGAGCTAATTTTATGGTTAATTAATTGGGTGGATGCGTTTTTACCGCTCGTCAGCTGACCTCTACCCACCTGAGGTCACCCAGCGGACCAGCCACAGAATTTCTGGTATGTCATTCACTTAGTATCAGAAACACTGTCAATATGCATAGCAGTGCACTTGGCTGGGCGTGCTCAAACACACACACACGCTCTCACACACACACACACACACACACACACACACACACACACACACACACATTAACACATACACAGTCTTGCCAATATGTAAATGCAAAGAAAAGAACGTGTTCTCCCTGGGAATGCATCGAGGAGCCGTTCAGCATATTATTACTATCATTTTTTTCTTACTTCTTGTATGAATCCGCATGAGGGGCCATTACTTTAATCTCATACTTGATTTTCTTCGCATAAAGACATAAGAGGACATGGAGACAGTTTGAGTTTTTGTTCTTTTCTTGGTCAAAAATGTTTTCTTTTTGTCAGTGGTCTGATGGGGGAAAAAACAGCGCTCGAGCCAAACTCAATTTGTGGCTGATCAAAAATCTAGGAGGAGGGAATAAGAGAGAGAGAGAGACAGAGAGAGAGAGTTACAGTAGAAACACTCTGCCCATTCTATTCCTCTCTCAAAATACAACGATCACCACAAGCTTTTCTAGTTGTAAGCACAGCTTTACATAAGCTACCCAAATGCACCGCACTTCATATGTGAAAATGTGCTAAATTAATAAACAATAATTCTCCCAAGCCACTTACATATGGATGCCTGAAAAAAATGTTCAGTGTTCTGATGTGCAGTACAGATGTTTCCCCCTTAGAAAAGAAACGTATAAGGGGCAGAAAGTGATAGAAGCACACTCTCTGCAGTGTGGGAAAGCGTTACGGCGAAAATCCCACTTACAACTGTGTGTTTCCAATTGAATTGTTTTGATTTAATAGCTCAGAGACATTTTTTATTGGAAAGCCTTTTATTTGAAGATAATTACTACCAAAAGCTGGAGAGTTATTACCATCTCAACATGTTTCTCAAGTGCTGACTGGAGGATTACAAAATACACCGACAGAGGATTACAAAATACACATATATGTATATGTATGAACTGACTCAAACCTTCTCAGTCAGATACAGCCAGAAAATACAATAAATTACAGCCTTCAAGAGATCCCTAATCTACAGTTGATTCTGTGGTCTCTTTCATGAACATCTTTTTTTTCTTTTCTTTTTTTATTTTTGCTTGAGAGACGTCAAGTGCAGAGTGAAAGAGTTTCGAGTGGTTTCACATACAGTTCAAAATGTTTTGACGCAGTGCAAACATAATCTTTTAAGACTTATATAAAAGAGGGATACAAAACAAAACAATGTAAATATCAAGAAACACAAAGACCTCTGAGAAAATGCAAAAAATATTCACATTCTTTTCCTCCCTGCCTCTGGACCCTTGTTTGAGAAGAACGCTGGAATTACTGGAATATAAGAATACAGTAATTGGATGGAGTCAGCTAAATTGTTGGCTGGAACTGACCACGGCCTTGAAGAATATAGGTTATCAAGCCCATAAAATGAGTAGGTGTAACACGAGATACATCTTTCTCTATAATGTACATATAATGGGTTTCTGAAAACAACTTTAGAGGGCTTAAAGAAGTTGTTTTAAAAAATGCCGTTTTTCTTTAGGTTTTAAACAGTCCACAGCAAATTGCATGAGATGACTCACTGGATTCTGAGACTGGGTTAAAAGTGAATCAGGCAAGTTCAAATTAGACTGTGCTGGTGCTAAAAAACATGCATATCATCGCTGTCATAAGAAACCTCTGTATTTCTGAAATGCTACTTTGAACTTAACTTAATGTCAATTATTGTAATTTGAAAGATTTCTGTTCAAAAGTTCTGTGGGGCCACAGCAGTGATCAAACATTTCCAAACTCTATTTGGTAACAGTTAACTGTAGGAGTACTGTTTATAGGGCTATATGATACATAAGCCTGTCATGACATAAATTACATAACCCTACATAAATGTGCCTATTCCAGTAGGCATCATTCTCTATAATCATTTTGAACAAAGTTGCCTTTTTGACGGATGACGGATGAAATAAGCATTTATAAACATTTCTGTGGGATTATGTCAGCTGTCTTGACAAGCTTATGTAGGTGTCGAGTAGCTTTATGAACAGTACCCTACAGTGACACCCTATATTATCTTACAACAATAACAACAATATACACTTTACATTAAGGGAAGCATATTGTCACTGTCATATCAACACTTTCTACCAGGTGCAGGAAAAGTTGGCATTTCAGAGATACAAGGTTTTGCTTTGATTGCAACAATTTAACATATTTTTCATCCAGTAATGCAGGCGCTGTAGTAGACAGCACTGCTGGCATCAGACAGGGCCGATATGAGTGTACTGCTCTCCTCACATGCACTCCTGCTCACTCGAGTCCTGCTGGCGCTTAAATACTGCTCAAACTCATGGCGGTCCACCTCACTCCAGAAGTCCGCTGAGTGCCCCAGCTGGTCGCTAGCATCCAGAGAAGATGGAGGAACCTGGGGAGCTGAGGGAGCAGGGGTTGGGTTGGAAGACTCTGGAGGAGGAGATAGTTGGCCCAGTTGGGAGGTGAAGGCTGGAGGTTGTTGACTGGTTCCATACATCTGAGCATAGTAACCAGTCTGAAGGGGTGCACTAGGAGGTTGCTGGGCTTTGGTTGGATCTGGCAGACCCATACTCGTCTGGGGAGGGTACAGACTCGGAGGGTTCGTAGGCTCAGGCCCCATGCATTTTTCCTGGACGGGTCTGCAAGCCAGAGGGGACTTGTGGTTGAGGTGAGGGTGGGCATGCTGGAGGGAGTGAGGGTTTGAAGGGTGGTGGTGGTGGTGGTGGCCAGAGTGACTATGGTGGCCTCCATGGTGGTTATGGTTGTGGTTTTGGTGCTGGTGGTAGTTTACCCATGGTGCCAGGCCAACATCTTCTTGCATATGTGGGGGGAAGAAGACGGAGTCGCCTCCGCCCTCCTCCAGCACATCCAGTGGGGACATCTCCGGAGTGGGCAGGCCGTAGATCTCCAGGTCCGCGGCTCCCGAGGGTTGGAGGTCCCGGAAGTGTCCCAGGGAAGGCAGCAGGTGGTGGGGGTGAGGATGCTGAGAGTAGGGCTCTCCGCCTCCGACTCCCCCAGTCACACCTTGCGCCAGGCCATGCAGGAGTAGGCCTGGCTCCACCCGCTTCATCTTCTTAGGCTGCTTCTTGCGGCGGGGGCGGTATTTGTAGTTAGGGTGATCCTGCAGGTGCTGTAGCCGGAGCCTCTCTGCTTCCTCTACAAATGGACGCTTGTCCAGTGTGCTCAGGGACTTCCAGGACTGACCTATAAATATACCCAACGTTAGGATGTTTGAGTTCATCCGTTACCTGATATTTGAACTCTGTTGCTAAAAGTAACACATTTACTGCTTACTGTAAAGCACTGGAACAATTTATGATACTACATGTTACTACAACTAAAAATGTCCTTGTTTAAAGCCCCTTTCAGCTACAAGGGTGCCTATGTGAAGCCACACTTCAATTTCTCAATCTCATAACTAACTTCTGCACATTTTAATGCACAAACATGCTATTTATTTGCTGAGTGTAACCCACTGGAAAAAGATAATACATAAAATGGGGTTGTGGTTATGGCACATTTTGTATTTCATATTGACTATATAAGCTATATAATTTCAGCAAATACATAGTACTATATAAATTCAGCAAATACATAGAAACTGTGCATTTTCAGAAAAACATTTTCAGAAAAATGCCTTACTCAAGTTTGTTCCATGTTGAGGATGTATTAACATATTTTTAGCTAGAAAGCCAACAAAATATGAAATTTGACTGTTCAAACATTTGCATATGATTACAAATAGCATGCATAATAGCTTCATAGAATGTAGAACTTACTAAATGTTAAGGTTAAAGCAAAGTAAAATGTTGATAGATTACACTGCATTTCACTCTTTATTTAAAGTTCAAATATCATAAATAATGTCTGCATTAGTAAAGCCTCTGCCAAACACCAGCATTAGTGATATCAGCTTTTGCTCAGTAAGACTGAATGTTTGTGCTCACTGGTTGTAGTTGTGGAATTATTAATGGGTCAGTGGTTACAGACAATCAGCAGCTTGTGAGCTCAAGACCTGGCCTTTTTCTGGCAGGAGATTTGCCATGTTTTGCAAAACAAGGGCATCAGTTTGGTTCCTCGAGGACCAGCAATATAAAAATATTGCGCAACCCGCACAGGCATTTCACATTATCACATTTGTTTGCGGCCACGTTCTCTTTTTTTCCCTTAAATTCTGAAGGCTTTTGTGGAACGTTTCGACATCTTTTCAAGACTTCACTCATCTGTGATCATCCACATGTCTAAAGGCATGAAGAAACACTTTCATGCGGTTGTGATACGCCTCAAAACCACAAGAAACAACCACAATAATGTTCTAAGAGCACAAAGAACCATAACTAATAAACTAATCATTAAACAGCATTACTCTGATGATAGAAATGTAGGTGCTTATGCTAATAACACATGAAACTGGTAATGAGAAAGTTGTGAGAATTAACTGGTATATTAGTGAAATGATCAGAACTGATTTAAGCTCAGAACAATCATTTGTTTTATGGCAGTATGCAAACATGGAGGAATGCTATAGCAAGTGTTGAAATAGAAATTGTGCACCAATGTAAATTTAATACATTACAAAACATTTACTGAGCTTTTGCTAAAGACTGATTACTATTTATAAGCAGTACATGCTGCAGAGGTTCCTTAGGTTTATCTGGGAATGCATGGATATAAGATATTTAATCGGTTAAATAAGCTGTCAAATATGACTGAAGGATGAGCATGCTGTTTTGAATGGATGTAAACTGCATGACATTTCAATCATGACATGCAACATGCAGAAGTACATAGATAGATATAGAGGTAGATATAGATATATAGATCGATATATACATTGATAGATCGATAGATAGATAGAAAGATGGACATAAAGAACATAGTAAGCAATATAAAGCACATACAGATTTTAGCAGAGGCTATGACGTTTGCAGAATTTGCAGACGCTTGTGAAAGATATGACAGATTTACCCATCACCATGGGTTTACAAATGTGAATCAAGTGCAAGTGGCAATATGAAATCGTAAAAAAGTGGTAATATTGCTTAATATTTGTATTAGTATTAAGTGGTAATATTGCTTAAATGGTAATATTAATTCTTCTGTAGTGTTAACTGTGCAATCTCTGAATGTTCTGAATTGTTAAACTGCTATACCATATTTAGTACGATGTAATTAATAAGTAACTAATTTCACCTCACACAAAACATAATATAGTAATGCTGAAAAGTTTACTTATCCTGCATGGCCTGCAGGTGAGCCAATTTTTCAATATGTATGAATGACGTATTAGTTTCATAAAATAGTTCTCGAATAATTCATACTGGTTAAGTCTTAAGATTAATAACCAAATAACACAGCTAGAGTTCAAAGGGTTTAAAGAACAATGCAGCGTTATATAAATAAGGTGCAAGGTCTTACCCAGCATTTTGCTCAGGACAGCATTATGCAGGTCCGGGTTCTGCAGCGCCAGCCGCTTACGCTCATCTTTAGCCCACACCATGAAGGCATTCATGGGCCTGCGAATCCGCGCCTCACCTCCGCACTTCCCCTCAGTGGCCGTCCCGGGACGGGTTGAGTCTGGGCTGCCTGTCCTCCTCTCCGCCCCCGCTGCGGTACCTCCAGAGCGGGACCCCAGCTCTGTGGTCAGACCGTGGTCAAATCCGTGGCTCCGGTCAGGCCCCACTGGGCTGGAGGAAGGGCCCCATGCTCCGCGCTCCACGACCTGGCTGGGCTGAGTGGTGGCCTCTTGACAGTAACTAGACTCAGATATATTCATTCCAGCAAAGACGACCGAGTGATGGCACACGGCTTGCTTAAGTCAAACAAATGAAAGCGTTTGCTGCTTTTTTTGTTCCCTTTTCTGTTGTTCTTGCTACAAGTTCGTGTCCCACACAGAAATGACAGGAGCTGCCAAATTACAGAGCAAACAAAATGACACACAGACAGTAAGGAAACTGCTAAAAATGGCAAAAAACTAAAAAACAGAGGAGAATCAAAGCTGTTTGAGAAGAGTAGAATCCCACAGCTGNATATATTGAATGGTCAGGACACCAACATGACCACCACAGAGCAGGTCTTATTTGAGTGGTAGATCATTCTCAGTACTAAAGTGAGTTGGTGTGAGTGGATCAGACACAGTAGAGCTGCTAGAGTTTTTAAACACCTCAGTGTCACTGCTGGACTGAGAATAGTCCACCAACCGAAGCTTTCCAGCCAACAGCGTCCTGTGGGCAGCGTCCTGTGACCACTGAAGGACTAGAGGATGACCAACACAAACTGTGAAGCAACAGATGAGCTATCGTCTCTGGCTCTGCAAGGTGGACCAAGTGGAATAGAGTGGACAGCGAGTGGACAGACTGTGTAAGAAGTCCACCAGCTGTATCTGTGGTGGTCCGGCAGGAATACTAACCGCTTAAGAATGGCTAGAACTGTTGAACTATAGTAGAACTATAAACTGCAATGATATGGCAAGTGGAGTTGATAAATCGGAAAATGTGCGTAGAAGCTAGGAGGTGTTCCAATTAAAGTGCTTGCGGTGGGTATATTAGTCTTGCTGGGCCTGGCGTGATCTCATAATGAGAATACATGTATGGGGACAACCTGTTGAAGTTTTGGTGTTGGATTAGGGTGAAATTTCTCTCAAACAAGGACACATCCCCCATAAAACCAATCGAAATGTCTGTACTCCATTAACAATTAGTACAATTAATAATACATTAACGCTTGCAAAATGTGACAGCTATTTTTATGGTACGTATATGTGTATGGTATGTATGGCATATGGTATGCTTTGGACGCTCGACATGCATCTACATGCTTAATTAGAGATTTTTAGGGGGACATTTTAGCCACACTAACTTCCGTTACGCCCATGTGGCTAAAGATAAGCTTGTTTGCGGCCTCTGCTGTGAGTGCCATCCTTACAAGGTGTTGGACTGGTTGAGCAATTTCACACTCAGTTTGTTCCCACCCAGATTTAGCCCAACATTTCTCATGATTTTCCCCAGATGTTCTTGTTACAAGATCACATCTGGCCCCATAAGACTACATGTGTAAGGTTTCCTTTTTTCAGTCTGTCTGCACTCCACAGATACAAGAATGACTTATTTGTGTACATTTACACTTTGCCTTTTCGCATTTACAAACAATGAGTGCACGCTTGGCACCATCAGTGTGACTGAAGTGGAGCTCATTGGGGGAGTTTTTGCACATATTAGGTAATTACACTTTTAGAGCTAACTGTTATTGTTGCTGTGTGACACTGTGGCCTCGTAGGTGATGACAGGAGCATTCATTATGTGGCTGTTAGAGGATAATTCGACACAGGAGAAGACAGTAATTAAGTCTGTGTGCTTCTAACGAGCTCCCCAATAGAAGGTCGCAATGATAACTGAATGTAAGCGTGTTGAAAGGCTATTTAAAAGATATATAATGTGTTCTATTGTTAGAGGGAAAGAAGAGCAAGGGCAGATGAAAAGAGTTTTTTGGATAGAGTTTTTTCTGTCACTTTAATATTAAAAAGCTACAAGGCTTCAGATAGGTTAGAGAGGACATTGTAGAGTAAATGAGATTGAGATGGGAAGTAATAAGCTGCCTGTTTCTTTAATAGAGGCCACACCGCTACATTCAGCTTGTTAACATTTAACCTGACACAGGCCAGGAGGATGTGGAAGCTTAAAAACCATCAGTCCAAAAGCCCTGCATAAAAAAAGAAGTGAACATAACCCTAAATAACCATAACTGCAGACACGCGCTAGAACGCAAAAAAAAATCAAATATGGAAATGATCTTAAATCTAGTCAATACATCTGATATTTCCGCATTTAAGTGGCTGTAGGAATATTATAATAATCTTAATACTTCTGGACATATTTATTTGTTAAGTTACTCAAGTAATATGATATTACTATAACGGTAGATAATGTTATTTGTTTCAAGCATATTTCTTAAGATAAGCAACATTATCTGCCAAAATAGTGAGGTAACTTCACTTAATAAACAAATTAAATCAAGTAAAACGTCTAGAAATAAATACAGAAAAAAGCTTAGAAATAAGCTTATTACAGTCTCTGTATGACAAATATTAGATGGCTACATTTAAATTAACTTCCCTTGCCAAGATTTCATTTTTGCATTGTACTGTAATGTTTGGTATCACCATTCATTTAGACTTAAAAAAAAAAAAAAAACTTGGTGAAAATTCTACAACTGCAACTATAGAGGTTATAATAACATGAACACTCAGAAAGTCTGTGTGTTAGCAGGCTTTTCCTATCTACTTCACTGTTTTCCTGTATTTTGCACAAAGAGCAGGATGTCATGGTTTTAACAGGTATCAAATCTCTAACAGGAATGTTCTTGGCCATTGAACTCGGGTTGAGCAGTAATTATGGATAGTATGTATAATTTCCTCTGTAGAAACTGTGAAATGGTTCTACACAGCCGGCACTTGTTGCTCAGCTCAGACTGTTTGGGCGTGTTGGTGCTGACCAGTGTTTTCAATCACTATTTATCATTTTCATTGCAGCAAAAATATTGATTGTTTGTCGTAGACCTTTTTAAACCTCTGCCTCCAATTTTCTTTGGTAAAATAAAAATAAACAATGGTGTACATACCCTGCTGTGAGTCGCACTGTAAAGCTAAACTAAAATAAAAAGCTATTTTAAAAGTCTGAGCTTTTTGAACCACGTCTTTACATATTAACATCATACACACAGGCTCAAAAATAAGTTCTGGCTTGATGATTAAGTCATGACGGGGTGCTGGGTCATCGCGTGGTGCCGGAGCCCATACCGGCGCTCATAGACTGGAACCACCCTGGACAGTCCATCACAGGGCTCATTTGTTTATTTATGGTCAAAATTTTAATATGCTTTTTACTGTTGTGTCATTTTGACCATACTCGGGTGAGAATGTACAGTACATACCTAATTATCTACGTTTTTGTTAGGCAATACCTTCACTCTTTCATTCTTCTTCTAAGCTGCTTACCCTCCTGGTTTGAGGGGGTGCTAGAGCCTGCCTGTCCTGGTGCTTATTGGGAAGAAGGCAGGAAAGGCCCTGGACAGGCCACCAGTCCATCACAGGACAGTCATACACATTTACACACACGCATTCACCTGATTGCATGTCTTCGGTCTGGGGGAGGAAACCGAAGAAGCCCATGCAGATACTGGGAGAAACTCGAATCCAGGCCCTTCTTACTGTGAGGTGACAGCGCTACAATGCAAAATACCTGCAAAGATTTTGTCAGCATAAAACAGCTTTTTACAAATAAATACTACGTCTCCCTTGCTATGAAGAGCAGGTTTAGCCTATATAAAGATGTGGCGGTTTTCATTTCCTAACTATTATTGCACACACATTTGCCCCAAAAGTGGTTTAAACAACTAAAAGGTTTGATGCATACTGACATCCCAAAATGAGTGGCAATGTGTCATTGTTCTAATCATTATAATAATTAATCTAATAATGAAAAATTAATTTGTCAGTTTTGTAGTTGTGTAAAAAGGAAAATGGCAAAATCTAGACAGCTTTCTATTCAACTTATTAAGTTTTTGAAAACCAACAAAGAAAACTGAAAATGCTCATTTGCTACAGCTGTCATGCAGTACTGTAAGCATATGTGTGGAAAGTTCTCAAGGATTGTACTCCAAGTGAAAGCTGAACATGTGACTTGCTCACAAACTACGAGTGCTCCATCTGCCTCCATGTGGAAACCACAAATTAGGGCTTTAGTTCGACGTCTCCACACCTATGCAATTAATCCAGGCGCAGACTGCTGAGCGCAGCCAACGTTTCCCCCAGCTGAGCATTATATCAGCTCTTCTCTGCTCTACGAGTACGTCCAGAGTGAGGTGTCAAGCCTGTGATCCTGTTGCACTGTGTGGAGAGGGAGGGAATGACTTTTCTTAGTAAAAATGGATGAAAAATTAACTTGTTTCTCATTTCTTGTTTTTTTTTTTATTTGCTTGAACTTTCTTAATTGTTACCTTGAAGAGATTCCTGTGGTTAGATGTAGGCTGAGTAAGAGCTTGATATTAAATCTTACATAATTAGCCTTACTGAGTCATGCTCCTGACTTAAAGCCTAAAACAAACTGTAATCAGCTCTTTTACTACAACCTACGGATGGCCTTGTGATTGAAATTCAAAAGCCACTGGCAGTAGTACATGACTCAAAGCCATTTTAATGTGTTTGACCAGAAATATACTGCAATGCCAACCACACATACATTCGTTTTTTTATTAGATACATCTACCCTGTACCTACATTCATTTGTCATTTTATCCAAAACCCATCCCATATACAAGTGTCCATTGTAGGTTTACAGTGATTTGTTGCTCGCATGTACCTCCACAATTTATCATCCCCAATCAGGAATGTTTCTAATCAGGATTTTTTTTTCGTGTGGTATCTCAGCAGACACAGCCAAGTGAGCTCTTCTATTAATTAGGATGTCAGGACCTAAACTGAAGACCTTACATGATAATTAGGAACTGACAGTGGAATCATAAAACCATGTTTTAATTTACAGTGGGTGGGACCACATTTTCCCCACACAGTTTCAGATCTGGGTATTGACTAGGCCATTCCGCAACCGTCCATGTCTTTCTCTTAAGCCATTCCTTGGAGAATTTATCTGCATGTTTGGGATCTCTATCCTGTTGGTAGGTGCCTTTTTGGCAGATGGCCTTACATTCTCTGCAAGCACTCCCTGGTTTGAAAGAGAATTCGTAGTTGATTCTATGAAGTACAATTGTTGAGTTTCTTCTTATCAAATGGAGTCTTTAGTTTTCACTGGGCATGACTTCTCATAATGTGGCCAAATAACTCTCTGCCTGTAGCACAACCACGTCCTGGTCCTTGCTTAAATATTCATTAGCACTTTAGTCATACCCGTATTTTCTGTTTAAACAGCAGATGCTTCCTCCTGGTGCACCAACCATGTAGGCCAAATTTGTGGAGTCTCTAACAGTGGATGCATGCATTTTGACATCCAGTGGCAAGAGCTACCTACAGATCCTATGAAGAAATTCCAAGGTTCTCGAAGACTTCTATTAGCATCTTGCGGCCTGCTCTTGGGTTAAGCTTGCTGGGCTGGTCTGGCCTGGCACGTTGAGAGTAATTTGACGTCATGTTGACTTGTAGATCATCTTCCGAACAGTGGAATAATTGATTTCTAATATTTTGGACATTTCTCAAACCCCTTCCTAGACTCATAGTTATCTACAACTATCTTCAGCAGAGAGCTCTTTCGATCTAGGCATGATGGAAACACACACTCCAAGAACAAAGAGACAACCAGGTCAGCTATATGAGGTTTAAATAAGACAAGTTCCTCCTATATATTCTCCTACAGTGTTCTAGTTGTTAGCACCTGATAGGCTGCACTTGTTTTTAATTTGACACATTTAAAGTAGTTATATAGATGTGTGCTCTTCTACAAAAGGAAATTGCGTTACTACATATATGTAATTAATGACGAACACGTTTGTGTGTGTCGCTTGTTAAATGATGTCACATTTGTCTGTCAGCAGTATTTAAATGGAGATAGGACATCTGTGTGTCCAAATATGCTGGATAAGTCTACATTTTTATATGGGGTGTACGTACGTCTTTACATGACTGTATATGTATGTTCACAACATGAATGATGTGCATGAATGTGTAATGTTTTGTTGTCCTGTCTACTACTCCAGTGTACAAGTTATACTGAGCAATGATAGTAAAGACCACTTGACCTTACTTGAAAATATATGTTAATATCTGATCACATTGAACACACTGAACTTATTTTACAAGCTTTAAATGTGTGTGTTTTATCTACAACAGCTAAAAATGTTCATGTCGCACAAGCACTACCATACTATCACAGGCTAGCACAAATTAATATTGTTGAGTTGTTATGACTGGGGATACTGGGGACAACTGTAGCAGCAGCTCTGATGAGATATTATTTGATCATTATAAGCAAAACAGTGGCATTAAGATGGTACTGGCACATTAACTCTTAGGGCCCTAGCATAATATGGTGTATTGCTTTTGGTCAGTTATGAAGTATATGAGACAGTCAAATATACTACATTTTTTGAGGAGATGCTGATATGCCATTGTTTGGCATGTAAATGCTAAATTAATTTTGCTATCTTTATGAATTTGGAAAATTTTTCATCTTAGATTTTCTGAATTTTTGCTCACACAGATCATGAGTTTAACTCAGATATCTTTTCAAAAAATATCTCGTTAAAGATGCTAGAATTGTAATGATAGTTCATTATATTGTTTATTACTGAGTCAAAACAAATGGTTAGCATAAGGTGGTCATATATGTTTTTAATTTCAAATAGAGTTGCGTACTTACTATCATGAGTGTTCTGATGTTTGTATCATGTCACTCTTTTAACCTTTACTGATAATACGAAGGCTTAAAGGGTGATTTGTGCAGCTGGATTACTGGCAGATACTTGGTCACAGCTGGATGAAATCACAGTGGTTAGTGAGTGTCTGTCAAGCGTTCTGTATTATGCATGATGTTGCTGTTTTTAAACTTTTCTTACATTATGAAGGCTAAAAGAGAGCTAAAATCAGGATTTTTGATCTTTTTTGAGCTAGATTACTCAGTGCTGCTGATGTCACAGCTCAGTCTCACTTTGGCTAGACAGGGCAGGGTCTGCTGAGTTTTCTGGTATGTGTATCATGTCTGTAGCTTAACATTCTGGTTTTGCTGAACAAATTTCAAGAGATTTATGTTTAATGCATCTTGCATAAATGTTTTATCATTTAGAAATAGCTTTACAGTAAGGCTGTCCGAAGTGATTTGGACCACCAGTACATTATGTGCCATTTGTGTGAAGAAGCCACATAAATAATACCTGTGTATACTTTCAGTGTGTGAAAATGTAAAGGTAAAAAATTGCTAGCTAAGAATTAGATCTTTTTGGCCCTCGGTGTACACTTTGGCTCTCTAGGATAAACAAGTTTGGACACTCCTGCATTACAGGGATTGAGCTTGCTGCTAAGGATGAGGCTAATGTAAAGGCAACCTTGTTAAACCTATGTGAAGAAAGGGAGGAAGCTACAAAATGAGTGTACCAGAGCTAAAAGTGCTTAAAGTTTGTTTTAAGTTCTTTCAGTGTTACAAGTGTGTATGTCTACTCACAGCACTACTGTACACTCTCCATGCCCACCCCACACACAGACCTGCTTACCTCAGTGGGGACTTACTGGCAGGGGCAGGGTGGGAAGTGACAGGAGGGACTGTAGTGCGTGTTGAATGTATGATCACTCTCTCTCTCTCTCACACTCTCTCTCTCTCTCTCTCTCTCTCTCTCTCTCGCTCTTTTTCTTTCAGATGATGAAAACTGGAGACGTGACAGAGGCCTTCGCCTGGCTGTCTGCTCTGTATTCCCCCCCTGAGGATTTACACTGCTGAATTTGTGTGTGTGTGTGTTGACTGTGTTCCCCTATTCTATTCCATTCACCATTTCTTCCCCCCCCCCCACCTCAAGAAACAGGAAGTCAGGGATGTTCCTGCTGGCCGCCATGACGGAGCCTGATAAGATCAGAGAGAGTGAGAGAGACAAGGAGGGAGAGATATGGCAAGAGAAAGACAGAGAGAGGGGGAAGATAGAGATAAAGACAGTGAAAAGAGAAAGAGAGAGACAGGCGGACAACAAGAAAGATAGAATATGAGCAAGAAAGAGAAAGAGGGAAGAAGAGAGAGTGAGAGAAGGAGAAAGATGTTGCAGGAGATGTAGAGAGAGACAGAAATTAGAAAGAGAGACAGAGATGAGAAGAGAGAGAGCTAAAGAAACAGACAAGGAATAAAAGAGAGGGATACACAGAGAAGAGAAAAAGAGAGTGGATGAGAAAGACAGGGTGAGAGTCAAGGAGTGAAACAGAATGAGAGACAGACAGAAAACAGAAGATAGAAAGAAATAGAAAGAAATTCTATGTCAGACAGACATAGAATAATAAAGAAAGAGAGAAGGACAAAGAGTGAGAAAGACAAGACAAGGAGTGATTGAGAGAGATAAACCAAAAGGATACAGAGTCAGGTAGACAAGGAGAGAGAGACAGCAAGAGAATGAAGAAGACAGAGAGAGAGAGAGAGAGTAAAAGAGTTAAAGTTAAGATGAAGAACAGTGGACATTAGTGGACATTCACCCTCCAACCCAAGCAACTCCCACACCTCTGTGTGTATGTACGTACATATGTGTGTGTGTGCGTGTGCCAGGCTTGGCGTCGCTGTGCGCTGGCCTCCTGCCCGCCGAGAACGGCAGCGCCCCCTCTTCACCGCTGTCTGCCTGCCTCTGTGTCAGCAACTGTGTGTGTGTGTGTGTGAGAGAGAGAAGTAGAGTGGAGGCACCACACCTACACCACAGCGGAAATTTGGCAAAGGCTCCAGACTCAGCGGCTAGAGGAGGAGGACTTCACTACACTCTCTCATCTTTTATTTCTTTATTTACAGTACAGGGGAGGACACACATTCAACACACACAAACACACTCGCACACGCACATACACTGACTGCAGCGTTCTATCTGACGGACAAATCCATCCACGCTTATGTTTATCTGTCTGTGTGTGTCAGTGCTCCTGTGTTTGGATGTAGGCAAGTGTGTGTGTTTGTGTATGTTCCTATGTGTGGGAGAGGTCATGTTCACACACGGTGCTATTTTCTACCTCTAGAAGAAGGGAAGTGTGCTGATGGATGGGACACACCATGTTCGGGAATCCCCCCACTCTCCCAACAGTATACACACACACACATACACACACAAGCACAGACAAACAAACAAAGAACACCCGTATAATATAATGTACACCTACATAATGACTTTGATATGCAAAGTCATAAACAATCGCTCCAGCATTGTTTACCCAAAAACCTGGCCATTATGTCACCATAATCTCCATTTCAGCTACTTGGCTGGTCTTCATAGACTAAGGTATGAATCACTAGCTCTGTGTACATCTTGTACTTGGAACATAAAAAATAAAAGATTAGCTGAGTCCAAAAGTGGAGGCTGCTGTCTCAATGTCAGAAGGCAGTGAGTATAAAGTGAGTCCTGGAAGTGTGCGTCTGGGTCGCGTCTAGAGTCTCTAGGGTGCGAGTATGAGGTAAGTCTTGAGTCTCTGAACTGCAAGTGTAAGCTGAGTCTTGAGTCTCTGGGGTGGCAGTGTGCGTTGAGTCCCAAGCCTCTGGGTGCCAGTGTGAGTTGAGTCTCAAGTCTCTGAGGTGCCAGTGTGAGCCAAGTCTCAAGCCTCTGAGATGCCAATGTGAGTCAGGTCTCAAGTCTCAGGGGTGCCAGTATGAGTTAATTCTCGGATCCCATTAAAATCCACTGACCCTACACCACATGCCATGGCTAACAATTCTGAACTAAGGCCTCTGAATCTAAAATGGCCACATTGTTTGATGTCTAGATATTGTGCTTATGAGTGCTGGACAAGGCTTTTTGCCCATCTGTTCAGTAGAACAAATGTCACTGGACAAGGGAGTTAGCCAATTAGCATCGCTAGAATAGCAAAACTTCATGGATAATTAGCCCAGCTAGCATGCTGCCAATCCATTATTCTCTCAGATTCCATCAGATGAGAGATCCTTAGATCACTGTAACATTTGCCATCAAAATTCTTATCAGATGCAAAATATTATCTCCCTTTTTATCATTAGAAGAAGAACTACCAAGAGATATGCAATTAGCAAACTAGTCAACACAGAAAAGGCTGAAATATTGATCAAAAAAAGAGCTGAATAGGCTCAGTTCCTCCTATGATTCCCTCTCTGCATTCCTGGCAGATGAGCCAATCTGAGTTATGTGAAGCCAGCCTGAAGGAATCTTTCAGCCAGGAAGTGTCTAAATTAAGCTCAGCTCATCTCTTTCGACAGTAATGTTTAATAATCAGATTTGAGCGTGTGCGGCGCTAAGTGTCGAGGTGTGGCAGCTCATAGGTCACTTTCCCAGGGTACACCTCTTCTATCTGAAGCCTCCAGACGGGACCCGGCTCCCTGTTACCTTCCTCTGGCCCTCTGACCGGCCATGTTGTGATAGTGACTTGGCCTGAGACACAGGAAGCCCAAGCTATTTATTTAAATAAATCTCTTTTCTTCGCAGGAGAGCATGGATCCACAGGCATTTCACAGCGATAAACATTGCTAGCGAGGCTGATTAGCGCCTGTGCCGGGAACTAAGAATAGCCACTAGCTGACAGTGCAGTTGTGGCCGGGGTATGGTCGTCCGGAAGCACAGTGGATTCACTTTTGTGGTTGTGTCTGAGAGACAGAGAAGATGGCATGGGCTCCATGGAGCTCGGCTGTAGGCCATGAGCTATGCTCTGTGAACACAGCGTTGCACTGCGGGTTCAAACCACTGTGAAATGACAAAGCACAGGAGCCTAATTAAATCAAAACCAACATTTTACTGCTAAAGCGGTGCCGAAACTTATATGCTTTCCTGTTGCATAAATGTCTCAGTGGGTTTCTTCCATCAAACAGTTACTGAGGTAAACCTAGGACTTTAGGCTTGTCAAACATCAGTTTTCACATGGCATTTATTTGTAATTTAAGTCAATTTGATTTAGCATCATAGTGATTACCTATGTAAACAAAGTTACGGTGTAATAAAATACTTGTTTGAAAGAGCAATAAAAAATCATATTACTTAGTGATATTATTTGTTTTATCATATTATATCTTGCAATATATCTATTGTAATGTCTGTAGATATATTATCTACAGATGTTTTTTTATTGTTAAACTCTGTGGTGAAACCATTGGCTATCAACAGTATTATGGATAGGTTTCTCAGATAACTTTCTCAATCGGGAAGTTATTTAGACAGTTATCCAGATAACTTTGTAGATCTGGAAATGTCTTAGACAGTTTTTCAGATAACTTTGTAGATTTGGAAGTTGGAAGTTTAGAAGTAGAGAAACATTAAAATCATGAAGACTAGAAGAATTTACATTGTAATGTTGAGTTTAAATTAAATGGATTTAAATTAAGCTGATAATCACACAATTCATTCCAGGGTTTGCCATCTCCTCTAATACACACAGCCTTGTTGCAGACTGTTTTGGCAGTCAGTCCGACTGAGGGGTTGTATTCCAGTGGGAAAGTAAATTTGATGCATACCCTCTTTACCTTTTAGCAAAACTTTTTTTGTGTGTGTGTGTGTGTCTCAGAAGGAGATTCTGTGGAATTAACTCGTATAATTATTTATCTTGATCGTTAAACAAAGGTTTGGCCCTGGTTGATTTTTGACATGACATGAACATTTGACCTGAACATTTCCTAGCTGGTAAACTGAATCATTCTACAGCAACTTCCTGTTCCTTTGTATTTCATTTACCAAAGTGCACCAGAAAGCTTTATTTCTATTTTAAAATCACAAAAATGTTCTTCAGTGAGACCAAACCACTGGACTCGCTGTACAGGACGTTGGTTTAGTGCTGTTAAGAAATTATTAGCTGTGTGATTGAATATTTTAACATGTCTGTTACTGATTCTAAAACACACTGAGCAATAAATGGAATGAGCTACGGCAGCAGCATGGTCAATGCTTAGCAAACATTCTTATTATATAAAATGTATTTGGAGATAATTATGGAGCTCTTGGAATTTCAAAGCATTTATTTGTCCCCTCAACTCCCCTGAAATATATATATTTCATATATATATAAAAATCCTTGAAATGTACTGCACAATACACAATAAACATATTGTCACTATCCGAAAAAAAGAGGGGGAAATGCTCTTCTTACGTAAAAATATTAGTGTTAATGTAAACAAATAGATTTTATTCCAAGCAATTATGAAGCATTTCTATCAGTCCATTCACCATAATAAACATACAAGCCCAATATAAAGGGCAACATATGTGCTCAAATGGTGTAGAAAGACAAAAAATGAAAGAAAAAAAGGATTTTGGACAGCTAGGGTGCCTTAAAACATTGCATTGTGCCAACATTTTAACCCTTACCCTGCACTCACACTAGCAGGTGACAGAGCAACAAGCAACAGGTCATTTTCTATGGGAGTACGTGATTTGTAGCCAAGATTATGTGACAAGCAACATGCCAGCAGAGCGATAAGCAAAAAATCAAGTTGAAATTTTCTAAACTACAGCGCGATGATGTCAAGGCGCCAGACATATCACAAGTAACATTCTACTACTCCTACACCTGGGTAACATCTGGTTAATATTATAATTCATAAAGCTAACTTTAAGTGTAAAAGCTTTAAGTGTACACAAGATAAGAATTATCATATGGTATGAGCTCGTATGCTGATAAATGTATAGATGTCAATGATTAGGTGAATTGTGTGAATTGACATTCTTTCCCATGCTCTTTCGTGTAACGCCGATAATGGTATGCTCCAAGAAGTGGGAGGGGTTTACAGGGTGTTAAAGATGGCATGAGGGAAGATAGAGGACAGATGGGCCAGAGTGCAGCTAGGTGCACATAGGTTAGTTGAGAGGGACTCGATGGTTGAGCCCGGAAATGTACTTTTCCCAATGGGAAGTAATATCACAGGTTGAAATGAGCCTGGTAACTGTTTTATCTTCTTTTCCTTTTCTTTTCTTTTTCTTTTGATATGTGTTATGTTATATTGAAACATGCTTGGAATACTAAATAAATTCTGGAGTTCGGTTGGACCCAAATGGAGTGTCTCACGGAATTTCTTGTGGCAGCCTCACTACATCGATCACTCGAGACCACATCACCACATACAGTATATGCAAATTTATTCTCAACAATGTGCTGTTAAACATGGAAAAGAGACTCATGGGGAGTTTTTCTTGCCGTCGTCGCCCTTGGCTTGCTCACTGGGGCTTAGACCCGGATCTTCTGTAAAGCTGCTTTGTGACAACGCCTGCTGGAAAAAGCGCTATATAAATAAACTTCGACTTTACTTGACTCATAACCGCTGTTTTGCTCCCTTCCCATTCTGTGTAATGCATCTTTCAAAGAAAATCAAAAGAAAGTGTGTAAGAAGTCATATTGCTGGCATCTTGGGTAAGTAGGTAGCTAGGTTAGCCAGCATGCTAACCAGTCAGTGAACCCAGCCACTAGTCCAAGTTTAAGGTTTCCATGTAAATTTGTTTGTTACATTTGTTTTGGCTATTGCATTTTCTTGTCAGAGGTTGGACCATGTACATGTGCACATGCAATGTGGAAACTGAAACTAGATTCACAAGGATTGGCATGACTGGAAAGGTAACCGTTATTTGTATGCAGGAAGTGTGGAAAACTCTAAGCTTCGCTTAACAATTCTGCTCTTCCAGAGTGCAATAAATATGCAATAAGCCATAGTGTAAAGGAAGTAGCTGAATTTGCAGGTGTATGGAAGCGTGTGGCAATACTGGTCTAACAGCAGTGGCAAAAATCCCAGTCTACAGGAAACTCTCTTCAGAATTGTACCAAGCAATGGGTCCATGAAATCTGGCTCAACTGCGCAACTCTTTGAACATTGATGTGGCCTACATCCAGAAACTTGTCCAGACCAGGCCAAATTGAATCACAGCTATTGAATTCCATGCTATTAAGTATGTTTCTGTCACAGATGACCAGACTTCTTTTTGTCTGGTTAGCTTACTAGTAGTCTGGCAATTTAATATTTAATCCCCCATTGAGTAATGCAAAAAATTACATGCACATTCAGTTTACATTGTGTATCGGGACAGGTTTGAGTCTCCACTTGTTTGTATTTATTTCAGTGTCCAGAACAGAGGGCAACACAAAGATTGCTTTTTCTTTCCAAAAAGAAATCCTCTTCTACAAGCAAACATAATTGTTAACATAAACGTTAGGATCAGCACATCCAAGAGAATTTCTCTGCTTATTCCAATGTGCTAAGAATGGGAAAGTTTATATGGAATTACAACATGCTTTTGTTTTCTTAATTGCAATTTTTCCAGGGATAAAGTGATGGAAACGCTGATAGAATGGGAGAGAGCCACTATAAGAAGTTTTACTTGCATGTGAATGTGATCAATACTAATGTCCTACATGTTTCTTATCTTCGCACGCTTATTGGGTAATGACTCAGATGTGAACAATGCAGCGTGTTGGAGATATAAGCGAAGGGTGGTGCGGGTTTATGTTACTGCCCTTCGATAAGGTCTTCAGGAGTGAGGAACCTTGCAATATTTCACGTATTCCTTCGTGACAAAACAAAGGAATGGTGCTTAATTTAGTCTGTTGTGTTTCACTCTCCTTTTATTTCTCGTTTTGTTCTGTAAACTTCGCATTTTTTGACCTCGTATATGTTTCCGGAATCTCCCCTTGCCATGGAACCGCCCGAGAGGGTCTTGCTTGTTTAATGCAGTGAGAAGCGCTGGTGCGCAGATAACTGCGTGCTTTTTCGGGGCTGTATTGTGGGAGAGCAAAATCTGATGTGGCGATTCGGGGAAGGTCAATGCTATCAGGAGAGGCCACACGGGGACTTGGCCAGATCAGAGCGCCACAGGACGTCAGCTGGACGTTTATCAGCAGCTGGGCTTGTTCGGGTGGGCACGAGCCTGGGGTCAGTGCAGGGGTCACCCAAACACAAGCAGGGGGAATGGCGGAGGGGGAATTTGTTGTTTTTCACCACTGTTTCTGACTTTTGTTAGAAGCGAGGAGATTTGGCCTGGAATTTTTTTTTATTTCCTCCCTTCCTGTTCTTAGCGCCCCCTCGCATGCAATTGTGAAAACCGGAAGCCACCAGGCTCTAATCAGGGAGCAGGGATTGGCTGGTTGAGTGTACCCAGCTAGCTCTAAAGGCCAAAGGGCTAAATCCTATAAAAACAATTAAAGCCTTTAAAAACACACTTCCATTCTAAAATGACCTTCGTTGAAAAATAGCATTTACATTTCTGTTTTTCTCTTTTTCTTATGATTTGTGTTTGGGGACAACTAAACCACTGAAAACAGCAGATTACTTTTCCTTGACTCTTGGAGCATAGAGTATACATCCTTAACAATAAAGGGACAGAAATGGATCTCTTACATGGATCTTTTAGATTCCACTAAAACCCTTATTTGGTGTAAAAACCTAACTTGTTGAAGTTCTCATTTACATTTAAAAATGTTCTTAAAGAACTACCAATTAAAAGATTCCTTTTAAAAACGTGGCTCCACCAAAAGTCGTTCTTCTATGGCAGCGCCTAAAATGAAACTTTTTGGGACCTTTATTTTAACAGGGCCTATTTCATGGCAAAACAAGCTTCCCTTGTTTTTATAAAATAAAGGAGTTTAAATTTAAACAAAAGTTTCAAACCATACCATTCACTCCCCCTAAAGCTAAGCCTGACTGATCTAAAACTAAGCTAAACTAAAGCTAAGCCTAATTTTAATTATCTTTTTCTATGATGTAGCGAGAAATGACAAATAATGTACATCCACCTAATCAACCTATAGCAGTTTAGCCCCGCCCATCATTATTAAAGCATTAGAATGCGCTAACGCTAACAAGCCTGGTCAGTCATATCATTGGCTCAAATTTTGGTTGCCGAGGAAAGGGTCCATTAAGCAAAGACTGAAGGGTGCAGGATGCCAGAAATGGGTCATTTGAAGTTACAACCATTTGCGGCTCCCTAAAGAACTTTTCAATTGTTTGGTTTTACCTGCATCATCCAATAAAATGTCCTTTAAGTGGTTCTTCTGTCCACTCCAAAAAACCCTTTTCAGCAACTTTAATTTTAAACAGTATACACTTATCATCAAAAGAATAGTTGGGCCCAGCAGGAAGTGTCAGATTGCAACATTATTTGGATAGAAGATAAAGGTTACCAGGAACAATAAATGATGATAAATTTAGACTGATATGGGATATATTTATTAATCTACACATACAGAAGTAGTGTCTCTCAGTATGGCACACAGTTCCTGCAGATTTGGCTGTAGGGGTGGAGGCGGAGTGACACCAGCCCTTCTGGACATGTGATGTGTGACAACAAACCATTCATCTTGGTGCCGACCACCACGCCTCCACACATGGACTCTTTGGTCGTTTCCACCAATACAAAAGTGGGACTCGTCACGGAACATGACCTGCTGCCATTCTGAGTCACTCCATGACAGTCTGGCAAGACACCATTGCAGTCTTTGGCGACGCTGACGTGGTGTTAAGGGCAGTCATCGTTACAGTCTGCATCCATGTAGTCCTGGATCGTGCAGCCATCTGCCAATGGTGCTGGCACTAACAGGATGACTTATGGAGGGCATCACTGCTCGCCGAATGTCTGCAGTCACGTCTGTTGGGTCAGTCAGGTACAGCGACAAGGCTTGTCTTTTCTTACATCACATTCACGGCCGAGTGTGAATCATTCACATGTCTCACAATGTCTAACCTACCCACCAAGTTTCATGTTGGTTGATTCCTTCTGGATGTAAGTATTAGTGCAACTATTATTTTGGTGATGACTGTACTTCCGGAAATACACAATGTCATATCACTTGCTGGACGTATCATTCTAAAACGATCATTAATATGGAGTTGCCTCCTCCACTGTTCTGCAGCCATATCAGCCTCTATTCTTCTGGGAAGGCTTTCCACAACATTTTGTTTGTCTGTGGGAATTTGTGCCTATTCAGTCAGAAGAGCATATGTGAGGTCAGACACTAACGCTGGATAGGAAGACCTGGCTTGCAGTTGACATTCCGATTTCATTTCAAAGGTGTTCAGTGGGGTTGAGGTCAGGGGTCTGTGCAGGCCACTGGAGTTTCTCCACACCAAACTCATCAAACAAGGTCTTAATGGGGCACAGTCATGCTGGAACAAGAAAGGGCCTTCCCAAAACTGTTACCACAAAACTGAAAGCATGTAATTGTCTAAAATGACTTTATAGGCTGTAGCACTAACATTAACTCTTCAAAGAGGATTAACCCCAACCCTAAAAAACAGCCCCAAAACATGTTTCCCCAGCTCCAGTGGGGGGTATGCTTTACACCACTCCAGCCGACACTTGGCATTGCATAGTGATCTTAGGATTGTATGCAGCTGCTCAGCCATGGAAACCCATTAAATGAAGTTCCTGTTGTGCTCTTGTGCTGGGGTTGCTTCCAGAGGCAGTTTGGAACTGTATGACTTTGCATGGCTGAACTATTGTAAACTGAACTCTTCAGTATGACCCATTCTGCAGCCACTGGAGGCTGCATGGTTGTGTACTTGTTTTTTACACACCTGTTAGGAATGAGTGTGGCTAAAAACACCTGAACCCAATAATAAGGGGGGTTGTTCACAAACATTTGCCTATGCAGTGTCCCTAAGCAAATACCATTGAAATGAATGGTCACTAATGCTAATGACTCTGTCCAGTCCCTAGAACACCCCCTTGATTCTAATTTTTTTCCTGCAGAATTTTCATATACCATTGTCCATTTTTCTTGTGACTCCCCACTCTGAGCTGCTACTTGTTTGCTGTTTTCTCTTGGAGAAGGGTGAGGTCTGGAGTTGAACTTTCCAGACTTAATGATATTATACGCTGAAGTGAGAGTGAGTACACTGTGCCACTAGCAGATAATTCCCCTGTGACCAATGTGGTGTCAGCGCTGTAATTGTCAAGCCCCTGAAATGAGAAAGTAGAGCTTGGCTCGGGCGCAGGAGGACTCCTCAATTTGACGAGGCGGCCATCTTAAAGAGGAGACAGCCTGCAGTGTTTGTGTTTGCCACAAAGCGAGGGAAACTATTCTGCGGTCAGTGCAGCTATTTGGAAAATGTTAAATACATGAGGGAGGGGATTTTAAACCTCAGTGTGTGTGCGTGTGTGTGTAAGAGAGAGCTGGTTGGTAACAAATGTGGTCATGTCAAGTAAAAACATATAGCATATTTGGGTAGTAGGATTATGAGCATATGGGGATAATAGGATAGTGTCTGTATGTGTGTGTGCGCGATGTGTATACATGTGGTGGTGAGTGTACCCCGTGGATTCACTGACTGACAAGCCACACGGCTCCAGAGGAGGTAAACAAAGAGTCTCCACAACAACAATTAGGTTTTAAATATAGAGTAGTACTAACACACACTCACACACACTCACACACACTCTCACACGCAATTAGGCTTTAAATATAGACCTGCGTTAACACACATACACACGCAATTAGACTTAAAATACAACAGTGGGTCACATGCACATGGACGCATACGCATACGCACACACTGGTGGGCGACAGAGTCCTGCTGAGTAATAGTTGGCTGGTTTGGCTGCTGCAGAGATTTCAGGTCCACTATGAAAGCAGTGCTAGAGAGTACACACACATACAGGCTATGCAGGGCAGCGAAAGCACTGGGTCACAACAGAGTTGCTGAATCAGCAGCCTAGCAGCGCTTTCAGATGATATGCAGCAAAACCGCTTTGTGCTGGCCATGCCATTGTTCACCTATGGAAACAGCAGTGCCAGTTCACCTGGAGCATTACTCATTGGGTTTGCTGCTCTATGCTGCTGCCTTGCTGGAAGTATACATATACTGCATACTGATTTATTTTGGTATAATAGTTTACAGTCTTTTTGATGCTGCTATAGAATGCCTTTATTTAGCAGTTTCAATGGTTCAGCGATATCTACAGAAAAGGTATGTACCTTGTCAGAGTGAAAAATGCCCGGATGCATTATTACATGCCCATTTACAACCCTGTAATTTGGCCCTAGAATAAAATTAACTGATTTCCCTTTTTGTGAGCTCATGAATAATTTGATAAGCTCTGCTCTGATTTGCTGGTGAGAGAGACACCGGAATGATTACACAGAAGTTGTCAAAACAGACAAAGGCAAATGAACCTCCATGTAAATAGGTTAGGTCATCATGCTATTTAGGGTGTGTCCCAATTCTAAACCCAATTCTAAACTAGTCTTTAAGTGTGTATTATAGTTACAAGTGTCAAAGTTGAGTATACTCAAAAGTCCACATTGCATACTTAGACCCATCATTGTCCTTCAATCCAACAGGAAACGGAGGGGGAAGAGTTTCTCACATCTGGGTGGTGATGCGATGGTCGCTGTGGTGGTGGTGGGACTGGAAATGGTGTATAAATGTGAGTTCAACCCAAATCTGTCAAACTAGCCTGTAAAAGATCTATATATTCTACTTAATAAAGCTTTTATTTGTTAGCGTTTTGTAAGAAAAGCTCCACCAAAGAGTACAGCTCGGTATAATGTGCATTGTCAGAGCAATGGTTCATCACTTCCTGTTAGTAGGAAATGATGTAGTATGTTAATATTTTGTGAAGTAGCTGCTCAACTGAACCATTCCGGGCGCCATTTTTGACAACTTCATGTGGACAACAAAAGGGCAAACAAAGGAATTTTGAAAGTGAGGTAAGAACAGTGTAGAACAGTGCTTAAATATAGAAAAACAAATTGAAGTGATGCTAATATGGCTTATTGTTGGGTACCAGGTTGCACATCTTAGCAAAGTCAAGAATGTGATCATGGCTTGATTTTCAATAATCCAGACATCCACCACCACTGGATTGCCCAGATAAAGGAGATGTTGGAGCTTGTTTGCAGGTAATGTATCCTGAGATAATGTTAGGTAGGCTAACAAAAGCATCACAAAAATGTTAGTGTTGAAGTTAATCCTAATATAATGTTATTTTACTTTGAAAATAACCTCCAAGAGTTCTTAAGATTAATTTACATATAAACACTCCTTACACACACTTATGGTTTGCTGGTTTGATGACATGCAAACCAGCTTTTGCACGTCAGCATGAACATTTATGCAAAGGATTCGCATTCGTTCCTGATTTTGGAGGTTATTAAAAGGGTAAGCTTATCTTATGTTAGCCAACTTAGACACTGACATTTCTGTCATTACTTTGTTACCTTAGCTAGCTAATGTTAGCTTGTGATACAATGCCTGAAAATAAGATCCAATCTCAGCGATCTCTCCCCGACAGTTCGGTTCACTGGAAATACCATGAAAAACACCAACATTCCCTTCACAGTCCGGAAAGGTACATTTTCCCACATAGTCTGCCATTACTGTTACTCCATTGTCATTGTACGAAACTTTGGGGGTCAAAAATATTAACGGGTCAAGACTGCTGCGTAAACATTCACATTTTTGCAATAAGCCTGTTTTATTGCCCCCTATTGAAAATGCAGTATTTGTATTTGAATGAGGTTATAACAGTGTTTGAGATTCACTCTTCTCATTCAACTACGACAATGTAAATACAGTTTTCCCTTCTATGACACCTTGTGGTAAACTGTAAATGGTAACCTTGTGCCAAACTCACTAGATTTCAAGAGAATGACACAAGACTTTTTGTATATTAAGTATGATGACTTCTTGCTGAGACTTTGTTTTCCTCCTCTTCTCTTTATAAAGACCACAGTAAGAGCTTTCTTCTTGTTTTAAACTGTGTATATGTTCTACAGTGAGCATGTGCTCATGACATAGCATCACTCAAACCCTGCAGTGAACAAAGCAGTAATGTCAAGCCTGCCTTGTAGTAAGCAAAAGTGCAGACCTCTCTCTCTTGCTCTCTCATATTTGCACAACAACTAACAACATAATCATAGACTCAATACTGAGCAAAATAGGTACAGTGTGTGTGTGTGTGTGTGTGTGTGTGTGTTACTACAGCGGTCAGCAGGGCTTTGGCTCCTGATAGAGACATACTGTATGTATGTGTGTCCAGACCATGTGGCAGACGGTTGTTTCTCAGTGGAGGGAGCTGGTAGGCCCTGGGCGACTGGTGGAGGGGTGGGTCAGGGTTTCTGGGAATTGTGTCATGGGGATGGAGAGGGAGAGGGAGAGAGAGAGAGAGAGAGAGAGAGAACAGCAGAACAACACATACTTCTACTATGTTCTACTTGTTCTAAACTTTGGTGCGCTTTGGCAACATTGTACTAGATACAGTCCTGCCAATAAAGCTATGCATTTTAAATTGAGCTAAACTGAACTGATGTGAACTCAGAAAGAGTGAGAGAGTGTGTGTGTGTGAGAGAGAGAGAGAGAGAGAGAGAGAGAGAGAGAGAAATTTTTCACATGAAGTTCAACTTTTTTTTGCTTAACACAGCTGAGATTAGTGAGGCTGCATACTGGCCAACTTTTTCGGCACCTTAACAATCACACACAAACACATGCGCATACACAGAAATTCTAAGCCCTCATTCCACCATCCCACACACGCTTACACACATATACACACAAAGCATTTATGTCCAAGGCCTCTATTTAGCCTATAAAATACACACTCACACAGGAATACACTGCAAACGGGCACAGACATTACATATTGTGTGTGTGTGTGTGTGTGTGTGTGTGTGTGTGTGTGTGTGTGTGTGTGTGTGTGTGTGTTATATGTGGGTTAGATTCTAAATTTCAATGATTTAGTATGTGTAGTATGTATTGGTTTACTATTGGAAAATCCTGTACAGAGCTCCACACTTCTGCACATTTTGATGCACACTCGCTGTTTATTTGCTGAATGTAATATATTGTGGACAAAATAACATAAAAACCTTCACATTCCCTCCCCAACTATCGGGGAGAGATCACTGAGATTGGACCTTATTTTCAGGTATTGTGTCACAAGCTAATATTAGCTAGCAAAGGTAACAAAGTCATGACAGACATGTCAGTGTCTAAGTTAGCTAACATAATATTCTATTCATATATTTTAATATCCTCCAAAATCAGGGACAAATGTCAATCCTTTAATTGAATGTTTATGCTGTCATGCAAATGATCTGACTAATGTAAAAAATATATATATATATTATTACGTGACTTATTTAAAAGTGTTACATTATATGTAAGCATTTACAGAATTTCTAGTCTAACTCTAAACTGAATCTTCAACCTAATCTTCAATAACCAAAACGAAATGTTTTTATTCTGTCATGCAAAAAATGAACCTGTTATGGTAAGGTCTTTACAGTCACAGCCGTTTAGTTGTTAGCTTACCTCTGTTTTTTCTACAAAGGCAGAACATTTTTATGTTCTGGTCTGTTTTCATCCTACAAACCCACACACACACACACACACACACACACAAACACACACGCCCTCAGCAGGGCTCCCTCCAACAATACCACAGTGACACGCTACAGGACCTGGGACAATGTGTGCAGGCATGCTGAAAGAAATAATGTGCATGTTTCATAGCTGTGTGCCATATCAGCCCGTTACGTTCAAAAAAAGTACTGAACGAGGTCTACCACACACAGCCACAACCAGATCATGACCCAAAACCACATTTTCAGATACCCGGAATTTACAGCGAACACAAAGAGTGCCTGTGTTCTCCACACACGATGCAGGGGATTCCAATAAGCAGCCATTAGTTATGAGAACATACATTTCTTTGGAGCTGTTATGGATGCTGAAGGCTCTGAGGGGAGCTGATGGATGAATCCCTTTGGTAATGATCAGCATGGGTGGAGATGAATGCAAAGAATTGATGGCCTTTCTAAAGAGAAAACAAAAGCATGGAAGACGGATCGCAAATGATTTGAACGCACCGCATATGCGTAGATGGATTAAGGGTTTATGCTGTGTGACTGTAAAGGAGAACTGAAGCTCGAGAAAATGGACCAGTGTAGGTGTCTGGAGGCTGGACAGGAGAGGAGGGGAGGAGTGTGATGAAGAGTGGAGGCCAGGGAAAGTGACAAGCAGCGGACAGAGAGATGCCCCCCCCCCCACCACTGAGGCCTACTTCTGTAAGCACTCCAACCAACGGAGGAAATGCACAGCGCTCAGATTTATACCCTTCTATTCTTCTCCCAATCCCAGGAGAGAGAGGGAGAAAGAGAGAGGAAGGGTAGAGACAGAGAGAGAGAGAGAATAAATGCACTAAAAGTGTGAGCTTCAGATTTTCTAGCTTCCAATGGGTACATCACTTTTACAATAAAATACATTACATCACAATTATTGTCATTTCTATGTAAAGACTACAGTTTTGTTGATGTACTATATTTATTTCATGTGAAATGATGAACACAGTTGAAGCAAATACAAGTAATGCATTTTCCCCGTGTGCTTTGTCAATGCTTTACCTTCACCATTTACATTAACCAGAGCAACTTACAATTTAACCAGTGCTTCAGAGGTAAGCAAGTGTAGCGTTAGGTGTCTTGCCCAAGGACTCCTATTTGTATAGAATTGTCCTATAGAGAAAGAAGCTCCAGTGGTTTATTGGTTGCTTAGTTTCACCAGTTAGCTTACCTAAGAACAGGCAGCTTCAAGTCGGCTACTGTGACTGTTACTTCCTAACTCTGACTAAATGACTAAATGGTCATTAAATGGTCATGCCGATAAAACTTGAGTTGAGAAAAGGTGTGGGGGCGGTGTGGGGGTGCATGAGTGTGTGCAGTAGCAGTAGGCCCAGTGTCAGGCGGCAGGAGGAAGTGGTGAATGGGGAAGAGCGGAGCGGTGTGTGTGAGAGAGAGAGCGCCGAGAGCTTCCCACACAGCTCCCCGCCGCACAGCAGCCCGGCCACCCCGCTGAGCCCAGCCAAGGGGAAGTGCTCAGCTCCCCCGACACACAGGGTCAAGGCTGGGCACAGCTAGGGCAGGGGCGCAATGGGGCCAGATCAGTGGAGTATGGCGTTGGGTAGAAAGGCTAAGGATGGGGAGGGGGGGGGTGAGTGGAGTGGATTGAGTCAGAAGGGTGGGGAGTTGCAGGTTATTGAACCAATCACATTTATTTGAAAAGGTATTTTCATGTAATTATGCCACATATTTCAGTTTGAGCATTTGCAGACTTGGACTACCTGGATTACCTCTATGCTCTGCTCTTCTTGTCAATGTTCTGTAAAATGAATCCGACCTCACAACATCTGTGGGAGGGGCACTGGTTAATTGGGTAGGTTAATTGTAATTAATGCTGGCATATTTTCAGTTTCTTAGCCATAACCATGTTGTTTTATTTTTAGCTTTATCTATTTGCACTTTGGTTCACTGTCTTTGTGCACGTGACTGATGTCATATATGACGTATCTTATATTTTATGTACTCCAAGAAAAATGTGAAGTCTTGGCATATGAAGTATTTTCTGATTCCTGATTTTGATAGACAAGGGATCAGGAGAGGGGCTTGATGCCTGTGGTGGAGTGTGTTGTTCATAGTGTGTGTGTGTGTGTGTGTGTGTGTCGGGGGGGGCTTTCTAGGTTGTTGGGGGAAGACAAAGAGGTCAGAGGAGAAGAGATTAAGAGGTCAGGGGGGGATGTTTCTGGGGTGGAAGGAGTGGAGACTAAAGGGGGCTATGAGGAGTGATGCAACAGATTTTCCCCTATGCTAACGTTAGCTCAGTTACATGAAGAAAAAAGTACGCCAAGTCTGTCTTAACCATGTGACCTTCAACTTTTGTTTTGACAAAAAGTTGGTTTCTGCAGTATAGTGGGCGGACCTCATATCTGTAATCATACATTCTTGCAATCATAATGACTGCGGAGTGTGATCATTTTCTGGGTCACAGGCTGAAGAAGTGAGGACAGACTAATTGAGGAGGCAGCAATTAGAGATATGAGATCCATCCAGTCTTTCATTAGGCTGATTGGCACTTTCTGTACAACGTTCTGTATAAGATGTTCTGACCTCACAACAGTTGCTATGAATGAACATACTATATTTGTTGGGCAAAGCATGGATAAGTCAGTTCCAGGCTTGGATGTCCATTGCTGACACCTCAATGTTCAGGCCACTCCAGAATTCAGAACCATAGATCTTAAGAGATCCCTAAAGAACTTCTGACATGATTTCTAATCAGCTTCCTGGCTGCCAATCCCTGCTTGAACTCTTTGGTTAATATGTTGCTTCAACAATCCCGCCTCTGTCATAATCCTTAACTACTACATTCTCATAACGGCCATGCCTGACACAAATCAGTAGCCCGCCAGATCATCTTAAATATTTCTCCAACAGACTTCAAGCATTAGCCGTTGGCTTATCTCATGGATCTTTCCTCCTGTATGATTAAGTTTAAGCTTTAAGTGATTAAGTGATTAACTGTCACATGTATATTTGTACTGCCTGTATCGTAAGTGTATCTGTTGTGGCCCAAAGAAAGACTGGTTTCCGTTTTGAATATTGCTTTCTCCCATTGCTTCTTCCTCATGCTCTTAGGGAGCTTTTCCTGACACGGTCACCTTCGGCTTACTCATCAGGGGTCTGCACCCGGGTTCCTGTCAAACTACTTTTGGACCTTATCCGCTGTTGAATTGAATTCAAGTGAATTAAGGGTAGGGGCAGGGATATTTGCATCCCTTTCATTTCACTGAGGTTCATACAGAGACAAGAGATGAGGGTCAAAAGAGTTTAGTATGCCAAGGGCGCTGGAACGTACTTGTGTGTGCGTGTGTGCGTGTATGTGTAATGTGTTTACCAGCATTCATTGTGTGACTGAATTACTGTACTTCCTGTTGAGAGGGGCACGATCTCAGCACGCTGGACTGAGATATCAGGAAAAAGAGTCATGCCAAGAATACAGAGAACTGAAACATTGGTCATAACCTCAAAGTAACACATTTTGATATCTGAATCATCTTCCCCTGAAATGCTGGGGGCTTGGGGGGGAAGGGGTGTTCTCTATTAATACACCACATACCTCACAAAAGAACAATGTTCCAAAGAGTTACTGGAGTAAAAGCATTACGAATTGATAAGATTTGAGCTAATACCAGTCAAAGTGAGTAACATACTGGAAGTTGGAGAAAAATACAATGGCATACTTGATCTAAAAGTAGCAGCTTTCTTTGTGTGTGTAAATTGCAGTTTTTATGTTTTTAAAGGCATTTTCAAACAGTTTTCACCTGGAATGCCTACCTGGCCCACCGGTAATACTGGAGCATTTCTCTCTGCTTGTGAAAACCTGTTGATTGAAGCACCTCTATAATAGAGCCCATTTGACAGTTGCTGAATTCTTTGAAATATGTGGCTATACAACATGAATTAATGAGCAGTACTAAGATGTTCACCACAGCCAGTGTTATGAGATTTTGAATGCCAGAGCGGCACAGTAAGCACACAATGTTGATCAGGCAGGAACCTGTGAAAACTCTAACCACACCAGTAGGTTGATGATGTATAAATGAGAGTTCTTCTCTCTGGAAAACTAGTGGTATCCCCACCAGATGGCAATAAGGAATCATACTGATGTAATGGCTAATAAATACAGACGTGATATTCAGCTTCTAGCAGTAACATTAGCCATCTTAACATAGGCCAAAGAAAATTCTAATGTATTCGCCCCAGAGAGCTTGTAGTTTGTCCTCCAACCTTCGAGTCACATAATCTGAAGAGGGTGATCCTCTCAAGAATATTGCATTGCCGCAGTAGGAAGCGAGTAGGCAGATGCATCAATGGTTACATTTGTCACTTTGGCTGAAATGCCTCTTTAATTTACAAATACCTTTGCATGAAGAACTCAAAAATTCTACAAAAATATGTAGACATGTACAGCGGGCTTCTGTTATAAGTGCCTTTGGGTTTTCTGCTCTTTTCTAAGACCAGGGAAACAAGCCAAAATTACTGCAGTAATCAACTGTACTCTACAGATGTAGCGGATAGGGACTAGTTTGATAATAGCAGAATAGCTGAATTCTCTTTAAGTACTAATGCAAAACAAAGAAAAGCAGGTTTGCTTTCACAGGCTTGCTGCCCTCCCACATCTTCCTTGCTTTACATCAGGGGTCATCAATTCCAGTCCTGGAGGACCAGACTGAAGCAGAGTTAGTGTATTAGTTTTACTATTGTATTACTCTCCTCAAGTACATCTGATTCAACTCATCAGTTAATTAACCGACACATTTAGTAGCTGTGCAGGTTGTGCTGGACTCTGGCCCTCTATGACTGGAATTGATGACCCCTGCTTTACATGGTCATATAGATTTCGTGCGAGATGCTTCGGGGTCCGAAAGATAGGGAAACAGTCCAACAGCGATTTTTAAATGTGAGAATTCAACGGGTCGCTGGTGGGTTGAAATCCTTCCCGCAGTGCGTAAACACCATGCCTGGGGCTGTTTCTGTCTCTTTGGCCTGAGCTGCGGGCCCCGAACGCAGTGTTTTATGTGTTCTGATACATGTGTTCGGAATCAAGAACACACACTCTCCCCTCAGACAGAGAGGACCCTTGACGGAGAAGAGGATAATGCCTCTTTGTCTCTAATAAGATCTTGGATGATTTTCAGTCTCACTCTCTATTTCTTTTCTTTTTTTTTTCTCTCCTCTTTTCTGTGTAACTCATCGTTCGGGTTTGACCAGACACATATGTTCTACAATATTCAGCTGAATGAGAGGCTGTTCGTGAGTTGAAAGCACCTCGATCGCGACTGCATTCTAAACACACCACAGACCGAGGTCTGTTACTTTACATAAGAGAAGCAGAAAGATGCTTTTTGTAGTAAAAGTGACCGTGAGTTAGACTACACTAAGAGAAAACCATGTCATGGTGGGAAAAAAAATCATCCTCCTTTTCATACAGACAGTAGTCTAAACACATCTAATTAGTCCTCAATTACCCCTTGAAGAATCACATACTTAACCAATCACTCTTGAGCTGTGTCAGACTTGGCAAGATGCTAGAGTTTGCATCACTCCATAATAAACACATACCAACATGCTTACTGTAACAGCACCACACATATGGGGAGATTATAAACATCCAAGTGCTATTCTTCATTGTCAAAGGGATAAAAGTCACATAGAGGTTACACTATAAAGCTTTTATGCCCAGTCAAACGCTCATATAATGACAGGCCAAACTCTATTAGAGACTTAAAAAGGCAATATAAGATGAGATGGAAGACTCAGATTTCAGTCTGAACACACCGATCTGTTTAACATCAGCAGTTAGGAAGCAAATCGTTACCAAGTTGCACACACACTCTTTCCCACCATAGAACCCCATTATGCTATGATTACATAGCCTTCTCAGCTGACGTTAATGTTCCATGTTTTCTTAAATGTAATTTTTTTCTTAGCTATTATTGTTATAACAATTTTGCTGTTTTATGTGTCAAAAATGATCAGAATTCATTTTTACCCCCAACCTTTCGATCACTTACAATTAACTTGGCTGTTTCTGTTACTGTGCCTTCAAGACTGGTATTAGATTAATAAACTCGGTTCTGGTTGGCTGTGCCCCATTCAAAAAGCACAGAGCTGAAAAACTCCCTAAAAAGGAGAACTAATCTGCTGGAAGCTGAATAGGTGTATATATGTAAATGAGATGGTTATTGTGACATCTTCAAAAGAATAGTTGCAGCCAGAAGCAAGTGTGGGATTGTAATGCTATTGGGAAGGAAGATAAAGGTTACCAGGAACAATAAATGATGATAAATTTAGACTGATATGGGTAATATTTATTGAGCTGCACATACAGAAGTAGGGTCTCTCAGTATGTCAGACATCTTGGCATGGAGTTGTAGAGGTTACTAATGGTGTCCTGTGATAATCCATCCCATGCAACTTGAATATTCACACACAGTTCCAGCAGATTTTGTAGTAGGGGTGGAGGTGGAGTGACACCAGGCCTTCTGTACATGTGACGCCTGACAACAAACCGTTCATCTTGGCACTGACCACGGAGCCTCCACACACGGATTCATCGGCTGTTTCCACCAAACAAAAGCAGGACTTGTCACTGAAAATGACCCGCTGCCATTCTGTGTCACTCCATGACAGTCTGGCATGACCCCATATCAGTCTTCGGTGATGTTGATGTGGTGTTAAGAGATGTTGTAATGATCTGTGTGCATGCAAAATGTACATACATATAACATACATATAAAATGTTTTAAAGAAAAAGTTATAATACAATTTATTTCTAAAATTCAATATATAGATAAAATCTCACAAAATAAAATTGACAAAAACTATGGTAAATTGGTAATTACAATATATTATTTATAATTTTACTATAAATCTGATTTTTTTTAAAGGGGGGGGCTCTAAAAATGTCTTTTGGTGAAGAGTTTGTAATATTTAAATTCAAATAAGTTATTGCTTATAAATCACCAAATATTATTAACATGTCAAGTGATTCCAAGCTTTTAATAAATAATTATATAAAGCTAAGTTTGCAGGTGCTTTGATACTGCTGTTCCACCATCCTAAAACAAATCCTATTCTATCCTGACTAGGGTCATTTCTTTCGCTAGCTGCTAAATGGTTTGCTAAGCATGAAAACTATGTAAATCAAAAACCAATAACCTCTCAGATAAATCTCAACCGAGAGACAACAGGACAGCCACAGAGGCTCTATCACTGTCATCAACAAAATAACAAATCATGGATATTCCAAACTGGACTACTGGACACAAGTCTTCACATTGATATCCCACAGGAGCTCTTTTGCTGATCACTCATGTTCTGAAAGGAGATATCACCCTGGAAGAGGCCATTCCCACTGAGAAATGCTTTGAAATAAAATGTTTGAACATGACTACAGTAGGCCAGTAAATTATTACTTGGGAAGCCAAGTTTTCAGACATGTATCCCTCATGTAGTCATGGTTCCAATATTTTCAAAATACCTTAATATTTAACATTAAATTAACCTGGAAAATCTAGAACAAATCTCATAATTCCACCTACAAAACTACCAAGATCTTCTTAACCACTGCGTGCATGCTGTACTCTCAAACATTACACCGACACAGCATTCTTGTACTATTCTGAGTGATCTCACATCAGAAGCCAGTATCCACGCATATCCGCTGACACATACGGCTGATTAACTAAATAAAACACATTAATTCCAAACAAAGTCCACTATTTTCTGAGCACAGCAATCTTAATATTTACTCAAACACAAAAAAAAGTCTAAAATAGGAATCGGACTGTTGACCTTACTTGTAAAAGCATTGTGTGGCAGGTGAATGTAGTCCCTAAGGGCTCTAAAGTAAGGGTGCGGAGTTACCATGGCCTGGTTATAATCAGAGATGACCTTACAGGAGCGATAAAGTCTCTGTTTCCTGCCCACGTGAGTGGTGCCTGAGCTAAAGGGGACTTCCCCCCAACTCCACCTCCAAACACTCACAGCCGAGGTGGGGTTTCCTACGCTGTGCAGCATACCATACCACCACCCTAACAAACAGTGCAGGCATCATCACCTCACAATGTACACAGCCAGCAAATAATGGGGCCATATAGTATGCTATCTGTGTGGGCCCCAAGCTGCCGACACTTCAACTGTGCCCTTGGGAAATGTAAACAAGACAATGCTGAACAATCAGTACTGACGTTGCAGCACATGACACTGATACTAGAAGGAACGGCCAGTTAGGTCCTTGGTAAGATTAACAACAGTTATGACTGGCAACACTGTGTTAGCATTCCTGTACAGCACAAATGTAACCATTTACATATATACTTTTAAAACTGCCTGTGAACCTGCATGTATTCTGAGTTGTCATATGTAATGATGATGATGGAAAATCTGGGAAAATTTCTTTGGGGACTGTTTTGACTGGCGCCCTTCTTATATACTTTCACCATGAATATATTCAAATAAACTGAATAAAATCTGCTTTAGCATAAAATTATGGTAAACAATGTCTAAGACACCAGAACGTGTATTCATTATCATGCAATAACATTATGTCATTATTCATTATTATTCATTATGTCATGTAATAGCTTTTCTGTGAGAAGCCTTCAGAGGTGGATATCTGGTTCCTATCACCCCCACTGTCAGCAATTCTGACAAATTAAGTTTCTTGAGAACAGAGTGATTCATGGCAAAACACTCTGAACAACTTTGCTGACGTATTAACCTTTTAATTGCACACAAATTTTGAAAAGTCACTGGAGTTCACCTTTAATCAAAAGCAATTACCTAAAAAAAATGTCCAAGCCCATTTAAAGTGCCCATCCCCTTTATTTTTTCATTTTTTCCTCTTATAGGTTAACTTAGGTATAACTATATATATATAAATATTAGGTACCAACGCAATTCATTTTACATGACAATTTGGCAATAGCTGTTTTTGTGTGTGGTGTGCGTATCTACAGACAAGCACCTGCACAGAGTCGTATTAACAGTGCACAATCTTGTATACACAACCTTTGGATGAGCACCCCGAACGCAGCATTAGAACTTAATTATGAGTGGATGGCCCTAAGCTGCTGTAAGCTGGTTATATACAGTGTATATTAATGAGTTGGTTACTGTGACATCACATTAAGGATGAATTCAAAACAGGTTGTTTCCATATGTGAAGTGTATGGATTGGGGGGTGAATGGGAAATGCTTTAGAAATGCTTTCACAAATGTTTACTATGTTTACTTCGGGCTCCTTTATTTCCAAAAAGCGATGAGCCCTGTAAGCTGCTTGAACAACGGTAAAGACTTCAATAGGTTACCGGTGCTCAACATAACAGTGCAACAACAGCGCCCCCATCTGTTGGACGGGTGAAGGTACAGCGCTCACCGTCTTTCAGAGAGCTGATACGCTGGTAATGACATGACATAAGCCTTTTATGGTCCCTCCCTTTAGCTTTATTAAATGCATTATTCTTGAATCTACTTTTGGTTGCCTCAACCTTCCCCTATACTGTTTGAAATGAGCTGTAGACTGCCTCTTCTGCATTTATTAATGAATGTACATACTTAACGCGAGCGACCCAAAATTCAAACATATAGCACACTGACAGAAGCGAGCAACTACACAGTACAAAAAAAAATGCCTCAGGGACTCTGTACGCTATTCAAGTGAGGGTCGAATGATGTGGACTGGTCTTTAGAGCTGTGTTTATATTATATTGCCCCTGGAAGAAGAATATAGTAAAAAAAAATAACAACAAAAAAAAAACACTACAAAACAACTACGCTGGGTTTGGAACTACATTTCCCACAATTCCTCAGTCCACAACAGACGAGGCGCTGTGAAAAAAGGCTGTGGATTGCACTCATTCAGGCTTCAAGAGAGACAGAGGAGAAAATACGGACGTGTTTTCTCGGTGACACATAAATGGAGGTACGAGCTTAGGCAGCAGGCAAAGGGAGGTTTTAAACATGGTGAAAGACCAAGAAGTGGAGCGCATCGCAAAGAAGCTGGACAAAATGGTGCAGAAGAAAAACACGGTAAGTGAAGGGCTGGCGGGCTGTGGAGCGCCGATTAGGTCCAGCATCAGAAGGCAGGCAGGTAGGGGCGGACTGTGCTTATGTGTGCTGCACTTTTAGCTAGTTGTGGAGGACATTTCTGGAAATGTATGCTAGCTAGTAGAGCCTTTTGAAAGCCACTGGAAATCGCTCAGCCGCTAACAGCTCGACCTCCCTCCCTCCCTTGCTCATGTCTAAGGTCTCTTTCGGTTCCCAGTTCAGAATGAATATATGCCGTGCCGCGTTGTTTATGGCCGTGAACTCCAGAGGTTCGAGTGTTTAAACCGCATACCTTAAAAATACCCAGACTTTGTCTCGTTGCTACTAGGGGACATGGCTAGATGCGTTTGGCGGCAACGCCGTTTACAAAAGAGGCGTGTACGCGGTTACCAGCGGCGGTGTTAGTGTTTAACTTGGCGCCTGAGGTGCCAGAGTCTTAACTGAGGGCGGTGAAGGTGTTAATTAGCTCGTCCGTTTGTCAGAATGAGGTTATGAAAGGACGTCGTTGTAGTGCAGTTAGTTATATCACTCACCGCAAAGTAAACCTGTTTAGCTAAGCCAAAAAAAAAAACCCCACCAGCTCGCCTCACTGCTGAGCACTCACTCGACAATAGGCTATCGGCGCCGCTGCCACTGAGTTTGTTACAGGGCTGGAGTCAGCTTCCTATTGGCCAGCTTCTTGTTCGACTTTTCCCGTTCCACCTTAAATGGTGCAGCAGTAACATATGGCCCCAATTAAGGTGGAACGGGAAAAGTCGAACAAGTACCTGGCCAATAGAAAGCTGACTTCAGCCTTATGAGCCTGTTTTCGTGCCGCTGTAGCTGATGAGCTGGCAAACTGGTCCTTCTCCAATTTTCTCCCGCGGACGGGTTTAGGGGACACACCAGAACAAACTTAATTTGTTCGCTGCTTTACCGCAGCAAGGCCACATTTCACCTCAAATAAGTGATAAACTCTTCTATTTTCGGCCCCAAAGGTTTAATGTCGGACCTAAATATATTATTTTTGTCTAGTGAATAAGATGCCGTTCACAGATGAACCACGGCTGCGTCCAAAACCGTTTAGTGCTAGTCTAACTTTACTACACTACTGAGTGCAGTACTGCTGGTGGTTTACTGTTTGGCCTGCTCTTTAATATGGTACCCAGTGTGTGACTTTGGACGCAGCCTATGTGTGAGCAACAAACATACTACTGTTCCGCTACTGCAGTTACAATAAAGCAAAATAAGTAGTGTATTGTGGTCCAAATCTAGTCCAGGAGACCTGCTGAGAGACTAGTGTTCCTGTTTGTCATTCATTCTTCCTCTTTTCTTACTTTTCTTGTTTTGATTTTAGGATGGCGCCATAGACTTGCTCAAGGAACTGAAGAACATGAAAATGTCGTTGGAGACGCTACAGGTAGTTCAGTTCCCTTCAAAATGGAAGCCTGAAAAGTTTTTATTTAATATAATATATGTAATATAATTTAATATATTTGGCCTCATCTCTTTTGGGGGTGTAAAATGTTCAGATTTTATTTATTTTGTCTTTTTTAGTTGTCTGTCTGGTGACATTTGGGGGTCATTTAAAAGAGCAGAGTGTACTTTTAACTCAGTACATTCCAAAATTAACTAAAAGTGTCAACATAATGTGAAGAAACCACGCTTTCATGGTATGCCAAGGACATTCTGTGTATCGTGTTGCAGAGATATCTACTGAAGTTAGCATGCTAACCAGCTAGCCCCAGCCTGTCCTGTCTCGTAATACCACTTTGTATTTCAATATGCAGCAGTGAGTCAGTTGTAGAGTTGAATCAGTCTAAAAGAGTGAAGAAGTAGCACTACTGCCCTGATGGTGTATTCGAACTCCTTGTCAGTGATGTTGAAAGTCCTGTTCCCAATTAGATCAATTAAGGCAGCCAATGAAAGGAAGAGAAACCGTCCATTATTGGCTACAAACCAAACAAGTGATATAAATGTGCATGGACTGTGTATTTTGTGGTGATATATTGCCCCCTATTGTTTGAATTATGAATTTGACAGGTTGCATCATCTTAAAGATGGCTCTTTTAATTTTATATTTATTTAATAATATTAGTAAGGCTGTATAGAGAAGGCTGCAAGATCCCTTCCAGTAATGCTAAAAGATCTAGGATTTACACATCACATTTCAGAAAGATGACAGTTTGAGGCTAAACAAATTCGCACAAGTCTGATAAACGTCAGTGTTGCTAAAATGGCTTCATGTTTTGGGCCAAACATAGGATATGCTGATGTGCTCCAATTGTATTTTTTTTTTTTTTAAACCCAAAAAGTCTCTGCAGACTTTATACAGAGTAATGAAATTTTATTCAGTCCACCATTAGCCTGTTACATCTGTGTAGAGAATGTTCTGCAAATTTTTTACATGCATTGCAACATTTCCACCTTGAGAGGGTTTGCATGTGACTTGCATTTACTTTTTTGTTTTTGTGACAAAAACCTTCTTTTCAGTTTCTCAGTTGTCAGTTCCCTTATCTGGCTAATTAAATGGTTGGCACAAATATGGGATTATAACATCATCTGAGATTAATTTCTGTGTTCTCTGCATTGTGGTATGATAGGCCTGTACTGGTCTGAGCAAGTTTGTGACTAGAGAGACCCTGCAGAACGTCCTTTCAAGCGCATATCAAGCAGATACCTAAACCTCATCCAGTCTTTCCTTCAGCAGAGGTTAATTATAGTCTTCATCTAATGCCTCATCTAGCTCTTTAGTAGACATGTCTCAGAGCTTGGGATTTTGCTGCTGTTAAGTAACAGAAGGCTGACCTATTTTGCATGATCCTTGAGATGTATCTGAGAAATGCCTCCTTTGTTTTTGAGAATTTGAAGGACTGGTGTATCTTTCGAGGCCTTCAGTCACCCACTATCCTTCACATGCACTGCAAATCTGTTTGAAAAGGGTTTCAAATGGCTGTAAATGATGATATGATTTTGCCCACCTGTAAGGAATGAAATTTTGAAAATTATATTTTCTCTGTATTTTGACATGTCATATACACTTTTCTGAGCGTGTTATGGGTATTGTCAGTACACAGAGAATCAGCACTAACTACATGTTTCATTATAAAGTGAGCATAATTAGGCCTATTTAAATAGATTTAGCATAGTGCAGTTTCTAAAACGTAACAAAAAATCCTTGTGGTTTTTGGTTTATTATTAGTAGTTTTTATATTTGTCACTACAGATTCTATTTTATCTGTTCCAACTTATTAAGTATCAGAAAAAATAAATATTGTGATGCATATCATGAATCGTGACCCCTAGTTTACCCAAATGCCATCCTGTGCTTTAAAGATCTGGGGTACTATGTGGCGGTTCAGTCATTAAGATTTTGATGAAGTTGTAGATGAAGTATAGTTTAAAGATAATGCTTTTCACTGATTAGATCACCAAAAGCTTTGTATCCATAACTGATTGTCAGCTTGGATAATAATCTGACAGCAGTGTTTGTGCCCTCATGATCAACACAATATATGTAATTAAATTAGTGATCACAAACACTGAGATGCATCTTGTGTTGTTTAGAGTGCAGTATACTGTTCGAATGCTACTCTTTCAGTGGGATAACAATGACCCTTTTGTGTGTGATTAAACCAATTCAGTAGCTATTTTTGAGTGAAATAAACAGGGCAATGTTTGATACAGTTTGAGCTCAGTGGATCTTTTTGAGAAGTTATCTAATCCTAAACATTAGGGTGTTAACCTAATCCAAAAGCTAAAATCAGATCACTAATCAAATCAAAAACGCCAAAATTGGATTTCTTTTATAGCTACTGGTGCTCAAACATAGTATGTAATAGGTTTAGTGGTGTAGTAATTTACTGGTTTATTCCTGTCAGCCATGGATATGAGCGTATTTGGGAAAGCTTTTGGAGTTGTTGACTTTGGACTCCAAAACGGTTCAAAATCCTCTGCTGTGAGTGCAGAAGGAGGCTGTGGTGATTACGGAAGTGAGATGAGATGAGGGATTACATGACGTGAGGTTTCTTTTATATATTTTATTCTCATTAAATTAAAAAAAAATCAAGTACTCGAACCGTTGCTACTGTAACAATATTATCAAGCTGTACCTTTTAAAATGTTGGATGCTTGTAGATTACTTTCTTTTTCTGTCTTCTCTTTCGTTATCGATCTCATCCACTTTGCCTTAGTCTACACGGATTGGCATGTCTGTTAACGCTGTGCGGAAGCAGAGCTCAGATGAGGAGGTGCAGTGTCTGGCCAAGTCCCTCATCAAGGCCTGGAAGAAACTGCTAGGTACAGTTCTACATGATTAACTGTTAAATTGTTAAATGGCAGAACGCTTTTTTTAAAATTAAGGAGGATTTGGAGCATTTAAAAGCTCCAAAAGCTCCCTAACATAAAGTTGTTACACAAAATAGTTCTGCATTGCCTTAGACTTGGCTTTCTGAAAAGGGTTTGACCTGAAACCCGTTTTTAAAATGCGCGCAACATTTCTGTTAATTGCTGTAAATACAGATGAATCAGGTGGTGAATCACTACTCTACATCACCTATATCTGGTAAATATATGGTAAAGCCTTTAAGAGATGTGAGATTTGAACTTCCACTCTTTTCTCTTTCACAGATGGTTCTGAGAGCAAGTCAGAGGAGAAGAAAAAGGGAGGACCCTCACTTCAGTCAACATCATCCAAAGACAGTCCTGGATCCAGTGACAGGTGTGTATCTCTGTGTGCCTGTGTTAAGCCTTGTTTTCAAAGCTTAGTCTCTCATAATAGAGCTTATGATTTGTTTGTTCCCTTTTACATGAGGAGCTCCACACTGATGCAGAACCTCCTGACCACACATTCCCAGCTGTGTGGATCAGTAAGGAGCTTTAGCTTTTTTTGAATGCTGTTTAACTTGTAGTGGACTGTTTCCCACTGCATGTGTCTTAAAATCATGTTGGCTAACAGATAAATAACTTTTTGCCATTACGACTGTGATGCTGGAATTGATATTGATATTGGTGATGGGGGTACAGTACGATGGGTTGGCCAGCAGCAGTGCAACTGTCGTGGCAAAATTTGTAATGTTAGAATTTTGTGGCAAGTCAATGGCAGTGGCTGATAGATCAGTTGGAATTCTTCCTAAGGTATTAGTTTCACCAGTACAACACAAACAAGACAACATGCATATAGTGTAAAATGCACTCACAGGAGCCTTTTGCCTGAATAGTCAGTAATCTCCCACTCATTTCCCACTGTGTAGTCAGTTACTGTTGCAGTTAATGTTAAACAGAAGGTTACTGAAGGCAAAAACAGGGTGCTGTCCAGGAGTAAAGAGTAAACAGTCTTTAGCCTGATTTAACCCTTAGCAGAGCAGCCCACTAGCGAGGCTAGATTGTCCACTTGCCTTGGCCGCATTGTGCCTCTGTTGGTCAGCTGTGTCACTCAGCAGTGGGGTCTTGCAGCCTGTTGCTTTGACCAAACTGGGAAAAACACTGAAATTTGCTGCTACTGACAGCGAGAATGATCATATTTGCTGAACTCCAGGAGAGCCTGGGAGAGGTAGCAGAGCTTAGGTAGGTAAGTGCGTGTGAATGGGACGCATATATGATTGTAATCAGTTAACTTGGCATGGGCTGTTCTGGCTCATTTCTGGAGCTGAAACTTTCAGATCTCAGTTTCTCAGCTTATTTTGGAGATGAAGCGGAGGAAATGCTACTAAACATGTTACCGTTCATATTCCATAAGTTTTTGATCACCGTTTTTCTTGCAAATATCACTGACTAATAAATGTCAATCTGCTTATTATCTTAAAGTTTACTTTAAAATGTTACAATTTTGCAGCCCACACTGTCTAAAACTCAGTGCACTTTTATATAATCTAATTCATTTAATGCAAGTTGGAAGTACGAGTTGCGTGTTTTGCTAAATTTCACACTTTACATTTACAATTACATTTATGGTATTTGGCAGAAACCCTTATCCAGAGTGCCTTAAACTTTCATAATTTCTGTTGTTGGAGTCTTGCCTAAGGACTCCTGTTGGTATAATGTAGGGTGCTTGCACTTTTTTAGACATTGAACTGCCAAAGTCAAAATACATAGAGAACAGAAATGTTTGGATGCGACTTGTATTTGCTTGGTTATAGAACGTCTGAAACTGTGACCAGTTACTCCAGGAATTTTTTTTCAGAATAGAGGCTACTGTGCCCACTACAGGGGTTTGGTTTCTGAAAGTAGTTTCCACTGCTCGTGGCTTTTTTATTTATTTATTTTTTTTAGTCTGATTGGACAATCAGTATAAATTTTTATTTTTTATTTATTTTTTTTTTTTTTTCCCTCTTGTTCCAGTAAGAAACCAGAAACACCAAAGACTCCCACCACTCCTACCACTCCCAAGTTCACCTCCTTCCCCCCTGCTCCAGTCACCACTGACAGCGTGCGAAACAAGTGCAGAGAGCTGCTGGTCTCAGCCCTGCAGACTGATGGTAAGTCCAGACCAACTTGATACAGAGTATGACGTGCCTGGGAGCTAGTTACAAATGGATTTACGATTTTGAAATCATCCTTTCTGTGACAATGTACCGTGCCCCTTTTTGTATCCTTGAAAGCCATAAAGCCGAAGTCTTAGGCCCACTCCCATTTCTTATTTTTACCCCTACCCCTTGTTTTCGAGTGTAACCCTCCCCCTTGAAACTGAGTCAGAAGGGGTAGTGGTTGAAATCTTCCCCCTATGAAATGGGACAACCCTTCAAAAGCCGGATACATCATCAGTTGTCGCCAGCGGCTTTTATGTAAACAGACGAAAAGCATGGGCACTCGCAATTCATTCACAGCTTCAGTTTTACACATCAATCTGATGCGTCACCAAGTAAAAAAGAGCACAAACAAAAAACTAGGTGACCCTGCCAGTCTGCAGTGATAGTTCAGCTCCTCACTGTTTGAATACAGGGGGAATGACAATTATTTATTATCGCCACCAATAATTCTTCGGTGATACGAAGCTGAACTTAGCTTTTTAATCGCCAACTTCGTGATCGAATCTGCCTGTTCCACCTTAAATGGTGCAGCAACCTCAGGTACCAGAACGGAACTGCTGCACCATTTAAGGTGGAATGGGAAATATTGCTAGGTAGCGACCCAGACATCATCGTATTCCTAGCGATTTTTACGCGTTATGAAGAAAATGACCATAAAATGCTGTTAGAATGGTTATCTTACAACGCAATGGATTATTAACAGAGAAAATACTTCTATTTTTGTGTCTCTTTGGTCACTTGTGCAGCCATCTTGGCGATGATTTGCAGGGCATTATAGGAGTTTTCTCACAACACTCCGTTTGGAGTATGCCTCTGAAAAAAGGGCCATGTAGCCCTAACGCTTCGCCTTACCCCTCCATCTCAACACCAATCAGGACAACCCTACCCCTAGATGTGAACTCGCAAAATGGAGGGGTAGGGCTATGTGTTGGGGGCAAGGGGTGAAACGGGATTGGACCCTAGAATAACTTGAAAACAGTTTTAAGTTTTATTTTGTACTGTAGCGTTTCTTTTGTTGGAGGTTTACATATGTTAGCTATTAAGCTCGTTAGCAATTTAGGTTGTTTTGAAAAAGCGTGCCAGATTATCCTAGTAGACCACTAGAAATCATTTGGCAGTGTTAGATGAAACAAATAGATTCTAATAGACTTTCAGTTAATGTGTGGATTGCTGATCTTGCCCAATAAAACATGACAATAAGTCAAATTTCAATTTAACTGTGACATGTGTTTTCAACCTTTGACAGAAATTGGCAGCATGAACTTTTGATTCACCACTGTTATTTTTAAGTAGTAGCTTCTTTGTTTTTTTACAGACGATTTCAAAACTATTGGAGCAGATTGCGAGGCTTTGGCAGCAGAGATCGAAGACTATATCCTTACCTCACTTGGGGATTCTTTTTTTTGAGTCAAGTAATGATCTATTGGTGCAAATATAATACAGATTGGAAACAGTGCTTCCTTAACTGACATGCCACGTATCTACAAGGAGTTTAAGGCCACCGACATGAAGTACAAAACAAGGCTGAGGAGTCGCATCTCCAACCTTAAAGACCAGAAGAACCCTGATTTGCGTCGCAACGTGCTGTGTGGCAACATCTCTCCCGATCGCATTGCCACCATGACAGCAGAGGTGTGTATGTGTGTATTAACACTTAACAGCTCAACAGCTCAATAATGAGTATAAGGCAGGGGTTCCCAGCCTTCAGCAGTACACAGCACTTGTGACCAACCAAAAAACCTTTGTGGCCCACATGATCTAACTGGTCCGGTCTTTGCAAATGCAAGTAAATATAATGCAATTAATGTAGCTTAATTAATAGTTAAGCAGAATAACAGAACAATTAATATATCTTAATGAAGTTCACTTGACTGTATAATCATCCAACATGAGACAAAAACAAATCTTTTTTTTTTTTTTTTGTGTGTGTATAAAAGTTTTTGCTTATCCAGGCTTGTCTATGTCTTGTCTTTCAAGTCTGTCAAGTGTTTTTTGGGGGGGATCACAATAGAACCTCTGTGTGTGTCTGTGTGTTGTAGGAGATGGCGAGTGCAGAGCTGAAAGAAATGAGGAAAGCTCTGACTAAAGAATCTATCCGGGAACACCAGCTCTCCAAAGTGGGCGGCACTGAGACTGACATGTTCATCTGTGGGAAGTGCAAGGGCAAGAGTTGCACCTACACCCAGGTACATCCATGCTGACCGTCTCACTTGATCAGCTGTTTGGTATCCAGAGATTAATTTAGTAGTTTTCTTTTCTGGAGCCGTGCTGCAAGTAACAGAAGCAAAACTGGTCACAGGTGTATTTCTCGCAGATCAGACATTGCCTTCTTAATGCAGCGGCTTTCACACTGAATGTATTCATGGATGCACTTTATAAACACATTATTTCCAAAGAGATGTGTGGTACAAACATCTAACACAGCGTTTACTGAGCTTTCCGCTGAGCTCTGCGGCAAACATGCAGGGTAATACAGCATTCAAAGGTTTTGAACTTTTATGTGACATGCTTTGGCCAAGTCAAACTGGCTCTTCACTCTTGTTGGAGGGACTTGCAGCCTTGTTAGCCACCCTCCTGTTGTCTGACTGTGGCTAATAATGTTACTATTTACTGCTGGATATGACAACACTGTGGCTGTAAGAAAGGTCTATTGAACCCCATGGAGCATGCGTTTCACTTGGTGGAGATTTTTTTGGGTTACTAAGGCAGTCATCAACATGTACTAAACATGACCTTTGGCTTGAGACTAATTACTGGAGTCTAACTCTATTCCAGTTCTTCAATATCTCTGCATAGTTAAACCGTAACTGTGTAAAGCAGGTGGTTTGATCTAAGAAGTGCTGTTCAAATCAGAATTTTCATGGTGTTGGTGCTGATGATGAGTGCCATATGCCTGAAGAGTTTAATGCCCCTTAAATGCTATATCATAAAGTTGTTACATTAGACAGCTAAGAAAATGCTTCCATGATGGTTCAGAGGTAAGATGGACTTAAACTTAATTTAACATTAATAACACAAATTAAATAAAGGAAATAAAGGTAAGAGGTGATCTAGTTAATTGCAACAAAGAGTACTGCATAACTATGTAATAGTTTTGGTATAGGTTTAACAGCAGCAGTGCACTAGTGCACTGACCTGTTACATGTTATTTATGTTATAGTATTGTAACTCAGATCTTCCTGAATAACACTACTGATTTGGCCGTTCACTGATTTTGTGTTTTGAGCAAAAATCTGCTGATTCTGATGTTGGGGAAATTCCGATTGTGCGTCCAGATTTGATTGATATTTCAAAAAAAGTATTTAAACAACTTGTTTATTTGTACCGTGAAGTTACAGAGAGTTTTATATGCTGCACTTCTGTATTTAAAAAGTCTGCATTGCGTATATAGTATATACTATATGTATGTAGTTTGTAACTCCCGATTTTTTTGCAGCTACATAATCCTAGTCCAGGTAGATGCAGACCCAATTTCTACATTTTATTAATGTTTATGTATTGGCATGGGCAAATGTGCGTATTAAGCATCAGATATCAGCATTGGGCCACATTCTTTCTGTGAAAACACTGTAAATAAAAAGGGCTGTAATACCTCCTAAGGTTAACTTGTGTAGATGAGAATACCCTAAATTTACAGCTGACATTCTGCACTTCATTGTTTCATTTCACATCTGTTGTACGGCCACTGTCCAATAACTGATTGCACTGTCTGTACTACCTCTCTGTCTAGCTCAGTTAATCTAAGAAACCGGTCTAATCTAAATGCAGTCTGAATACCTGTCTGATTGCTACCGTGACCTTAAATCATGTTTTACATCAGTAGACGAGTAAACACTGCAACAAACAGAGTCTGAACGAGTCAGCACAGGCACAGTGTTAGACAGCATAGTGATGGCAGCAAATCCCCTGACGCTAATGGAGGAGTGTGTCCCAGCATGTATATCGGCATGTGTTAGTTTCACAGGCCTGTTGGGATGGAATGCTGTGTGTTAATGCATATCCCCACTGCCCGCAGGTTCAGACGCGCAGTGCTGATGAACCAATGACCACCTTTGTGCTGTGCAACGAGTGTGGCAACCGGTGGAAGGTAAGAAAGCCTCCCAATTCAACCTAGTATACTTAACACCACAGCTGTAACAGATGCACAACTAAGCTGTTCTGAAGCTCTGGCTTGCTTACCTGTGACATTAATAGTCACACATGGAGTTTGGACTGTTATGCCAAGATGTGACCACAAGGTGGAACTATGTGCTCAGTGCAACTGAACTGCAGTCTGCTTTGCATTACGTTTGAGTGTAACAGTCTACAAACGCCCAGGGGATCATTTTGCGGTAGTTACATGATCTAAACTGCGCATTTTAGCCGCAGACAGGTGTATGCAAAAGTCTTGCGCAAGTTTTGCTAATGTTCTAAGTGAAAAGAAGTCAGAATATCCTGTACAGGGAAATTATTTCTGCACATTTTAATGCAGAACTTCTGTTTATTTGCAGAATTAATAAATTAATTAATGTAATAAAACGGTTACGGCACATCTTATATTTGATTTTAC
>CM067492.1:17166901-17177269 GCA_034552555.1 Semaprochilodus insignis | reverse complement strand
TATGTGTGTGTGTGTGTGTGTGTGTGTGTGTGTGTGTGTGTGTGAGCTGCTTTTCCAGAAGTTGAAAGTTTAGCACTAGAGCCTAACGTTGGGCATTCTTCACCTCTTTTGAGAGGAAATAAGCAAGCAGAAGATCACAATAGTGGATTTGATTATGTGTATGATATGAACTTGTGGACCACTCAGCCTCATTAAATTGAGAGAAAGATGTGGAGATTTCTGTCTTTCTTTTTGCGTGTCTTTGCGTAGACGTTATGCGTGGGAGTTTTATGATTCCGGTGGGTCAATTAATAAATGCTTGAACAATTTAAACATTAACGTGTTCCTTATTTATGGTGTAATGGCAGGACGCCAACAACTCATTGATCCAGGCGTAGCTTCAGCCTCTTGTAAGCATAGATCCTTGCAGCAAAAGCAGCAGCAGCCACAGTCATTTCCACACAGCCTGAAGGTTTTTGAGGGAGGCATTCCTGAAATGTGGGCTGGGTGCTTCCCATGTATTTATTTGGCACTCTTCACGCTCTTGCCACTAGAGGGCGGTGGATAGACCAACGTTTCTGAGCTGCCAACAGTCTCTCTCACTACAGTTACGTAACGGAGCAGATAGGGTGGACAGCACGCACACACAGCAAATTAAATGAACTGAAAAAGGGCATTGGCTATCAGAGTTTCCTAGAATACCCAGCAAACTTGGCAAATCGATTTAGGCCATACACAAGCTGGATTTCCAGATGAAGAGCGTTCCCTGAAAACAAGTGATGTCAGTCTTTTTAAAGGTTATCAGATGTACCTCGGTGTGATTATCCGCACAACTTGTGATAACTCGATCCATATGATGCGCAACCTACTCTGAGGCCAACACGACAAGCAGTTTGAATGTGAGCTATTCCAATAACACAAAAGGAAGGGATTTGGATGTGGCATTAAGCTCCAAAGTCAACTTTGATCTGGTGTGTGCTGTCACATGAAGCCGGCGGTGTCGCTTTGGCCGCTTCCCTGTAGAGACGCCTCATGCTAATCATGCTAAACTTAATCAATTGGCAGAACTGAAGCGGCCCTCTCGCAGGGCACAGGTGGCGGGAAGTGCTTTGGCCGCCACCCAAACAGTAATTCACACGAAGCTGTCATAACATTTCTTAATTACCTCGACCAAAAATAAATCCTGTCAGGACTAGTTTGGGCCAAGGAGATTACTGGAAGAGCTCCGTGGTGTTCCCGATGGTGCCACATTGGGCAGAAACAAAGGCGCCACAGGCGGGGATGAAAGTGTGGGGATATGAGGTGGTGGGGGGGGGTTTATAAAAACACTTGTCTCTAAATTAGGGACAAATACATCATCTCAAGTTAAGTTCAGTTTACCATTCTCAGATTAATATTCATTTTTTGATACACTCAACTTTTAAAAGTTTCTGTCTTGGCACTGATACACCACACTGTTCTTGTACTGTATTAGGTGAATAGACATGTCCGGGAAAACTTCATGTTATGCTGTGGGAAATGAGTTTCTCGAGTATGGAAGCACTCAAGGAAGTGTTTGCTTGTGTATTCTGTGGCTAAAATCAAGCAGACATGTACCTCAGAACATCAAAACAAGTCAAAATTACAGACAAATGGTTTGATTTTGGTGGTGTTGACTGTTGGCTGACATTGCAGTGTGCATTCACTTAAGCTCGCTAGGTAGCTGATTAGGGTAAATGGAATAATGGCTTAATTAAATGTTTTGCTGTGTTTTCCACTCTGTTCTGGAGGGAAGTCAGTGTGTAAATCGAGTAGCCTTTTCAATTTCATACTGCCATTTCTCATCCTGGGCCATAAACATTACAGACGTCCTGTGGTAAATTGGTATCCCTCTCCCTTCACTTGGAAACCTAATCTTGTCTGAATAGTGCTCAAGTGACTTCTGGAAAAAAAGCCCAATCTGTATGAGGCTAGGGCTGTGTTTAGCCCTGACAAAACGTTGATTTAAATGGAAACAGCAGTGCGCTGATTGTGTTACACAAGTGTTGCAACTATGGCAGCTGGGAAGGCCATTCTTGGGGCACTTTTTGAAGAATTTTTGCATCCTGATTTAAAAAAAAAAAAAAAAAAAACTTATGACAAACACGTTTTCTAATGTCTTTGTCATGTGCATCAAGCTGCAGCTTCTGCATTTGTAAAGGTCTTTCTCAGAATCCGTTTTAGGCGCTGCCTTTTAACTATAGCTGGGTTTATAAATACTCTGATTGAACCTGAAAATGTACCTTTGCACACCATTTTGCCAAAATGGTCATTGAACCTGGAAACCGTAGCAAAATGTTTCAAAATTGAATGTGCCCTGGGTGTGGTGGTGGTGTTAGTAGTAGTAGTCATTACATTATAAGCCCCTCCTCCCTCCTGTCTGTTTTACTCTTGATAGGATGCACCCAGATGTCTACTTTGCTGATAACTGATAGTGGCTTGTTTTCCCTCGTTTCTCAACAGTACACTTTGAAAGAGGAATTTGAGTCACTTTTCAGAAATTCAGCTTTATTCAGTCATTGAGCTGATCAGTGTGGTGTGGAAGGGACCATTGGAGAAAACTGACCAACTTAGAATCCTTCAGTGGCAGTGATAGGAACCAAAGGTCACAATGTCTTCAACACAGATATAGCCATTTTATCCAAAACCACCAGTGAACATAGTCTGGTGATTTTGTAACGAGGACGTCTAAGGATGACTGTGAGCAAGTTCGCGGCGAATGTGGTTTTATCAGAGTGTGAAAAGTGCAAGACCAATCCACCTTGAAGAAAGGGGCTGGGTGGTGCACTCACCACATCAGGTATCAGGTTGATACAGTAGCGTGAAAAATACTGATGCTTAAAATCGTTGCATAGTCTGTAGACAACACGAGCTAAATGCTTGACAGTTACAAGAAAAAGTGGGCTATGATCCTCAGATAAAGGATCGTTCGTTAGTGTGGGAAACAACACAAGACCGCAAAGCTAATTACATAATTAATGAATTAATTATATAAAAGCTGAATATGTTAACTACCCCTCCACCATCCTGTAACTTTATTCTTCTTTAACCATTCTTTGGTACAATGGCTTGCGTGCTTAAGGTTGTTGTCTTGCTGCATGACCTACATTCTCTTGATATTCAGCTAACGGTCAGATGTCCTCTCGTTTTCTTTTAGAATTCGCTTGTGTAATAATTTGATGATAATTTTAATAATAATAATTATATAATAATAAAATAAGAATTGTCCTGGCCCAGATTCAGTGAAACAGGCCCAAACCATGATACTACCACCACTGCGTTTCATGGATAGGACACGGTTTTAACGTAAAGGGAATTATTTCCCTTTCTCCAGAAATGACGCTTCTCATTCATACCAAAAAGATCTTTTTTTTTTTTTCCCTCCCCAATCCGTCCACAAAACATTGTTTCAACAGCCTTCTGACTTGTCCATGAGATGTTTAGCAAACTGCAGACAGGCAGCAATGTTTGGAGATTTCTTCTTGCAACCCTGCCATGCACACAATTGTCATTCAGTGTTCTCCTGAATGTGAACATTAATATTAGCCACTGTGAAAGAGGCCCTTGGTTGCTTAGAGGTTGCGCTAGGTTCCTTTGTATACTCACAGACTATAACACGCCTTGCTGTTGGAGTGATCTTTGTTGGTTGACCACTCCTGGGGAGGTTAACAATGGTCTTGAATTTCCTCTTCTGTACACATTTCCTTACTTTAGTTTCCTTACTTGTATTTTGGATCACGCTCATACATCACAGTTGTTTCCTGCAAATAATCTGAAATGAAAATAATCTGTCTAAACACACAAACCTCATCAGGCAAAGGAGGGAGAAAAGCAAAAGTGAGAGCATCACATCCTGCTTTTAACTGTAGCTGTAGGATATTAAGGTCAACCGAACCACCCTAAGCTGTTTAAGTGCTGCATTATTGCCTGTTTATCTTCATTAACACCCAGATGATCTTGGGATGTGTGTGCGGTCACCTGTCACGTGAGTTGTGTGGAGCAGGCTCCTGGCTGGCGTCTGTCTGTCTGTTTTTGTTTTTGTTTTGGCAATATGGTAGAATTTCCATACATGTTCTGTGGCTCTAACAGTGGCCAGAGGAACCCCTCTGAGCTCCAACCACACTCAGCAATCAGAGCCTTCTCCCCTCTCTCAGCCAGAATTTACCCAGTAGATAAAAGCTGTGTGATCCCACGTTCGCAGCCCTGTGTGTGCCCCACATGAACATGTCGGGGCTTGTGTGGCATTTAAAAGTGAAAAAGCCAGCCGTACACAATTCTGTGAGACATACTGAGGCCTCTTAAAGGAATAGTTTACCCCTTACCCCGAACGTAGTCCATCTACCATGACTTGTTCGCTTTCTCCATTTTGCAATTGAGATACAAAGTTTAATAACATGAGTTAAAGGGTTTAACCATGTTTAATTGAGGTTGTTGAGGTTTAAATTGATTGTGTACCAATTTTATCATAGGTTGTTATTTTTTGTTATTTATTAGCCTTTTTTCACATGAAGCTCCCACTATGTTTTAAACACATTGGGACATGTCTATTAAACAGTAAATAATAATAAATAGCATTTTGTCTATTTTTCTCCTAGACTGTGGAACATTCTCATGAGCAGTAGAAATACTTCAGAATTACTTGGAATCAAATTTCTTTGCATTAATGTACATTACCATTTTTGTAAAGTTATTATTATGGAGATACATGTTTTTGGACAGTGCTGGTTTGCTCTTTAAGTGAACTGCTACTGTTTAGACAAAAAATCAGTTGCTTAAATATATGACACGAATCAAAAGTGCTGACTATTATTTTTATATTATAAGCAAATGACTATTTTAGGCACAATAAATATTTTGGTGTATGTGCAGCAGCCATCAAATACAGTGGTAGGGAACATAACTGCCTCACGCTGCTATCTTCATATAGTTGCAACACAAATTGGCCAAAATAAAACTAATAAAGTGGCTGATTGCTGATCAAACATCACGAGAATGATAATATATAAACAGAATGTAATTAGGTGTTATTGTGTCATATCACATCATCAAATGTTTAAAAGTTCAGGAAATATTTGATATACAGTGTATATATGTATTTTTTACAGCAGTGCTTGTAAAAAAAAGTTTGTGAATCCCTTTTTTTAATTCCCTAATTTTCTATATTTCCAATTACACTGAAACAAACAAAAAAATGACTTGGTCGTTTATTTATTGGGGAAAATGATCCAGTATTACATATCAGTGCTCTCGACTGTTGATTAGTCCTGCAGATCGGCTTGAAGTAATTTTAGCCCACTCCATACAGAACAGCTTCAGCTCTGGGATATTGGTGGGTTTCCTCACATTAACTCCAGATCCTTCAGAGCTTCAGACCCTTACCCAACATTTCTACAGGATTAAGATCAGGACTTTGACTTGGCCGTTTGGAATCATTTAGCTTTATTCTTCTTGAACCATTCTTTGGCACAATGACTTGTGTTCTTTGTGTGTCTTGCTGCATGACCTACATTCTCTTGAGATTCAGCTCAAGGTCAGATGTCCTCTCATTTTCAGTGATGATCAGTGATGGCAAGCTGTCCTGGCCCAGATGCAGCAACACAGGCCCAAACCATGATACTACCTCCACTGTTTCACAGACAGGATAAGGTTTTTATGCTGGAGTGCTGGTGTTTCCCTTTCTCCAAACATAAGGATTCTCATTTAAACCAGAAAGATCTATTTTGGTCTCACAAAACATTGTTCCAACAGCCTTCTGGCTTGTCCATATGATATTTAGCAAACTCCATACAGGCAGGTTTGCTCTTTTTGGAGAGCAGCAGCTTTCCTTTTGCAACCCTGCCATGCACAGCATTGTTGTTCTCCTGATTGTGGACTTGTGAACATTAGCCACTGTGAGAAAGGCCTTTAGTTGCTTAGCAGTTCCACTAGGTTCCTTTGTGTCCACACAGACTATAACAGGCCTTGCTCTTGGAATGATCTTTGATGGTTGACCACTCCTGGGGAAGGTGATAACCTCCAAAAATGAAGAATGAAGGCGTTGATAGATCCCTGTTCTTTAAATACGATTTCACCTTCAAATTTACTGCTAATCCAAGAGGGTTATATACTTTTGCCACTCACAAATATTTAGTATTGGATCCTTTTCCTAACTAAGTAAAAGACCAGGTACAATATTTTTTAGATTTCACATGCAAATCAAGCTATTGAAAATATTGAAAATTCTACTGTACCACTGTACATGCCACCAAGCTATGATGTACCATATTGCTACTGTCGAAGTAAAAAAAAAACCTTGTATCTCCATTTTTGTTTTTCAGTTTTTGACACAATTTGAAAATGCCTGTTGCCCTTTACATTGTGTGTAAAGAAATCATCTTTGAGAGCTCAACGTGCACTCATTTCAAATCTAAAAAAAAGAAGTGTTTCTGTTCATAGTTTCACTCAACACTATGGGTCTGAAAGGATGTGCAACTGCCCAGAAGCTGATACTGAGAAAAGAAAAAGGACATAAACAAAAACATCTGCAAATCAAAGGAAGAAATTGCTTCCCAAAACAACGAGAATACACCAGAGTCCGGACCTCAACATCACTGAATGTGTTCTAGATTACTTGGATTCTGGACCAACAATTTGTAGGTTTGAAAAAATATTGCTGCAGGTTTGATATGGAAAACTGAAGCAAGTTTACCAAAAAAAAAAAGAAAGGTGCAACAAGAAGGTTGTCTACCCTTTTTCTGGTAACACTTTCTATGAATCATGTATCTACAACTCATTACAAGTGCATTCATAAAGATCTATAGTCTTTATAATGCTTTATAATACTAGACATAAGTATTTGTAACTATGCGTAAATATTTATAATGGCACACATAAACAGTTATAACACGCTATAAGGCTTCATAGCACATAAACTGACATAATGCATTATAATGTATATATTTTTCCTGTTATTAACATTATCCACACCAGTATCATTAAATTTAATAACTAATGCTCTGTTCATTTGCATAATGCTTTATGAGGATCCACAGTGAGTCCACTCTCTAATGTTTATCAGTGTCTTTAAAATGAAAATGATCTTGTAGGTTCACACTTAATACTAATGAACATGTATAAGCCTCCCTTACAGACTTTAAGTGATGTCATTGATCAGCTCTATGAATTAATGCTTATGTGAATGAAAGTATTAAGCTTTATGATATGGGTCTCAACAATAATGTTAAGAGGAAAAATCTATACCTACATTTGAACCTTTTCTACCTTTTTGTGCCATGAGGCCATATATGATATTATACCAGTTTATCTGTGTGATTATGAATATTTATGTACAGTTACAAAAGCTTATGTAAAGAGTTATAAAACATTAATGCATATTAATGCTTAATAGATCTTTATGAATATACTTATAATGCATTATGCATACCTGATTAATAGAAAGTGTTACCCTTTTTCCTTATTTAATGGTCTTTTTGACTGGAAGTAAAACAAATTTAAGGTGGTTTCTGACTTTTGCACGTACTGTAACAAAATACAAACGGATTCATAAGTATCCCTTCATACTGAGAATTGTGGCATGTCCAGAAGTGGAAGAAAGCTTTGTTGCATACAAGTCTCAGTAGCAGTAATTCAGTTCAAATCCAATGCAGATCCGAGACATTCACAAAGTTTCGTTAAAGCCACAAATGAATAATAACACAAACGTCTTTATTATTATCATCATTATAATCATATCTTCTTTAAAAAAAAAGGGGGGAAATAAAAACATTCAAAAAAAATATATCTGCAACCCAGTTCAAAGTCAAGGAACGTTAGGAATGGCTTCTTGATGAAGTCATCTTCAAATACCGCTGTGATCTGGCCTTGGTGGTAGGAACCTGAAAACGCTCCCGACCAAATTCCCCCTAGAAAAAAAAACTCCCGCTCCCCAGCCTTAACGAGGAGGGTGCCACACCTGAAGGAGACGGAGGTGAATAAGCTCCCACAGTAACGGCCACAGATCATAAAATAAAGAACTTTAGTTTTTGGTCCGTAAGTCCCATAAGTGTACTCTTTTAAAACAAAACTCCTTTTTTCTTCAATACAAAATATAATGCTAAGGTCAATAAATAATCGTCCATAGAAGTCCATGAGTGACGGGGTGGGTCTCTGCTGCATGGAATGGGCTCCGTGGATGGAAAAGGGGGAGACGTGACTGAGTATGGTGAACTGCAAGGTAATGGAGGTGGGAGGGGAAGGGAGAGAATAAGATAGAATGGGGAAACTGAGAGGCAGGGCATGAAAGGTGCACATTTATAGCTCCTTTTTAGTTTGAAACTCACAAGTAAAGCACGCATGTACATCATTCTTGGAATAAAGGAAATAAATGGGACACATTTGGCAAAAAAAGAACTTGCATTTGTGTACGACTTACATTTGTTATGCAGAGGATTGTTGTATTTTATCAATAAAGAGCATAATATAACATACATCAGCCTTTATCACACACACGCATTCAGTTCCATTCATACGCACACAGTTCATGTGAGACTGTAAGAAGGCTAGGCTAATTTGGCACCTAGAGAAATGTATGTAAACATAAGCAGTTCTACATCTCAGAAGTCTTTCTCGGTCTTCAGAATACTAGCTGTAGAAATGTCTGTTTGGCCTGTGCTGTGTTCCGCTGGAAAATGAGGGAAATGCCGGGTTATGGGAATACTCCAGCATTTTTAACCTAATGTTTATTTGGTGCATCTGTAGTGTACAGTCGGTTCCCATGGAGAATTTTTTTTTTTTTTACATCTTAGAGACTTAGAAAAGAACAGAAAACCTTTCCCTCTACAGGCTGGCACTCAAGTTTTAGCTAAAGCTAAAGTTCTCACTATTAGCTGCAGGCCGTGCAGGACAAATTAGCATAGACCAAACCTGCATATCACTGCTGTCGGAACAGTAAAAACAGTAAAACTGTTAACTTTACATTAGAAACAAGAAAAAAAACCTTTACTATAATGTAAATCTATGGAACCAAACTTTATTCCAAGTCATTTTGGGCCATTTATTGGTTAATTCATCATGAAGTTTACACACAATGTAAAAGGCAACATATACATTCATATTCTATTCATATATATTCACATTATTAAATTAAAAACTGAAAACCTCTCAGAAAATGGAAATATTGGGTTAGATTCTGGCAGTGATATGTTGTATTTTGGATGCTGGTATGTTGGACCTGCGTAAACCAGCATAGACCATCTTCGACAACAATAGAAGCACTTAAAGTAATAGATCTTACTTTAAGCACACTCTTACTGTTAGCACTCTGTTCTGTTCATTTAGCGGAAAGTTTTTCTAAAATTACAGGTTCCTGTTTTAAAATCACATCAAAGCTGACCATGCTGCGTGAACTGTGCGAGAACAACACTACGGTAAAGCCTGCACAACACTGCAGCAAAACTGAGGCAAAGTCACATGTGAGGTTTGGAAACCAAAGCTGTTATACATTTACTGTATTAAGGTTGGTTTGCCTAATTTGATCCTTTTTGTTTGTGTGTTTATTTTTAGGAGAATTTTTTGTTAAGTATTGAGTCTAAGTCGAGTTACAAATTTGTTCAAGCATAACATGCAACTTGGGTCTGAGGCATTGAATGATGAATAACCGGCAAATAAGACAAATGTGGCAATATTAAAGAAATTATGGTCCGTGGTACGCCTGTACACTACAAAGTTTGAAAAATGCTGGCGTATTCTCGAGTGCGCAACATTCTAAAAGATGTTTCTTCGAGTGTGTGGAAAGTACCTATGGAAACATTTGTGTGTCCTGTTTCTAAATCTCAGATAAAAATATATCTAGCCAAAGGCCCCGCTAACGCCTTATATAGGTTCACTGAACCTTAAACACACCTCCTTTAAAAGACACACGCATACACACACGCATACATCATCCGGCTTAAGTTAGACTGGTCACATCTTACTGGAAAATAAGAACAATACTAAATTCAAGTTTATTAAAGTGTTGTGTGTGTGTGTGTGTGTGTATATATATATATATATATATATATATATTCTAATGTACATCTTCATGCACAACTGGTGGTTCATCTGAGCAAATAAAAAAGTATTTTTTGTACCACAGTATATGAAATTCCTAAATCCAAATAACTCTAAATATGTCTAAATAGAATTTCTCACTCAAGTCTTTAAATTCTGTGTTTTTGACTTTGTTATTGAATATAAATCTGTATATTCTACATTGAATAGATATTTACATTAATGTTGAATGCTATAATGAAAACAGGGCCCCCCAAACGATATGTTGTTTAGCTGCTAATATCGACCGATTATATATATATATATATATATATATATATATATATATACACACACACACACACA
>CM067492.1:17147275-17166548 GCA_034552555.1 Semaprochilodus insignis | reverse complement strand
ATATATATATATATATATATATATATAATCTTACAACAATCTCAAAATCGGTAACAGTATCAGCCACAACATTTTCATATTGGTCAGGCCCCAAATAAAAGGCTGGCGGGTGGTGAGGATTGAGGGCCATGCCCACGTTAACTGGGCACTAATGTGTTTAACTGATGTAATCAGTATAGAGTAACCATATAACGCTCTTCAATGAGCACTGGTAGATATATATGCATCTTGCTTGTTTGAAATATGAATATGAAAGAGATGAGCTCAGATAAACTGCTCCCACCCCTAAACATTTTGGAGGAAGGACCAGAATCTGCATTTCAGCAGATCAGATGGGGGAGGGCTGTCTACATCGGTCAATTAGAAATTTCCTTATGCAAACACAACTGCAGAAAAGCAGTATCAGTTCAGTGCCATAATAAAGAAAAGTTCATCATTTTGATTTGCCCATTCGCCCACTGATTTGCCCGAGGTTTCACAAATAAACTCTCTCACTCAGAGCAGTGGTTGCCTTGCAAATTCACATTTTGAAATGTACAGACACAGAGGGTATGGTAGGTACCAAAAGATCACAGTGTTAGCACCAGCATTTAGAACAGATCACTTTCATCTAATCTATTTATCTCCGCTGTGTATAGAAAAGAATTACAAAATGACGTTCAGTTGGAGTACCTGGCAATCAGGCACATGCAATATGGTATATAGCAGATGAAGATGGCTTGTGAATAGGTGCTACAGGTGACATTCATTATGAGCGGCATATTGATGATTAAAATCCTTTTACTACCTGGGCTTGACTGTGACTGATGCTTTCAGTACTGTTCCACTTATACCCACGAATTCACGAAGAACTGTAATGAAATGTAATGGATGTGTAATGGTAAGCGAGATTGAATTGAGTTTGTGCTGTGCGTTTAGCGTAAAGAAAGGCTATTGTGTGTGTGACAGCAGCTAACCAGTTCCGTATAACAGTAAAAACTGGTGTGGTTCTGTATGTGTTTAGCTAAATGCTATGCCACAAACAGATCGATACGAATAGCAAGCTCTCCTAAAGCTCCAATCCCAAAACTGCGGAAATAAGCCTGGAATTTCCTAAGAGGCAGCTTGTTAAATTGACACATTTACATGCTAGTGGTCATTGCTACCAAACTTCAGTTCCAAAAAAAGTTGGGACAGTATGTGAACAGTCCAAAGATGAAATATTAAAAGGGGACTTCTCATGCTTTCCGGGCTTTCCCTCTACTTTGGGGTGTTATGTGGCTTTTTTTTTGCCTGTAACTCGGCTGTAAAGTTATAAAGCCCAAAGTACATGCCAGTGGGGAAACACTCTACCACAGAAACCTCTTTCCCAGCAGCCTGAAACACCTTGTTGGAATTCCAGCCCTTTTCCCAGTTACAAGATGACGTAATCTTGTAACTTGCCACACCCTCACACAGTGGCAACAGACAGGGGCAGAACATGTCAGAACAGAGTTGGTAAGGTGACCAGTCAAAGCACACTGGGCTCAGTGGAGGTGGGGTTTAAAGACATAGAGATGTACAGTATGAGAAAAATGTTGTGTTTTGGGAAAACTGAAGCATGTAAAATAAAATTGTCATTAACATTCAAAATGAGCATGACAGGCCCCCTTTTGTGTTTTACCCTAAGACGTGGTCACAGTTTTTGTTTATTTAATTATTTAATTTAATTTATTTAACTGATGCCTGTAACATGTTCCTAAAAAGCTGGGGCAAAACTTGGGACGTAGTGAAATGTTCAAAACTGGAAAGGAACTCATGCTTGGGTATAAAAGGAGCATCAAAGAAAGGCATGGTTCTTTATGACCAAGGATGGGATGAAGCTTACCACTAAGCCAAAAAGTGCATCAGTGAGATCCAACAGTTTAAGAACATTCCTCAATGAGTGATTAAGTGTTTCACCCTCTATGGTGCATAATAGCTTACAAAATCTGGGAGAAAGCCCTCGGAGGAAGTCAAGGCGAAATAACCACAACCGAATGACTTCCCTCCAAACGGCACCAAGATAAAAACAGGCTGTGACATCAGAACATGAAGCGCAGAATACGACAATGAAACAACATAACAGGAGAATGGAAAAACCATACTGCTTCCAAAACTGGATCAAATGATTATTAAGTGTTCGTTAAAAGGAAAGGTGACGTAATACAGGATAAGCATGCTCCTGTCCGGACTTGTTGCAGGCATTAAATTTGGAATGGAACAAAAGTTCAAGGTAAAAACATCAAATATCTTCTCTTTGCACTGTTTTCAACTGAAAACAGGTCAAACTCAATTTACTAATCCCTTTTTTTTGGTTTTCTTTTACTGTATTTTCCATACTGTCCCAACTTGTTGGAAATTGGAGGTCTGTACTCTGTAGTATTAAGCCCTTAAACCCTAAAGGCCTGTATTTCAGTTCCTACGTAACCTGCAAAATAAGTTTCCTCATACTTATTTCTGAGTAGCAATCCTTGGTTGGTACTAGAACCAGGGTTCAAAAGGTTAAAACAGGCTTCTAGATCTAGCAATTCCTGGTTGAGCTTTTAAAGCAGAAGAAAGAGAGTGAGTGGAGCCCCATCTAGAGCATTTCATTGAAAGCTCACATTCTTCACTCAGGGGTTGTGCTGAAAGTAGCAGTAACTTAAGTAACAGTAACTTAAAATCCAAAGTAATATACAGTAACTACTCTTCCTAAACTTTTACAGTAGTATATAGAGTGAGTTTATGCATCTGCTGTATAGAGTAAAGGAACAAAACATGCTAACATGCTAAAAATGAATGAGAGCTGGCAGTCATCAATTAGCATTATGTAATCTGTATAACGCTATCTGATGCCTATTCACTTTCGTTCACGGTTAGCAACATTCGCATTGTCAAATTATTCCTTTAAGCAGGTAAAGGAGAGGAAGGAGGCAAGACGTGCATCCGCTCAGCTCCAGCAAAAATACAACGCAATACACGCGTACAAACACATATCAGACCAACTAGGCTACAACATGTCTTTCAGAGCCCTGTCATGAAATATGATTAACTCCTAACATACAGTACCGGTAATATCAGCGCAATGCACAACAGGATAATGCGGTGTGTGCGTGTGTGTATCAGCATGGGTCATTGATCTATATTACCATGTTCCATTCTCCAAGCCATTTCAAGCCTCTTGAAAGGAAAACCATCACCCCTCCAGCTTCCTCCGGAAATACAGTATATAATACACACTGTTTGAAAATCCTAAAAGGGCAGCTCAACATTTTGTCAATGAAATGACTTCTTTACCAACAGGTGAATTCATTAGTGCTGTTAGCACACAGTGTCAACACTGTATGACAACCACTGCATGAATGGAAGAACCACACAGGTAATGGACCTGGGTAGGAGTTCCAGTGCATTTCCACTTAAACCACCAAAGGAACTGGGTGACTATTGAAAACCCATAGAAATAAAAACAGCAATTCATCTTAATGAACTGCCAAAATTTCAAACTGTTCCTACAGTTGAAATTCTCAAAAGAATCCATTCAGAATCTAGACACTTATTATGTATGAAGAGAACATGTTTACACCTCGTCGTTTCATGTGACTTCATGTGCATCTGGATTGTAAGCCGATCCGAAATGAGTCATACACACTTATAAGAAGGACTTGTTGATATGGGAATTGTATCTGTCAATGCTGATACCTAAACATTTAGAAGCTGTGGAAATCTGGACTAATTGTAACCGGATTAGCATCTTAGAAAAGCGCTACGTTTATTGTAGCATTTTAAATGCAGTAAAATGAATAAAATGCAGACATTGGCAGAGAATCACCTCAATGTTCTGTTCCTCTGGAAGTCAAAAAACATTAAAAATTGGTTTGAAATATTGGTCAAATGCACAGCCCCATTTTACACTAATATTGAAATGCTTCTGTGGTTTTTCAGAAATCTGATTGCCATGTGGCACAACCTTTCAAAAGCCCGGCTTGGTCATGGTATGAGGGTGTATTAGTGCCCTAGTTAAAACAAAGCTTCAGTTCAGTCAATCCTTACTTTGAGTTGTCGTTATTAACTGTTCAAATCAAAAGATGGCTGCTGCTTTTAAAATCATAATTTTGAATGCTGTCATTAAAGACTTTATTCTTTACACCAGTGTTTACAAGAAGACAGCTGTTAAGAAGGAATCACCTCCTGTATTAGTCATCGTGGTCATAGACCGTGTGTGTTAAAAAGGTTATGTATTGTAACGCAGCAGTTAATAATGACGAGGTATACGATGACCAAACTGGTACTTATTTTAACTAGCACAGGCCACTGAAGGCTAATGAACTAAACTCAGAAGAGAAACTCATGTCACGAGCCGAACTAAAGAAGCAGCAATGCCTCTTTTTAGACTAGTAAGTTAAAGTTTTCCCATATGCAGAAGCCATTTCACTGTTGGGAGAGACGAATGGATTTACATTTTTGCAACATCTGGCTAAACTGCAGTTTAGACCACCTCCTGACTGGAGCGGATTTCAATTTTTGCATTTACACTTTTTCTATGGATAACTGCTAATCTCTAATACTGATACTCGCACAAAATGGCCAGGTGTAAATGGGGTCATCTTATGGTCAATTTTCTCGATATTACAGTGTAATGTACATATAATGTATTATAACGTTCTACCTCATTAATTTAATGCCTTTCCCAACTTTCTGAATAGGAGGATGTACCAGAGAGGATGAGGCTTGCTTACCCATGTACATACACACACAGGCACACCATTAGAAAGGACCAAGCTCTTGTGATTTTGCACGGCTTGTGTCGCGTCATATGTACCAGCTTCTACTTTGTATGTACAAGAACAAAAAAATAAAAATAAAAATGACAGTTTGAATGAACAGAAAAATAAATAACATTAACAATACTATATTTCAAAAGTACTTGAGTGACCAGTCTAATTAAGACCTAGGCATTTTCTCCTCCCTCTTATTTTTTTTTGATTAAAACTATTGTCCTTCTCTCCAATAGCAGTTGTTAGAAATTTGTTAGCATTCTATATATTGTTTTTTTTCTTTTTTTTGCACCTGGGAAACATTTAACCCCTCCCTTAAAAAAAAAAAACAAAACAAAAAAAAAAAACAACCATCCAACCACCACTCAACCCCTCGCCTCAGAGAGTCAATCAGAGAAGGGAGACAGTGGACAGGTCAAAGGTGACATGCCAGAGGCAAACCGGTCAGCTGCGGAGTGGAGAAGTGGACTCCAGTGTGTCTTATTGCAGAGGCTCTCTCGTCTCTAGTAAACTCATTATGATGGCAGGAAAAAATACAAACAAACAAACAAAAAAAACCAAAACTGTTTTCATATGAATAGTGAAAAAGAAAAAAAGAACAAACAAAAACATGGTCGTATGGATCAGTAGTTGTTGCTGTCGCAGCTGTAGCCACAAGCACAGGAATGATGGGCCAGAGAGAAAGATAGAGAGACAGAGAGAGAGATGGAGGGAGAGAGAGAAACTAATTTGCCAACCCTGTGTCTTCCAGTTTCAAAAAAGGAGAAAAACAAACAAACAAAAAAACGTACTCCAACCAGGACGAGAAGGCATAATATCCCATTAAACCAGCGCGTACTTTCTCCTTTCTCCTTTAGTGGTCGTGCAATGGAAGGAGGGGTGTGATGAGGACAGAGAGAGAGAGAGAGAGAGAGAGAGAGAGAGAGAGAGAGGCCAGTGAAGTAGGTTGGTGTTTGGCAGGGTGGGGGTTGGGTGGGTATTGGTCTAGGACTCGGAGGAGGAGCGTGAGCCCCCCTGCACCAGCGATCTGTATATGGGTGAGTTGAGGAAGCGTGGGTAGGAGTCTCTGTGCATGAGCGTGTAGATCTGCAGCTGCGCGTCCTCGAACGTGTGTGGAGTTGGCTCCTGCATCTTCTTGTTAATCACCTCCCGCACCCGTGCGTCCAAACTCACCTGGAGAGAGAAAAAGAGAGGTTCAGATCACGTCAGTAAAGTGAACTTAACTCAGTCCAGTCACATTTAAATACTTAGGTTTTAACAACACATTAACAAAAGCAGCCTGTTGAGTTCTAAGGAATAAAGAAATCATAATACATGGACATGATACATTCAAATAGCTGCACCCAGCAGGAAGTGAGGGATTGCAGTGCTATTGGGAAGGAAGATAAAGGTTACAAGGAACAATAAATGATGATAAATTTAGACTGATACGGGAAATATTTATTGAGCTACACATACAGAAGTAGTGTCTCTCTGTATGGTGTCAGGTCGCCATGTTTGCTAATGCAACATGCCAGACGACTCGGTATATATTTGTAAAGGTTCCTAATGGTGATCCATCACATGCAGCTTGAATTTTCTCAGACAGTTTCTGCAGAGTTTGCAGTAGGGGTGGAGTGACACCAGCCTTCTGGACATGTGACATGACAGCAAACCGTTCATCTTGGCGCTGACTACGGTGCCTCCACACACAGATTCGTTGGTTGTTTCCAAGAAGACAAAAGTGGGACTCGTCACTGAAGGTGATGTCCTTGCACGGCCGAGCGTGTAACTTGAATCATTTGCATGTCTCATGGTGTCAAACCTACCCACCAAGTTCCATTCCTGTCAGTTGTTTCCCTCTGGGTGCAACTATTTTTATTTTTTTGATGATGAGTGTACATTTTCCTGAGCAGCTGCCAGTTAAGTCTTTCAGTCAGTCTCTGGGTTGAGAAATGTCTGTGAAGTTCAAGGCACCGCATTTTTAAAAGTTATTTTTTGAAGTATTTGGTAGCTTTTAAGAGAGGTGTCTTTGCTTGTCTGCTGATGTATGCTGAAGTGTTTCCTGAATGTTTGTTTTGATTATAGCCCCCTTTTGAAAATCGCCTGCTCCTACACGTCATGCTACAACAACAGTCTATGGGAAGTCCTAATAAGAACTCTTATTAGGACACTGTTTGTTGGACATATTCCCACAATATTTCTTGCACTTGGTCAAATAACAACAGTGTAGACAGATATACATGTCTACATATGTCATTAGCAAGACAAAGGGACAAAGACTTAGATATTTGTCACTGGCTCACAACTACTGAGAGTAGTCACAATTCTTACTGCCAAGCACACTGCAGAAGCCTGTCTGACAGTGTGCCTTCCAAGATCAGCACAAGGCAGAGAATGACTCTAAGTCAGTGCACACAGACAAACGTTATGTGTTGAATGTACCTCATTCAAAGGTTAAGAATGTTTTTGTCTCCTCCTGTAAAGTTACTATTCTGGAGATGTTTGTTTTTGGACAGTAACAGTATTTATGTAGAAATAAAACAAATTAAAAGCATTATTTTTCTCAGAACATGCTAACCCAGCAGGGGGCCTACAGACGGAGACGAGGGACCTTCTGCTCCTCATTCCTGCGTCTACTCCCCCTACTGTTAAATCAGCACCCCTCCCTCCTACTTACACACATACAGCGCAGCACAGTAAGGCCTATTTATAGAACTCTTCTAGGGAGGCCAAGGGGGACACAATTTATAGTTTCCTGTGGTCAGACTTTATTTAATGTTACTGATAGTAAAAGAGAGGGAGTGAGAGAGAGAGAGAGAGAGAGAGAGAGAGAGAGAGAGTGAGAGTGTGTGTTAAACTGTTGCTGTAAGTTCTCTGAGACACTCTTCCAATGGTGATATGAGCTGACATACAGTGATAAACTGAAGCACAGTGACTTCACACATTGAGAACACACGTGGTTTACATTAACATATACTGAAACGCAGCAGTCACACATGCCACTAGGGAGAACGCATGCACAATCTGCATCTGTTCTCACTGAAAGTAGTACAGTTTCTGCCTAACACTGTCTCTCTGTCACTATACTCACACCTCCAAGACCCTTATATATATACACTGGTATGCAAAAGTTCAAACACTACTAGTTTACATGTTATTAAATGTTAACTGTGCATTAAAATGTGTGAAAGTTTGTTGTCTGTATAGGATGTGGTAACATATTTCCACTTAGAGTATCAACAAATGTAATGTAATTTGACGCCTAAAACCTTGCATATGACTGTATATACAGTACCGTCTCAGCACCTAAACACATTACAAATTAAAACTATTTATCTGGGACGTGTGTGTGTTCTCCCAGGGAAACTATACTGAAACATTAGAATAAATATAAACAGACCAAAAATACAAAAAATTAACAAGAATTTCTCTGTTTTAAAAACAAGCTTGTTAGAGACCTCTCCTCAACTTAACAGAACCTGCTGGTATTCTCAGAACAACAGACAGACCACCACAGAGTCCAGACCTCAACACCATTGAATGTGTTTTTGTGGGTCAGATCATGAGAACCAGAAAATACAGCCAACTTCAAAAACTGAATTTTGCACGCATGGAAACATATGCCTGCAGATTTCTTTGTAGTACTCCCAAAGTCACCCAAAAACAAGTTTTAAGAAGTTGTAATAAAGCCAAAGAAGGTCAAATTAAATACTTAAAAAATTAAAGGATATTTAGTTGTTGAGGTGTTTGTGTCAATTTCTGTTAAATCTATGTTTTCACAAAATTTGATCAAATGTAACCGATATTTTAGCTCTTTGAATGATCGCCTGTGGTTTTATTTATTTTCACTGTACATTCCTGTTTCTCTAAACTTTGATTTGTTTATGCTAAAACCCTTCTCATGCATACATGTATCATCATATGATCCCCGAGTTGTGATACGCTTCAGTACCAGGAAGTAGCTCACAGTGCTTGGCTGTGGCTTCAACCTTTGTATATAGCTTCAGTATACACTAAACACACTCATAGTTACTACATAGTGACATGAGACTAAACACAAATACTGTCAGATGAACCACAATGTAGACTCCAGCTTTTTCCTGCTCCAACTCTCAAGCTGTGTGTGTGTGTGTGTGTGTGTGTGTGTGTGTGTGTGTGTGTGTGTCTGTGTGTGTGTGTGTGCATGCAGCAAACTAGACATATCATGGCTCATATTCTTCACAGAGAGACTTTCTGGTAATGCTTTTTATACAGTATTTAAAAATAGTTAAAAATGTGCTTATAACTCTTTTAATATACTTTTATATATAAAACTTTTATATGTAAAACATTTTTCATTCTGTTAACTGAATTTTTGAAGTTATGCGCTCAACATTTTAAGGCAACCATGTTACTTACTTTTTACGTTAAAACACTGATTCTTTTAATTACATTGCAGAAGTAGTATGAAATGAAATCAAATATCACTCACTTTCCTTAAAGTACTCTGTGATGGAATTTAATGTTCAGAATGCGGTAATAAACAGGCATCATAATGACACCTTTGTTACGATATGTTTATACTCATAATTACTTAATTACAGTACATTAGAGGTTATACATATGCCTACAAAACAATGGCACAAAGAGTTATAGGCACATTTATAATGGCTAATGCAGAGAACCTCTGGGAAAGTAAATCACAGTGGGTCACGTGACTTGGACTGTGTAGGTGTGTGAGTTTCTGATGAAAGGTGGAGTTGTCTTAGCGGCAGTGCTGCAGGGCTGGGACAGGGTTGACTAAACTGCCAGTAAAACAGCCACTAAAGTCTTGTTCAATTCATCACTCACTGCACTGACTGAAAACATGAGTGGGTTGTTTGTGTGTGTGTGTGTGTGTGTGTGTGTGTGTGTGTATGTGTGTTGCATTCACACCGCGGCAGCCTTGGGTCATGTAAAAGACCTGGTATTCTTCCAACTGTTCAGTCACCAGCCAATGACCTGGACATATCATGAATTCATCAGCTATTAAAAGAACATACTGAAACTAATAGGCAGTGATAGAATATTAGGGCTGTGTGATATGAACAAAATACTAGTATTGTGATTATATTCCTATATATTGTGATTGTGATACGCCTTGTGATATGTTAACACCACATCAGCGCAATCAATAATATCACACATTAAATTCTGGCCTCCATTGTTTTGACCAAAATAAGTTCTGTTTTTTGTTAATGTAGTTACGGCACTCATCCAATGTCAGGTATCAGTAGTTGGCTGATATCAGCAGAAAATGCTGACCTGTATATCGGAGGGGAACAAAAAAAAGAATCCGTTCCAGCCTTGAAACAGAAGTAGTTTAAAACAGCACTCACTCACGTTGTGTGATGTCACATTGTTATCTCTGAATTTCCTTTAGAGGTGAAGCTATAGGGGTGGGCTGAGGGGATCATGGCCCTCCATTTTTCTCATCATGTTGCAAAATGTAGGGACGTCATGTGCAAAGGTGCTGGATTTATGCACTGTCGTGACCTAAACGAAATTGGCTGACAAAGCTCTCATTCGATCATCACAGATTTTTGGCCGGCACAATCACAGTCGCCACATTTACGCAGCTGCAAGCCAGCATCTGTCATGCAAAAAATGCATGGAGAAACGCTTTCTTCTCCAGCATGAAAAAACATGGCATGACCCTGGTTCACTAGTTCCGCAACCTCAACACTGCTGTCAGTTGTAATCGTAACTAACGTTAGCCAGTTAAATGTGAAGTCAGCACATTTGCTTCTTTACATGTTGATCACCCTCACAATAGTGAGTGATTCCTTTGAGACATAATTCTTGGTAGTTAGCACCCCTCAACCTGTTAACACGCCCCCCTGTTAAAGGAAATTCTGGCTATACAGTATGTGCATGGTGGCCTACGTTGAAATGCGATCTTAAGTGAGTAAAACTAATTTTAATGCTTAGTAGATATACTGGATTGGTTGCTATTGATATCAGAAAAGTGATATTGTGCCATCTCTCCAATTAATATTTTCATCAAAACTCCCACAGAAACTCATTGGGAACTATGACTGGTCAAGACGCTCACAGCACACAGTAAAAAAAACATTGTGATTGGCTAAAGGCTTCACTTACAAGCTATAGCACAACTCTGTATGTGGAGGATGTCCAATCAGTGAAAATGAGAATCAATAAACTTTGGCTTATTTTGATATATCTTTTTCCATATTTCATATTCATACTTTTTAATTTTCTTTCCACATAGCAACAACAAATACAGAAGTACCAACTCAAGAAATCTTTAATGTTGAGCAGCAACTTTTTTTTCTTGCTATTTTGCTTCATTTTATAGTTATAGATTATACTATTACAGGGCAAATATAATATCACAATCTATGACACAGGAAATCTCTGTTCATCAGCTAAACCTCATGCCTGTTTATCCTCCCATATCGTTTATTTGTTATTTGACAAGCTCACCAGACAAAAAAAATAGTTACCTTGTGTGTTTAAGGTGGTAGTAACTTAACACTGATGTGGCCTACATCCAGAAATTTGTCCAGCACGTGCCGAATCGAATCGCAGCTGTAATTGATCATATTACACGATGACTAATTTTTTGTCTGGTGAGCTTATATAGGTACTTTTTGATTTCTGTGTCAATTTACTGTTACATACCACCTTCTGCCTTGTTTCATAACTGCGGCCAGGCAAAAACAGAAAGAGCTAAGCAGCTACATGACTTAATTCTATTTGCATTTGCACTATTTATTCATTTATTATTCTTTATTCAGAAAAAAATTTGTTACCTCAAACAAGCATTCCAATGAACACATGAATGAAACACATGAATGAAACCTAGTTAATGGCTTAAAACTGAAATGAAAGTTGTTTATTTGCTTCACTACAGTTCCAACAAATGTTTCCTGCTTAAATGAAAAGCCCTGCTATCCTGCAATCAAATTAATCAGCACCTCCTTGGGTAGCAACATACCTTATCAAGAGCTCTAATTTTGATTCAGGTCTTCAACATGCAAGTGGCTTTCCACAGAAACAAAGAAGTGAAGTGCAAAACCTGCTCCAGTGAGTCACATTTGCACCCCAGGCAGTGTGAAACCAGCTTTACACACACATACACCCCCCATATGCTCTTCTCAGGTACGGACTGGTGTAGACAACATAACAATGACAAAACAAACATGCAACCCTGTATTTACCAGCCTGTTCTCATTTACAGTATGATAATACATTAGAATAGTAAACTGAGGTGAATGCTTCATGCGCCAATGGTCCTTCTCCTTTGAAATCTCTAATGAGAGATGGGCTGGGGAATACAGTACAGAGGTGTGCACATAAAAACACTGGTTAAAGACAATGGTGGACAGTAATGTACACGTAACAAAGTACACCCTAAAAAACTGAAATAGTACTTCATGGGTTCTTCAGTAATGGCAATATTTAAATATGGATCATTCTACTGAGTTGGTTCAAAGTTCCAGAGTTTCAAAGTTTTAACTGATGACTCTATACCTTAATTCAGACATATACAAACAGACATATACCTCAGAATATTTTTCTCTAAAACACAAAAACATACTTAATTGCAGAAAATATATCTTTCAGTAATGACAATTCTTTACTCTGAGAACGATGGAATCTGCTCATCATGTGGCCACGAGGAAAAGGGATGAAGGTGCAGTTCCTGTTCTAAAATGCCGGGGTACTGTTAAAATAAATCTCTGCCTAAAAAGTCTGGAGCTGGGGATGAAATTTTTACCCTTTCCCTAAACTACAGATGCAGGAGGAAAGGTGTAGGATGTGCTATCACAGAACAGGAAAATCTGCTCTAAAGTTAGATAACTGTTACTTAGTCAGGTTTCTCCATTTTTGATCTCTTGTTTAGCCTTTATGCTTTTAGACTCCTGAGATTACAGTGTTTTGTCGCTTTCAAATCGCAATACTTATTAACAAACCATACACTGTGCAGACCTACAATATACTGGTCAAAAAGAAACACTAAATAGCCCAATCAATAGCCAATACCTGCTTACAGCTGACCCAAAGCACTTCATAACACTTACAGTTTAAAGTCTGCTCTCAAGGAAATAGATACCCATAGAAACAGAGAGAGATAGAAAAAGAGAGAGAGAGAGAGAGAGAGAGAGAGAGAAAGAGAGTGTTAATTAAAGACCACAGAAGGATCACTATGATGGACTGTAGGCAGAGCTGAGAGTGAGCTGTGAGACGGACAGATGGCAGGAGAGGGTGGGGCTGCAAAAGCGACATGTTTCTCATTATGGGCCGTGCTTTCACTGACTTCCCAGACATGCCCATAACAACATGTCTCTGGTAGCCAGCTGAGGTCTCTATGTTTCGTGGTGGCAAAGTATAATATTCTTACTTGCAAATACAAGCAAAACTGTCACAATATACACCTTTGTTAAATCCTAAAATCAGCGTTTCCCTAAACTGGCCGACATAACTGGCCGACATATTTTCTCCATCTTTCTGTGAGGGAAAGTAAGGAGCATCTGCGTAGTGATCTCAGTCTGCCACTACTTGTGAAACTGACAGCCCGAATGCCAGCATTATGTGAGGATTGGCACACTCAATAACAATAACAACACGGGGGACTGCCATGTTTATTACTATGATTTCTTAATATGATTACAGGACTACTCTGACTACTGGGGAGCTACATTTTAGGGAATTACATTATAGCTCCTAGTAATCAAACTTCAATGGGGTGTTTGTCATAATCTGTGAAATCGCATCTTCTACCATTTAAACAAGCTAATTTATAACTCCATAGGAGGTTGTCAAAATCAAAAAAACCTTAAACCAAAGAGATGTGCTCGCTATAAAATTCCAATTGTGTGAGTGATGGCACTACCATATTGTTACCTGCTTCAGTTCCTGTGACACTTCTTGAAGCAACAGTTGCCTTAGCTTTCAGTTTCACACAAAGCTTTCTGTTCGTGTGTTCCTACCTCTTTAGGCGAAAGTATGGAGATGTAGTCTTCGTAGATCATGCGTGCCTTCTCTTCAATGATGCTCTTGTTGATCTCCTTCTTTAGGTCCTCACAGGCCAGCCAGAATAGCATGTTCTCTTCGCTGTACTCCGTCCGCAGAAACTCGCGAAACACGTTCCGCCCCGCCGGGTTCCTCATCAGCTTATCAAAAGACTGAGCCCACTGCTTCATCTCCTCCACCGTCGGTTTGGTGCTGAGAAAGAGAGGGATAAAGAGAGAGAGACAGAGAGAAGATGAGAGAGAGATAGAGAGGACAAGCAGTTAATTAACTCCTCAGACAGCCTTCATTTTCAGTTTTTAATCTGTATTATTTAGTAATTACTATAAATTATGAAGTACTATGAATTACTACCATGGCCATAATATGTGAGTTATGTAGCTGTGAGAGTAATAAATTGTGGGTTCTGGGGCTATGACAATGAGCTGACAATGTCAACCACTACAGGAAGCATTGGGGGAGTATGGTCTACTGTTTCCTTGCACTACAAAAAAGAAGAAATCGCTTGTTGCTCAGATAGCACTCTGAATCATGGTGGCGGCAAAGGGATGAGAAGCAAAGAAAACATAATATATTAATAATAGATTAGTTAAAACATTTGAATAATAGTCTATAAGTTAAATGAAAGTAGGTTTAGTATAATTGCAGCCCTAGTGGGACAACATATAGGTCCCTGCTATTGACAGAATTACCATCTTCATGCAAAGTCTCATAGTAAGTACAAGGAGGTGAGTACATCCCCAGCCTCTTCAAGCCTGGCATGCAACGTTCACATCACATCGCACACATAATTAGAGATGGTACAGCTCCCCCTTTTTCTTTTCTGAGACCAATACTGACATTTGAAATCTTCAGTACTGGCTAAACCCAGTCAGACATTTTTTCTTTAAACACCACAGTGTTTTAGATTTATTACCAAACTGAGATCCAGTCTAGAATTTGTTGTTGATACTGGCCCAATACTGATACCTGCTACTGGATCAGTGTCATCTCCACAAATAATAGTGACATCATCAAAAACATCAACAAATTGTATCTGAGATCTCTGCACTTCTCCAGGCTGCCGTTCCTGAACAAGCTCAGACATGCAGTGGTGTTCGCATCCAAAGTGGCTTCTCAGATATTAAACAAATAAAAAATATCAGAGCAACGCTAAAATTCAACTGAGCTCACAGTTGAGTTGTTAGTCTGCCAGTTAGGAACCACACAAATGTGCAAGGGAAAAGCTACAGTGCATACACCACTGAACACAACAGTACAATAGTTAGAGGTTCAAATCACTGAGAAGTAAGAGCAGCAGGCAGTATGACCACTCATGCCATCACACCACATATTTATGCTTAATGAGAAAATGAATTAAATCCACTGACACACTGACACCGTTTCTAGCTTGAGCATAATGGTCTCTCTTTTAATCACTGGATCATCCTGTAAATCAGTTCTGACTGTGTTACATCACACAAAAGATGCAATATGTATCAAATATAAGGAGGAAACTTCAATCAGAAATTCTTTCTAGGTGAACTATGCAAGTGGCCATTTTATTATGATGATTTTGGCTGATCTGTACTGCATTTATATGGTAAATAACATGAGGCGGGTCAGTGCACTCAGTGCGCTGTTTTGGAAAGCGGTTACTACACTTATACCAAAATGATGTAGCATAAATGTTATGTTTATTACATCTACGGCTAAAAACAGCGATGCTAGCGTGGTACATTAACCTTGGATGGTTGATTTGGCTTTATTATAATGTTCAGCATAGAAAACGGCTAAATCACCTTTTTTACGCAAGCTAACTGAGAGTCTTGTGTATGTTTGTATATGACTGAGTGTATAAAAGTATGTGTGTGTGTGTGTGTGAACGTGCAATCTCACCAAGCTTCACAGTTTGGTATGGTCTCCAGCTTTGTCTCCGGGACTTTCATCCTACCACGGTTCTCATCTTCTCTCCTAACAGTGAGACTGGAAGGTGGTAAAATGGCATTGAGAAATAACAGTTGTGCCGGAACCAACAGGGCCTGGCCAAACACACTCATTTATACATATGAACAAAACCTTGTATCTCTAAAAGGATTTACAGGAGCTGAAACTTTACTAGAGATGTTAGACAATATAAAAAGAACTAATATTGGGCCGTTTCATTTTGTCTGTTCATCACAACATTCACTTAATTTATCCACAATGTAAAGGAAACAGGCTTTTTGAAATCATTTAAAAACTGCAAGACAACAAAAATGAAGACACAAGGTTTTATTCTGACAGCAGCGATATATACATATATATAAACATGGCAGAGACCTCCCTTCATGTATTTCATTTCTGTTTGAAATGGCCATTAAGTACAAGCTACTATGTTTTTGCACCACAAAAACATATTTAACAGAAAAGTACAAACAGAATGTTTGTCTACTCTTTACCTGTATTATAGACTTTCTTTTAGTTTTTCAAAGAAATCTGCCAGGATGTTCTTCCTCACCCTCTAAGTTCAGTCTTAAAAGTTTTTTTTTTGCTTCTCATGATTCAAGTAAACCCAAACACATTCAGTGATGCTGAGGTCTGCAGTCGGGAGTGGTCAGTCCATTGTTAAGAGAACACCAGTAACTTCTTTCTTTAATATGCAGGTCTTTTTTTTCGCAGGTCCTTTTTTCAGCAACAGCTTCTTGACAGCTATACATCATTTCAGCCTCTGAGTTGAACAGAAACCCTGTGTATATCAACAGATTTGAGTGGAGCTTGATTATCTCCTGTCTCTCTGATGAGTTTTAGTGGTTTACCAGGTCCCATTTTCTCTGTATCATTTAATATGTTTTTGAAATGAAAAACTTTGACTTAATGACCAGCCTGATTGGAAATTAAATAAAATTAGGAAAAATGAAAATAAAACCAGTATAACAAAAGGGTGGTCTATGACTTCTGCACATTACTGTGCATACTAGGGATGCACCTATTTCTGACCGAACATTAGTACATGTACATGGTTTATAGTCTTCGCCGATATGAGAAGTAAACACGTGAAATATATTTTGTACTTTCGACCCCCACCTTTTGTCTGTCTCTGTAGCACCGTAAGAGCAGGAATCACAACTGCGGCTAATACATACTAGAAGCTCATGTATTTAGGTGTTAGAGTATGTCTTTTTGGCTGGCTGAGCTGTAGTCGAATGTGCAGAAAACACTGTGTAATTTCAGAAATTTCATGCTTTGGGGACTTGCACTGTACGAAAATGCTCAGTCCATGCTAGCTGCTACAGACAGCTCTGTCTACAGACTGTATTCTAATAAAGTTGTTTTATTCAAAATAACATGCTGCATGCCCGAGTACTGAGCAGCTCAGCTAACTACACTGCACAGCCAGGGTAGGACATTACAGTCTCTCTACAGCCTATTTTACAAACACAGTTTAAAACATCACTGAATTACTGTTTATACATGGCTATGTATATATTCAGCCAAAGTAAAATCTCTACGTACAATACAATTCATAAGAAATGTTTGCACCCGTGTCTCCACCTGTATTGGGGAAGTGGCTGTGTTTGTGACTGTATGAGTTTAATATAGGTCTAAAATCACAGTTTATTCCTGGCAGTCCAAGGCAGACTGTTTAAGGTGACCTTTGTGTCGGACAACCACAGCGTCAGCAGAACTTCCTTCACTGCCAGCTTCAGTCGTCCATTAATTAACAGGGCAGCGTACACTCAGCTTATGTCAGATGAGTATCGGAATGTTGGGTATCTGTGTTTTTCCATGAGTACAAGTAAATGAACTGTGGATTGGCCTGATACCTGATACCGGTATCGCTATGAATGCATCCCTTGTACATACACATTCATACACACGCATGCAAAGAGGCAAACACTCCCAACACACTGTTCACTTCCTTAAACAAACACTCAAGCAATTTATCACACCTAGATGTGAAAGTGGTCAAACTGATGCAGGTCAGTGTGGTCTGCAGAAAGCCTGAGTGGCCGGCTGCTGTAATCGGTTCTGTAAGCAATGGCTGATTATGCTCTGCTGCTGACCACAGAGGCTGCCTAAAGCATCTGAGAGCCTGGCTATAAGAAAACACGGCTAACCTCAAAACCTCATGTCAGGCTTCAGCGTGTGACTGAGTGCTGCTAATGCTGGTCTGTGGTCTACAGGGCTGTGCATAGGTAAGCCACAGTGTTAAGACACTTGTGCTGGTCCAGGCAGCATTTTACAGGCTTTGAATACGCGGTGACATTTCTGAACAAGTGCTCGAGTACTCATTCTCAACACTGTCCTTAAAAAAACGTAACACTGGCATTCCATAATCCATAATACTTCTAAGCATGTTTGTTCATTTCTTAATCAAAATATTTCAGTTTTTGATTTATAACAAACAGTTATACATTTATGTATTAACAGTGGACATCCCAAAGATGCCAAAGGACTGCTGTAACGATGTAATGATATGTCAGATAAGGAGACAGATGAGCCTGAGTAGATTTATGCCTGCATGCACAGCAGCAATGATACAAAATAAGCTCAAGATGTAAATCTTTTAAAATCTTTGTTTAGAAATGTGTTTTTATAGCCAGTTTCACTTGTTTACTGAACAGATAGCCAAACTAAAGTCAAACAAACTGAATGTGTATTTGGCTATTACTATTTGTTTAAATGCCATTTATCACTTTAATATCTCTCACAATTTTTACTAACAACAGTTATAAAACATTAGGCAGTAAGTAGGGCTGAACGATTTAGTAAAATAACCTACTGTGTTTTTTCCTCACTGTATTGCGCATGTTTTTTGGACATTAAGACCAGAATATCTACTTTTTCTGGCTTGATGGCTTGAGGCCTAAACGCTACGTGAGTCAGACTAGCATTTAGCCGTGGTTGTGATACCACATTTTAAAGGAGCAGTAAGTAAGATTTTTAGTTAGTTTTAGTTAGTAATAATTCATCATGAATTAATATTATCAACAGAATGAAATGAAATGAAATAAGACTTTTGGCAATATGTCGAAGATGTCTATGTATCGTGTTGCAGTGATATCTACTTACATTAGCATGCTAATCAGCTAGCCCTGGCCCTCCCTGTCTTGTAATCCCACTTTGTACAGTAGTTATAATGGGTCACTATCGAATCAGTCCAACATGAGAGGATGAAGAAGCAGCACTGCCCTGATGGAGTTTTCTAATCTCTTGTCAATAATGTTTAAGGTTCTGCTCCGGGCTAAATCATTTAAAGACAGGTAGCCAATGAATGGAAGAGTAAACACAAGTATAGCTGAGGCTCTTGGCAAGTGACCATCATCACCACTGCCCGCTCTCTGCAACAATCCACGTTCGTCAGCAAACAAAAGGAGTGATAGAAATAGCAGCAAAACAAGAGCTAACACTGGCGCTGCTTTCCACCACTAGAGACACTCTTGACAAATTGAAGGGTTGATGTTTAATGCTGAACTTGCGACACTTGGTTTAGTTAGGTAAGAAATGAAGGGGGAGGAGGGACTGTGCATTTTCTGTAATATGCTGCCTCCTATTTTTTG
>CM067492.1:16909203-17142328 GCA_034552555.1 Semaprochilodus insignis | reverse complement strand
AGCGTACAATGTGCAACAAATTAGATTAAGTTTAATTAATGTTCAAGTTGCCCCCTTTTTTTCTTAAAATCTAAAGGTTTGTGATGTCAGAAAGTGACGTTACTAATGTCGTTGTGGCTGAATGCAAGCAAATCCTCACAGCAATGTTCCAAAATCTAGTTTAAGCCTTTCCTAGAAGAGTAGAGTCTGTTTTTGTGTCAATGGGGGACACTCTCTTTTAATGCCCTTGATTTTGAAGAAATGCTGGATGAGCAGGTGTCCACATACTACTGGACATGTATCTTACAAGTACCGGTTGGCTAATGACCTGAGGTGTGTATTAACCACTGGCAAATGCAGATGCATTAAAGGATTTAAATACTGTCTCACTGCTGATCTGTTATAGGAGGAGTGAAGCCAGAATACATGTGTCAGTTGTGAGAAATGAGTGTAGCATGTGCAGACTGAGAGTGTTTTCCTGGGTCATACCATGAGCAGCTACAGCAGCAGCACCAGCAGAAGCAGCAGGCGTTGGGGCGCTGTGTTGGGGAGGAGTGCTGTGCCCGGCTCGGGGATGTCTCGCTCCGCGCCATCGGAGACTCGCGGTCTGCCGGGACAGGGCCTGTGTACTGAGACACACACAATAAGCCACCTGGACACCATGGACACACACACACATACAGACACACATACTGTGTGCTCATACAGTACCGGTTTTTCACCTTTCAGAAAAATAGTGAATTCATATACAAATACAAAACTATTAATAGCACAGTGACCATAACCAGATCACAGCTATGCTGTAAAGCAGTTATATATACACACACTGACTGGCCACTTCATCAAGTACACCTCCTTGTATCTACACTCACTGTCCATTTTATCAGCTCCACTTACCATATAGGAGAGCTCTCTAGTTCCACAATTACAGGCTGTAGTCCATCTGTTTCTCTGCATACTTTGTTAATGCTTTCATTCTGTTCTTCAGTGGTCAGGACCACCACAGGACCACCACAGAGCAGGTATTATGTGGGTGGTGGAACATTCTCGGTACTGCAGCGGTGGTGGCATGTTAGTGTATGTTGCTCTGGTACGAGTGGGTCAGACACAGCTGTGCTGCTGGATAGGGTTGGGCAATATGACAATATTTATCGCTATCATGATAAATTCCCTAACAACTTATATCAATATCCTATTCTGAGTATATGTTGGAGTACATGAAAAACACTTCCTAACTGCATGTTTCATTGCAGAAAGTCCTATTTAATTGTATTTATGATGCGCAGTGTGTATAATACCAAATACAAACCACTACATATATACTTTTTGACAGCACTATATCTGTGGTGTGCTCTAACTGGTCTAATGTTCTAATCAGAAAAATATTCTGATATTAAATGTTTGTCATCGCCCACGTCTACTGCAGTTTTTAAACACCTCAGTGTTTCCGAATAGTCCACCAACCAAAAATATCCAGCTACAGTGTCCTGTGGATGGCGTCCCGTGGGCAGCATCTTGTGACCACTAATGAGAGGCTAGAAGATTACCAACAGCTGATAAATGGATAATGAATGTAGAAACAAGGATCTGTACTTGATGAAGTGGGTGGTCGCTCTATACGCACACAGCTGCACACAAAAGTCTGAGCCCCGGTCAAAGTACATTATCATATATCCTCTACAGGGAACCTAAATATGACGTTTTAGAGGAAACAAAATACAACATAAAATATGCAATGTGCCCTAAGTTTTGTACAAATTCTCCAGCAATTATGGCAAGTTTTATACTGCAAGGTTTTAATTTAAACTTCAATTATCAATACAAGTTAATAAAAAGTATGCATTTTATACAATATATTTTTATCTACTGATCCATTGGTCATGGCATTTTGAGACAATGTAAATGACGTCTCAATCAAAAATGCAGATCAAACTTTTTCAGACAGCAATGATATTCATACACATATATTTACACTTTACTATTATTACTTGTCATGGAAACTAATTTGAAGAATTTAATAATAAGTCTTTAGCCCACAACAGTCAGGTGTAGGGGTGGATGACATGGAACAAAACTTAAGTAAACCTTTTACTTAACTTGTGTGTAAATATAGGTTACCAGAAACAATATTTACACACAAACAAAATGTTTTACTGCTGCCAGAAAACTATGAATAAAATGTCTATTATTAAAAACTTTGCACTCTTTTGCACTAAATCCAATAAAAAAAAACTACTTTCCTCCTTTTGTAACAACACATGCAGTAAAGCAGTGTTCTTTATATACGTTTGTATGATATACGTTTTGATATATATATAATGATGCCCAACCTTAATCAGGTGTGTCTAGTGAGTTTTGACTGCTATATGTAGTCAAATATATTTTCTATTATGTGTCTGTGCACTAAAGTCACCCACGCACAACAGCAGGCTGCTGAGCTTGTACATTAACATGCATGCAAAACATGCAACCACGAGATATATATCTGCTGTACGTCTACCAACAAAGAAATGGTGCTGCAAAAACAAAAACATCTGAACAACCACAGTGCTGCAAAAGCATATAGTGTATGAATGTTTACTGTGTTTTTTTTGTCAAGCAACAATTCAAAATCCCACTTATGGCAGCTCACTGGAGGGGGCTTTGATCAATCGGTTAGCATGAGTGCATCCAAACTGCATCTAATCTTACTGGGTGAACTTTATAGGACACAACAGCATGACTATTATTCTGAGTTAATCTGAAGTGCACATAAATATCTGATCGCCACAGAAAGGAAAGGAAGCAGAAGCATCATGTGAAAGTGGCATGAGGAGATAGCAAGAGCTTTGACACCAAATACATGCTCCAGTACTGGGCGATATAGTTCAATCGTATTGTAGCATCCTTTAATTTTGCTATTCTAGGCTAAAAGGTTTGTCTTACAAACTTGACAGCTTGTTTTGACTGTAATGTTCTCTTTTCTACTCTCTAAATAACACCAAAATAACCATATGCAGTACTGAAAACACATTTCCAGAACGTTAACATACAATTTATTGCCTATTAATGCAATTTGAACTGTTATTATATAACAGTACAGTAACTATTTTGCTATAGCTACAGACTATAATCAGATTAATGATACATTATAAAAACAGGATGATTATTAACATTAAAACCATTTGTAAAAAACATCTGGTACACCAAATGCAACATTATATTATTAGCCTTCTGTTAGATTTTTGCAACATTGTGTCCATGGTGGACATGAACTCACTCCACCAATCTCTGTTGTCTTAGTGGTACAAATAGTAACTACCAAGCATACCAGACAGCAGTATCCTAACTTGTAACCAAAGCTGCATTTCAAAAAGCAGTTCAAACTGGGGTACAGACATCTGAGTGTTATGCAAAAACACAAGTTTCAGCTCCTGAATGAGGACTGAAATTCCCCATGTTGCTTTCGCTATGAAAAGCAGCATTTCTTTATCACTTGCACTCTAGGTGTGAAGGTCATAAACAGCAGTCCTGGTAAGGGTATGGCAGGACAGTGTTTACAGCTGCTGTGTGTATACACGCTGTCTAGCATCACGTTAGCACAAATTTTGCCTGAGCTGAGATGGTACATATATTTATACAGTATATATTATTTTGTTTATATTATTTTTTAAAAACAGTATAAATATAGTATAATAATGTATTGACAAAATGTAATAGGGCCTCCCGACAAGGCATGATGTAACTTGTTCAGTGTAAAAAAAAAATTCATGTTGGGCTGTTTTAGGTTAATTTCGTACAAGGACTTTCACACTGAAAAGGATAAATACAGATGGAGCAGTGAGTTTTCCGGTGGTTTTGAGCTGTTAGTACTGGGTGGGCTCTTCTTGCCACGTTTGGTGCTGATTGCTGCTTTATGGATCGTAACCTTGAGTCATCTAAATTTCACGCAAGAAACTTAGTTTTCCTCCTTTTAGCCAAAAAAAGCGAAGACTACACAAATCCCATAATTAAATTCCTAATACCTACCCATCCAACGGATATCTGAATAGTTAAATATTCGGGTCCAGCACTACTGCCTATCATAACCAAATTCATTATGATAACAACAGAATTAGGTCCGTGTATCGACAAGAATCTGGCCATATGATACGTTTCACAGTATTGCAATGCTTTAAATCTAATTTTAAGAAAACTGTCATAGTATAAAGAAACACCATATGCATAGGTTTGCTAATGGTAATGTTAGCAGTGCACCCTTATGCTACTTATTTACACTGGAGTGGAAGAGTCTAATGGACGAAGAGAGATTACAGCACCGCTATCTATCAGTCGGGGGTTTAAACACAACACTAAATAAACCAATGTCTTCCACCAACTTCTGCATGTAAACTATCAATCAAAAATTGATACTGTGTTTTTGAGAGTTGATACAATATTACAAAACATAGCGCTGCAATACTCAAGTCTTATATTGTCCACCACCAGGTACTACAGTGTTTTAAGTGTTCTCTTGCAAATTTACCAATTTGGACGTAAAGCAGTCTGTGCATTTAAAGATCATATATTGCTAAGCAAAAGCACACAGGCATAAGTAATATCACACTATGCTCTACAACCTGCTGATTCTGCCAAACCACCCACTCCCGTCGGAAATGCAGCAGAAACAGACAGTGATGCCCCTCCTGCACATGACAGTCCCAGCGCCGGGGTTATTTTTAATTTGCTAAAAAGCCTTGGCTATAATTCTTTTCTAATTACATTTGGGCCAGCTGTCCCACATAGAGGGGTTCTGTGCCCCTGTCCACTGAGCATTCCCTAATACCATCACAACAGAGTGACAGCCACAAGTACACACAGCGAGGATGCACCGCGAGTGTGCGCATGTGAGTGAAAGTAAGCGAGGGAGAGGGAACTACTGAGCATTAAAACAAAAGGCCTTTGTTGCTTAATGACCTGATCAGAGTGTAGTGGCATATTTAGACCAATGTAGGGTCTCTACTGAACCAAGCACACATACACACACACGGCCTTGTTACAGTAAAAGAGTCTGAGACCTGCGGCCAAATCAACAATAGCCATTAAAGTGTAACAAAACCCTGTGTAGCGAGACAGGGCTGAGGACAACGCACCAAGCCTCTGAGCCAAGGGGGCGTGCATGAGAGTGGAAGGAAACAGACGTTTCAGCCTGCGGACCCTTTTCATGCATCAGCAAGGTGGCCAGAACTCCAGAACCCCAAACGTCACATTTACAGTGAATTCCAGGCCTTGTTCTGAGAAGGTTCTCTTCACCCAAAAGACTTCCTAATGTAATAGTAACAATAATTCTCAGAACAATAGCCTCAGGGACATTTAGCACAGATCAGATCAGCATGCAGTTTGTAAATCAGTTTGCAGAGCAATATCGTCCAAGTTATGTAGCAATATCTCTAAGTTATGTGCTCTCTGGTCTCGTAATGCCACTCAACAAATCACTCAAAGGAGTTTTAGTAATACTCCCAGCTCGGCACTTGGTCAGATACAGTTCTATGCTATTTGAGCCTGCAAACATATAGACCCCAAAAAAGTTCCAAAAAACGTTGGGACAGCAGGTGAAATGCAAATAAAACATTCTCATTTTGTAGATAACAGTGTGGGCCTAGAACCTCAGACACGTTGTTTGCAACCCTTTCCGAAATGATTTATTTTAACCTCCTGCCCCCTCGTCTTTTGTGTGTTTTCTTTTGATCACGGCTCAGTGTGCTTGTAAAACGTTTATGGTAACCACATCACTGTGATGGGAAACTTCAGCATGAGTGAAACCTACATTCAACAGGACTGCTGCATTCAAGCTTGGCTGTGTTTAATCAGCTCATTCTCATTATTATCAATTCCATTTGGTTCATTAGTTGCTTGTCTAAGAGGGGGATTGATGCATTGGACACCTTTGCTTTTTTAACACATTTGACTTATTTTGAAACCGCTTATTGAGATTCTCTTTGTGTTAAACTACATTATGTCTAAAAACCCAAAACCCTTTTATTGTCACAGATATGCAGTATTACAGGACATGAGGAAGAGCGTAAATACTTTTACATGGTTCCGTTTTACATCAGCAAAATTCTTAACTACTTACTTCAGGTAATAACAGTATTAATATAATCTATTTATTATTCCATTCTATAGTATTATGGTATTACTTTATTCACGTGCAAAAGATATCCACATCTGAATCAAGCTAATTCAATGCATTAATTTTCTAACGCACACACAAACCATTATCATCACAAACTCTGCAAGATTAGCAAAGCGACCCACGCCAGAGCGCGGACAGAAGACTGACCTGAGGCCGGCCATGATTGGACCCAGGAGCTCTGTCTACTAGCATGAAAAGGGTCCGCACAGAAACAAAACCACTTTGAAAGGGATCGAGCCTCATTCCTCAGAAGAAACAGCTGGGAATAAGAATCGTGGCTTTTCCCTTTGAGAATCCATCTGATGCCATTTAAGGCCACTTCTGGCAAAGATCAAAATTTATGACGGGCTAAAAAATGCCGTCTTTAAAGGGGAGGGGAGGGGTCCTTAAAGGGACGTTCTACTCAGAGAGCCTAAATAAGCGCATAGTTAATATGCAAAATGATAGAAAGAGAATGATCTTTCCATTTTTTTCCAAACTTTGCTTCTTTTCTGTCATTCCCCCTCTCCTACCCCTTTTCAGCATGACATAATCCAATCTAGTTTCAGCCGGTGAAGACGACTGCACATACACACACACACACACGCACGCACACACACACACACACACACACACACACACACTCGCACACAAACACTCACTCTCGGAGCTATTTTTAGCTCTTGGCAGACCCTTACTCATCCTGTCTGCTCTTCTTTTGTTTCTTCTTCGTGCTGAGTCTATTTTCTGCTATGGGGTCAGGAGGAGTGAGAGCTTGTTTAATCTATGTGAAGATGAGAGTTAAAGGGGGTTAAACGAGTGTAAGGCATGACTGGACAACACACTTCACAGAGACTGTCAAAGCAAACACAGCAAATGTCTCGTTCTTTCTTTGTGGAGTCCCATCGTTCATTGTGTCGTCTCCCTTTGGAGAATCTTGTCCGGTCTCGGCCTTACTTAAAGGACTAAAAAAAGCTTAAAGCAAGCTAGTTTTTGGTCTCATGCTATGATTGTGTCAAAAGAGGTCGGGGCAGCGTTTATCTGTTTTTCCACAATCCGGAGACACCAGTCCTGCTTTTTTCACCACTTGTGTTTGATCCAAAAGAAGCGAGACGTCCTATGACTGCTGTAAAATTCACACTCTGCGTGACGTTTAAGCGCAAGAAAATGCATGAACTGCGTTACCATAAAATCTGGAAATAACTTTCAGACAAATGTGTTTACAAAAAAAAAAACACACTTGCAACAAATGCATGAAGCAATTTTGTTTAGTGTCGGATTGTGCCCTTTGTCCAAAACACAAGTATTCTTATTCTAGTGATATCTAATATTCTTATTATATTCAGATTCTATTGCAATCGCAATGCAACTTGTATTATAATACCAAATATTGCTGAACTCTGGATTAGGCACTAGATTAAACACTCAACTGGAACTGACATCGGTCAAAATGAGTCTGTATTAGGACTGTCGAAATATTAAAATAAACAAGTAATAAATAAGTTTGTAATAAATAAGTTTGTGTATAAATTTCTATTTATTTGCTGAGTTCAACATATTGTATAAAAACAAAACATAAAATTAAAAATTTATCGCAAGTTTAAAATTTTACTTCAGCAAATAAACAATAATTCTACATTATAATGTACAAGTGTGTCCTCTTATTTTCACATACAAAACCATAATGTGACCGGGGTGCACAAACATATAGTTGCTATCTAAAAACATGTATATCTATTTTTGTCTAATTTTATTTTTCATTCAGGCTTAGTCATCAGATAGAGCACTCTTAAAGATTTACTTTCATTCTTATTTCTTTTATCTTCAGGTTTCAAAAAATCCACATGATGTGATCCATGCTGTCTGAAAGAATGTGTAGCAGTCTAAATGCTATTACTGAGAAAAAATAAATTATAACAAAAATTAAGAAGAAAATTTGCAAATCAAACGAAGAAGCCGCCAGTGTTCTCCTGGCCTGACCTCAACATTACTTGGATTGTGAGAAGTCGAAAATGCAACCAACTTCTAAGACTGAACTTGGAGATGTGTAAAAATATCCCTTCAGATTTCTTTTTGAAAGCAAACTGAAAGCAGGTCTCCCAAAAGAACTGAAGCTGTAATCAGTGCAAAGGCCGGCACTCTAAAAAAATTATATTCAGCTGAGGCCTGAGGCTCCTTTAATATATTAAATAAATGACAGGTGGTTTCTGACTGAGTAGTCTCTGACAGGACTGTGCTTGTATACATCCACACACACACACACGCAAATATATTGTGTTCCCTCACTATTGGAACGTGCTCTTGGCCTCCGTGGTTAATGGAGTTGTGTGCAGCCGTATCTGCAGCTCAGCCCTTTCTAATCTTATTAACCCTCCCTCCAATCCTGTTAGGAAGGATTTGGTCAAGCCCTGGCAACCTCAACTACTGCCTCACTTGACCCAACTGAGAGAAAGAAGAAGAAAGCACATTCTTGACAGAGAAAGATACAGAAAGAAAAGGGGAGAGCAGCAGCAGTTAAATCGTAGTGGGACAGGGAGAGGAATCAGCGGGATATGTAATGGCAGCGTGCTGGAGTGCTCTAGGCTGAAAAAGCAACATGACACTCGCCAAGGGGGGGTTAAGCAATTAAGCGCTCATTTGAGAATTAATCTATGTGATTATTCCCACCCTAATCTCACGCTCAGATCAGCAGCCTAGGAGGAATAGATCAGGGCCTCCCTCCCAGCCAGAGAAACGGAAAGAGAGAGAGAGGACAAAAAAAGAGAGAGAAAATACCGCTTCCCTTCAGGTGGGAAATATGGCCATACATTAAGAATCCAAAAACGCACACATTAGGTATGTGAAATATATGATTATTTCATCATTATCATGAAACACGCTATTGATATAGCAGAACTGTTTTGTTTCTTTATTGAGCTTCCATGTTTATCAGGACCAACCACAGCTGTTTCTGGGTGTCTGAAATACCAAAACCTTCATCTAATCCGAAAAACATAAATAATGAGAGTCAAAGTTATTAAAATTGTTAATAGTGCAGACCACATCCATACTTAGATACATACAGTAAGTACAACATGATGTATTTCTCTACACATTGTGCAGGACTCTTAACCAAAATACTGAACCACTACCTTAGTTGAGTTGAACTCAACTCAAAATTCAGTCACTGAGATAAACAAAGGTAAACAAAGTCTTGGTTTGGTGTAAAATAATGCATTACTTATCAGTTCAGATTACAGTGGTGAAGATAGGAGCCAGGGATCACCAGAACTACAAGGCATATATAACCACTTAATGCATTTTCCAGTGAACCTACATATATGTGTAATGTGGATAATATTAAATTCAATCCAAATAAAAAGTTCCCTCTAGGGACTAATTTGCCTCATAACACCTGCATGTACATCTCTGCCCTGCATGGATTTAAAAACACATTTCACACAACATCTTGCCTCATAACTATCCTAAATCAGGCTGTAACCATGTAAGGGATCCTTTAGGCTATGTTCAGACTGCTGGTTTATTTCTGAACTCAGATCTTATTTGCAAGTGGTGAGATTTGTGTGTGTCCAGACATCACTTATATACACGCAGGGGTTGGTGTGGAAAAGAGGTTGTTTGTCGTGCTGAGACATTTTGAAAAATCCACTTTGAGCACCTACAGTGTCCAGACTAAGGAGCATCTGTAAAAGTCTGTTTGGAATGGCATTCTTGCAAACCACCTCCAAAAAAACGGATTTCACATGTTTTATTGCTGTTCAGACTAACAAAAAACAATCTGGGCTAGCAGCCTGAACAAGGCCTTAGTGACAATGTCTCGGACGTCTGGTTTCTATCACCACCACCGGGAACAATTCTGAGTTGGTAAATTTCTCTAGTAAGGAACATTTCATATCAAATAACTTGGAATGTCTTTTACATCCTAACCACTGAATTATTCAGAACTTCAGATAACCCACTGTTAGGGACTAGCTGATCTGGGTACATTTTTGTCTCCTTGATGTTTTCATAATCACATTTTAAAACATAAAAAACGGCAATGTGATCTTTCCACAATACTGTTCACCTCAGCCGCCTTACCACCAACTCATGCGCAACGATATTTCTAAATAAAGGAAGTTATATCCTTGTGATTTTTAACGTTCTGTACCCCTGTTCCAGAAGCAAGAAGAGACATGTGCAGTCCACACACAAAGCAAGAATGGAAACCAACTCTTCTGATATTTGAACTCGGTATGAGTCAGCTTGGTGGAAAGGTGAAGCGCTCTATGGTGTCTGGAAGACTTGGTGGAGTAAGCAATGTCATACCTGAGGGGGATTCCAGGGGAAAGCTTTAGAGGTGAAAGGGTCACATTGGCAATACGGCTGGGATCTATTCACGCAATTGGTCCTTAAAAGCGATCATTTTGTGACTGTTCCACAAAAAGTACCTGTTACTATCTTAGTGTCAGGGGTAAGCAACCGAGCAAGTTTCATGCATTAGAGATGCGATATATTGCTAAATATGATTCAAACACATAAACATATTACCCAACAAAACTCACACAAATCTTAACCAAAACCTGCAGGGCTTGCTTTAAAGGATCAAGCTGTCACTGAATTCTCTGATAATCAGCAGGGATTTCCAAATAACAAGCCATTTTCAGAGTGACTGTCAAGTTCGGCTGCACTGCATGGTGCTCCAGGGGAACACGGGGCAGAGTGAGCCAGGCAGCCCCAGTGCCCTCACTCCACCCTGGGGATTCTCCCGGGCCTGGCCAGGCACCAAACATGGAGCACAGCTCCACTCAAATTAGTCATGCATTTCTAAAAAGGGAAGTTTTCCACCACTCGGAGAGGAGGAGGTCCTGAAAATGAGGCTCAGTCTTAAAGAGGGGACAGGGTGTTTTACGCACACACACACACAAAACCCAGCTAAATATGTGAGGAATCCAGAAAATTCCACAACAAAGAAGGGACAAAGGCATGGAGAGGAAGAGAAGAGAAGAGAAGAGAAGAGAAGAGAAGAGAAGAGAAGAGAAGAGAAGAGAAGAGAAGAGAAGAGAAGAGAAGAGAAGTAATGCAAGTAGAGGTGAAGAGCGGAAGAGAAAATAAGGAGAAACAAATGAAAAGGTGAGGAGAAGAAAAGAAAAGAAAGGAAAAGAGAGTAAGAAAGTTAAAAAAGCAGAGAATAGAGAAGTAGAGAGAGTATGAGAGGAGAAGAGTTGTACAATGAAAAAATAGGCTTTATCCGTCCCTGTTCAAGCATGTTCAAAAACGTCTGCTCCCTGATAAAGAGTACAACCTTTCTCAGCACACACACACACACACACACACACACACACACACACACACACACAGCTTCACATACGCAGTTGCATGCAGTGTATTTACACTCTTCCCTAAATCACAATCATAAATTCTCAGCCTTTCATGCAAATACGTAAATACAGCCGTTGTGTGACCTGAGAAAACCACACAGGTGCACTACTGTGACCTGAGAAATCCACACAGACGCTAACAGTCTCTCTCTCTTTCTCATCCATCCATACACGCACATACATACCAACATCCAACCATGCGCACATGCCAAAAGATGCAGCGCTTTTTAATAGAACATATAGCTGCAGTAGCATTCGCCTCTGATATCTGCTGGTTTGATGTCCATGTAAGGAAATCCCAGTAGAAACAGGCTCTCGCAGGGAGAAGAGAGACAGAGACCAGCAATATCAACACAGTAATAAATTCTGAATAAGCTCTTGGTGATACGGTTTAATACGGTTATGGCAATATCAATATTCCGGAATCTGCTTTCACACAGAACGATTAGGCATGTGTAAAAACGCGAGGGGTGAAACGATACATATGTGTTTAGGTTTTGTATGATTTTCAGTTTGGAGAAAATGATGCAGCGTGTTCTTATTTCTCGCCTGTACTTATGCTCCACTCAAAAGAAGCTCTTTCAGTGCCACTAACAAACCCCACCCGCCCATGAGTACAGAAAACACTGTGCCGACATCACATAGCCGGGTCTGCTCTAATGCCTGTAAAAGCTCAGACTGAGCAGAATGGACCTATGTACAAAGATAGGGTAACTGTATATTATAAAAGCATTGGTAGTAAAATAAAATAAAATAAAAAAATCGATAAAAATAGCGACACAGCCCCCCACGACACTGCTACCCCACCCACAACGTGTAAAGAATGTATAAATACGTAACAAACCTACACTCCAAAGGCCTTTTCAGACACTAATAAATGTATTTAATGTACTAATTTGTATATACACACTCAGTGATTTATCTCAGTGATTTCTGGGAGGGTGAAAATGTCTGTTGTCTCTGTGTTCGCCGCATGAGTAACAACCGAATTTGACTGATCGGCTTTGTCCCCAGACCCCATAGTTTTTGGCGCACGTCAAAAGGCTAGTAGTTTGTCCAGTGCTTTTCATGTATTCTACAAGCATGTCCAAAAAGCAGCTCAAACTGGGATACGGACAAAGTTTCAGTGTCACCGTCTGAGCTTTTTGTGAAGATCCAGGGATACCTGAAGACCTTCTGTTCATTTTTTTTGTTGTTGTTCTGTGAACAAACCAACATAACCCTCCTCCATACACAAATATAATCCATATATAAAATCTTGTTCATTATTAGATTGTTGTAAGTATATTCAAAAATGATTTGACTTACTTCTAGATGTTTTTTACTTGTTTTAAGGCATTTCAAGATTTCATGATCTGCATCATAATTGAGGCCATTTAGAAACAAGTTATCAATAGAATAAGACAGATTCACTAGATAAAATGAAGACATGCATGCACTCAATCTGACACGGACTCACTGACAGTGACAAATGCCTCTGGTGGGAAGATCAAACCCACCTGAGAGTTGTCTGAACATGTGCTTTAATTAAGTAGATAAGGTTTTTGAAAACCTTTTTGTACAAAGGCCTCAACATGGTCTTTCAACATGGTCAAGGAAATTTAGATATAGTACAGTAGAGGTTTTAATCTTATTTTACTTATCATAACATTTGTTGTAGTATTTTTTTGTTTCAATTTTTTACAGTGTCCTGTTGGTTATTTCCAGATCTAGATAAAAAAAAAAACAGATTTCAGTGTGGTTTGGACCCCATAGTAAGTTAAATAATCTCATATTGGTACCAAAATAAGCAATAACATGCTCTGAATGAGCCGCAATACCGGACAGTCAATCTGAACAGAGTTCAATTATCATACATCAGTCTTGTATGAACAGTAGCCACAGTACCAAAAACAGAAGAAGAAGATTTCAGTAGGTAACATAACCTAAAGTGAGTGTTATTCATACAACTGCTGCAAAATGTGAAATATTGACAATATTGAGTTGATTTAAGATGATTACATCTGCCAGATATCATTTTTTTGTAGTGTAGCAATAACAAGCTGGAAATGATGGAGGAAAAAAAATATGCCATTGCTGCTTGCCCTCTCACTTCCGCTCTGAGCAGACAGGGTCAGGCTAAATCCCTGGTGTTCAATTAACAGGATGATTTGTACTACACTGAGAGAGATCAAATCAGCCTACTAACTAACAGATTTATCCCAACTGTGTACAGTCCAAGTGGCTTAGAGAGAGAGAGAGAGAGAGAGAGAGAGAAGGGAAGTGTTGTAACTAGTCTGATGTTGTAAGCGACACAAGGGCGTGTGTGAAACCTCGTGAGTCAGCACTGTCTCTTCCTCTTTCTGCCACTCAGCAGACCAGAGCAAACGATGAGCGCACACGGCCACTCATCAGATACTCGCACAGGGCAAAAACAAATGATGAGCATACGCTGCAGGCTGCCATCATACTGTACGGCAACATACTGCTACCTTTGCTACTGTTGAGGGCAAGGCCTCCCTGTTAGCAACCCAGCAAGATTTTTACTCTACCAGCTCAAGGGCACATCCTGTCATGTCTGCACACACAAAAACGTATTTTTCCGCTCATTCCTAGCACTTCCAGATGCTCTGGACTGCTTTTAAGGGTGTTGCGTAATTTTAAGAGAAGCTTGGGAGCATAATCATACCTCCCATGGACTTCTGGTGGGGCACAGAACTTGGAGGCAGTTTGTGTGTAAAAGGGGCTTAAGAGAACTTTCCAGCTCGCATCACAGACAACTGAATTTCCCTCACTTTTCTAAATTAAAGGAGTTACGGGGAAATCTGTAAAACAGTTTCATAACCTACCGTTCATTGTCCGGTCCATACACGGAACTAAGCTTCAAAAAGACATCACTTTGAATCAACTGTTTCTGTGAAATCATGAGAACCGACTTGTTAATATATATCCACCTAATCAGCCTACAGCAGTTTAGCTTCACCCATTTACAAAAGTAGGACCCTTTAATTCCAGCAGAGCAGCTGCCTTTAGAGTACATGAACAAATGTAACTGACATGATGTTCACTCACTGGGCACTTAGTCATGCAGTATGATATTAAAGCTCACCTTTTTCTATTTACAATGTGTATAAGTTATTCTCTAATCCAGTTCCAATCCAGGAGGTCCAGTGTCTAGCACATTTTAGTGATTCCCATGTCATGTGTGACCTCATGTTTGCCTTATCTTCTACATTATAAACAGAAAACTATATGATAAAAAGACATTTGAATGCATAGTGATGTCGTTTTTTAGCCTTTTAAGTTAAGGTTTTCCCCATAACAGTATTTTGTGGAGGACAATTTACTTGAGGTCATTTCAAATGTACTTTTATATTGCTACTTTCATTTTAATAACTGTTACCAAGTAAAAATAAATGTGCATTGCAGCTCACAAACCAATTAGAAGAAAAAGACTGAAAGGCGTTCAGAACAAAGCAACAGCCAGGTGAAAAAACACTTGATGTGTTTAGAGACATCCAGTTTAGTAGAAAAAGAGAGGAGAATATTACCAGCACACATAGCAAACAGTCATCTTAAACTGTTCAAATGCTTTATCAGCAGCCACATATGCCTCCTGAAGCTGATCTTAACTAAACAGGTACTGTATCATTTTGCCACTTTCTTCTTACCTTGTCATTTTGCAATACCCAGTACAGGTATTTATCAAACTTTATTTATTAAAGTTGTTTTGTTTAGTTTTGTTTGTAAGTCTGTTTCCAGTAACATCCAATTAACAGCAAATAACTTTTCACTAAACTTATTTTGAGTAATCTCCTTTGTTAATACTCTTATTTGCACTCATCACTACAATACTCTGTAGTCATGAAGGTCTTTGAACGCCTGATCCTAGCCCACCTGAAGTCCATCACAGACCCACTGCTGGACCCCTTGCAGTTTGCGTACCGAGCAAACAGGTCTGTCGACGATGTGGTCAACCTGACCCTGCACTTTATCCTGCAACATCTCGACAGCCATGGAAACTATGCTAGGGTTTTGTTTGTAGACTTTAGCTCGGCTTTTAACACTGTTGTGCCGCAGCTTCTTCAGGCCAAACTCTCCCAGCTGTCAGTGCCAGACTCCACGTGTCGGTGGATCGTGGATTTTCTGACAGACAGGAGACAGCAGGTGCGGCTGGGGAAGCACACTTCAGATCTCCGGACACTCAGTACTGGAGTCCCACAGGGTTGTGTTCTTTCACCCCATCTCTTCAGCCTCTACACTAATGACTGTGTCTCCAAAGATCCAGCTGTAAAGATCCTGAAATTTGCAGATAACTCCACTCTGGTGGGCCTTATAGCCTACGGTGATGAGTCTGCTTACAGAAAGGAAATTGAGCAGCTGGTGTCCTGGTGCAGCAACAACCACCTGTTGCTAAACACAGAAAAGACTGTCGAGATGGTGGTGGACTTCCGACGCAATCCACCCCCCCTTCCCCCCCTCCACATCAACAACACTGCAGTATCCATGGTGGAGTCACTCAAGTTCCTGGGCACCACCATCTCCAGAGACTTGAAATGGGAGAAAAACACCATCTCCATCATCAAGAAAGCTCAACAACGTATGTTCTTCTTGAGACAGCTCAAGAAATTCAACCTGCCACAGACCCTGATGATCCAGTTCTACACAGCGATCATCGAGTCCATTCTCACAGCCTCCATAACTATCTGGTTTGGTTCCTCCACCTCACAAGAAAGAACCAAACTCCAGCGCATCATCAGGACAGCAGAGAGGATCATTGGATGTAACCTGCCATCACTTCAGCAGATCTACACCAGCAGGGTGAGGAAGCGTGCTGGCAAAATTACATCTGACCCCTCACATCCTGGACACCTCCTCTTCCAGACACTCCCCTCTGGTAGAAGACTGCGGTCCATCAAAACCAGCACAACACGTCATGCTAATAGCTTTTTCCCCAGAGCTGTAGCGCTCCTCAACCACAGTGGACACCTTCCACTGTAAACCTTAAAACATACAACTGAACTGTACCAAACCGGACTGAACAGCTATTTGCACTCTGCCTAATTGCACTATGACTATTTGCACACCTGTACAGATGTTCTCTTTCTGTAGATATTCAGGTCATCTGTAACTTTCTATATATAATATTTTTCAACTAAATCTGTTTCACATCTCTCAGCTTCTTCAGCTTTTTATTACTTTTAGTACTTTTTACTTTTTTAATTTATCCTCTACGCTATTTATTGTTTAGTGTAATTTTCCTTTAGTTTAATACTGTAAATAATCTGTGTTCTGTGTTTTTGTTACTTGTTTTTGTTACTTGTCATACGTGTTGCTCTCACCAAGACAAATTCCTTGTATGTGTAACATACTTGGTGAAATAAAGAGATTCTGATTCTGATTCTGAGATTCTGAATAAATGTGCTCTGTAACAGCAAAAAGAAACACTATCTAGTTTGTTAATGATTATAGTTAGCCAATTAATCTAGTTATTTAGTTAACTATTGTAATAGTTACTTATTAATACATGCCACCATTTGATTTATTGTCCATTTACTTTGTGACATTCAAATAATCAATACTTCTTTAGGAATTGTAGAAAGTCAACCATTAATTATAGATTGTTAAATGATTTATTTATTTATTTTGATAGGTTTGAAGCTTATGTCATTGTGTTTCACGATAATAACAATAATACAAAACAATAAATGCTACAGTACAACAGAAACTAAGAGACACAGAGCAATGATAAGTAGACAATAGATATACATACAACAATACCAAAGTACAAAACACAAGTGCAAGGTACAACACAAGACAATACTGCGCATGTATAAAATGGGTTATTGGCAAGTGTTGCACATATGAAGAAGTTACACACATACACTGGACCGACATCTGAGAAAGCCTCTCATTTTTATTTTTTTTTTGCACTAGAGGCAGTAAAGTATAATATATATATATATATACACACACACGTTTATTCTGTATTTATTGGCTATTTATTGCATTGTCTATTTATTATAGATTTTTATATGAGCGATTACATGGGTCCTGCATTGCACAAAATATTTAGCATTTAGTCTGCTCACCGAGTCTCCTCGTCGCTACTTAAGTTCAGAGTGCAGTAGTGAAACGACCCTCACAAAGAAGGTGTTTCTAAAACTTGCTTGTTGGTGTGGTTGTTCTTGTGTGTGTAACATCTATTTAATGGATGGAGAACAAGCAGAATGAATATCTCATAAATGATAACTTGAAATATTAAGCGTTTAGTTGGATAAAAACTGTTCAGAATCATTAATATTAACAACTATATAGTGATTACATCAAGTAGGTATTTACTATCATGTCACTTTGTGATCCATAATCTTTTCCTTAATAGTTAATTAATCCTTATGTTAAGTCGTCAATATATACTTTTTAAACATTAATTATAAATACTGATGACACCATTAATAATGATAATTATTAACTGGCCCCCTATTATAACATTGCAACTTCACAAATTATTTATAAAGAAATGTCATGTTACTTATTGTACTTGTCACAATTATTACATACAGGGAATATTGCCTAATCATAATTACTTGAACTGGGTTTTAAATAAATGAGGCAAATAAATATAAATAAATTAAAGCAGTGAATGTATTCATTGAGATATTACAGGCCTTATGAAAACAAAAAACGTAGTGCTCTAACATGAGGGTAAAGATGAGTAATGTTTGTTTATCTGTTAGTTATGTAGCTAATTCTAACGTGTATGCTGGCAGATCGAGATGCTCAGAACATGAACATATAGCTTTGATTAACTCTACGCTAAATCTGTGTAACCATAGACATTTGTGTGAGTGTGTACACAACTTTGACTCGAGTTTACAGCCAGTGTTAGCTTCTAAGTAAGCAATTCAGTGGCTATTCAGTGATTTTTGGCCATTTAGGCTTGTATTTTAATAGTTGAGAAACAATGAACAATAATACAGACCAACCCTACTTAAAAATCATTAGTCTATGGAATTTATAGGGCTTTAATTTTGTACATACTTTAGTTTATGTCATGGTTAAATGGTTAATAATTCAAATGATATCACATATTAAGGTACAAGTATCAATTCAATATAAATTCATATAAATATAAAATCAATATAAATTCAATACAGTATAATTATGGACTATTCAGTTGTGATTTATAGGGGCCTGTTTTTTTTTTTGTTTTTTTTTTTAAACACTATTCTGTTTAAATAGGACTTTCACACTTTCACTTAACCTTACTCAAGTACTCTTTCCATCCTGGAAAGATCACTGAGCAACGCACAGTGTAGCAACACGAGCGTCATGTCGGTGTCACCGCTGTGCAGAGAATCACCCAAACACAATCAGCTCAGCAGTGGTCCTAAGGTGGTACCTATGGATGGCTGGAGGTTGGCCGACAAATTACACACAAATTGCCTCTACCTGGTATCTGATAAAATGCCCAGTGAATAGGAGTGCACAATGAAGCGGTAGCTCAGTGTATATAAGACGAAAGCTAAATCAACAAAAGTAGAAGCCTGAGCTGTATTTAAAAAGGGAAGTGGGACCACATGCTCAGGCCCAGAGTGCGTCATGCCAACGTGATATGCCAGCTTCCGCTCTTGCCCAACCCTAGACTCTCTTTTCTTACAGCACAGGCCAGGGGTCCATGGGTAAATGCTTTCAAGGGGTCATAGGGTTCATGGCCATATGGCCACAAGACTACCAGTTATAACAGCAAGTTCTGGGACACAAGGCCTGAGAAAAAATTACACAAACACACTCACTCTTCACCTTATTTGGGTGAAGGTGCACGCTGAGTATACAAGTATAATAATGTAGTATTACTGAATTTGCTCCACACAAGGCACTCACTGGCTAACTCTGGGAGTCTTTCTCAGACAAGCCCTATCAACATGAGAGAACAGTGTATCCATGTGTGAATATATGGCAAAAAATATAACTACATAATGATACCTGAAGACATTTTCACAGTTTACAATATATGTTTGCAAGGTTTTGATATTAAACAATGGTAGAACAGGCTGACATCTAATCATTTACTTCACTGTAAAAAAAGAAAAACAAGTGTCTTTACATATATCTTTTTATAACTTTACAAGAGAGGGCAAAAATGTAATTTAACTTTAAATACTAAGTCAATAGAACCAGACGTTTTTCCCAATAATTTCGGGCCATTTCTGTCGGTCCATTCATCATGATACTCATTTAATAATTTTGTTTTAAGATTATTAAAGTTGATCCATTATGCTTATTTTCAATTTTTATTAGTGTATAATTATAAATTATAATTGGTTTACTACTTCAATTTCTTCAAAACACAATATTTATCTCATAGTGTAAACCTGCAATCATCCTGTCTGAAACGCTGTGTTAGAGCTCCTGTGTCTTTAAGCATTGCCTCCCTATGAGCCCAGTGCTGTCAGGACGTGCCAAGCCTGATCTATACAGACCATTTATACGCATAAAACGTTACATAACACTAAATTAAATTTGTGTAATTTTATCCTTTGAAATTTTTTAGCAGACAACTAGCAGATGCAATCTCTCTACATTAACTTAAAATAACTTAAAATCAGTAACAAACAACTAAAAATAGTTAAACAATCCTATAATATTCCTCCAACAATCTTATCTTGACTGGTATGTTGATTATGAAAATATTATAGCTGACAACACTGACAGCACTTGTTTCTATGCAGTTTTAGATATTTAGTATTTTCTGGTTGCGGATGCTCACAAAACAAATAACGTAGATAACTGGCCTGCATTATGTTTTTTATGACGCATGCTGTTATTCAGTGTTCTACAAGTGCTGATGATGCTCATGATATACTAGAGAGGCATATCACAATGTAATTCATCACGATAACAATAACACATTGTCATACTGCCCACATGACAGAACTTCAACTTCTGTTCATAAGTTGTTTGCCTTTTCAACTGTCCAAGCTCTACTCCCTCTGTACGAGTCCCTCCTTGAGTGTGGGGCAGAAAGCTGAGAGCACATATTCAACAAGGCAAATGTGTGCTCAAAAATCTGTTCACTTTAAACTCTCCTTAGCCCTCTGAAAAAAAAGGACATGACCGCTTCCCATGGCATCCCACAGTTATCTCAATGTTATTCTAGCTATCATTAGCTGGATCGTTATTGGCCTCCCTCCTTCTCTTCCCCTCAGGCTGTAGGGTCTCTTACACTGGCCTCCTAACAGATAGAGCTGCTCTAAAAAAAGCAGGAACTCCTCTCAGCAGCCCCCAGGTGCCTCCTTAATCCATGCCAACGCAGACCGGCTCCACTAACAATAGTGGATTATGATACAGAGACGCGACAGGAGTCTCTGTGCTGACCTGAGAACAGTTAGCAACATCACACTGTCACACACATACAGAGAGAGAGAGAGAGAGAGAGAGAGAGAGAGAAAGTAAAGTGTAAGCGAAAGAAAGAAGTCGATTAAAAAAGAAGATAAGAGATAACAGAGGCAAAGGAAGAGGAAGAGAGATGAAGAAAACAGAGCAATATAAAGAGAAAGAAAATAAAGAAGCTGAGAGTGAGAGATAGGGAAGTTGAGGGAGAGAGAAAATAAGAAAATGAGAGGTAGAGGAATGTGAAAGACTGTGAGAAGGAACATGAGAGATGCAGAAAAGGAAATAAAAGGTGAGAAACTGAATGAGGGAAATCAACAGAGAGTAAAGGACGGGAAAGAGAGAGGATGACAGAAAGAGAGAAGGAACAAGGAGGATGAGAGAAAGAAAAGGGAGATGCGAGAGAGATAAGAGGGAGTGAGGGGAGGGAGAAAAAGAGAAACACAAAAGAGCCGGGAAGTGATAGAGATAGAGAGAAAGAGTAGAAAGAGAGAGAGATAAAGAGAGAGAATAAGAAAAAAGAAAGAAGAAGAGAAAAAAAGAAAAAAGAAGAAAGAAAAAAGAAATAAGAAAGACAGAGAAAGACAGTGAGGAAATGGAGGGAGAAAGAGAGAGGGAAACAGATAAAGGAGAGAGAGCAGGACAGAGAGCTAAAGGAGACATAGAGGGAAAGAATAAGATGAGAGATATAGATAAGAAAGAAAAAGTGGAGAAAGATAAAGAGAGAGACTAAGAGGGGAGGGAGAAAGAGAGAGAAACAGACAAAGGACAGAGAAAGAGACAGAGAGAGAGAAAGGAGGGAGAGAACAAGTAAGACAAGAAAGAAGCTAGAGACAGAGAGAAAGAATAAGAAGAGGAAGATGGAAAGAGAAAGAGAAGAGAGAGAAAGAGTTGGGGTCACAAATGTGACATAGAGAAAGTGGACAGGTTCTATTTATAGGATCCACATGTGAAATGAACTGAAATTGGATTTAGCGGGTGAAGCTAGTGAAGCTAGTGGTAAGCTGTGCTAAAGACAGCAGGCCCTCTGACCGCTTGGAGATGGAGAGCAGAGAGTGGCCAGATTATCCAAGTGTTGCTCTAGCTTGGCCTGGCTGGTGTAAATACTGTAAATATCGAGGAGGAGGTGTGTGAAACTGATACAGAGATACTGTTACTCCAGGCCACCGTGTCCTCATTTGTACACGGTTTATAAGCCTCAGGGTTTATAAGGCTGCTCTCAGGTCTGCGGGAACATGTTAGAATTGACAGTTATTAAAACCAATATTTAATGACATTTATTGCAGAGTGTTTAGGAGACTCTGCATTTTACTGCATTTGTTATTCAGTTCTGTCTTTTAGGAGATATTTATGAGGACATTTTTGAGTTCTAAGATTATCCAACTGCATAATAAAGAACAAAGTCAAAGGACAATTAGTGAAAAACAGGAGCTTTCAAAAGTGGAACTACTAAATGAACTAGAGAATATGGGAACTCCTAACAACCGCGCAAGATCTGGTAGAGCACCAACACTGTCACCATCAGAGTGCATGCTTACAGCTTTCATCTTGCATAGATGTGTCAAATCCTATCCGCTAAGGGCTGGTGCAGCTGCAGGTTTTCATTCCAAACAAGCTGCAGCACACCTGACTCCATTTGCTTTATCGGTAGGTCTCCGTTCTCAGCAACTGATCATGTGCGTCCTGCTGTGCTGGAATGAAAACTTGCAACCACGCCAGCCCTTTGTGGATAAGATTGAACACCCCCGATCTAGGATAATGTGCTCAGCAACAGGAATCTGAAAGGATGTGTAGCTGACAAGTTGAAGCTAAGTCCAGACCTCAACATCACTGAATGTGTGTTTAGGAGTATTTGGATTGTGAGAAGAAGAAAAAGGCAACCAACTTCCAGGACAGGAAAATATCTCTGCAATCTTTTTGAAAAACTGAAAGCAAGTCTCCCAAAAAGAACAGAAGGTGTAATAAAGGTGCATTGTGGAGATACTGGGAATACTGGAAAATCTGCTATTATACTTATATCCTGTTAAACTGTATCCTGTTTTTTCCTTATGCTAATAAAATGAAATAATGTGCTTATGGGGTCTTTTCATTGAAAACGAAACAAATGGACTTTTCCACATGCATGTAATAGATGTGGAGTAGTCTCCAGTACCAGCTGTTTTAGGACCCTTGTAGTTAATAAGGGCACTTGCCCAGTTTTTTTATTTTTATTCTTATTTTTTTTAACAATGAAATCTTGTTTAATTCAGCCTAAATTTAACTTAGTAGCAGACTACTCTGGGCCATAATCTCAGGCCCATGCTCAGATCTCAGTGTTCAATACACATTATTCCATAATATCACCACATATCAGCTTCTTACAGGTGGAGTGTGTCACATAAAGTCTTCTGTGAACCAATGGAGTAATCCTGCCACTCACTAACAAGTAACTATATATTCGAGTACCTGTGATCAGGTGTTGGCAAGTTCACATTTAGCTCCAGTCTAAAGCAGCTTTCTACCATTTTCAGGAATTGGGTTGGAGAGCAGAGCAGACAGAATGAATGAAGACAGAGAGGAGATCCAGAACAAGCAAGAGACACAGACAGCAGGCAAGTACTAATGGTTCTTAGCTTGATCGTACAGATGTAGGGAAACTGGTACAGAACTTTTACACCATGTGTAGGGTATGTGGAGTCAAGAGTGGTTCTTCTCTGACACTTGTCTATAGACCCCTTTCTTAATTAAAGAAGAGTAGAGAGAGCAACCAGATCAGCAATCACCCGGCAACCTGTACAGCTCCAAATCACATCAGGGTTTTTTTTTATCAGCATGCAGTATCTCTCGTAATGCCAATGCTCTGCCAAAGCACTGCCACGTCATAACGATCCCATCCACTAACGAGAAGCAGTTGGCACTTCCCATGAGAACAATTTATGCCCCATTATCTTTTTAAAAAGCACTTAAGTGGCTGTTGTTTTTATCTCTGTGGAAAGTGGAAGGATCTGTACTGAAATAAGATCCTGTTAAAAGTAGCATTTAAATGGTAATAAAAACATACACAAAAACATATCCACCTCGAATATCTACAGTGATTGTACTTCTGCAATACACATACACACACACACACACATATAACTGCTATTATAATATATATATACAGGAATCATCATCTTGTTTTCTGTAGTATTCTCATAGTATTTTCTCAATTTATACACAAGAAACTTATTTGGTTTTATATTATATATTAACATAATATATAATATATATTTTAATTATACATTAATATGTCAATATAAATGGTTTTATATTTATATTATATTAATTTTAATGTGAAGTACATGTGTTTAAGTTTGCAGCCCTGTTACCTATGTTACCGTGCTATGCTGTATTCTTTGTTTTTATGTTTATGTTTTTTTGGAACAATATGGGTTTTTTTTGTTACTTTACCAGAAGTTTAATTATGAGAATCATTAAATGTTTTGAGCGGACATTTAAGATATATATATATCTTTCTTACTATAAAACAATAATGTTTCTTTATACAGGCTTTTAAATGCGTGCATCTGCTGTTCATTTTATGGAAAAAAAAGCTCATATAGTCTCTGACTTATGATTTTCTGAAGGATAAGCATTTACTTTGATTAATACTTTGTAGAGTAAAAATTTATGGAGTTTCGAGGCCTTCAATGAACTCTACTCACAGAAAGTGCCAGTTGCATATTCTTATCTGGATCATATTTAAGCCAAAAACATAAAAAATAAAGCTGAGGCAATCCGGAGTTTCCTAGAGTCTGAAGAAACTGAGAGTAATGGCAATCAAATGATGCAATGCTGACTTCACGTTCAGAGACAACACACTAAGCCTGGAAATGCCAAATATCAAGACTAAGCCTCAGGTGGCTCTGACGCTGCCCCACCCCTCCCTGAGGACACCAAGTCATTTCCTGTTCTTCTCATGAGCAGGAAAAGTAGAGCTAGAACACCACAGCAGCAACTTCTCCGGTGTTCACCTTAACCACATCCTACAATAGACCAAGTACAGTTACAACAGCAGGCCTGACACAATTTACAGGGAGATTTTCAACGCTTTTTCTGGCTACAGACCTCATAGAATAACCAACCACTGGACCTGTAGTAATGAAAGTAAAGTGTGCAACAGTTTTATAATGACTTTAAATACATGCAAAAACAACCCAAAACAAAACGTTAAAGCAGAAGCAAAGAACATTTCCAGATTTCAATCTAACTTACTAAACTTACTACAATCTAACTTAAAATTTCAGTCATTTTTCTACCACTTCTACCATCAAATTTTAGCACAGCGAGACCGGCTGGCATTGTCAGATCATGGAAAAAAAGAAACAGCTACAGAAACACCTCATCACCACCAACCAGCAGCACATTTTCAGCAACAAATACTGACTGAAGTATCAGCTTCACAAAACCTGACAAATGTAGCTAATTGGGTGGTTAACTATCACTATTCCTTGTGCATGTGCACATGAAAGTGTGATGTTCATGACAAGCCAATCGCATTAAATATAAAATACATGAAATATGAGAAACCAAGCAGCACATTTCACAAGGACAAAGACATGATGCTACTTAAAGAGGTGAAGTAAAGCACATATAATGGTAAAAATCACTGTCACCATGCTGTTACTTAAGCAGTAACTGCTTGATGTTCTTGTAAGATTTGTTTCCTCTGACAGAAGGCTGTCCCTGACTGATAAGAATCTCCCCTGAATGGTCCAAGAGCTATTTATGATCCAAGATCTCTAATTTAACCTGACCTGGCTAAGCAAGTAACCCTGTTGCGTGAGGCTGCTGGTGTATGCCTGACATCATACTGTTAAACACATGGATAATATATTGCTTGCTGCTACAATTATTGGCTATAAAGTTATAGGCAGAATGAAGCAAAATCGTCAGAGGACGGATAAAAGTCACTTCTGATTTAAAGAGCCCAAATCACAGAAAATCATTTTTTTGCCCCCAGAGTGAAAAAATTTGAGGTAATATGCAAACATGGTTAACATTTCAAAACGTCCTACTCAGGGGCCGGTCCGTACAGCCCATACACCCAAGCCAAGTATCCAACATGGCAATTACGTGGAACAAAACGTGGGCTTTTATAAATCGGATAACTCTGCCATTTAAGTCAAAAATTCTCATCGGTCAAGCAAAGTCCTTTTATAGGAAAGACAACATCAACGGTGAGTACAAACATAGTAACCAAAACACTGACATCTATAACCTGGCATTAGTCATGAGAAACGAGTGTCTCCCTTGAGGATAACATAATAAAGACAGAGAGAGAGAGAGAGAGAGAGACAGAGAGAGCACGTATAATATGATGTCAAGGTTTATATATAAACTGTCTAAGTGACAGGCCTGATTTAGCCTATAGAGCTGGAATGGATCTTCAACAAAATATGCAAACTGTGCAGACTTCATGAAAGATGTGTATGCTGGATTCACTCAGATGGCCTACAGGTTCCACGTACACACAACACACACACACACACACACACACACACACACACACACACACAAGATGAATGTCTGCCTGCTTGTCTGTTTTTAGATCTAAATCTTGCTTTTCTCTAACTTTATCCAGATGCCATGCCTGGCTGGACATGAATCATGTGACTAATGCCGAGTCTTACTCTACACTCCCTCTCCCTCCCTACGCTCTTCCGGATCTCTCTATCTCTCTGTCTCTCTCCTTCCCTCTTACTATACTACTATCTTACTTTTACGACAGAAAAAAATACAAGCTTCAGTACCAGCAGTACGGATGCCACAGCAATAGCTCAGCTCAGAACTGTGTCTGGTTGCAGTTTCAACTGAGCAAAAACAACCAAATATCCAGACAATGACCCATCCATGGGGATGGACCACAAAGTCCCGTAATGTTCTAATATAAACAATTTTTTTGTACTTGACTATGCCGCACAGAACACGTCTCAGTATATGGTCCACAACAACTTAGTGACCAACTAATCAGGACCTGTATTACTGGAAACAAAAATGCTCACATTTCTTGAGTTTGGTGTAGTATGTAAACATTGTTCGAGATTCAAAACACTCCCATCCATATCCTCCACAATCCAAACTGAGCTAAAGAAGTTTGTTTTTCCGCATCCTCTGTTTGTGACGTCACAATAAACAGCACATATCCACCTACAGCAGTTTTGCCCAAGCAGGACAGAGGTCATTACCATAGGAGTGCATGTGATGTATAGCATGCCTGAAGCTCTGTGCATACAGATTCACACTTACAATCAACTTCAGTCCAGAGCAGTACATGCATGTATACTACAAAGAAAGATGCAGGCTCAAATTCAGGCACTCCGGAACAATCCAAGCCAAGCTTATCCACTCATATTGTAACGGGGAAAAGAGAACAGAAATGGGGTATGTTTAAAAGTGTAAATGGAATATAGCCAAAGTTTATCGATCAGACATGAAACACCTTATTGCATGGTGTGATATTAATAGCCTACTTTTAGATGTTCATTGAATGCTTCAATATCATCGTCATTGTCGAAAAAAAAGACAAAGTGCTATTGTACCATCTCAAGAAGCAAGCAGCTAAATCATCAGGAAAATGAATAAATGTAATTTCTGATTTAAGATAGTAGAGGCTCGTGGCCTCCGAATAGGGCAGCTAAACATGCTTAGAGGAGAGCAGGACTGGACAATCAAGCTCCATATTTACAGGAAAAAAAACACACATCATTCTCACTGAACAGAATACTAACTTTTGACCAGCTGCCAGACCTCCATGTATCTACACTCTTCGTCCTTTTAATCAGCTCCATTTACCATACGGATGTACTCTGTAGTCCTACAGTTACAGAGTGTTTCTCTGCAAACTTTGTTAGACTCCTTCTGAGCTGTTCATCAATGTCCAGCACATCCACAGAAACGGGTATTAATTGGGTGGTGGATCATTATTAGCACTTTCACTGTGTGGTAGCGTGTTAGTGTGTGTTGTTCTGGTATGTGTGGATCATGCACAGCAGTGCTACTGGAGTTTTTAAACACTGTGTCCACTCAATGTCCACTTAATAGACACACATACCTTGTTGGTCCACCTTGTTGTAGATGTAAAGTCAGAGACGATAGCTCATCTGTTGCTGCACAGTTTGAGTTAGTCATTCTCTAGTCCTTCATCAGTGGTCACAGGACCCTGTTTGTTGGATGTTTTTGGTTGGTGGATTATTCTTACTCCAGCAATGAAAATGAGGTGTTTAAAAACTCCAGCAGCACTGCTGTGTCTGATCCACTTGTACTAGATCAACACTACCCGCACGCCAGTGTCACTGCAGTGCTGAGAATGATCCACTATCAATTAACATCCACTCTGTGGTTGTCCTAAACACTGAACAGCCCAGAAGGAAGCTAAGAAAGGTTGCAGAGAAACACTTTGTAACTGTAGAACTACATAGTCCTCCTACATGTTAAATGGAACTAATGAAATGAGATACAAGGAGGTGTTCTTAATGAACAGGCTAGTCGGTGACCACTTGCATATTGCAAATTGTGTGTGTACATGTTTGTCTGACACCAGAATGATCTGTACCATTCATAGTTCTACTGATGTTTCCAAACCCACCACCACTGGACACCCAACCAACACCTCATACAAGGCAGCACACCACAAACACAGCATAAGCACCAGCGAGAGTGAGGACGGCGAGTTACCAGAATGTCCATCATGGCTCGGCGGAGGGCAGCCAACTAGTCTTATAATCCTCAACGATGTTAAAAGCCTGGACACATGCATGTCATCCCCCCGCAGGCCGCGGACCTCTCCTTTACAAACACACACACACACACACACACACACACACACACACACACACACACACCAGGAAAAGCGAGAGTGCACAAGAACACACACATAGACAAACACGGAGGAAAAAAAGAGAAAGAGATGCCAGTACTTTATATTAGTTATTTCAAAAGCAATAAAGTCACAGCTCATGTCTCATTCACTTAATTTTGTGTTGTAAGAATGACATTCATTAGTTTACAGTGCTGTGAAAAAAATCAGAGACCACACTTCAAAACAGTCATTAAGTACAAGTTATTCATTTTCCGGGAGATATTTCTGAAGACATTAGATATAAGAAAATATACATACATAAAGAAGGAAATAAGTGGAAAAACATCAGAGTTCAAAATTTTTGATTTAAGATTCATTTTAAAGTAATTAAAATATAAAGGTACAGAGAAATTAAACTCACAACAAACATTCAAGACCTCGCAGACCACCAAAACTGTCACCATTAGATAAACAATACTTAAATCAAGCTTCACTCTTGCTTCAAAAATTCCACAGGCATTTCTGTCCATCCTTCCACTGTGAGGAGACAACTCAACACTATGGGTCTCAAATGATGTGCAGCCATCAAAAAGCTCTTACTGAGAGAAGACAAAGATAGACAAAAAAGGGAAAAACTGCTAGAGCTGCTGGTGTTCTCAGACCTCAACATCACTGAATGTGTTTGGGATTGTTTGGGACATGATAATCAAAAAATGCAATCCAAATACTGAACTTCGGAGAAAAATCATTCCGCAGATTTCTCTGAAAACTAAAAACAAGTTTCCCAACAATAAAGACGTCTGTGTACTTTTCAGCTAAAATATGTGCTTTCCCTGTACCAAATAGCCATTCTGACTGGAAATAACAGAAATGAAGAGTGGTGTGACTTTGCACAGTACTATATATATGCACTAGGGCTGTCACTAGAGCCGATTATGTTTTTTGGCTTAACTGAACAATGACAGACCGTACATGGCATCTCAGAGATTCCAGAACACTGTGTGGAAAAGAAATGCATATAAGCTGGTGTGTCCATAAGGTATTTCTTTACTGTTGGAGAAAACTGTAGGAGGAAATAAAATATGCAATAACATGCGATTCATTAGCTAATCACTGACGATTTATGGACTAAAATTTGTTTAAATGACAAACTGTAACACTAAAATATACTCACAGATGTTATATACACTTAAAACATAAAAGACATTTTTATAATATCCTCATGCTCATACATGAAGAGGCAGAATATGGATTTTGATTTTAACGTAAACTCATCATCCATTAGTTCACAGCCAGCAATACGACAAAATAAGGATGCTGAGGACCTCAAACTTCATGTAGTAGAAAAATGTATGACGGTTGATTGAAAAGATCACATTCAGCTTCAGAATTTTATCTTTCTATACGTACCACATTTTTTATTACAATGACAACGCAATAGGTGCAAGGGGGGATGCTAAAACAGCAGTCGGAAACCTAAAATAGATTTCGGCCATCTAATCACCGACCAACATTTGTCACTTGCTGCTCCGAAAGCAGATTTCTGAAAGCACTACCCACATACTATCTCTTGTGTCTTTTCAAAAATGCTACCAAAATAAAAGAAACAAATAGCTACACTTTGAGTGCAAATAACACCCACATGCCATTCAGGGGGACTTTTCTATAACCCAAATTAGTTTAATAACACAGATAATTTAGCAATCTGGTGATAAACATCCATAAAAGCAATGTGTGAAGGTACTTATATAGGTAAACATGAGACATAAATCTCTACAGCAGATATGAAATGACACTACACATGTAAGAGGTTGCTTCCACAATGATTCAGGTACTGTAAAACAACTTGCTTAGTCACCTTATACTGTTCATATGCAATATTACACTGTATTATAGACAGTTACAAAAAAAAGTTATTTTGCTCGAAAGTTGCTTATAACTGGCTATGGAGCTGAATTCTTAGCACGCTGACTTTCTGTAGTAGACCCACTGCCTTCCACATGGTCTGTTACCACACAGGAAGTAACCCTCGATGTTGCACGTACTGCTGCAGAAACAAAACGGATCTTCCAGGTTCAATGACCACAGTGACCCTTCACTCCTGTTACGGTGTAGCAGTCTGTATCTGTTACCTTTTATTTGCATTTAACCAAGTTTTAAGGAGCTAAAAACATCAGATAACCAACAATATGATATTATATATTAATATTCCAGGTTTTACTTTCAATACCTTCAGCTATACAGGCCTTTATTGTCTGATATGAGGGTGTAATATTAGGTCTGGATACATCTAATATGTCTTGGCATAAATATATCTGTATTTTCTTTATTACTCTCCACCAAAGGAAACTGGCCAGACACCCTTCAACATGCAAACGAGTTCTGTGTTGATACTGTAGATACCTTTGATACTGTAGATTTGAGAGTGATATTTTCCTTCCTTCATAACCAAAATTAAATCTAACCTCTAACCTTTAAATAGGAGCCCAAAAAAAACTAAAAACCAAACTGCCCAACAAACCAGCACTCAGCACTCTGTGAAAGTAACACTTCACTTCTCTAATTTGGTATCCACATGCTTACGCCCAAAAGAGATTGACAAAAGGCAGCCTACAAGATTTCCAAACTAAAAATGAATGAAAAATAATGTGAATAGACTTGCAAAGCAAACAGTTCAACCGTAACCCAATGATCTAACAATAGCCTAGCTAGACAACACCACAGTGGACACACCCGAACAAAGAATGTTCCTAAATAACCTTTTTCGTATCTAAGAAAGCAGTTAAACACACATAATCCAACTATACTCACATTGTCCCAGGTCTAGGTATGAATGCTGCTTTACTGTTAGCCTGTCCTAGTTGAAGAACGTGTTCTCTAAATGGATTATTATCTCAAGGCACAACTGAGTCTGCCATGGCCAAGATCTCCTACTTCTCCTTTAGTTGGCCAAAGAAGAGAGGAGGAAGGGGAGCTCAGTTCGAAAAGAGGAAACGGGCAACAGACGAGAGAAGAAGGGAGAAAAGGGGAAGTTGCTGAAGATGTTCTGTGGAAAAACAGACAGCACAGGCCAAAACATGGCTGCATGTGGCTCCATAAAAGCAAAGGGAATGATCGCTAAGTGGCCTTTTGACAGGCTAGCTAAAGATTAACCCATTAGACTATTAACCCACTAAAAGAGAGGTACAGCTGTGTGCAAAAGATTGGACACCCCTTAGTGTTACACCAGGAACTGATATCATATCACCACCGATACTGCCAATTAAACGCAGGATCTACCTATGACCGACACCATGAAGCAATTTCTGACGCAACATGCACTGAAGTGTGCGTGAGCACCAGAAGACAGAACTTAACAACATGTCTGCGGTGTGGGATGACAGGCAGCGGGTAAATATTGCTAATGGCTAAATCTGTACTGCTAGTATTTCATGGGAAAACAAGGTAACAGGAACCCCTTACCTGAACAGCTAAGCCAGGCTTCTTTCAGTCACTCATATGATCACTCATCAATCACTCATCTGATGCTGTGTAGTCACTTACAGTCTGGGTTAAAGTTAGTCCAGACTGTCCTTTAGCCTTGATTTAGCTAGCATAGCACTCGAGTTAGCCGGGTTAGTGTGTCCGCTAGCCCCCGCCTGTGATGCAATTTTGTCTGTCAGCTGTATCACAGCAGGGGTCTCACAGCCCATGTTTACTGAACTCAGAGATGTAGTGATAAAGCGTGAGTGAATGAGATGCATGCATGTGTGAGACAAATGACTTGAGAAATTCAGATTCAGCACCATTTTTGCTGAGCCAGAGAAGCTGGTGGGTGCTCACGTGTGCACACCCCAGAGGTTTATGTACTGTATTTACACTGATCATCCATAACGTTAAAACCACCTCAATGTATCTACACTCTTTATCCATTTTATCAGCTCCACTTACCACATAGGTACAACCTTGTAGTTCTACAACTACAGACTGTAGTCCATCTGTTCCTCTACATACTTTGTTAGCCATCCACCAACACAGAGCAGGTATTATGTAGGTGGTGGGTCATTCTCAGCACTGCAGTGACACTGATGTGGTGGTGGTGTGTTAGGGTGTGTGCTGGTGTGAGTGGATCAGAGACAGCAGTGCTGCTGGAGTTTTTAAACACCTCAGTGTCACTGCTGGACTGAGAATAGTCCACCAACCAAAACTATCCAGCCAACAGCTGTCTCTGATCCTGTGGGCAGAGTCCTGTGGGCAACATCCTGTGACCATTGATGAAGGCCTAAAGGATGACCAACACTACTGTGCAGCAGCACATGGCTATTGTCTCTGCCTTTAGTGTAGGAGTGTCTAATAGAGTGGACAGTGAATGGACACAGTGTTTAAAACTCCAGCAGCACTGCTGTGTCTGATCCACTCACACCAGCACAACACACAATAACACACCACCACCACCACATCAGTGTCACTTCAGTACTGAGAATGATCCACCACCCACATAATACCTGCTCTGTGGTGGTCCTGTGGGGGTCCTGACTATCAAAGAACAGGGTAAAAGGGGGGTAACAGAGTATACAGAGAATCAGACGGACTAGAATCTGTAATTGTAGAACTACAAAGTGACCTGATAAAATGGACTGTGAGTGTAGATAAAAGGAGATGGTTTTAATGTTATGGCTGATCAGTGTATACTTCAGTTCTGTTTTAGCTGTTTTGCACAAAAAATATATGTCACATCTGCACAAGTTGTTTACATATAAATGCCATTCAGTTAAACGAGTGTTTTATTGCGACACAGAATGTAAACTGTACTTAAAGAAGAGAAATTTAGATCTAAATTATGATGTGACAGCTAACATCAGCAGTTACAGGCAGATTTGGAGCGATAGGATTTATGATGGTGATAGGAGCTTTGGTGGCAAACATGGGGTGAAAGAATGGAGAAGAGAGAAATACGACCACAGAATGACATGCGTGACTCATGCTTCCTCTTCAAGACTTTTTTTTCTTCTTACAGTGATACGAGACTAATTTCTCAGTGAATCCTACTTCAAATGCTTCATTCGGACCAATACATTAAGAACCAAAAAAGAACTACACCACGACAACCATACAATCCACATACAGTGCAAAACATGCAACATATTCAGGCCCACTTTGTTATGCAGAAATCGCTATGAATATGTTTAATGTGGAACGGTCAAAAAAAGGCATGCATGTATACGCAACCACAAAGACTGACGGATGCTATGATCTGATATTTGCTTGATGTGGTTATTAGCCTTATTACCTATAGGCTTATTACTGTTATTCATCTTAAGAGAATATTTGGTAACTGCTATGTAACTGACATGTAAGAAGAGTGAAGAAGCTAAGTATGAAATCACATATAATTTTCACAGTTATTGGTAGGCCTGAACGATTTGGTGATTGGTCTAACTCATCTACTATGTTAACGTCCCCCATATAAGACACATATTTTATAAAATGGCCTATAATTAAAATTGAATACTGCATTCTTTTAAATTGCCTTTTTGATATAAAATTGATTATTCTTTCAGCATCAGTTGTTGGTCAGATGTTTGTCAAGATCCACCCTGAAGAATAATGATGTTAGACACTCATACGAGATTTGTGACGATGATATCAAATATTTTTCTTGTAGATATCTGTCGATGCTGATGCATACACATACATAAACAATAGAAAATGTAGACGTTCTATATACTTCAGCTGGCTACAGTTTTAGGCTGTAGATTCTAGAGCTAAAGGTTTAAAGGGCTGAACTTTTCGAAATATACCACTCCCAGTTAATATAAGAGCCCGTTTTGAATTTACTGCTTCTGTGATGTCACAAGAACAAACTCTTTTCCATACATCCACCTATTTGGTCTATACTTCTAAGGAGTGTTTCAGCTTTAAGTGCTACAATACAGAGCATTATAGTGTTATTGCAGCACATTTTACATCAGTCTGAAGAATGCTTCCACAATGCAAAGTAAGGGTTCTTGTAAATGGTTGGAAAGGGTTCTTTGAGTGTTCACGGTTCTATGTAGAACTGTTTTCTTTGCCAAAGAAACCCTGAAAAATAATCGGTTATGAGAATGTCAAATCGGGTTGTTTGCATAAAATAACAATATTAATCTTGCCTTATTGTTCTTTAATTATTATTTATGATTATTATAATTATTAAGTATCAGTTTGTGTTCCACTTTCATCTGTATATACTACAGAATTACAACCACAGTCTTATACTGACTACTCGCATGTGACTACACATCTACGCTCCTATAGTCTTACACCCTCTTCACCATAATCTGCGATATTTAGTACTCTAGGATGTTCCAGGCTAATTAAGCAACCCTCTACAACTGCCAGTACTGAACTGAATCCCGCAGAGCTGCCGTTAACATTTTTACCTTAGGTGCATGACAAGGGGAACATATTCGGCTTTAACTCACAACAAAATGCATGTAAAACTGGAATATCCTGTTTAACCAGAAGTGAAATGGTTGTCAGTGTGGGGATTAATCTGTCAGGCACTATGGTGGTCTGCAGACCTCAGCTGAAATGACATTTCTATCTTCAACACACTAATGGGAAAGAAAGTAAAGAGTATTAGAAACTTAGAATGTGTGTTTAAATTCTTTTTAAAGAATTTATGTGCCCTAGAAGGCACTGTGGTTAATGGAACTGCTGCTTAAATTCATGTTTCCAATTTAAATGTATTTTAAATTTCCTAACACTCCATTTCAGAAATTTCCACCATGACATCTTGTTTAGTCTCTGGCCTGGATACATGAATGTGGCACAAATTCCTGGTTGACAACAGTAAATCTTGCATCACCATGTTTTTGTGCTTATCTGATGTGCTAAGAGATACTACTGACTGCGTCTGAAACATGCTCCTGTGTGTAACATGCTTCAGCCAAGCAAGCTAAATTAGACACAATAACATTTTCAGAACATACAAAGATATTACAGTAACCCTTCAAAACTCCTAAGCATCAAATCAACAATCAAAGCAACAGTCAAATGTATCCTTCAAATCAGAACTGGTATGGGCAATTCCTCATAATTGTCTGTGTTACAGAATATCTACTATAGCATGTGCCCAAGGTAACTGCAGACATTTAAAAAATATGCACATGAATACTAAATGTAGGCACACGCTTTCAAAGATGTAATCATCCTTGTTGGGTACCAGGCAAAACTCAGAGACCACTCTTTCATTTCCATTCAAATGGCCATTAATTACAAGTATGAGTTGGAGAAGTCTCAAATGTTTCAGTATTTAGTGTGTTTGCTTGTATTACAGCTTCCATTCTATTTAGGAGATCTGTTTTAAGGTTCTCCAAAAAAAGAATCTACAGAGATATTATTCAAACAATCTACAAGTATTTTTCAAACCATTTACAAAAGATATTCTTCAATAACTTCAAGTTCGGTTTTAGAATTTGGCTGCATTTTCTGCTTCTTTCTTAAGTTTACGCCAATCTTAAATTTAGACTCTTCAGTCCACAAACAAATTAGCTCCTTTTCGTATTGCTGTGCATTGCCTTATCTTAGTATCAGCTGTTTGAAACTACACATCCTTTCGGGTCCTCTTGCTTTTAGTTGTCTTCTCACAGTGGGAGGGCTGACAGAAACAGACAGATGTGGTTTATATGAGCACATCCCTGGATTCAGTGTAACAGGCCAATTTAGCCCGCTACTGTAGCTAATTGTACAAAATCTCATTAAAAACTGATAAATTAACTGCTACCATGACATGACAGTTACTGCTACTGTTTCAAAAGTGCCTTTTCAAAAGCGACTAGTGTGTCTGTGGCATGCATGTCCATTTACTTCCTGAAAAGTGTCCAGAGGAAGTGGAAGCAATAGATTAACCTACTTATTTCAAAGGTTCCTGCTTTACGTCACAGGAAGCAAAATAATAGAGACTGATATCTCGGCTCCAGAACCTGTTGTTAACAAGAGATGACAACTCAAATGAGCTGATTTTGTTATAGAATGAAAAACTGAACAAGGGCGCATCTAGCATTTTGCTCTGCTTAAATTAAATTGCGCTTTTCTTAAAAACAATTTGCAATGTTTTATGAGTCACAGTAAACAGATGATGGAATGAATGGAACAAGACACTGTTTAACACTGTGTCATTCAAGTTAAACTCAATGCCACTTTCAACTTAGAAGCTGCTTTTTTGGCACAACTTGCTGCGAGACATACTAGGGGCTAGCAGGCATTTAATCATTAAACCCTGTACATCTGATTCCTGTTCCATACTGGCAACGAAAGCAGCAGATGAAAGCACTATCTCCAGATAAAAATGGTGCATGGCCTGACAGAAGCCCCAGAACAAAACAAGCAGAATTCTAATGAAGCAGGCAAAATTTGTTCTGGTGCAAGAACAAATCCTCACATCACAGATATTTTCCTACCCCTGGTAAAAGGCTAAGGCATAATCCCTGTTTGTGGCCAAGTGTGAAGTCGAAAAGTGAATAGCAAACTTAGCTAATACGAATAACACTACTACAAGAGATCAACTCTATTGTTTTCAGTGCTGTAATGGCTATAGCCAGGGAGAAGTGCTCCCGGTTTGTGCTTTGGCATTTCTTGGCAGTTTCAATATTGGCTAACTTCTACACAGTGCCAAAAGTAAAGTTTGGTGTAGGAACTATAATGGTCTGGGGCTGTTGTGCAGGATTTGGGTTCTGCCCCTTAGTTCCAGTGAATGCTACTGTTATTGCTACAGCAGACATTTCAAACAATTATGTGCTTCTAAGTTTATGGCAACTGTTTATTGAAGGTCCTTTCCTGTTTCAGCTTGACTGTGCCCCTGTGCATAAATGCAAAGTCAATAAAGACATGGTTTGACAAGTCTGGTGTGGAAGAACTCCAGTTGCCTACACAGAGACCTGACCTCAACCCCACTGAACACCTTTTGGTTGAACTGGAACGTCAACTGTGAGCCAGGCCTTCCAATCCAGCATCAGTGCCAAATCCCAGAAATGGGGTCAAACTCCCACAGGCACACAGTGGGAATCCTTCCCAGAAGAGTGGAGGCTGTCATATCCCCAAAAGGGGCTATTAAAACCCCATATTAATAAAGGGCGAAGGGGGTGTTAGGGGTGGCTGGTATGGCAAAAATATTATATCAAGATACTTCAGGACATTGTTCGCGATACACATCACAATATTTAGTTTTTGGAGATTTTATCCATTGGAACAGACACAATAGAGCACGCAGTGTTACATATAAAAATATAAGTATAATAATAATAAATCTACAATTACAGTGCAATTTTATTCAGTATTCAATGCAATGAGACATGCAGCTAGTTAGTGTTTCTAAAGTGCTAGCTATATCTACAATATGGTCAGAAGCCCCAAGGAGGTTATTAAAACTCCATCTTAATGCTGGTGAGGTGTCCACACACGTTTTGCCATATTGTGTAGCTTGTAAGACTATTTGTGCTGTTAGGTCAGTTCAGTGATCAGCAAGGTATTATTCTATAAAAATGTTTATACTACAGATGTTGCTTAAACTAAATGGCAGAACTGAACATTACTGGCAGTTATCAGATGATCAGTATGGATCCATTCCACTTTTAGTTAAATCAGGCCAACCAAACAAGAGCCTTTGATGCAGCACTAAGAAATCGTAAGGGTGGTTTATTATCATCATCCAGGCCCAACACTTTGTGATCTCCCAGCATTTCATGCCTCGACCTCAACACTACATAAATTATATATTCAACAGCCAGATGCTGCAGAAATGCTTTCTCGGGACAGCCTTGTGTGTTACTTGCAGAAAGGCGATGTTTAGCAGCTTTATTCTGCCTCGCGACATACAACACTTTAGCAAAAGCTTGAAAAATCTGCTGTTCAAGTCAAGCTTTTATGTTTAGATTTTAGTCAAATGCCTAATCAATACCTTCGACACAGAGGTTTTGGTTAAATACTTTATATTGAAAAATGCAAATGGTCTCACAATTTTGCATTCCAGCTACACTCATAATGTATTTTGACCCAGGTCTGATTGTCTACTGAGAGGCAGAATAACCCCTTGCGAACCCTGCTCAACCCTGAAGGGCCTGAATAAAGGAATCATTTATTCAGCATTCTGCTCCAGGGACCGGTCACATTGCTTTTCTATTTTCTCCAGTTTTGTTCATTCAGGAACTCCTGTTGAGTAATCCATAAAACAGGAGAGAGAGAGAGAGAGCGAGAAAGAGAGCGAGCGAGCGAGAGCAAGAAAGATTCTCTAACTGTAAATGTTAATGCTCACTAGAAATGAGGAGTTGTTCTAGCTCCAGATACTGTATATTTTACTGGACTACTGAACTATTCTGTTTTGTTTCTTTTCTTAGGGAAAATAGGTGAAAACATTCAACTCAACTGAACTGATACGGGCAATATATATTGAGCTACACATGCAGAAGTGTCTTAACTAACGTAACATGCCAGACGTCTGGCAATGGAGTTGTAAAGGTTCCTAATGGTGTCCTGCAATAAACCATCCCATGCAGCTTGAATATTCTCACGCAGTTCCTGCAGATTTGGCGGTAGGCGTGGAGGTGGAGTGACACCAGGCCTTCTCTACACGTGTGACGCCTGACACAAACGTCATCTTTGCGCTGACCACGGTGCCACCACAAACAGATTCATTGGTCATCTCCACCAAGACTAAAGCAGCACTCGGCACTGAAGATGACCCGCTGCCATTCTGAGTCACTCCATGACAGTCTGGCATGACACCATTGCAGTCTTCGACGACAATGATGTGGTGATAACTCACAGAGTTTCAATCCTGCCGGTTGATTTCTTCTGGGTGCAGCTTTTTTCGATAATGAGTGCATATGAGTTTTTGTGTTTAGATTGTTCAGTTGAATTTACGCTATAAACAGTTCATGAAGACATAAAATTCAGGCCTCAAATAAAATTTTGTTGTAAATCACTTTTAGTTGATTTGAAACTAAACATTTTGCTTCTTCAAACAGTTTCCTTTTTTGACTCTGTAATACTAAAGTTATTACTTCCCTACAACAGGGATGTAACAATACACAGTTGATATGACTTAATTCTGAGGTCTTGAATTAATTTAAATTTTAATATATTATGTCCTACAAAAGTCTTGATGCTATATAGCTCTAATTGTATATTGCACAGCTTGGTTAGGATCAGATTAAAAAAAAGCTTTCAATCTGAACTTTTTCATTGCCTGCCACACCAGCCCTCCAACAAAGTAAACTAAACTTGGTAACTGTCATTTCCAGACGAGCTCCTCTCACTGACAGAGGGGTTTACCTAATTTACCTTACTTGGGCAATGATCTGTCGTCAGGGTATCACGTCTGCACGAAAACATCATCATGACGGTTTTTTTCTTTGGAAATAACACTCCGGGTTAGAATATTCCCCCCACTGAACTATCCCTCATGGAATGGAATGGAATGGGATGAAGACCCAGTTCTTGCATATGCTAGCCAACCTACTAGATACTCAATAACAACATCTCAAAAAGCAGAACCCCTGGAATTTTTAGGTTTCTTTAAAACAACAATAATAATAAAAGCACTGTCAGCTAAACATATTGGGGCATGTATAGCATAAGCCACCCCCACTGTACTTTGATAAGATGCCTAGTTTTAATAACCAGAAGTGGTTTCCACAAAAGGTGTAAAATAAAGGTCCCTTGAAAGAGAAGGTAAGGTGGGTGCACTGGTGAATTTTCCAATTTCATTCCTTGAAATGGTTACGCTCTTACTCATCAGTGACTCATTTCTATGGAAAAGATCAGTCCTCAAAACTTTACCAAAGCATCTTACGCCACTGCATGCCGACAGGCTAGAAATACCTTGGCTCAGTATGAGAAAACAGTAGCAATACCAGCCCTTGGGGACTTGGGTCATACACTACTGTAAAAAAAAGTTTACTACCGCAACAGATCAAGTCTGTTGCATGGTTGGTTCGGACACAGAAAGTTTACCAAAACTGTAAAACACATATCAGTGTTACAAACAAAGCACTTCTGTTGCCACATTTAGAATAAAATAGTTAACAGGGCCTTTACAGATAAAATCCTCTTCAATATTAGGCTCTTATTAGTGGTTCTGCCATATGCAACTAACAATATATGCCACATGAGAAAGGTTATGGCTATGTCTGTTGCCACTGAAAAATCCTGCACTTCATGTCAGCTGGCTGTTTCTGTATTATTACATTTCAGTCAATTGCTTTTAAATACTCCTATATTCCATTTACTTCAGTCAATGAAGTATACCTATATTTCAGTCAGTTACTGCTGAATATTCTTATATTTAAACCAGTTGCTATTGCATATTCCTATTTCAGCCAGCTGCTGCTAAGCATTCCTCTATTTCAGTCAGTTACTGCTGAATATTCCTATATTCTCACCAGTATTTCCATACTTCAGTTTCTAATGAATATTCCTATACTTTAGTCAGTTTCTGCTAAATATTCCTGGCAATTTCAGGCAATTGCTGCTGCATATTTCTATATCTCACTGCTGAAAAAAAGGTCCTATTTCACTTAGTTGTTCTTAACATCCATGCTTTTCCTGTCAGTTCCTTTTTAATATATACTTAAGCATCCACATGGGAGAATGGGCAAAAGTCATTTCTCACACGACCATGTTCGCACTGTTCACACATGCAGACGGAAAGAGAGAATAATGAAAACTCCTCTTCGTTTTCTAAACATACATTTCCGCAAAATCTCTTCAAAAGTCAAAAGAAGCGCAGATTGCGCCCCTCCCCAGAGGTTTTCCGAAAGCGCGCGCCCTACGCGCTGCCACGCGCGAACGCGTTCGGAGCACGCGACTCCGCCGAGCACCGCCCCCTTCCCCCTCCTCTCCCGCGCGGCGAGTACGCGCGCGCGCACGATTCATTCAACCCGAAAGGTCTCGCGCGTGCATCGCGAACGCGCTTTTACTACACCGGAGCCGGAGGGAGGGAGAGAGAGAGAAGGAGGGAGGGAGAGAGAGGCTGTGTCTTTCGAGACGACAAAAAAGAAGAAGCAGATTACGAACCGCGAACGTATCACAACCCTGACAAAAAATGTCATCAACGACGAGAGCAAAAACAGCGAAATGAAACCTGTTTTTTCCCGCCCCCACTTCCTAGAGGTTTGACTTGAGAATACCACCACCCCCCACATACAAACCATCCCTCCCACAAGGGGTAAGCTCCGATTCCTCACGCTAAAAAAGCTCCACTCACCTCTTCCAATTCGCGCACAGGCTGCGTCTCCTGAATGATAATCACAGCACGCTACACTCGCGATGTTCAGACTCGTTTTATTTCTTTATTTTGCTCTCTGAAAAAAAGAAAGAAAGAAGCGAGAACTGGCCCTGAACAGACCCCCTGCTGTACCCGTGACACGCCGGCTGCCTGCACTCCTCCTTCCGCGCTCTTCCTGTAAGAGTGCAGCTGAAGTAAAGCTCCCTATTCGCCAGCTTCTTGTTCGAGTTTTCCCGTTCCACCTTAAATGGTGCAGCAGTTACTGCTGCACCGTTTAAGGTGGAACGGGAAAACTCGAACATGAAGCTGGCGAATAGGAAGCTGACTTCAGCCTCGTCCTGTAAGAAGTGTCCGCGGAAAGGAAGAAAAACACAAACACACCGATTCCTCTCTCCCCTGCGACGACAAATTACAGGCAAGACGGAACCGCTTTAGGATTCAACAACAACAACAACAACAACAACAAACGAATCCTAGCTGCGGTCTCGCAACGGCGGTAGACTCCAGTCCCCAGCGAGAGACGAAATGTCAACTAGCTAACGTTCGCCGCTCGAGCCACTCATAACCCGGCGTGTAAAACCAAAATAAGCGCTAACACACGAGGAAGAGGAGGAGGAGGGGGTTATATAGCGATAGTAGCCCCTTTCTCCTCTCAGTTGGCGGTATAAGCACACTAGTTTACATAGCCTGCCGGAGACGTTGGCCGCCCCCCCTTTTTTATCTGGAAATAAACCGGCTGTTTCGGACTAACCCGCTGAGACGAGGCTTTTCGTGTCGAGTGCTAAAGACAGGAGAGCGGTGTTCGCTGAGCACGAGCCGTTCTTGAGGAATCACGAAGCCTTTTTCTCGACACGGGAAAACCCACCATCCACACACACATACACACACACAGAGAGAGAGGCAAACTGAGAGGTTTCTGCTTTTTTTCAAAGCGTCGCCGATGGCCATACTTACAATTTTGGCATTAAGGTGGTCTGCAGGCCGATAGCCGTTTCGTTTTCTGAAGCACATCCGTTTCTTTTTTTGCTGTTTTTGTGTATATAAATACGGTATCTTTTTTCCCCTCCAATGTTCCCCAGCTTCAGAATCGACACCCTTACGGAGGCAGGCTAAGGACGGACTGCGCATGCGCTAACTTAGACAGTTCTACTCGGGCGATTGACGAAGTACTTCCTCGGTAATTGTCATTTCCAGACGAGCTCTTCTCACTGACAGAGGGGTTTACCTAATTTACATTACTTGGGCAATGATCTGTCTACATGGAGTCACGTCTGCACGAATAAATCGTTTTTTTTCTTTGGAAGTAATACGCCGGGTCATCTGCGGATGAGTCCAGTGAGGGCAGAACATTTCCCCCACTAAACTATCCCTCATGGAATGGAATGAGATGAAGACCCAGTTCTTGCATATACTAGCCAACCTACTAGATACTCAATAACAACATCTCTCATGCATGTCTAATAATTCCATTCATTATCAGTAGTATCACTATTAGTGTTGCTTGATGTTGAGTGTAGTTAGTGTAAATGCGGATTTCCCATCTGCTCCATAAATCCCCGCCTCCGCCAGTAGGAGGCGCCAAACACCAAGGATAACAACAGACCACACTAATACTGTGAACTGTGTTTGAAGTTTCAAATAATCGCTGGAATATCCATCTTCTCTCTATATGTCTTTATTACCTCAAATCACGCAGCATCAGAATAAGCCGTAGTCTTCCTCTGCTTGCTTTCATGTAATATATAACCCTGTTTTTAATGCCTATTTCTTTCTCCTGGTCTGTTCAGGTGGCTTTTAGATGCTGTGCAAAAAAGGCAAGATGTGGTTCATGATCTCAAAGCCAGTGAGAGATGATTAATCATCCCTGCAGCATACACAGGATTAGGAGCCTGTTGTAACTGCCACTTGGTGTCAGTAAAGCTCTCTGCTTCAGTGTTAGGGGCAAAGAAAAAAAAAACCCTGGCAGCTGCAACACAATCAATTACAGCCTGATTTATGGAGGATCCATTAGATGAGGTGCTGATGTTTCAAGCTGTCATCATCACTTTTGGGTAGATTTTAGTTAAAAGGCAGTATAAGATGTTGCTGAAGTTTGATTTGCTAATGTGGGCGTCTGTTATAAGGAGGAGAAATTTACTGCACAGAACATTTTCACTATCAGTTTTTCAGTCTTTCAATGCAGGTGGAAGAAATGAAAAGAATTCCTGTGTAACCTGTGTAAAGTTTTATCAATAACGGACAACCATTCCTTGAAAAAGTCTGTATGATGAGCTGTACAAGACTATCAGATTATTATTTCAAAAGACTCCAGAGGCATTCATTTCAAATCTGTGTTGTGTACCACGAACAAATACACTGGTGTATGTTAGGAAGTCATGTAGCTAATAAGATGAAACTAATAGATGAAATCATGCACTGATCTGTCAGTTTGTGCTGTGTGCAGTTGGCTAGCTTCCGCCTACAATCCATCAATAAAAAAGGACCACCATTTTGGACTAGATTTTAGTTTTACTTTCCCACTGTACACCTATAAGGTGTTTCCAAGAAAGTGGCCAAGATATGTACATAGTGTTTACAAAGTCCTACAATGCTGTTGTGCCTGAAGCACTCATACCAGCTCCAAACATACTAACATACTGCTACTACATCAGTATCACGTTTGTGCTGAGAACGTTCCACCACGCAAAAAATGACTGGTTGCGCAACAGCCTAATTTAGACAGTTCTACTTGGGCGACTGACAAAGTACTTTCTTGGAAATTGTCATTTCCAGACAAGCTACCGTCACTGAGAGAGGGACTATCTAAATTACCTTATTTGGGCAATGATCTGTCTATGTCACATCTGCATGAATGTCATCATGTCATTATTTTTCTTTGGAAGTAACATGCCGGATGAGCTGTGGATGAGCCCATTAAGGGGAGAATATCCCCCCCAACTAAACTTCCCTCATGGAATGGAATAGGATAAATACCCTGTTATTATTGCATATACTAGCCAACCTACTCTAACCTAGATACTCAAAAACAACAGCTCACATACATGTCTAGTAATTCATTAATTAATATTAGTATTATTATTGGTATTGCTTGATATTGAGTTAGGTGTACCTGATAAAATAGAAAACGGGTGTAGATGCAAGGCAGGCTGGATCTAATAGCAACTCACTGTACATGGAATACAATGCAATTGATTAGCATCATAATGGCATAGGATGATATGCAGTGGTGTTTACACTCATCATTAACACCATGAAAGCATTTATTATTTGAACTGTTATTATTATTAAGTGCCATCAGGTCATTTCCAGCTTCTTGTGACTATATGGATAGTGTTTCTCCAAAATATCCTGCCATCTCTTTGGGTCTGAACGGCTGGTTCATTATTCCTTTAACCGTATCCATCCGTATCTGGTTATCTTCTTCTTTTACCTTCTTTTAACTCTTTGAAGTATAATGGTCTTTCTCAGCGAACTGGTTCTTCTCCGAATGAATCCAAAATTTTGCATGTTTGTTTTCTTTACTGTCTGAGGAACAACACCACAGTTCAAAAGCATCTATATTTTTACCTCTTTCACTTGTTTATTGTCCAGCTCAGAGGTACCTATTCAGTACCTTTACATGATTGTACCATACTCCATTGCAGTTACGTGTTTTTAAGATGAATTGACTCTGTTAACTCCTCATATCGCTGACCCCTTTCTCCCCTACTCCAAGGTCCTCTGATGTTGGTCCCTTAAAACGCTCCACTTTTGGACAACTCTTATTCTCTTCATCTCTCTGTGACTGCTCCACCCTGTCCACCTCAAAACTTTACTGTTTTCTCATTTTTACTGTGATTATGTGAAATACTTATTGTAATGTGGCCTTGGGCAGTAAAATGTGCTGTAGAAATGTAACTGAAATGAAAATTCTGGATAAATATGTTTTAGGTCAAAAGCTTATGACAAAACTATCGTTAAACAACTTCTCTGGCATCAGGGAGCATAGCTGTAACAATATAATTGTAGATAATCGCTTCCTATGAGGTAGCTGGTAAACCACTGCCAACAATGCAGACTTGTCAAGTTACTCCATATTGGAGCATTTCACATCAAAACACTCTGAATGACTTATTTGTATTGCACTGGTTGTGATATGTGAAATGTCCTGATTTCTATGCAGCAGAATGATCAGCCTTATCAAGAATATGCACTAATTCTGCTATTTAGTTGGTGGGTTTGTTAAGTGAGTGTCACTTTAATGCAAATAGTGATCCTCCACCCAAATAATCTTAGATCAAGGGTGGTGCTGTGAAGATCCTGACCACTGTAGAACAGGGTAAAAATAAAGGCTAACACAGTACAGAAACAGACTGTAGAACTACAAAGTGCACCTATATGGTAAGTGGAGCTGATAAAATGGACAGTGAGTGTAGATACAAGGCACCGTATGTGTACATAAGAATAATGGCATGTGAGAGTGTACATGGGATACACTTTAAAGGGTTCTTTAGTAAAAACAATGGTTCTAAATAAAACCAATGAACACGTTAGCATGCTTTTATGGCTCTTTCCATGGTGGAATGTTCGTTCTGATAGATGTGCTGTATATGGTTCTGTACGTTTTTGAAATTGGTTCTATACAGCACCTATTGTTACAATACTGAAGCTTGTAAACAAGAGAATGCTTTTTGATGTTATATAGAACCATTTTCAAATATTTAAGCATACAAATTGTTCTTGAGTGTCTTTAATAGATAACCCTTAAAAAGCCATTTCTAAAGACTTATTTGGTTCCTATTAAAAAAGCAGTTGGACAAGTGGCCCATCGTTCCAGGGACCATGGTGATATACAGACATCACAAGAGTGTAGTTGGGTGTCCTTTGCACTGATTGCTTTACAGCTTTCATGCAGTTCCTGCTGTTACTGAACCACTTCTTGTCTGTGGGTGATATTTTGTACATCTCCACACATTTGTGTGGAATGCTCTTAAAACGCTGGACGGTATTAACTGTGCAATTACAGAAGCCCTAAGGAAATAACAAAGGCCAATCTACTGTTTTATGGCTATAATAATCATGTGATGATTCACTTAATAATTTGTGCACTTTTCTGCAACAAATAGAAAGCAACAGTGAATACATAACAACTAGTTTTGAATGTGCTGTTCAGTCAAAACTCAAATCACAATAAAGTCATAGCATTCTTGTTGTTCAGTCTAGAACTACCCGATTATTATAATATGCCTCAGGCCTTTGGACTGCAGGATTGCTGGCATGTTTTAAGGCTGAAAAAAAAGATACTTGATTCAAATATGTAAATCATTCGCAGATAAACATATTGCATCAGCACAATTATTTCCAAACTTAAGGAAAGACTAAGAGAAAAGACTAAAGCTGCATCCAAACCCACATGCTACACTAATGAATTGGTGGTGTACTATTTTCAACATGCTATTTGGTATGGTAGTATGTGGTTTTGGACGCAGCTTAAATATGCTGGTATATTACACTTGCTGGCCAAAAAAAGTCACCATTTGATAGGATAATTGGCTGCAGTGATTGATATGTTTCAGCTGGCAACAATTCTTAATCCGTTTGTGGAAAAGATGCTACAGTGATTCAGAATGTTCAAATTATTGACCCTAAAAAGCTGAAATCACTGGAATTGGGTTAAGAACTACCTAACGCATTGTTAAAACCTGAAAGGATAGAGTTGAATGGTCAAATTTGCCAAAGAAATGTGTTCAGAAAAAATACTGAATGATAATTTGATCAGGGAGCACAAGGAATCATTTTCACACATTAATTGTCCACCTCAAATTCTTGACCTTCAGAAGTCTACTGAGCACATTGTGGTTTGACTATTCCATCGTCAGTACAAGTTAATGCAACTCTGAATGGAAATAAATCTTGTGATGTTGCAAAGGGTGTCAAAACAAAAAATGCTACAGTGAATTTCATTCTAATAGTGCAAACCCAATTCCAAAAAAGTTTAATGTTTAATGATTAATCTAGTTTTTGCAAATATATGCTCATTCTGAAACATATTAATTCTGCTGAGAGTCTGACTGTATTCATTCCAGAACACTCACTTTTCTCCACCCAATCAAATGAAGAATCAAAAGATACGAAGAATCAAATCACATCCCACTCACAATTACTTCCTGCCCAAGTAACCTGTTTCTAGAGACCCTCCCCTATTTTACGTTAAGGAAGAAAACTGTGTTTTGATTTCCAATTCACATCGACTTTAAAAGAAGTGATGTAATCATGCTTGGGTATAAAAGGATCATCCAGGAAAGGCCTAGCCCTTTATTGTTAAGAGTAGGGGGTCATGTCCACCTTTCTCGCTGTTTGTGGAAATAATGGATGTATTGGTCTCTGGGCCACAGAAGAAAAGAAGTCCACACAGACTGATACCAGTGTCTGGTTCAAAAGCCAGGATCTGTCACAGTATGGAGGTGCATTAGTGACAATTGCATGGGTAATTTTAATCAGCGGAAGCAACACTGAAAAATATATACACATTTTGGAACACATGCTGCCTTTTAGACATCATCTTTTTCAAGAGCGTCCATTTCAATATGACAACAAGGTGTAGCGCAATATGAAATGCAAAACACGGCAACGAAGGCCCCGCATGGTTGGACAGGTAAAGAGTTGGTATAAGACTTTTATAACTGAAGAATGGCAATTTCCCTCTGGAAACTTGACCAATTGTCTTCGGTCCCCACGCGATTATTAAGTGCTGTTAAAAGGAAAGGTGATGCAACACAGTGGTAAACATGCTCCTGTTTCAACTCGTGTTGCAGGCATTGTATTTGGAACGATATATATAATCTAATAATAGAGATATATGTACAAAAAATGTAAAAACTGTTTTCAATTCTCTGTTTACTGTTTTAAATTTTGATACACATCAAACAGAAATGACTAATCACTGCTTTCTGTTTTCACTGGCATTTCACAAACTGTCCCAACTTTTGTCGGACTGTAATATGTTTGTATTGTACACTGGTGTGTAAATAACGAAACATTCATTTTGCATGGCTTTCCATGAATTTTTAAGGAGGTGTAGACATACAAAGGTGTTTAAGGAGCTCAAAAACATTGTTAGAGTGCTGCTGTCCCTCCGTTTATCTTCTGATTACGGTAAGGCCTTTCTCATCCGCCAGAATCTCCTCCACCCTCCGTCTCTGCAAAGCAACAGACAGAAGAAGGATGAGAAAAACGCTGCAATTGAGTATGTAATAAAAAATAGCAGAAAAAGAGAGAGCCTGTGGCATGGGACGGTTACTGATTCCTTAAGTACTTTAAGGTAGCAAAACGAGTTCTTTGAAGCATTGCCATAGAAGAACCACTTTTGGTTCCATTCAGTGGATGGTTCTTTAAAGAGCTCTTTTTGTAAATGAGATGTGTGAGTGTAAAGAACCTTTTTCAAATTTAAAGAGCCTCCTCATAAAAAAGGTTCTGTACCAATTCAAGGTTTTCCATGAACTGTAAATCCAAGCCAAGAATCAATCTGAAACCCTTATCTTGTGCCAACTCTTCAACTCATTGCGGTGAACTTACAGTGTAGAGGGGGCTCCAGAATAAAAGAACTACCTACATGCCTATTGATCGGTGGATCGAACGTCATAGTTCAGTGCCTGAAGTGTTTACTTCACGCTGGCCTCACCTCACTAACGTGCCGCTCTTCTTGATGCACTTCTCTCAAGGACGTGATAATGTGTGTTGCAAACCACTTGCTGCCCCTTTGAGAAATCTCCCTGTTTTGCGAGAGCTTCTCTCTTGGGCTTCTTATGCAGCCTCAAATGTTTTCCACAAAACTGAAAACAGTGGATGAGTTTTTCAAGGATCTTTGATGGCTCCTGTACCGTTAAAAGTTCTGAGAGGTTTGTGCTACAAACATTTTTGATAAGTTTTGATTCTAAGAACATGCTCACCTCTAGTTTCAGTCTACTCTTCTCCATTAGGTCTGTGCTGGTATCCTCTTATTCAAGTAAGCTATTTATGACGGCCTCTAATATGACTGATGCGGATGCAGAAACAACACTGAGGCATATGAGCTGAAGCTTAATCTTTGTCAAATAATTGAGCACAATAACATAGCCCAGAAATATGGTGCATGTAGTTTATTCTCATCTCATATTACTGGACAAGGCTGTGTTGTCTGCAGCCACTTAGGTTAGCCTGTTGCTATTTTGGCATTTCGCCTGATGTCAAGTTGAACGAGCTGCAACATGACAAAGCTTTTTGTCTGGTGTCTGAAACTTGACGCTGTGGTCTGAGGACATCCTCAAATGCACATAACAGCTTTTATTGCACAGGTAGGATCAGGGTCGACTGATTATCAGCCTGAACAATAACCCAGTAATAATTTTGTCTTTTGTCACAACTTTTTTGAACAACCAAACATACGGATAAGAATATACTACACACTCTGCTAGCTTTAAATGTTGCTCTAACGATACAGAACTATTTAGAATTTCATTTTGAATGTGTGCACACTTGCTCAGAAACTACTGCAGTGCATACACCAATAAAGGCACCACTGTGTTTCTTGTACGCAGTCATAGGAAACACAGTAGTACACAAAAAGTCAATACATTTTACTATGGCCAAAGTGAACTTACACATGTCCTGACTACTCTGCAGGCAGATTCGAATGAGTTCAAAGTTGGCGCTAGTGGTGTTAGGAATGGCAGGGTTTATACAACTAAACTAAAAAACTATTTTGTCATATCTTTAATGAGATAACATAACATGGTATCTCTGAAATGGCAATTTTGTGGGATATTTGATATTCATTCATTTATTCATTCATTCATTCATTCATCCGGTTGGTGTAGCTCAGCGGGTAACACCACTATCCACCAGGGAGCCACCACCACATGTGGGAGACTGGGGTTCAAATCCTGGTCTGGTTGACTACGCTGTGCTACACCAATAAGAGTCCTTGGGCAAGACTCCTAACACTACATTAGCCTACCTGTAATATGATTAACCTTGTAAGTCGCTCTGGATAAGAGCCTCAGCTAAATGCTGTAAATGTAAATCTCCTAAGTCACATAGCTCCGGGGGTGCCGGAGCATATCCCAGCATTCACTGGGTGGAGGGCAGGAAACACCCTGGACAGGTCGCCACTCCATCGCAGGGCAGACACACAGACATTCACACATAGGTGCAATTTAGTATCTCCAATTCACCTGGCAGAATGTCTTTAGACTGTGGGAGGAAACTGGAGCATCTGGAGGAAACCCACGTAGACACAGGTGAAGCATTCAAATTCCATACAAAAAAGACCTCAGATGCCCCAATCGGGAATCGAATTGGCCCTTCTTGGTCGGAGGCAACAGCCCTGCCCACTGCACCACCGTGCCACCTGGATATTTGATATAACCCTGACAATAAACAGTCCTAGGGTTGTCTCAGTCCAACCACACTCCTGTTATGGTCCTTGTGACTGGTCCAGTCCCAGTGACTGATCATAGTCTACCTGCTCTTCCAGTAACTTACGAATAAAAAACATTAACCAAAAAGCCAGCAACACATCTAGTGCGTACGTCGTAATGATATTCCCCACGGATGTGTCACACACAGAATATCCTCATCATCACTGTGGCCCAAGGTCTCTAACAGACTGAAAATAAAGGAAAGCAGCCAAGATTATTCAGAGCCTTGCTTGCCTTCAGATCCTTCCCTCCAGGCCCACGAAAGAGTCCCTTTGCCAAATGGAACAAAATAAGTTTCCGTTTGTAGATAATAAACAGTCCACAATCTGCTGAAGTGTTCTTAATATTATGGGATCATCCTTTGGCAACTGTGCCTCTTAACTGAAGATACATTTCAGGCTCCGTTGGGTTTAATGTGGCCGTTAAAGCTTTAAAATGGCTCTAACAAGATCCTGGTCGGGAGAATCACAAAGTCACCACTCAATTCCCACAGTCGGTAAGGCCCCATTTACGAAAACTCATTCACACAAGACTTTACATTTAAGACCTAAACATCAAGCCTGTCTCCTTTGATTAAGCCTGTGCATGCGACAAAGACGCATGACCAAAAAGGTCCAGAAAGCTCTGGACCTTTTCTGAACCGAAGTCACAGTTTTTACAATTATTATTTCAGTTTTAACAGAGAATCTTACATAGTGCAGCATCTCGTTAAACATCACAAGTCATAAAGCCCACTGGAATGAATAGTCTACCTGTAGCTGGTCCAGGCTGTCTGTACTGCTCATCTTCCTCTCCTGTGCCAACAGTAGCAGCTCTAGGCTCACAGCTCTCTGTGCACTGGACTGACATGAAATCATTAAGTTAATTTCCTGTGCCTGAAGACACACAGAAAAAAAAGAGTTGGGGTTTTAAGGCAAGTGGTAATTACTCGCTGTGGTATCTCTCCCGACACAGAGGGGCTGAGGAAGGGATAACATCTTTTCAACACATTCTACAGCCTATAAAAAGCTACATGATCTTTAAAGCTATTTTTGAATGGCATATTGAGTTATAAAATACTCTGCCCTCAAGTTCTGGTACTGCAGCCTCATGCGTCGAATCCTATTCCTCGCCTCAGCAGCTTTTAATTGACCAATGAGCACATCCTGATGCAATTTTGAATCCGAGACTTCCTGAGGTTTATTCTCGCTTTCCATCCTCTCTTGAGCCAGTCGAGCACGAACCCGCTGCTTCGAAGCCGCCATCCACCCTTTCGCCTCCTTGGAGGGCTCGGCGTAGGCCAGGTGCCGAGCTCTCTGCTGAGGGCACATCCTTTTTAAATCCGCACCTGTGGCACTCCTCCACTTGCGGTCGGTTTGCTCTGTTTGCTCTGTCATCTTCTACTGCCAAACCATTCCACTGTGGATCACATGCTTCTGCTCTTTGCAGGTCCTAGAATATTTGCATGATACAATGTTAAATGGGAAATAGCTTGAATTCTTAGTAGCTGTTTTATTTTGTCACCTAAAATTGTCATTGTCACCTAAAAGTGCCTGCCTGCCCAAACAGAACAAAAATATATGCACATATATTTCTTCTCATCCAAAATACACAGCGCAGACATACCACCTCCTTTTCTCCATTTGATCAGCTCCACTTATCATATAGGTGCACGTTGTAGATCTACAATTACAGACTGTAGTTCATCTGTTTCTCTGCACACTTCGTAAACCCCCTTTCACCCTGTTCTTTAATGGTCAGGACCCCCACAAGACCACCACAGAGCAGGTATTATGTGAGTGCTGGTTCATTTTCAGCACTGAAGTGACACTGATGCGGTGCTGGTGTGAGTGGATCAGACACAGCAGGGCTGTCTATATGTGGTGCAAGGACTACTCTGTACTAGGCTGTGGGGCTGTTTATCGGGGTAGTGGAGCAGTGCTGGTGCCTGATGCTATTGATGACCTGCTGGCTATCCTGACTATTCCGTAGTGCTGGGCAGTGGTCTCAAAGCATTATGTATTCTGTGTCTACTTACTTTATGCCATTGCCACAAGTTTTCTCTCAAAACTAGTGTAAAGTGTTGTCTCGGACATCAGGCAGTGCTATCACAACCACTGCATGTAGTAACTTTCTGTGTTGCGTTAAGCACATTTTAGACGTATCAAACACATCAGATGCCTATTATCACCACTGTGAACAATTCTGGATAAGTAATTGTCTCTGAACTGCACTCTAAATCACATTTTTATGCATAATGATTAAATTACACAGACATTTTTAGAATTCAGTGGAATTCTCCTTTCACGTTACATATATTAGATTTCATATTACATCAAAGTTGTGTAATAAAATGATCAAAAACACACTACGCAAATGCAAATATTTCCACATGACACTACAACTTATTCACTCAGAAAAGTTAGAGGTCATGTGCAACCGGATGAATTGTAGCCTGTCTGAAAAGTCCCACATTCATTAAAGTGCTGTAGTGTTAATTCAGCTGAGGGATGGTACGCACTCCATCAGGGCTGCTCAGTCCTGGTCTTGGAGATCTACCACCCAGCAGAGTTTAGCACCAACACACCTGATCCAGGTAATCAAGGCCTTTAGGGGCTTCTGGCTGTATGAGCCAGGTGTGTTGGACCTGAACTCTCCAGGATGATGGTAACGTTAGAAGACCGCCTCAGGTGGAGGCAGTGTTGGGACTGAGAAATGCTGAATTAGGTATATTCATACGAGAAATGGGTTATGAAAAGCTGCATGTGGTTTACAAAAGTCTTTTATAATGTGCAGCACAATATTATGAAACGTTACAGTAGGGGAAAAGTCGGATAGGCACACATACTGGGATATTCGTGTCTGAGCGCAATCGTAGCGGAAACTACAGGCTAACTGCCGCACAGCCACCTCAGCTAAAACATTCACAGTCTTTTCACCTGTCAGGTATTCAGCACATCATGCTCGGAGGGGTTTAGTTCGCGAAGCTGTATCTCTCTCAAGTCCTCTTCTTCTGTCACCAGACCGTTTTCTTTCCTTCTGAAAGTCCTGAAAGCGGAAGTTTGTCGGTTTCTCTGTTTCTCCTCCTCACAGGAGGACTGTTTACCAGTGTTGCCGTGGTAAGGAAAGCCCCGCGCTGTCTGCTGTCGCGCCTGCACTGTGGGCTGTCCGGTTTTCTGTTGATGCTCTGTGGCGTTTCTCGTTCCCCAGAACATTAATATCATTCCAGTACATTAAAATACATATAAATACATATCTGACTCTGCTGTAAGAACACCTCGTATCCCCGTTAGCCTTATAGAAAAAGGATGTGCTAACAAACAAAAACAGTGAGCTTTGCTTGTGGGGGTTTCTCTTGGTTAACTCATCATGAAATGCTAAAGCACAGCTTCAAACAAAACAGTAAGGTGGCTTAAATGTGTGTTTTGTCCTACAGTCTTTAAAAAAATAGATTTAAAATAAAAGTATTAATCTCAAATAACTTGTTAATAAATCTCTTTATTTACTTTTATGAAGAGTAGCTCCAAGAAAAGAGGGTGGTGCAGTGGGTAAGGCTATCACCTCACAGCAAGAGCGGCCTGGGTTTGATTCCTTGTTGGGGAGGCAGGGGTCCTCTCTGTGTGGAGTCTGCATGTTCTCCCAATGTCTGTGTGGGTTTTCTCCAACAGTTCAAAGATATGCCGTCAGATGAATTGAAGGTGCTAAATTGCCCCATAGATATGAGCGTTAGCCCTTTTCGACCAAAAGAACCCTGGTTCTTGAACTGGTCCAGGCTTCGCAGAGCATTGGTGCTATTCGGAGGACCTGAGGATGCAAGAAGATGGTGGAGTGTATAGATTTCCTGTGAGCACGTGTGCTGTTATTACAGATGTTCTTATTCACAGGGCGAGCACGGATCATCTGCTGATTGTTGCCTTCTTTTTCCTCGAAAACTGACTCGCCCATGGATTTCATCACGACCTGTTCAGGTTCTGAACCTATTTATTTTAGGTGGAAATCCGCCAAATGGTTTAACACTAGGTACGTGAACCCGAACAGAACCCGTTCCACGTTGGTGTAAAAGGCCTCGATGTGATGGACTGGCAGTCTGTTCTGCCTTCCACTCAGTAAGCACTGGGATAGGTCCCAGGATCCTCCGCAACCCAGAGGGATAAGCGTCTTAGAAGATGAATAAAAGAAGAATTAATGAGTAATTCCAAGAACAGGTGGAATTTTTGAAAACATTATGTTCTTAAATCTTTTCTTAACCATACAATAGCCTCACGCTTGTTGTAGGCTGTATGAGTTGACAAGGTAGGCCAGTTTAGTTATTGGAATGTTTTCAGTGGAACAGTTTAAAAGCCTTTACTTTAACCTTGCTTTAATCTGTGTTTTTCATAGGCGTTTTATGGGTTTGTAGAGTAATAAACTTAATAATGCAGCTTAAATTTGAATAGGCCTGACTCCCCACATCCAGGCAGTTTCAAAACTTTGAAAGACATATATTTTACTCCTGTTAGTAGGAGGCCATTACCCCGCAGATTAACGTTTACTATGGACATAATGAATGTGCTTCAGGGGTGAACACAGATTTTCCAGTTCTGACTGTACACAGTTCTTAGTTTAAAACTGCAGTCACCTGTGATGGATACAAGAGATCATAAGCCCTATAACAGACAATGCATTAAAATATATAAATACTCTGAAAACTTTGATGAGTATGGAATTAAGGTAGTAGGCTATTAGACATATAATTCAAGTAATTTAACTTTGCTTAGCTTTGTGGAAATTCTTTACAGTTTTTTTTGTGATTTGTGACAAAGATTTTACAATCCGAACATCAAACGCTTTTGCTTTTTCATATCAGTGATGAATTTGTTTAAAAGATTGCCATTGCCATCTAGTGTTAATGTACCTAGAAGTTTGTTTGGTGACACACTGTTTTATGCTTTATTGTTTCATATAATGGGTAAAACAAACCTGCACTGATTCTGTACTTTTTTGTGTTTTTGTGCATTTTGGTGAGTTTTTAGCTTTTTTTGACTGGAAACTATAGATGTAATCTGACAACCCTGCCATGCATTGTAAAGAAGGAGAAATGGCCGAGAAGCAGCCAAAGAGAAGAAGGTGTAAAGAAGATTACCATGTTTAATCGTGCTGCAGTTACATTCTGTTGCTGTTGAGTTCAAATATCAACAAATTATGATGCAACATAAAGACATGAGCCTTGCTGTCTTATATATAAGAACAGTCTTATATAATTGATAACTTTGTCCAATGAAATAAGAAGATTGATTTAAAATGAAAAAGTGTACAGTTTCCTTTTCAGCTATTGCTGTCTATGTCTCCAGCACTATCGCAGTTACAGTCTCAGTCTCTGTAGTGTGTAGTTCAGCACTGATTCCACTATTGCATTCCATTATTCCAGAGTAATGAATTCTGCAATGTAGACAGCGCAATCATGTGCAAGAGTGCTGGGCCATTTTGAAATCCTCATACTCTGGTGTAATCCTGAGATAATGTTCTTGTTGGTCTATAGACACCTTGCTGTAGATAAAATGTTGTGTAGCAAATATATATATATATATATATATATATATATACAGTTGCAAAATCATTGGTGTGTGGCATTTTTGACTGAACAGGTCTGCTGTGTAGCCTTTTTTGATCCAAACAGCAGATGAGGATACATTTCTATGGCTCAGTACTGATTCCTGTTTGTATCTTACCTGCTTCGGAGTGGAGATCTTTTTCTTTGAAGCTAGTGAAGCACTTTGATTTTGTACTGAATTACCTTGAATACGTATTAGTTTGATGCTGCCACCTGTTGGCCATGCAGAGCAACTGTTTATCTCCATTGTTATGAAACCATGCTTCCAGTGTTGACTCGCCATTGAAAATATGAGACTACTCTTCAGCTGCACCTGGTTGATGCATGGCGGGTGCTCTGAAAGATTTGAAGTGCGTGGAATTATAATACAAGGAGTGATGTTCTGATTCCACCATTGTATGTTTCATGCTTCATTTACCTTATTTGTTTCTTTTTGTTTTTGGTTTATTCCATGTATGTGTTAGTGCAGTTTAAAACCGCTTGTTTTCCCAATTGTTTTCCTTGAAAGAAGCCATTTCTGAAGAATTCTTGGCTTGGATGTGCAGTTCTAGGAAAAATCTTTAATTTTTATATAGCCTGTCCATCATGTTCTTCACTCCCGCACATTTAATTTACAAAAAATGGTAATCAGAAATCCATCCATTGAAAGGATCTGTAGGAAGCCAAAAGGGTTCTTCCGTGGGGGGGAGGGTGGAGTGGGAGTGGGCAAATATGATAATATTAAGTTTTATCATAACAAAAAATAATAAGAAGTAACCATGAGGCATTTGTTACAGTGCTCATACCACAGTGACGCATATTGTCCACATGGTGACGCGGTGTTAAGGACAGTCATCGAAACAGTCTGTGTGCATGTAGTCCTGCGTCGTGCAGCCATCAGAGGACGACTCAAGGAGGGCATCACTACTTACCGAATCATGCAATCATGGCTGTCGGGTCACTCCACATGTCATACCATCCGTTAGTTCTCCCTCTCTGTGGTTTGTGTAGGTAGTAGATCCTTCATGCTACGAGGCATACACAGCAGCACGAGTCACAATGGCACATGCAACAGGACCGTATATTGTCAGTCAGGTAGAACGATAAAACCTGTCCTTGCTTACGTCACACATGTCTCATGTCTCACAATGTCGAACCTACCCACCAAGTTTCATTCCTGTTGGTTTATTCCTTTTTTTGATGATGAGTGTATATCCACCCATTCTGCTTACAGCAGTTTAGCTTCACTCATTCATGCTGAGGTTATAAGGAGTGTTTCAGCCCAGATTGCCTTTTTAGATGAGACCCAAGGCAGCCAATCAGCCCACAAGGCAGTAAATAGGGCAGCCAGTTAGAACAGAGATCATTTATCTGCATCAGTCTTGGAGCCACAGTTGCTGTTTAATTCTAAGGAATGAAGAGAGGCTGGACGTGGTTGTGTAAAAATGAATTGCGACTGTTTGTGGGACCTAAAACCTCATAAACTTCATAAGTGGACTTAAGGGGAAGTTATGTAGAATATTTAGAATCTGACCTGAAAACAAGAAAAAACTCACACAAAGAAACAATATCGTTCAATAGAACTTTAATATCATAATTGTGGTTTCTCACTCTTACTCTGGCCATCAGAATTGACAAACCACGTTCAAAGTCAAATATCTGTTTGGAATTTTTTTGTTTGTGCAGTGGTCATAAGCTGCAGTCCGTATGCAGTATTGTTGGTGCTGGAAGAATTTTTTTCTTTGGTAAGCTTTTATCCTGTAACATCGCAGTAATGGTTACTGGTTGAAGTGGCTTTTAGAGAGCTCTATTTTCTTTGCACCATGGGCAGTTTAACATGTGGGCTAACCAGTAATTCAGGGGCTTTGATTAGCCTTTCTTTTAAAACCAAGATTTATTACTGCCCTTCACCTGCTCACCTTATTTTAGTCAGTATTGTTCAGGCTGGATTTATTCTAAACATTAGTTCAGATGGTGATTGGTGGCTGTTTCATTGTGAGTGCTCAAAAATGAAATGCCCCAAAAGAATTAACAGTTACTTAGTGACATAAAAACTAGTGCAAACAATAAATACCAGGATCAGACAACAAGTTATAACATGTTATATTGATTTCCTAAGTTCAGATAAGTGAACACCTCCTCCATGGGGAACAAGGTTACATATGGCATTTCTGTATATTAATTTTACTGTACAATTTCTGCATATTTGCTAAGTAAAAACTTTGCTATGTATCACCTAACTAACTCTTCACAAATGTCATATTTCAAATGAATCCCTAGTCATGGACTTCCACACCCAAATAGTGCACTACATCTTAACATCTTAACAGGGAGCAGTGTACTATACAGGAAGCCAATCAGGACTCAATCTTGCTGAATTGCAATTTAGACTGGCTCCCCACCTCACTGTAAATTTCCAGCCATATGTCACTTACTGTGACTTTCTGTGGCCTGGTTCTGGTTAAGTTAATGCACCAGTAGAGAGTTAATGAACAGCAGTGCTATCCCGTTACAATGTCATTTAAAACAGTAGGTTTCAGTTTTCTGTCATTGGTTCTGTTGACTGTTAGCCCTGTGTACCTGTGACCATGCCTACTACAGCCTGTGTAATTAGTCCCTCTCAGTCGGGAGTGAACTGTGCCATTGTGTCTTGTTGCATTACACTGATTTTATAGATTTTAACTAGACCTGTAGGGCCCACGACCACCTGCAGCCACAGGACACCCCAGCAGGTTAAATGCCACTGTACATTACTCTCCTTTTAGGAAAAATGCCTCCTTATATCAAAGACTTTATTTGATCATTTATAAATGGCCGTGTATGTTTATAGTGACCAGACAGACAAAAAAAAAAATCTGCTTTTTTTCTTTCACTTTTAAAAGAAGGAGATCCATCAGTGTTAAACAATTATAGGCCCATTTCTAATCTTTCAAGTTTAGCAAAGATTTTGGAGTCTTTTGTGAGTGAGCAGCTGAACTGGCCTTTGCTTTTTACTCCATATATTAATAGTCCTTGCCATGATGTGCCAAATGCAATTTTTATTATTATGCTAATGATTTATAATATTATGCTGTTATCTTTTGTTCTGGACCTGCTTAAGCTTTGTGCTACCTACAAGATGGATTTATTATCATTCAATACAGACTTTATCATCTCAAATGTGTTTTAAATGTTGACAAAGCTAAAACAATGTTTTTTGCAAATTCAAAGAAAATGTTCTCAAACCTTCTATCTGTCACTTTAAAGGGAAATGTGGATGAAAATGTATCTACATACGAATATCTTGGTTTCATATAAGGTAATTCTTTGATGTTTATGCCTCATATCACATAATGAAGATGAAATTGGGATTTTATTTGAGATGTAAGTCATGTTTATCCTTTGAAAAAAAATCTCTGTTACTTTTTATCAGTATTTTTTAAAGGAGACCTAATTTACATAACATCCACTGTTGTAGTGCTTACGCACATTAGACACTGTTTATCATGACACTCTAAAATTTATTACTAAGTGTTGAACAAGGAAGACAGTCCTTTTAGTTTATTGCACTGTCTAACTGGAATATGTCAAAACTTAAAAATCCAGGAACTTGTGCCACCAAACTATTTTAAATATGAATGATTTTAATGATTCTGTGGGTCATTGATGTTTTATGTTGTGTGTGTTATTTGTTATATTGTGTGAACAAATTTATGTGTCGCTGCCTGTCTATCCTGTAAAAGAAACTTTTTTCTTAATGGTTAAATAAAGGTATATGGATGGGTATCCATGGACTGTTTATGTTATGTGTTATATTAGGTGATAATTGTTTGCAGGCCTCTGAGTGTGGGGAGAAAGCTGTTCATTCCAGAAAGAGACTAGATAGTAACTGAGCATGCTGTTTGATTATAATGAGTTCTCTGTACGGAAAACTGTTTCTCAGGTTATTTCCATCAAGATGCGCTTTATATTGATTTACAGGTACAGCGTTTTGCAAAGTTCCAGGTTTTCCATCAATATAGATTCATCAATGTTCACTCATAGTCATGTTCACTGTTCCGTCACAAGTGTACCTTGTGAGAGAGGGTTTCCTCTGTGGTTGTGTTAATTCACACTTCAGACTGCAATGCGTCAGGAGGTGTTAAGCTCCTCCTCACCCTCAAGGTCACTCTTTAGAACTTTCATCATTTACTCTGCTATTCATTTTCACATTTGAAGTGCTTTTATTCATTCACACGTGTTTATATACCTGTGTTTAAAAAGAGACCACTGATGCCATTTCTGTTTTCTAAAACATAAAGACAGTCAAAGTCTGCAGGTGATTTTCTTGCCACCTTGTTGATTGCCTTCTTTCACCTCCCCTGCTGTGCCTTATGAAAGGACAACAATGGCAAATCAAACAAACTAGTTATTAACATCTTTGATATAAAGGTTTCTGCTTAAATGCTTGAAATTTTACTTCTGGAAGGAGACATACATAGTATTTATCTGAATAAACGTAAGCCAATGTCTAGTTATGCATTTATTTCTAAAACAACATTTATGGGTTTAAAAGATATTTGGTTAACATTACACCCCAACAAATACAAACCTAAAAAAAAGAAAGACAGTGAAATTACAAAACAGCAAGCAGTGACTAGTAAACCACTGAAACAAAGACAAGATATGTGAAGTTTTACCATATCATCATTTCAGTGTAAATGTGGACAGTTATGCCAAATTACTTCAAATAAGGTCAAATAGCTTTTATGATAAAACATACTGTAAAACAATGTTAGTTCACATCAACATTTTCAATGAAACTTTGTAAAGCACAGTTTAATTTAGTTTTACATCAATTCAAATCACTTTAAATCCCTTTTCCTTGTTTACAGTTTTTAAAGTGTTTAAATAGTTTAGTTACTGGTCACACAGTTCTTTTGGTTTTCCACAGACTTAAAGATAAAAACAACTAAATGGGAACTTGTTTGTTGAGCTTGTTTCTCTTTAGTGATTAAATTGGCCCAATGTAAATTTTCACATTGGACTCTAAAACAAAAAAAAACAAAAACAAGAATTTTGTTATGAAAAAGATAACCATGGCTGCCTTGACATTTTTGATCAACTGCTGCATAGACTGCATAGACAATATCCTTCTGGCAATCGCAAAGTGTCTTCAGATATCAGGGCGATCTTAAACGATGGTCTTCCCAGATGATCCTGTGGTGTGGTATGCCTATAATATCTCCTCTCTACCTCTCTAATACCCTTCCAGTCTAGACCAGTTGCAGCAGCCCAGATTGTGAATCAAACATGGTCAATATTTTTGACTCGTAACTGTAAGCATAGTGGCTAAATCGAGATCTTAGCGGACTGTAAACATAACACAACAGCCCTGTTGACCCCTACCTTTCAGCCATGGTTTCATCCACATTTTGTTCTTCCACTTCTTTACACAGACATCACACACCACCAAAATAGCAATAGCCCACTGTCATCCACCATGTTTGTTTAGATCTAAAGTCACGTTAGTTTGTGATAAATCCTGCAATTTCAAAGAGAATCAAAGTCACTGCAGATTGTGGAGTGGGGTAACTTTCATGATTAACAATGACCAAGAACAAAAATCCTTGAAAATAGGAGTTATATGTGGGGTCTCTCAGGTTTTTGACATCATCTACAGCATTTTTAAAATCCTGTAGTCTGCAGTCGAGCCAGCAAGGTTAAAACATTCCAACATTAATGGAAATTATCAACAGAAGTAGAAGAAATAACAGGTTTGATGGTACGTCCAAGACGATCTACGTGTCATGTTGCAGAGATCATGCTAACCAGCTAGCCCCTGACCATCCTGTCTCGTAATACCGCTTTGCATCTCAAGAGGTGGTAGTGAGTCACTGTAGTGTCGTCTTCTAGTCCAACATGAGAAGATAATAAAGTAGCACTCCCTCCCCGACGGCCTTTTCTAACCTCTTGTCAATCATGTTGAAGGTCCTGTTTCTAGTTAGTTTATTTAAGAGCAGGTAACCATTAAAAGGATCTGTAAATACAATGGTGGCTGAAGCTCTTGGCAAGTGAACTTATCACCACTGCCACACGCTCTCGATGACAAACCGTGTTCGGCAGTAAATAAAAGAAGTGATAGAAGCAAAACAAGAGTTGACGTTGCAGTTGTTTTCTGCTTCTGGAGATGCTCCTGGAGAGTAACGGGGTGAAGTTTGATGCTAAACTCACAATGTTTTAACACTGAGGAGAAGGCACTGTATGTTGGACCCAGACTTTGGTAAAGCTGCTTTGTGGCAACAGCCATAGTAAAAAGCATTATACTAATAATCTGAATTGAACTAAATTAAGAATGTACATATTATATGGCAAGGTCTCTCTTGGCTCCACCTTCTTGGCTCTGTCCATGCGGGGAGCTAGATCATAATGTGCCATGACTTTAACTAAAGCTAAACGTATGTAGAAGGCCTTTGTAGACAGAGTTTCCTGTCTTTTCAACAGCCTCATTTTGAGAACTCAAAATTCATAAATTAGCTGCTTGTTAGAGACAGGCGTAATGTCCATTCTACTGATAATAGAAGACACAGAAGAAGAGGAGGAGGGAAGGAGGGATACAGAGGAGTTATGGTAAAAAGCTGAAGTGAATGGTAAGTCTAATATATTTTGTTTTCCGGTTTTCTACCAATGTTGTTGTCTGAGCTTCCAATCAATACCAACAATAGGATTGCATCGAAGGAAAATTACCAGTCCGTAAAGCTTTTCACAAACTTCTTTGTGGAAGACGAAAATAAGCTGTATGAACAGCAGGAATACTAATGCGTTTGATTTAGGATGGACGTATACAAAAAGTTTGTGTTACCCAACACTAAAGCTATACTTAACGTGATTTGTATGAGGTGTGCTGGGGATGTGATATCGACCAATTAAATGGAAGTCAATTCTTTGTAACTCTCAGTAACAAATGACACAATGCTGCTTAATGCTGCAGCACTGAAATGATAAGATTTGAAAGGGCCTTTTACATGGAAAACAGATCTGTCTTTGTGTTGGAGGTACTATATAAACAGTGTTTTAAGGTTTTAATATCACCATTTATTTCCCACTCCAGGATGGATTGCGTATCCATATATGGAAACTGCAAACCTGCTAAATCAATCATGGTTATGATGGCACTTCCATGAACACATTTGCATATGACCAAACATTCAACCCACAGCAGTTCAGCCACTCATTCACACTGAAGTGATAAATAAGTGTTGTTACTGCAGGCAGTCTGTAGCAGAGTTATTGGAGCGAAAGCTGTGGGGCACGCTTTACTGTTCATGGATCATGGCCTTTTAGTTTAAGGATCCAGACATCCAAAATGAGTGTGGAGTTTATGTTCTCCAGTGCCCTGGAACATTTCAAACTGAACTTGAAATAAGAAGTTCCACTAATTTCTGAGGATTTTAGCATAATTAAATGCTTAAGATGTCCTCAAAGTCATGTAGAGTGGTTCGAGGCAAAATGCCCCATTCTAGAAAAACTCAAGCCAGAGTTCATTACTGTAGTTGTGATAGGAAAAAAGACGTCTGAAGAGTTTAATGCTTCTTAAAGCTCCCTCACAGAAAGTTATTACACAATAATATGTCTGAGACACTCTTTTACAACCAATCATTTTGGCATAAGCTTTAGGCCAAGGACATATTTCATCAAATGCATTAATGGCAGAGAGGCACATGCAGGGTGTTATAAGGAACAATAGTCCCCAAAGAAAAACACATTGTTCAGACTTATCACTATTTTACCATCATTGACATTACATATAAAATCGTAGGGTGTTCATTGGCTTTGGATAGTAAATATAATAACTATATTTACTTTGTAGACATTATGACAGCTGGGTCCTACCATGACCACTCTAAAGACATACAAGACGCCTGTAGGTTTCTCTACAATGAACCATTTCATATCAAAGCACTCCGCCTAGACATTGCACACGTCTCAAAACGTATATTATGCAGAATTTATGGAATTCCAATTTAATGGTTTCATCCCGAGTTGTTTTGAGTGAACCACAATTCAGTGGATAACAATTCAAATATAGAGTATGATACAGTTCTAGCAACCTTTTTTTGGTTCACAATTGATCTTGTAACTTGCAACTATTCCCATTAAACTGAATTTCTTTACTGTACCTGTAATGTGCACTATATAAGTGGTTCCCAGTGGTGTTAATGGAAAGCATGTGTAGCTGCGGCACATGATTGTAGAAGAGCAGGGCTTTTAAATTCTTGGCTCCTGGGAAGTGACTTGAACTTAAATAGAGGAAAGTGAGGGTGACGTATAGATCAAGTGTAAAGAAACTGTTCCTAGGAATAAAAACAGGCCGTGATTCAGGCGGAGAAGGACTACTTAATAGAAACCCCCCTGATAAGTGAAGTGGGCACAGGAGCGAGTCTCACCCAGCAGGACAAAATGTTCAGTTCTCAGCATTGGATTGTCAGGTTCCTCTGGGAGATGACGGAAATTCTATTTGACTCACTCGTGATGCTCAGAGCTGTGTCAGTTGGTCCTGTGTTGGCTGATAGAGCGTGTCTGTAGACAACTCAAAGCTCCACCGTTACACGTTGAGCTCGACTGAGCCTTCTTTCCAAATGTTACCAACAATGTAACCCTTATTTGTACAATAAATTAGAATTACAATTAGGAACTAAAACCATTTGGCAATTATGCTAGCACACAGAACAATCTGTCTACCGCGTTTAACTCATCCATGAAGTGCAACACCCACATACACATTAGTGAACATACACACTAGGGGGCAGTAAGCACACTTGCAGTTGGGGGTTAGATACCTTGCTCAAGGGCACTTCAGTCATGTACTGTCGGTTCAGGTAATCAAATCAGTGACTCTCCAATCACAAGGTTAGTTCCCTAACGTCCAGCCCACGACTGCCTCCCACCATAAATCAAAAAGATTAAAAGAAAAATCTTATCATGAAATAAATATTTGTGCTACAGTTGCTGGCATCCCCTCATGTACTACTTCGTGGAACATCTCACTGCAAAGATAACAGCTCTAAATCTTCCACTATAATACTTAATGAGAATGGAGAACACAAGCAAGGGGTCTGAGACCATTCCTTCACACAGATTCTCTCCAGATCCTCCAGATTCCACGGTCCACAATTCTGGACTGTCCTTCTTTAGCTTGTCCCACAGTTTTTGGAATTTGCATATGGAATTTAGACCTGAAGACTGAAATGACCATGACAAAACTTTGATTCTGCTGGCAGTGAACCTTTTTTGTGTTGATTTTGAGGTGTGCTTTGGATCAGTATCCTGCAAGAAGATCCAAAGTATGAACCAGTTTAGGTTCTTTGGCTGAAACAGCCAGATTTTTATTTAATATCCGCTGGTACTTGATAGAGTGCATGATACCACGTATCCTAACAAGTTGTCTAGGGCCTTAGCAAGAAAAGCAGCCTCACAACATTACAGACCCACTGGCGTACTTGACAGTGTTTGTGTCTTTGTCAAACTCACCCCTATGTGTAATTATTATATATGTAATTATTTATTCTATGCATATTTCTTTTTGCCCAAAAATGTCCATAAAAATGATCTAAAGTGGATCATGTTAATAAGATATTATCAACAGCCTAGCTTACTGGCCAAATAAAGCAAGCAGGTCAAATACTAACAAATACGGTCATGACTCAGCCCCTGACCACCCTGACCTGTCAGATAGCCTATAGACCCACTTTGATACAGCATCACATCACAGAAGTAAAACATTGTCTAATTCGCATTGACTTTAAAAATGCCTGATTATTGCTGGGTAACATACATATTCACAGTATAATAAAAGAGATATCTGAAAAGGCTTTTTTACTGCAATGAGTAAAAGAATCTACAGCTCATCACCACCATCCCACCACTCCGGTAAATGGATATATTCTTGAGTGATGTTCATGACGTGAAGTGTGCTGAGCCTCCCTGTGCTGAGCTGTGTGGCTTAGTATCAGGGGACCAGGGCACGTCAATGCAGAAAGACATGACAGATGTGTTAGAGTTTGCCACTGACATTATCCCCACAGAAACCTCCTCCTGTGGGTGGACGGAAAGGTAGGACAAGAAAAAAAATGCTCAAGAGATAGAACAGACAAGAGCGAAGGGCAGATGAAAGGACAGGACACACTTAATGTAGCAGCGAGCTGCTTCCTGGCCTTGGCATGCCAAAAGCTAAAAGGCGTCTGCTCGTCGATTCCCATTTGCTGCTGAACGGAAACAGTGATAAAATATATAGACAGTCAAGGTCTGCAGGCAGCCGTTGCTATGTGGTTTCGCTCCAGTGACGCCACAGTTTAGAAAATCTGCATTCTTAAGTCCTCCACTTACTGCTTTTCTCTTTCCCAGGTGTGTTGCAGAACTCAAAACTGATATACATTTGGATCTAAATACGATGAAATGGAAATAAGGATATTAAAGTTTCTCGTGTCATGGAAAACTGCATTTTAACTTTTAATTAACTTTGAAATGAAGGAGTTTAATGCAGGATGTAATAGGGGTTACACAGACTAGTTGACTTGTTGACATTACTGCTTGGTAATTGCACTTTAAGACTGATGGTGACTAGTTGCTGATCACGTGATTGTGACACTAATAATATGGACGCCTCAGAAAAGACAACAGGTAAGGAGTCTAGTGCTTTTGGAGTTTCCACCAATGTATGGTGCTTCAAAGATTAGATATCGAGCATCATTATCTCCATTTTTCCAAAGATTACAATAAAAAGTTGTGTGTCATTGGTGAATGAGCATAATGCCCTATAACTGAAAAAGAATTTGGCATATATTGAGTCATAATACGATGATTAGATACTTTAAAGGGCCTGTATTGCAAGCTAGCCATAGCCAATTGCCCTGTGGGGCTGTGGGCCTATAGGCTTGACAAGGATGGATAGTACATGGATGGAAGTACATGGATGGAAGACCATGTTTCCAATGCTTTAAACCTTTGTTTACACTGTAGGACTAAACAGTTGACTGAGGCAGTTATTCTCATTTCTACTGATGCTTTACGCTGTGCAAAAATATTCTGCTTCCTGGCAAGCCCACCTATGGCGTACCGAATTCAGATAAATATTTGCAAAATTCTGGGTCCTGTATCACCGGCTACCTGAAGGCTAACAATAAGATCCAGGGGTCATTGGAAACGGTACATCACACTTTACTGAGGTGTAGAGTTTGTTGCAAAGCATTGCCCCCTCCTGTGGTCTAACAATACTGATTCTTGGTGCTAAAATGCTTTATGACAGCCTAACTTCTCTAGCTCCATATACCAAACCTGAAGTGCGAAACCTGGGTGCAACATTAGACTCTGAGCTCAGTTAAAGATGCCTGTAAATACAGTCAGTAGCTTTATGCCATTTGATAAATATCACTTTTTCTATTTCAGAGAGATGCAGAGAAACTTCTTCATGTGTTTGTTATAAGCAGAGTTGATCACTGTAATGGTCTTCTTACTGTGCTGTAATAGTCTTCTTACTGCACTCACTGAACTAGTCTATAAAGCTCTAAATAAGCTAGCCTCAGCTTACATCATAGAATGTCTCTCTGTTTATGTTCCAATTAGTGATCTTAGATACTACAGATACTGACCTTCTGCAAATGCCTTCTGTAAAATACACCAGGTATGCTTCTAAACTGTGGAACTTAATTCCAGTTTTTTGAGATAATCAACCTCAGTGCACACTTTTAAGAAACATTTAAAAATGTATCTCTAACTTGCAGTTTAATTCAAACTCTTGTATCTTTTCGGTGCTTATAAATGTGTGTGTCCTTGACTCAAAAATTGTGTTGCTATTACAGAAGACAACTATGAGCTACCAATGTTATGAAAAGCGCATATTGTCTTTATTATTACTATAAAACTTGTCATCAAAAAAATGTGTTGCACCCAGTGAGAATCAACCAACAGAAATAAAACTTGGTGGGTGGGTTTGACATCATGAGACATGCAAACGATTCAAGTTTCATGCTCAGCCGTGCATGTGACACACAACACCTTATTGCTGTACCTGACTGGCTATATAAGGTAGTCCTGTTGAGTGTCTGTTTTGGTCCACCCACTTTAGTCCAAGTAGAAAGCTCATGTACTCTAGTCTTCTACGGTCTATTAGTCACAACCATCCACTATAGTCTCCCTTCATCCCTGGATTATTAGGTGTCACTCACCAGTGATTGCTTTCTTTTTTCTTCATCTCAGCCCCCATTTCAGCTGTTTGGCTGTTTTTCCTCCTACTATTTCAGCATCATCAGCCCTGCTATACTTGCACTGACCTATTTTCTATTGTGCTTCTTTTATCAGATGGTGTGCTGTGGTGTGTATTTGATGTGAATAAACAGTGTGTAGTTTGGTTAATTCTGTACTTTGCTCACTAGTCATCTTAATAATCACAATCATAATTTCAACAATCACAAATGTGTCCACATTTGCTCAGAATGTGTATTGTAGTGTTATAAAGGGGATATGTGGGTATAATTAATTAACCAATTAATAAATTAATTAATTAAGTAATTAATTAATTAATTAACTATTAGGATATTAGAGGGCATAGTTTAGCTTAGTTTAAGCACAAATCATAATCGCCATCTGATCCAATCTCAGGGTGAGAGTTCATTTCCGAGACATCTAGTGATCTGCACGCTTGTCACAATATTGAGTCATTTATCCAGACTAGTTTTATAAAAGCAGTTTATTTACAGCATATTTACAAAGTAAAATAACACATTAAAAGATGAGTGGGGTTGAGATATGCCTAATAGAGAGTCCGGATACGTTACATTCACTGAGAGACTACATGGGTTTACTGAACTCAGAGTAAGCTATTTCATGGAAAATGAGCAGCTGAGCATAAATCTGAATGCAACAATTACTCTAAGATCATATCCTCAAAAACACAGCATCACTAAGCACAGCACCGAGGACTGGACCATAGAAGAGTGTGTTGGTTGTGTCCTTACTGGAAGCCCAGAAGGTGAAGCTCAGGAAGTGAGGGGCTGAGTGCAGTCTGGCCTGGTCGGGGGAGGTGGTCCGTCGACCCATGCGGTTGGGCTGGCAGTGATGGCACATGCTGGACCGTTGGCTGGGCGCTGGCTGGGCCGCTGGCGGTCTTCCCGTGGAGAGGGCCGGTGTGCAGCCTTTCTCTGCTTTGGGTTGGACCCGTCTCTGGTCACGTGTCCTGGAGTCTGGCAGTTGATGCTGGCTTATCTGGTCCGCGACTTTGTGGTCAGGTAAGCGGACCTCGCGCTGGCTACATCTTGATTTCTCCGGAGGGCTCCTTTGACGAGACCCCGTTTCTGGCTTCTAGAGGGCCCATCTTCCGCTGGTTGTCATCTTGGAACGCCGGAGCGTTCCCGGAAGCGGAGGGAGAGCGCTGGGAGAGCCCCAAAGGGCTGGAGACCCGAACTGAAGAACTGAACTGAACTTTCTTACTGAACTGAAAACCGTGCCTAATTCTCTGTGTGTGACCTGAGTTTTAAGTACAGACCTTTGGAGGCGGAACTAGGAGGGGTCTGTGGTCACTTCCTCATGAATATGCATTAGCTTGCTCATTCTTACAAGAGTGTCTTAAATATCCTCATACATTTGATCATTTCAAAGCATGGTTGTATCATTCATAAAAAAGCATTTCAGGTGTAGAATGAACGCATATTGTGATTAACCAGAACATAGAAAGGATAAAATGAAATAATCTAAAGTCTTATACATTCTATATTACCTGAGATTATGTATACCCACTTTGTATTAGGGTTTCAACCTTTAACAATCCTAAGAGGTTACATTGGAATAAAGCAAAGCATTTAGTAAAACAAACAGAGGATAAAGTAAATTAAAATCCATGATTTAAAACATAATTCATGATGATTGTGTTTTAAATCATGACTCAGTCGACACTACGCATGTGATATTCTAAACTACATGCAAGGGGGTAAAAGCATAAGGAAAGTTTGTGGATGTGGATTAAAGAACTAGATCACATTTTAGGAATCGTAACATATAAAGAGATAGATAGGAGAAGAACACATTCAAATGACCGTTCTAAAATGGCTCCTGACTGGGACTGAATTGTAAGCTGACACCTTAACAAACATTAACAACATTTACAGAACAATTGTAAGATCATTTGATTATGGAAGGGGACTCGTCTGGTTGCTTAAGAGTCTGCGGGGAGTCCCGTGTCGAAGTACTGCTGATTGTTTGCGAGTTGCGAGTCACAGGGGGTCTCTCAGTGATCCTTAGGTAGGAATGTCTGTGTTGACACAGCTGAGTTTCTGGAGGGGTTTACGACTTTATTTGGGTCCCATACTTGAAAGGGGTTTCCAAGTCGTAAATTTTTGGTAAAAGTAACCTTCATAGCAAATGGATGCCTATTACAATAAGCATTTATAAACATTTCTGTAGGGTTGTGTCAGGTGTGATGTTAGGTGTCATGTAGCTTCATGAACATTACGATACAGTGAATTGTTACCAAATACCTATGTTCATGTAGTACCAGGATTGTTGTGTTCGCAGTTATTAGTAATATCATTGTTTTATTGGTTATTGCTGATATTATTGATGTTATATGTTTGCTTATTTAACTACAATCGCACAATGCCTACATACACTCCTCCTGGACATGAGTTTCATCACACAGATATGGCAAAGATGAATTTGCTTGCACACATTTCATGATTAGACACATGACTAACCATTGTGTTCAAATTTCCTGATGAACTTGATCAACAGAACTGCCCCAAAAGTGCATGAAAAAAATGTTCAGGTGTATTAGAGTTAGATAAGGGGCAAGAAAGGAAAATGAATTCTGCTTCAGGGAAGTGTCGTACAGTGGCATAACAAGTACCTAATTTATATACTGTATCATTTGAAATGAACATGCCCCAAATTACCCTCATAAACATAAAATTTACATGATGTGCATCATTCATGCATAATGTTTCTATAGTGTGCTGGTAAAACAAAAGAGTTCAGCAGCTCATGAGCCAATGGGTATTCCTATAGGTGGAATCTCAGCTGGTGCACTTAACAAAACTGTCTGTGAAATTTGTGTGCACATGTTTCATGATTAGACACACTTATTAATCCACTGCGTTCAAATTTCATGATGAACGGACCAACAGAACTGCCCCAAAATTACATGAAAATAAATGTTCTAATTCATTTCTAGTCAAAGTTTAGAATGTTTCTCCTTCTCATGGAAAGTCTCCTTCTTGGAGATATGAGATTTTGTTGTGACTGCAACTGGGAAGTGAATTGTATAGATTAACAGCATCTGCACTACTTCAAACTCTTCAATTTCAAGAAATGAGAAAGGTATTCCAGGGTGCTTCATGCTAAAGGGTTTGTTTCCTTGCTAGCTTTTTATGAGTTTTTTTTTTAATCTTTTGTATTTATTTATTTATTTAAATAGATAAATGTTATTTATTTCTGTTGTTAACTTTCCGCCTGTCATGCTCTCCCCCAGAGGCTGGCTCTCCAGGTTTTCCATGGGCTCATCGTGGTAATGAAATCAATGATTATCACCCATCATTCCCTCTCTCTCTCTCATTCTCAGTGGCCCATAGCTTTGAGAGAAATGCAGCCTGTAACTGCCCTGCGATATGAGACTCATCATTACAAAACCACGGCTAAGGTCAACTCCAGCTCAGATGAACCTGCTGCACCACTTCAGTGCTGTCACTGAGCAAATACTTCAGCTTGCCTTGACAGTGCTATAATTGAGGCTGGATGCTATTGTGACTTGCATTGGTGGGTGGCCAGGTCATGAGAGACAGAGAGAGAGAAAGGAAGAGTTTAGAGAGGACAGGGATGAAGGGCAGCAATCGTGTTGTCTGCGTCAGCGCCAGACTGAAGTATTTTAGGCATCAAATTCAATTGGGGAAATGATGCGCATTGTGCATTGGTCACCTCAGGCTGGCTGGGCTTTAGGACTTGCTCATCTGCCAGCTGTGCTCTGTGTCTGTGATAGAGTAAGAGAGAGGAAGAGAAAGAAAGAGATAGAGAGAGAGAAAGAGAGAGAGAGAGAGAGAGAGAGAGAGAGAAAGAGAGAGAGAGAGAGAGAGAGAGAGAAAGAGAGAGTAATGTTCTCTTTTACTTATTGGTATCCCCTCTTGGATGTTTATTGATCGAGCACTGTTGCTTTACTGTGAAATTGAGATGAGATTTTTTTAGCTATGCTGTCTCCATCTTCACTGGCCAAATGCATTTGCTCAGTCTGGTTTGGCCTCCCTGGACATCCCTAAACATGTGGCTTTTAACGTTTCTCTTCATACTTTGTTAGCCCCCTCTTACCCTGTTATTTAATGGTCAGGACCACCACAGTGTTATCTGGGTGGTAGATCATTCTCAGCATTGCAGTAACACTGACATGGTGGTGGTGTGTTAGTGTGTGTTGTGCTGGTGTGAGTGTATCAGACACAGCAGTGCTGCTGGACTGAGAATAGCCCACCAAACAAAACTATCCAGCTAACAACGTCCTCTGGGCAGAGTCCTGCGACCACTGATGAAGGACCAGATGAATACCAACACAAACTGTGCAGCAGCAGATGAGCTATTATCTCTGACTTTACATCTACAAGGTGATCCACTTACACCAGTGTAACACACACTAACACACCAGCACCACCACGTCAATGTCACTGCAGCGCTGAGAATGAACCACCACCTAAATAATACTTGCTCTGTAGGTGGTCCTGTGGGGATCCTGACCATTGAAGAACACATTAAAGGGGCTAACAAAATATGGAGAGAAACAGAGGGACTACAGTCTGTAATTGGAAATGTACTGTGTCCAGTCAGTTTAAGAACATCATGAATGAAAGCATAGCCAAATGACATATGACTCTATAGTTCTCACTCTTTAAACTGCAAGCTTATGACTCAGCTATCTCAGGACAATCCAGTAACCACTGTACATTATTCAGCAATGAGTAGTCACCAAATACACTCATCACCAAAAGAATAGGCGCACAAATAGATGCATCCAGAGGGAATCAATCAACCATTAAAATAAAGTGTTGTCTTTAATTGTACCTGTCATAAATAGGTTGTACACAGGTTATAAAGAGCTTAGATGCTGTTTGTATTATATGCAGTAGGCACTACATTGACCAGGGTTTGAATAAGTAATGAAAGTTTCAGCTTGGAATCCAAAAAGGTTATCCCGCATTGGTGGCCAGACAGAATTACTTTGCTATGTTGAAACTCACACTGGCCTCAGGCCGGGTGGCTCTGCACTTCCCAGCAGTCTGGGCTCTCAAAACAGAGCCATTAGGAACATGACCCTGTTGCTCATATTGCTCATGTCCTTGCCTAGTCAGATTATACAGAGATCCCCTTTTATCAGCACAAAATATCACAAAGGGCATGTGGAAATGATACGGGTGAACATTATTGGAAAGTTGGGTGCTGATAAATCACTGTCTGCCGGTTCTGAGCCTGGCAGCACAACAGTCCTGAGGTTTTATTTTATTATTACTTTACGTTCATAGACTTTCTGTTGTTGTCTGTTGTTTGAGGTGTGCTTTCCTGAGGGTAGCCAGCACAAGACAGATGCATCCAGACAGGAGAGCTATACTCACAAGATTTTTACCAAAGATTTATACGGAAATACAAAAGTGCTTGGAGGCCTCATATCATGGAAAAGTAGATTTTCCTTGCTGTTCTGGAAAAAAAGAGTTGATGTAGTATGTAAACACTGTCAGAATGCATCTTTCCCAGTAACCCCCCAGTCCATACAGTCAATATATGGAAACTAAGCTGCAAAAACAGCCAGTTCTGAATGCAATGTTTTGTGATGCCACAAAACCAATACATTTACGTATAGAGCTGAAAAGAGACCACACACTTTTTCAGCGGCTATGGAAGTAAACATTTCCCCATATGTATTTTGAAAAATCCTTACAAAACGAGTTTCTAGAAAGACTTTTAGAAACAAACATAAACACAAAGGTACGACACTGTGTGCTACGTGTATTTTTAAGAGGGGAATGAATTACTTATCCCATTATGTCACTTCCCCTTCACCTCCAGCAATCTATAACCCAACTCTAAGTGGGCAACTGCAACTTATAGACAGTATTTTACAGAAGGAAGAGTCAGTATTGTTCCACTCAGCACTGATGGCTTTAAACAGTTAAAAAACATTGCCAAATCACCAAAACAATTAGTTACACATATGGACAGTATGAACTGAGGATTAAATTGTGCATTTTGAAACTTGTATAGTGTTTAAATACACCAAATGGACAGTTCATTAATTACACCTCCTTGCATCTATACTCATTGTCCATTGTATCAGCTCCACTGACCATGTAGGAACACAATGTAGTTGTACAGTTACAGACTGTAGTCCATCTGATTCAACACAAACTCTGCAGCAGCACATGAGCTATCGTCTAAACACTATACAAGTTTTAAAATGTCCCATTCAATCCACAGGTCATACAGCTCATATGTGGAGCTAACTTTTTCAGTGATTTGGCAATGTTTTTCAGCTGTCAGCCATCAGTGATGAGTGGAAGAAAATTGTCCAATATGGTCCAACCCTGAATTTGTACCTCTCCATGCCAACAGATAACAGCTGTACGTTCTTTATTCTGAATGCTTTTGATCATAAACCAAGGTCGTAAGGTCTGACAGCTTCATCCTTTAGATATAGAAGTCAGAAAGAAAGAAGACATGTATAAGTGGATGGCAATCATGTTCAGAACAATGTGAACAACGTGTGCTCTTATAGAACAGCACTGACCATTAAATGTAAGGTTTTCAGACTTATTCTACACAATTGCACTATGTGGCTGATATGGTTAATTCAGAGCTCTTCACACATAGAAGTAGATACTGTAGAAAATAAACAAATAATGAAATCCCTGTAAAAGTTTGTAGTGTGATTATGGTTATGTCATTGCTGATGGAATAATAGGTTTGAGACATTTCAAAGGAAGGCATAAACACTCCTAGCTTTTAAAGTAATGGAATGGTTTTGGACCATTTCTATTGATCTATTCATCATACAATGCTTACACAATGTAAGAAGCATGTTGCATATTTAAGTGATAATTAAAAAGCACAGATTGAATGAAGTTACGAGGTTTTGGTTTGCCAGTGAATGGCATATTAAGTATCCATACAGTCACTGGATGCATTTTTTCCATCAGTCCCAGATTTTGCTAAATCTTTCAGAATTCTTTCAGAAAAGCTCCACTAAACCTGCTGAGTTATCCGAATGGTAATGAGTGTGCTATAGTAGGGGTCAGTCAAATGTGCACAGTCATTACAGGTCAATTTAGGTGGAACACACTCAGCTTCAAAAAGTCGTAGTCCAAATGAAATACAGCTAAATTAGATTTCAATATGTGCTCTAATAAGAAAGGTAGAAGGGGTAAAGAAGTGAATGAAGGAGGGGTAGAACCCACAAACTTCTTTTCATCAGCAGTCTGAGAGGGGTCGAGTGATCAACAGGAAGCTGAAAAATACATATCGCAGGCTCACAAGCACTGACCGGTTCTTATTTCTTATTCTGTCCTAACTTGCACCTGCTTTGTTTACCTCACGAAAGCAGTTAGTTACGTCATTGTTGACGGAATAAGACATTTGAGACTTTTCAAAGAAAGGCATGAACACTGCTAGTTTTTTTATTTTTCAAAAATGGAAACAGTCGTTTTGGACCATTTCTATTGATCTATTCATCATACAATGCTCACACAATGTAAGAAGCATGTGACATTTTTAAGTGAAAATGAAAAAACAAAGAATGCATAATGAAGTTACAAGGTTTTGGTTTGCCAGTGAATGGTATATTAAGTATCCATACAGTCACTGGGGGCATTTTTTCCATCATCAGTCCACGATTTTGGTATCAATGCGTCCCTCATTAATTTAGGTTGTTATAGCCTTCTACATATAAATATATACATGTAGCAGTAATTTCCAGTAATTACCATGAAACATGGTAGGATTCTCAGCGATTCCAAAGAGGAATTTTTCAGCACCTTGATAAGTCAAATAAGGTAAAGCAGCTAACTCTTTCAGAATTCTTTCAGAAAAGCTCCACTAAACCTGCTGAGTTATCCGAATGGTAATGAGTGTGCTATAGCAGGGGTCAGTCAAATGTGCACTGTAATTACAGGCAATTTAGGTGGAACACACTCAGCTTCAAAAAGTCGTAGTCCAAATGAAATACAGCTAAATTAGATTTTAATATGTGCTCTCATAAGAAAGGAAGAAGGGGTAAAGAAGTGAATGAAGGAGGGGTAGAACCCACAATCATCTTTTCATCAGCAGTCTGAGAGGGGTCGAGTGATCAACAGGAAGCTGAAAAATACATACAGATACAAAATAAAATAGCACTAAGACAGAGCATAGCTCAGCAAGCCGGAACAAGTTCAAAGAACCTTCCTGACAAGCCACCTACATCAGTAATGACATCTTTCTCTATTATCAGTTATCAGGATCTTACAGCTATTATAAACACATTAGGTTCATCCACATGCGATCTTGATCCTGTTCCTACTTTATTCTTTAAGATGGTGTCTGACTGTGCTCAGAATGTCCTAACCATTGTCAACAGTTCTCTGTCTACAGGTGTTTTTCCAGATGCTTTTAAAACTGCCTTGGTGAAGCCTCTTCTATGGAAGAGTAACATGGATCCAACTGTTCTAAATAATTTTAGACCAATTTCAAACCTTCCAGTCTTCAGTAAAGTTGTAGAAAGTTGTTTTCAAGCAATTAAATGCTTATCTAATATCCAACAAGTTATATGAGAAGTTTCAGTCAGGTTTTTGTTCTAACCATAGTACTGAGACAGCATTAGTTTGTGTTGTCAATGACCCTTGGCTCAGCGCCGATGTACAGAATCCTGTTCTGGTCTTATTGGACCTTAGTGCAGCCTTTGATACTGTGGATCACAAGATTCTAATCCACTGTCTTGAACACTGGGTCTCTGGCACAGCTTTAGAATTCTAGGTTTAAATCATGTTTAACAAACAGACTGTTCCTGTTTTCACTGGGAAATCATTCATCAAAAAAAAATAGTATTTCTTGTGGAGTACCACAGGGGTCAGTCTTAGGGTCTCTGCTTTTCTCTTTGTACATGTTACCTCTGGGTGATGTCATTAGGAAACATGACGTTAACTTTCATAGCTATGCTGTTATGACACGTAGTTATACATCTCCATTCCTTTGCATAATCTAGACTCGGTAGAAAGACTTAGAAGCTGTGTGCCACATATTTCTCAGTGGATGTCACAGACTCCACTGAGAAACACAACTCAATGAAGAAAAAACTGAAATATTGATTCTCGGTACTAAAACTCAGAGAACAAAGCTTTATAAAAGCTCGGTTCTTTAACTACTAATATAAAACCTGAAGTAGGAAACCTGGGTGTGATCTTAGACTCTGAGCTCAGTTTTATCCCGCATGTCAACTCAGTCACTAAAATAGCTTTTTATCATTTAAGAAAGTTCAGCCTTTTTTGTCTCAAAGTGATGCAGAGAAACTTGTTCATGCATTTGTAACAAGCATAATTGATTACTGTAATGCTCTTCTTACTGGGGTTCCAAAGAGAACTGTCTATCCCCTGCAACTCGTACAGAATGCAGCAGCTCGGATCCTAACAAATGCTAAAAAGAGAGCTCATATCACTCTTCCTGTATCTATTAGAATAGACTTTAAAGTTCTGCTTCTGGTCTATAAGGCTCTAAATAATCTAGCACCTGCTTACATCACAGAATGTCCCTCTGTTTATGTTCCAGCTCGTGATCTTAGATCTACAGATGCTGGCTTTCTGCAAATACCTTCTGTAAAACACAGGAAACATGGAGAGACCTCTTTCAGTTATAATGCTTCTAAACTGTGGAACTCAATTCCATCTTCTATTAGACAGTCCAGCTCAGTGCTCACGTTTAAGAAACATTTAAAAAAGCTCTTTAACTCAGCGTTTAGTTAAAACTACATTAACATGGTATTTAAGTGCGTGTGTGTGTGTATGTATATGTGTTTATGTGTATTTATATGTGTATGTGTATATATACATATATGTATGTGTATATATGTATGAGTGTATGTAGTAGTAGTAGTAGTATTCCTTCCCATTACTGATGTCAACTGCACTTTTGAGCTGCAAATGGTATGAAAGGTGTTCTATAAATAAACATTATTATTATTATTATTATTATTATTATTATTATTATTATTATTATTATTATTATTATTATTATTATTATTATTATTATTATTATTATTATTATTATTATTATTATTATTGTATCGCAGGTTCACAAGCACTGGCCGGTTCTTATTTCTTGTTCTGTCCTAACTTGCACCTGCTTTGTTTACTCCACGAAAGCAGTTAGCCTTGCGAGGCCACACACAGTGATTTTAGGTTTATCTTAGTTTAGGGATGTTGTTTATCCTGTAATCATTGTAAAGTCACTTTCATGCCACCTCTAGTGGCTTATTGCTTATAATATGATATTCTTTTGAGCTATATTCTTTTTAGCCTTTCAGGTAATCACAAGTGTTTGTCACTTCAAGTAAAGGAAAAACTCGCCAAGAGGACCGAATGGTACATATTGAAACTTGTATAGTGTTTACTTCCTTCTAAGCACTAGTTGGAGTAGTTGGGTCTAACTCTTTTCCTTCTTTGACAGCTCCTTATAGTTCTTGTGATTAGCTGTTCATCATAACGGTCAATCCTTCAATCACAGCCTGAGTATCCAAGCCTGCAATAACAGAGAAAGTTGTTAACTGCTATGTTTATGTTTTGTGAAGCTGAAACTTATTAGGTGGAGCCAACACTGTAGGCATTTCTCATGTGTCTAAAGCCTCCTCATCACTGCCCTCAACATGCATTTTCAGTTTTACAGCACTCGTTTGGAGAAAAACTTTTTTTAAAGCCTTAAAGCAAAGTCTTTCAGAAGTTGTGTTGGACCCAATGGCACTGTGATGCACTAACACCATGTCGGCAGTCACATTTTGACAGTTTATTGCATCTGCTGGGTGATGAATTTTTGTTGGATGATGAATTGTTGTTAATTTTTTATTGGAACATTATTATTTTTTATTTAATGGACTGAATGAACAGGCAGTACAGATGACTTTACAAAATATATTACACTGCCCAGCAATGAAGATGGTCGTGATAGCCAATTATCATAACAATCAAATATTATGCCATAAACAGCACAATGTTTTCCACAAACCTGGCACATTATTACAGGTTTCAGTTGTGTGTTCATGTGTGTTTCAGTCTATGTTGCTGATCATCCAGTTCCCTGTTGATTTGAGTAATGAAGCAATATTTTACTAACTTCAAGTGATGATAATGGCCATTACAGACCAACAGCACATGTTGTCCAGGACAGCTACTCTTGCAGTCTGGCATATCCGTAACAGTGACAGTAGACCTTGATCACGATAAAGAGAAGGGGCTGCAAGTGGAGAGCAGCTGTAACTGCACTGAAAAGTCTTGCTCCAGGTAAACTCTATCTGGCGATGAATGTCTTTAATACTTTCTGAACATCCCGTACCGCTGCAGAACTGTCTGAGGAAAACTCGCCTCCATCTGTCTCCTATAATACCACTGGAACATTGAACCCACTCAAATTCAGCATATATTGGATAGCACACTATTGCAGCGGTGGATCTCACTTTTAGGTTGGTTTATATGATGACCCTTTCATGCAATCAGTTGCATGTTGTGTTTCATGCAAATATAATTTCTGTGCAGCTTGGCACTCACATGAATTCTAAAACAAAGCTGCACGCAACACATTCTATTACTCCACTAGTTTTCTGAATTAGTAGCTTGTAATTGTTAGTACACTGTACCTTTCTCATCATATAAGGTCATTTGCATGTGATAATTTTAATCTGTCACTGCCATTCTTCTGCTATATATGTATACTATATATGCGTCTTTTATCTACGTAAGATAGATAGAGATATTTGTGTGTTTAATAAGTTCAGTGTATGTTAAGTCTTTGACAGTTAATGTTCAGAGGGTGTTTATCTATCCTTAGAATAAATAAGTCACTATAAATGATATTTAAATGATAAATTATAGTCATTGTATTAAATCATCCTAGTATAATCTTTGAAAAGCCAATAAAGACATTGTTTAAACTATAAACTATAGAAGCAAGCTAATGTATAAAAATAAGCACTATTCCAAGCAACTGTTTAACAACAGGTTCATGCAACTGTTTACAACAATGTTAGTTATGAAAAACTTCTGTTTATTTATTACAATAAAGTACATCCTTACATAAAGTTCTAAGGTTCTAATTTTCAACCATCCAGTGCTCCATGGTCTGTTTCATTTTCTTCTCCATAGTTAACATCAGTCACTTGAAATGATGTTGTTTGATATAATCACATGATTCATTACCTGCACTTTGATTGGCTCTTTCATAAAACTTGGGGACGTCCAGCAACTATAGTTGCATGTAAGTTTCATCATGCAAAGCCAGCCTTAGATCAGAAGTGGTAACACCATCTTCTCCATCTACTCCATCTATGCACCGCTGTCGCTTCTGAAGCGTCCATGTGTTTAGCTAAAAGCTCTATTCCACAGTCTCATCATGTAATGTAATAGTAATGTAAATGTAGTGCATACCTCTCCATTATGATGTGCTATTGATGGAAGGAACACTAATACTGATTAAATGTCGCCTGAAAGCTTGAAAAGGACCTTTGGATGGGGCAAACACTACCTCTCTCTATTTGTGTCCTGGCACGAAAAAGGTCTGGAACCTCTTCTCACTCTATCCACTTCTGTTTTTTGTCTTTCCTGGACATCTCTGTGTTTATGAGTTTCGTATCCCCAGCCGTCCACACCTTTTAAACTGTGGATGTCAGTGCTGATGTTTTATTCATGTAGGAATGATACACTTTGGGATCAAATCAATTCAGAAAGCCTTACATTTTTCAGTACTTACACAGAGACTTACACAGAGACCCCAGGACACACTCCTTGCATCATTTTTTTTTTTGTGTTGCACCTCATAAAAAATGCAAAGCAAACAGTGGAAAAAGAAAAAAAGAGGCCATGCTTAAATTTAGAAACCTCAGGCTTGTGCTGGAGGCAAAATATGGCAACTGTGATTAAAAGGGTGACCTCTCCATTTAGGTCATATATTTGTGTTTGATTATTTATTTACTAGCAGCAGGATGCTTTTCTGGAGGCTGTAATAACTCAGTGTGACACTGTGATTCCACTCCACTCAGGCTACTGAAACATGCCCTTGTCTTGCCACTAGTGATCATCTCTTTATTGACCTCTGATTTAGTACCACCTTCAGCCAAGTATTTCATACACAGATATTGATGGTGAGCACAGATAGTTTCTAAAATAGGTCTGCATTCCAGGCAGTTTTATAAAGGTGCATAACAGCAAAGTTGGGCAAAATACACTAAAAAGCAATGCTCATCCTGTTAGTGCCAGCACCATTGGCAGGCACCATACTGAGAGACACTCTGTATGTGTATCTCAACAAATATTGTCGAAATCAGTGTAATTTTTTAATCATTTATTGTTCCGGGTAACCTTTATCTTCCTTCCCAATAACATGAACAAGACATGAACTAATACATTAACAATGGTCAACTAATGCTAAGTAAACATTATTAAATTATTATTGATTTTCACTTTACATCAGGCATATTAAATTCACTGAACTAAACCTTATAAATGTTTAGTAATGTTTAATAGATGTTAGTAATGCATTGTCAAGGCATAGTTGGTTTTAGTAAAGCATATTGTTTTCTCTGAGTAGTTTCCTTTGATGGAAATAATACACAGAATCAGTGTTTATATTTATAAGTTTAAAATGTATGGTGACACACATTCACATGACAAAATTAAGCTAAAAGAAGAGAAAGTTAGAAGGTGAGTAAAAACTTCTGCATGCTGCCCCATCCAGGTCTGACTGATATGAGAGAATATATGGTATATGCAATTCCTTCTTGCAATACACACAGAATGATATGTATCATATACATCAGAATGTAGCATATTAAACATATTATTAAGTGTCATTAAAGCCAATTAAGGCTTTTCTTAACACTGGTTTACCAATCATGTATGACTGCAGTACATGAAAATTACTTGTAGTATCTAATTAGTTAACCATTATTAATATAGTACTAAGTGGTTGTTCATGTTAACAGATGCATCACTTAATGTCAACATTTCATGTGAAACCAACATTAATTAATGCAGTTGTTACTTAGCATTAGTTTACCATTGTTAATGTATTAGTTCATGTCTTGTTCATGTTAACTAATGCATTAGTTCATGTTAGTTAGTCAACACTTAATGTAAAGTGTTACCAAGGTTTTTCCATATTCCAGAGTGTCTGCATATCCACATCCACATATCGAAGGCGATCAGCGTTTGTTTCACCAGTCTCGAATCCTCAGTAATGTTCCTTCTGTCTTGCTTTTCTCATTATATGTGCTGCATATGCAAGTGCAAGCCATCTGTCCATTTTCTATCATGACTGTGGCTTGTTGATTAGTGTAGAGGTTCTTCATTAGAATGATAAAATGCTCTGGGACTCCCATTTTCTTGAAGACATTACATCATTTTATATGGTTCAAATAGTCAAAATCTTAGCTGTAGCCAATATTGACGCCCTCCTTAGGTTTTTCAATAATCCAGCAAGCATCAGCAAGGACATCTCTTGTTTGTCTGCCTTTCCTGAATCCTTCTTTTTTCATGTAAGGCTCTAATCTGCATTAAATGGTCTTGATCATAGTTTTGCTGGGGTGTAATATGAAGGAAACTGTGTGATACTTTGCACTCTGGTTCTCGTCTCCTATCTTTGGTAAGAGGATATAAACTGATCTCTTACAGTCTGATGGCTATTGGGCTGTTATCCATGTTAGTCTGCATAATATGCTCAGTACTTTAACTGAATCTTCTTAAGAATATTGCAATATTCCCATGCAATGTTATCAATTCAGGGCCTATCTGACCTCGTCTTCTAGCACTGAAGGTTATTCTGTACAGCTAATATCAATAAAAGTGTCAGTGAAGCTTTTTCAGTAAAGGTTTTGTAGTCTGTATTCTGAGCACAATAAAACAAAAGTTTTTGAAACCATAAATCCAGCCCATCTAAGCTTCAAGTACCTGTCCAATAACATTAAATCTCTCTACCCTGCCACTCAGCAGGGTAAAGGGCATTCTGGGTGGGTTTCTTAACAGTGCTTTTGCTATACATTATTATCATTAGATATCCTACCTGTCCAGTAGTGGTTGCAGTTGCCAAGTGGGTTGAATTCCTGAATCCAGATCATTAAAACATATTATAATCATAGTTAGGCAGCTATGCCTGTCAACACTGTCTGGGAAAAGTGCACTTAGCAGCCTCCAAAAACACAGTGAAAACCCAATGAGAAAAGGCACATCGAGTTAATCAATAAATGGTTTTAATGTTTGATTATGTACTGCTATTCAAAGGTGAAATGCCGTTCCAGTCCCACTGAAGGGCCCATGTCATAGAAAACCACATATTTTGGTTTTAAAACAAAACAAAAATGATATCATGAAACATATCCATGTATATCTATCTAGCCTATATTAACTTAACTCTGATTCTCTTTCAAGTTATAAGAAATGTTTTTGCCCGGATTGTTTGTGAAAGTGGCACTGACTGGGCAGCCAATCAAAACATAGCTCTACATAATATCTGCTTCTTAAAGGCACAGCAACCAAATCAGCCTGTTAAATTCAAAGGAACAATCAGATACGGGGAAATTGTCATGTGGAAAATAATTGTATCAGTTTCTTGTGCATAAATCCAGAGAAATCTTCAGATGGAAAAAAATACACAAAATGTAGAATGTTGGCCCTTAAGATTTTAGCAGTTAGTCCCGCTCATTCATGTAGAAGTTACATACACTTCTATATGCAGTGTTTCAACTTAGGGTAAAGGCAGAAAGGGTAGTTTTTTGTAGTTAAGTACTGTAGTTTTTTTGTTAGGGTGTTAATGCCTGTTGTTTTGGCATTGAGCATTGTGATTAACATTGGTATTAAAGTCAGAGTAGCAGCTCTGGTCAGAATGTTGTAATGTGTCTTTGTTGTAATGTGTCTTGTGTTTTGAGTGATTGGTTTAGTATCCAGTGCAGAAAATCGCAAGTGCCCAGTGCTAGTGGCCCATCTTACCTCTTGGAAGCCCTTATTTAAGAAGTAGCGAGAAGCTGACAACAAGGCTTCCTTCGTTTTTCTCTCACAAATGCGAGAGGAGATGGAAGGGACGGTCTGGGTTGGCAGTGCAGGTGGCCACTGAGAATTTGTGTTGTGCTCGACTGGCTTGTTTACCTAGCGAGAGGGTTGCAGTATTGTGTATTGCTGACGATATGTGATGGAGGGTAATTGAGTTTGATTGAAACCCACAAGCTATAGCACAGCCTCTATCTCCTGCTCTCTCACTCATTCCCCAGCGATCGATGTGTCAGGTGCAGTAAAGCTGCCTGTCTCAGGTCGTACAGCACCTGTCAACTTGCAGACGTGTTTAGTTAGAATATTACCATAGCGATGGAAAGGAAGATCAGGTAGGTGGTTGCTAGGACATAACACACATAAGTTTATTTTTATATAATATCAGGACATCTGGCCAAAAATACGTCCCATCTATGTCCTGCATGTATGAATATATATAAATATTGTAGCATCTGCAGAGAGCAAGACACACGGGAGACCATGATTACACTGCAAAACATGCTGTTTAATAAGCACACAACAGGAAAGGCGTATACAGAATACCAAACTTGAGGGGAAGTCACCACTAACCACAAGATTCAAGACCTACACAATAATCCCACCTCCCATCACAGAATAAGCCACTTCTGACATAACAGCAAAGATACAGAAAACACTGCGATTAAAGTATTAAAGACAAATTTCCTTTTATAGAACAAGCACCAAAGGAGGACCACCATTCAGCACTGTTCCAGCAGCCCGGATACTGAGCAGTCATACACTTTCCTTTCATTGTAGTCACTGGCACCAGCTACCCCACAGTCCAGCACAGAACAAGTAAACCCAAGTAATCTACACTTGTAGCAATCACACACCAGCAACCCCCCCTCTGCGCCTTCCAAGAGCCTCTTCACATAGTCACTTTGCATGGCCATGCCTCCTGTGCACCAGTGGATCCTTAGGGGTTCTAGAATAAATGCAATGGTTGTGTGTTGAACCATGACAACTCAAGGAATATGTAAATGTTTAATGGATATTTCCATGGTTAAACAGTTTATGTCCATGATGGAGAGCCACATCTTTTAAAAGTGGGTTTATGTAGCACCAAGAGGGCACTATTTCAGCGGCTGGGATACTGAGCAGTCATACACTTTCTCTTCATTGTAGTCACTGACACCAGCTACCCCACAGTCCTGCACAGAACAAGTAAGCCCAAGTAATCTACACTCATAACAATCACACACCAGCAACCCCTCCCTCCCTCCCTCCCTCCCTCCCTCCGAATACGAGGACAGCGCCTCCCAAGAGCCTTCTCACGTGGCCTCTTTGCATGCCCATGTCTCCTGTGCACCAGTGGTTTTTCAGGGGTTCTAGAGTAAAAGCAATGGTTATGTGTTGAACCATGACCACTCAAGAAAATATGTAAATGTTTAATGGATATTTATTAAATAGTTTATGTCCATGAAGGAGAGACACATCTTTTAAAAGTGGGTTTATGTAGCACCAAAAACGGTCCTGCTGTTGTTGTTACAATTCAAATAACCTCTTTTGCGTAACGCTTTACATTAAGTGTTGACTAACTAACATGAAGTAATGCATTAGTTAACATGAAGTAATACATGTTGACTAAACAGTGTTACCCTTTTTGTGTAGTGAGCCCTGTTTTTCTCTGACTTTCCTTTTTCATAAACAGACAGGCTCTCTCTCTCTCTCTCTCTCTCTCTCTCTCTCTCTCACACACACACACACACACACACACACACACACACACACACACACACACACCTAGAAGACAAGGTCTTGCACAGTTGCATTGCCATTCTGCTGTAGTCAATTAAATTTTTTATAGCAATCCAATAGCTTAAAATATACCCACAGCTTGAACGAAAGCATGTATATAATTTTGCTGGGCAGGAATCCATCCTAAAAAACAATGTTCAGGTTTATTGCATCCAGACAAAGCAGGTCCGAGAGTCATCAAATGCTGAAAAAAATTGTTTTTGGCTTCCTTCCATTATAGCACACTTGACTGTTTTAGAACACTCACTTTGGTAATTACTTTGCCCTTTAACTACAAGAGGCCTCTCCCTGTTCTGTCTAGCATCCTCAGTACTTAGACACTGAATTAGTCTGGAAAGTATATTAAGTGAGTTCACTTGAAAAACTGTCCATCATGATGTTCTACTAACTGTAGTGATTATTTTTTGTTGATTTGGGCAGCAGATTCAGAGCTAAATGTTTTTAACTTCCCTGTTTGCCACTCTCAGTCAATGGGCCTCTGTTATAAAGAATTTACTTAACTTTAAAATAATTAAAGTAATGATTTATAAAATGTGAATTTGATGTGAAAGTAATTGGATGTCATTCCAAGATGTGCCTTTCCATGATAGACTAATGCTGGAAACATTCAATTGTGTCAAAAACAAATCTTTAAATTATGTTATATCCTTTCAATGTTAATGTAGCAATATTATTATTAATAATAATAATAATAATAATAATAATAATAATAATATGTTACACTTACATAACGCCTTCCACATACCCATAACACTTTACAATTTATGGCAGGGGGATAAAGAATAAAATTATCCTGAAGAAAGCCAAGTTTTTGACTGGGCTTTAAAGATGGAAAGAGAACAAGAAGTGTAAGTAGATGAAGGTAAGGAGTTTCAGAAGGTGGGGGCAGCAACACTAAATGACCTGTCGCCCACAGGGAAAAGCCTGAACCTAGGAACAACCAGAAGTCAGAAGACCTTAGCATGCGTGATGGCGCATAAGGATGTAAAAGAGCAGAGAGATAAGTGGGTGGAAGTCCATGCAAGGCTTTAAAGGTCAGCAGCAGGATTTTATAATAAATGCGTTCAGTAACTGGTATCCAGTGTAGCTGATGAAGGATGGGGGTGATATGAGNCTCGCTTCTAGCTGACATCCATTCTTAGAAGAAAATAAATCCCTGTCTTATACGTAGTACTGTATTACTTCCTGTGTGTGTTTTCATGACTAAGTGTAGTTTGGAGACCAAACAGACTCGTCAGAGATTCCTTTGCGTGCAAACCACAATGACTTGAAGATTCCTGATTACAGGACAGGAAGCTGTGTAGTGTGAACTGTACAGCAGTGCGATGATCTGTGATCTGTCATGTAGTGCATCCGCAGCTTAAAGAGGCTATGGTTAATTTTATAATAGGCCAGTGGTCTCTGACCCTCATCCAGAGCTACGTCACTGCAGAACCTATTAACAACCACAATTTGCCACACCTGCTCCAGCTAATCAGCCCCTTCCCGGGTCCCTGATTGACTGAATCACATGTATCAGAGTGATATAGGGTTTGTGACAGTTTACTGGATCCAGGTTGGAACTAAACTCTGCAGGAAAGTAGCTCTCCAGGAGAAAGATTATGGCTTCATAATAAGAGCAAAATATTTGGAATCGCTTATAAACAAAAAGGGCTGTCACTGATCACAGATGTCAGGACTGCAAAAAAGGTTTAAACAATTCACTCAGCTACAATCGTTTATTTAGTGTCTTTATTTTTTGTGAAAATGTTTGGAACAAAGAGGGAGAAATAGTAAGTTTATGGATCTCTGACTCACTGTCACGGCAATGCAAACCAAGACTGTACCAGCGCTGTATGACTAACTGGTATTTGTACTGCCTAAAAGCATTAAAATCTACATATCGCTGTCTCTCCCTGTATGGCTCTGCACACCTCTCTGTCTGTGTCTCCCTAGATTTACTGTTAAGACTACAACACCGGCATCAGAGCAGAACTGACTTATTTTAATGGAACAGTATCACTAAGCCACATTGCACCCCTTCTAGTATGAATTGACGTTAAGCCTAGTTTGTATTGACAGGTCGATGTGAAAAGCATGAAAAGCAGCCTTCAGCAGGAACAGCATTCAAGTCATTTCTCTGACTGCAGGTAGAGGGAGGACCGGTCAGTTCTTATTCAGATATGGCCTTGTGTGAGCCTACAGGCAGAATATGTTACATGCATGTCTGACCAGCTTTACATTGGGCTTGTGAGATCGTGTGCAACATAATATCTTCCAGTGGCGCCGTGTATCCATCACTGATTGATGATAATATTGCAGGGTGATGTGCTGGCAGGCAGGTAGGACATGCTTTCTATAGAAACATGCAGTATGAGCTGTGAACACTGACTGAGAGAGGCTGTTCCTGACTCACGGACTACAGATCCTCTTAACAGGTATCTGCAGCCCTTTTCCCCAGTAACCCAGTTCAGCAGAATTAGAATTAAGAACGCTTTGCCAATTGTGCTTGCACACAGAGGAATTTGTCTACCACATTTAACCCATCCATGAAGTGAACACACAACGCACTAGGGGGCAGTGAGCACACTTGCCTGAAGCAGTGGGCAGCCCTATCCATGGCGCCTGGGGGAGTAGTTGGGGGTTGGGTGCCTTGCTCAAAGGCACTTTAGTCATTTCTCTTGCTTCAGGGAATCAAACTGGCAAAACAAGGTTAGTTCCCTTACCTCCAGCATGGTAACACCACACAGAAGCCTGCATAACATGAGAAAATAACCATGCTTTTGCTCAAGGGTCAGTAATTAAATTAAAGTGAACGACTTTAGTTAAATTTTGGTAGGTTTGGTAGTTTTTGTGTAGTTTGGTAGTTTTTGGTATAGATTTAATAAATCACACGCTCAAAAAATCTAGAACTGGAACTAGAACTGTATATGTTGAGAAATTAAATTGATAGAGTTGATATTACATAAAGTGACATTTTTGAACTATACGTAAAGGGAACTCTGACTGTTAAGGCATATAGGCCCCAGTGTGGTGTACAAGTCCAGTAATAGCTGAAGCTTACCATGTGATGTCAGCCAGCTGTTTTTCTGTAGCTTTCCTTCGCTGCTGTTGTACTTTATTAATACTAGGCTATTAATAACAATAAGATGTAATAAGTAAATAGTATTAAATCCAGTATAAAAGAGTGAGTGCATACTACCATTCGCTTTGTGCTAACATAACACCCATACACGTGTTAATTAGCATTATTGTTGCGGTGGTAAACACTTGCAAAAGAAAACCACTCAAAGTGAAAGTAGCAACATTACATGCTGCTGTATAATGACATATATGATACAGAATAAAAGTACATTAACTCACTTGAATATTGTTTTCATGTTGTCACATGCTATTATGCTAACCTCACTAGTAGGGAATTTTATATATAAATGTATTGACTTATTTTGGTTCACAAATATTCATGTAGCTCAAAGCTATGCTTTTAACATTTCTTTAATAGAAATCTGAAAATTAATGTTATATTACAGTAGTGGTCTTTGTTCTGCTTCAGATAAGTACTTTTATTGCCCAATTTACAGTAATTCTGCCTTTGTTGTTGTTGTTGTTTTTGTTTTTTGCAGGATTGCAGTAAAAATTAGATACAATATTGTAACAGTGATATTGTGCATACACTACACCTGTTTACAAAGTTTGGAATCACTGTTTCAAACTATGGCTTATTCAGTAACTATCTGGACTATAATGCAAACTGGCTGAAGTTAGGTTGTAGAACTGTGTAGTAAAACACTGGCCCCACCATTTAAGGGAATAAGATGGTTTCAACTAATTTGCAGGAAGCCATACATGATGACCAGAGCTGTAGATGACTCTAATAACTGAGAAATCAAACTGATTATATGAATAAAGCCTTTGAGGCTGAAGTCTCATTGTGTACTTTAATGATAAGAGATTTTTCCAAGGCCTTTAATTCTGTCAACCGCACAACAGGAGTTTGATGTCTTCTAGACCTTGGATTAAGACCAGGTCTGGTTCCATAGATCTACAGATTTATGACTGCCCGCTGCCAGAAAGTGTGTTACCCAAATCATTTTTCTAACTGGCAATATCCAGCCTGTGGAGTTGCCCACAGAACTCCACACAGTATTTTTCTAGTGCTAATCACGCATGTCCTCTTGAATAAAGCCAATCACTGGAATTATGTGGAAGATATACATTGACACCCTCCCTAGGCTTTTGGACACCCTCTACTCTCCAGCAGACATTAACTGAACTTGAATTCTATATCACTGACCACAAAATTGACACTCAAAGTGTAAGGTTCTACATGTAACACATTTCAAGCATTCTCCTGTACTACCACACTTTTCTCTTCATCAGAACACACTGGTCCTTTCAGTCTGTCATGCTGTAAAAGTCTTTGGGATCACCATTCAGGATAACATTAAGTGGATCACATTGTGTCTTTAGCTAACATAAAGCTGTTTTCTTTTGTGCCACCTTAAGAAACTCTGCGATCTTGAAGAGGAATGGATATCACTTCATGCATGCCTTGAATTTTATGCATATGCATCTCCTGTATGGCACAGGTTGTTTACCAGAGCTCATGGGAAAAAGGATGGAGCAGCTTAAAAAAAGACAGCATGCAGAATTATCCTGGGTCAAGGGTACACAACATATCCAGATGCATGAGGGATCCTTCAGCTGCCCCCTCTTAACAAGAGATTGTGCCTACATTTTGCAACAAAACTATACAAGTCGGACTTTAGAGCTTGGCTACCTCCAGACTGAGAGATACAAGAAATCCCCAATACTCTATATGTGTAGGCTCCTGAATGACAATGAAATTTAGAGAGTAGAACAGCTGAAATTCCAAACGTATACATATATTAGAATAGATGTAGCAATAATGGAATTGCTGATAAATGCTGTTTGTTAAATGTCTATATCTCATAATATTCAGCAAAATAATTGAGTGTTTTTAATAGCATGCTATTTTTAAAGACCTGCAATGGTGCTGGATTATAAATAAAACATAAAAGATAAAAAGAACACTGAAAGGAAACTTCCAATGAAATTAACATCCAGAATGCCTCGTACTTGAGTGTGATCATACCTCAAGGCTGATAATATATCAAGAAATTCCTGTGAACAGGTAATTAACTATGTAGTTTCCCAACAAACATGAAAATATTTAATAGCATCTTCTTGTGTCTTGCTCATAGTATTTAGTCTAGACTGTGTAAGTTACTATTGAACAAAATAATAATTACAGTATTAATAATTGATTCCAAACAATGACCAGTAGTGTATATATTGGCTCTTGCATCTCTGAGACCCATCCGTCTTGTTTATCATTTCCTCTAATGTTATATAATGAACAGTTGGAGAGGTTCAGCAACAGCTGATGTGAGGCCTTTGCTTTGCTTTACTCTTGCGAACCTTATTTTCGTCAGGTGGTGGGGTGGGGGAGGACAAATGTCACAGTGGCACTAATGGATGGAAAACAACAAGCATCGACGCAAACCCCATTTTTCTTCCTCTTCTGGGATTTAAATTGGCATAGTGAAACATATAATGCAGTGCTGGGCTGTGTACGCTTCTGAGCCGAGATTTTCTATGATTACACACATAATACGTTTTTAAAAACACTTGTCTCTGAACATAAAGCTTTCTTTTGAAAGACTGCACACACATATATGGCTACGCAGTTGATGCATTCCTGGAACCTTGTGTTCTGAATTTAAAGAAGCTGGAGAAGTGAATTTAATTATCACCCCTGGAATTTTATTTGTATGCAGAAACTAATCGGAATTACAAATGATTCTTTAATGTGGGGAATATTTTAATAGATAAGTGGAGGCTCTTGTATTGAAATGAATATACTGCCGTTCCTAAGGATAATTGTCTGCCTCCTCTCTGAATACTGACACAGACCTTGTTCAGACTGCTAGCCCAAATCCCATTTTTGGCATATCCAGGTTGTTTCCAGATTGATTTTTGATAGTCTGGGCTTAAAAACTTGATCAGATCCATTCAGAGGTATGTGATTCCAATTGGATTTTTATAGATGGGTCTCAGTCTAGACGCTCCGGCCGCTCAAAACGGATTTCAAAGTGTATTTTGCATCACTCGCAACACAACAGTCAAAAATGATATCAAATCCAGAGTGACAGAAATGCTAGGATTCAAGAGAAGCACCAAGTATTCATGCTTATGCAAGAGAATTTGTACTTGTACGCACTGTGGATGAAAACAATAGACCAGGAACTATGACTTGACAGAGCCATTGTCTGTAGAGCAAGATGACGCACGTCCATCTCTCCTGAATCCATATTTGGAATCCATGTCAGCAGCGTAACTACTTAGATACTAATGCCTACGTCATTATCACTGGATCCAATCTGATCACTTGTGAATTACAGTGCAGGCCGTCATCTCAAAAGATCTGATTTGAGAACCAAATCTGATTTGCTTGCAGTCTGAACATTGCCACGGTCTTTCATTCCTCTGTGGGCAAGATTTATTCATGAGCACAAGCGCAATGCAAAATGTGCCTTAAGGAACTGCAGTATGGCTATGTTCAGATTACAAGCCTCGCTGATCTAATCAAATTAATTTGCATCTTTCTAGCATCACGTTGGTGTAACTTAAATCGGTCACTATGTGAATAAACCAGCATCCTGAAACGACCTGTGTATGCACATCCTAAACAGTAATGTCATAAACCAATAGAGCAAGCTACTAACCAGCAGTGCAGTGAAGAAAACTGGCTTGGAACAGCTCTCAGCTGCTCATTATCAGTGGTGGACAGTAATGAAGTAAATATAGTTGGTTACTGTACTTAAGTTGTTTTTTGTGTATCTTTACTGAAGTATTTCCAGTTTGGGTGAAAGATACATTTTTTTTTCTTTTTTTTATTCACTACTTTATGTGAAATCTGTTATTCCTTTTGGCTTATGTGTGCATAAAAATGTAACATGTCAAAACAGGGTATCAATCAGGGTACAGCCCACCAATCAGGGTACAGCGCACCCTTTGTTTTGAGCTTGTTTTGACCTGTTGGACAGAGCTTGGTGAGTTGATTAAGCAAGAGTCTTGTTCCAGAAATGATAATAGGATATTAGAGCCATAATAAATCATGCTACGTTTACTCTCCATACTTAAGTACATTTATTTGAAGGCAAATACTTCTGTGCTTTTACTCAAGTGGAGGAACTTCTACTTTTACTGGAGTAATACTTTACCTTGGGTATCTCTACTTTAACTATAGTAAATGGATTGTGCACTTCGTCCGCCTGTGCTAATTCTTAGAGTGAATCAAAGATGGAAAAGCTTCAGACCTGTCGAGGAGGAGCATGATTTGTTTTAGCATCACATATAGGTCACATTGTGAACAGCCCAATAAGAAAACTGGATTTGGCACGTAGCCAAAGTGTCCCAAATCAGAACTGAAAATGTCAGTCTCAGTGTGTTTCTTGCTGCTGTCACTTAACACACATAAGATAACACATCTGCGTCACATATGACGAAAATTTGGACCATATTTGGACCACTTGTACTTGAGCCTACAGACTGCTGCTTATCGTGCAGACTTGGAGTCCTGCCCACAAACTGCTTCTTCATCAGGCACAGAGTTAAAAAGATGTGTTCCTTTTAGGTAATACACTCCTTGCTGTTCCCTTCTTCTCCTTCTGCTGCGGCCAATGGTGGAACATCCGTGTGGCACACATTCAGTACATACATGGTGTGAACATACATGACATGATACATTTCTGGACAATAAAATCTGTTCTAGTAAACATATCAAGATTACATATTTGCAAAATTTAATTAGACTGAAATTTAGTTTAGATTTGATGATGTAAACACAAATAGTATGAATCTGAAGATAAATGTCTGTCTGACAGCTTTCCTGTTCAGCTCACTCTCATCTACCATTTTCCCTCCTCTTATTTTATCAGTCTGTCTTTCTCTGCCTGATCCTTGTGACCTCCTTTCTTTTGTATCCCTCTAGACTGTTAGCGTTTTCACTATACATTGTGATCTCCAGAATCCAATTCTGAAGTTCAGCTAGATAAGGCTGCCCTCTCTCACAGATCAAATAAGGAGCCTTGTGGAGTCTTTGAATGACCTTCTATAGCTCAATTCACTTTCCCAGCCCTCTGGGTCAATAGCTATAGAATGCAATCCAGCGTGGAATGTGATGTGTTCAGCCACGGAGAAAGGAAGACCTCTGTCTTTTTTCTGATGGTTTAACTGTAGAATCAGGCGTGTTCATTGCAGTTAAAATGGCATAGTCTTTATTAAGGCCTAGTATGCATTTATTCACCGTACACTACATGTCCAAAATTAGCCACACACCCCATCTCATTAGTGAATTCAGCTATTTTTAGGTGCATGCATTACTGGCACTGCTTGTCCAACCTTCATATAAAAGCATTGACAATAAAACAGGGCACACTAGAGTAAACACACATTAGGCTAATATCATCAGAGTACAGGCTGTTACTGTAGCAAAGGGGGAAGAAGCCCCTATTAACTGGTTTAATTTTAGAAGGAAAATTGGATAAGCAGGTGTCAACAAACATGACTCACAAACTCACTTGCTCATGTTTAGCAGGTGCAAAATTCTCCACAAGGACTCTCTATTAGCATCAACGACACTGCATTCTTGTTTATATAGAACCATTATTTAACAAAAGTTACATACGAGTATTTTTTCATTTTGTGTAATTGAACAGTATTGTACTGTAGGGTGGAGGAGCCACAATAAATAAATAAATAAGTAAATAAATAAATAAATAAATAGATAGATAACTGCAGTATCTCATGGGAAACACATGGTAATGGGAGCCCCTTACCTGAATGGCTGCTCTCAATAATAACTCATCTGCCACTGTATAGTCACTTACAGTCAGTTAATGTTAGTCCAGATTTGTAGTGAGGAAGCGGAAGGAACCGCTGGACTCTCTGCATAACGATAGACCGTAGCCTTGTCTTAGGCTTTAGCATAGCAGCATGCTAGCTGGCCTAATATGTCCACTAGCCCTCTCTGTGCTGTGTCTCTGTCATTTACTATTTTCTTTAACAACAGCTTATCCCACTAATGAATAGCCTGAAGGCACACTACAGTCTTCAGCTGTAAGATACAGTCATCATCAAAAAAAACCTTTCAACTTTTGACAACGAGGATCGTGCTTTGTGCACGCTTTCCATTCTGACTTGTGCCTCAGAGATGAGTTTGAAAGCAATTTAAGCAGTTGGGGGAGTGGGAGAGAGGTCGCATCATAGGGCACCGGGAAGCGGGATGGCCTTGTTGACATGCGCCATGCCAGTCGTGTGGATACTACCGTGGCACGCTGTTGGCAGCAGTGGATAGAGGAAGGCATGCATCAGTGACAAGAAGGATCTTGGAGACCTACACAAACCATGGAGAGTGAGAACCGACAGATGGTCTGACATGTGCAGAGTAGCCCAACAACCATGATTGCGACATTCAGTGAGCAGTGATACCCTCCATGAGTCATCCTGTTAGAACCAGCACCACTGGTAGACACAGGACTACATGCACGCAGACCGCTACGATGAATGTCCTTAACATGCCAGACCGTCATGGAGTGACTCAAAATGGCAGTGGGTCATCTTCGGCGGTGAGCGTCAAGATGAATGGTTTGTTGTCACGTGTCACATGTCCAGAAGGCCTAGTGTCACCTCCACCCCCACAGTAAAATCTGCAGGAACTGTGTGAGAATATTCAAGCTGCGTGGGATGGATTATCACAGGGAACCTCTACAACTCCATAACCGAGACGTCTGGAGTGTTGCGTTAGCAAACATGGCAGCCCGACACCGTACTGAGAGACACTACTTCTGTATGTGTAGCTCAATAAATATTGCCCATATAAGTCTAATTTTCAATCATCATTTATTCTTCCTGGTAGCCTTTATCTTCCTTCCCAATAGCATTGTAATCCAACACTTCCTTCTGGGCACAGCTATTCTTTTGATAATGAGGATATTTTGCATTTGTTCAGGTGCTTTCTCAGGTTGGATGTGTTGTCATGGCCAGCTTGGGATTTGTACATTACAAATATTGCTGAGAGCTTTGTCTCTGTCAAGTTTTGAAATTATTTAGCAAAGGAAAAAAATTATGATATGGTAATGAAAAAATAGGATATGATAATGAACGTATATTTAAAGTTCTTCCGACAATAGTGCTAATCCATTAACCCACTGTTTTATGATGATAAAGGTTTCTTCTGCCACTATATCTTCTCCTACTATATCTTAGGACAATCATTATACCACCTTGCATGGGGTAGCGCATTCTTTCACTTGTCAGCATGTTACGTGCTTGCTAGAATAGAATAAGCCACAAGTCATTTGGAGGGGTCAATTAACTTTCCCTGGTCGACAACTGACATCTCAGGACATTTCCATAAATGCAAGGTGCACACCTCTTAGGAATAAAAAAAATCCCAGATCCTGAAAGGCTCTAGAGGACCTGTCATCTAACTGTCACACGTCTCACACTTCCATTTTTATCATTATATTTCCTTTTGTTAGAATTCACATGTAACGAATGAATGACAGCCAAAGACGCTTTTTCTCACATGAATCCCAGATCATTACTGTACAACCTGTACTGTACTGTAAACCCCTGTGAACCACTGTGACTGAATATAGATTTTAAAATGGGAGCGGAAATGTAGATGACATATAAAGCACTCTGACGATGGAAGTAGGAAAAAAAGCACACAATAAAAAATGTCCATCTTTTTAGGTGCTATTCTTCCGTAGAGTATGAACGGAATTGTTCCTTTTCACCAGTCCACTATAATATTTCCATATTTTCAAACACGGGTTGGGAAGTTTAACCATCTCCTCACAGCTTGCATCTGAGCAGAAGAGTTGCCTGTGGGAGAGGCTAAACGTTACATAGAATTAGCTCCTTCTCCATCATGGTGATCAATTCAAATATATTCAGTGAAATAACAAAATAACAAAAAAGAAATAACGCACCTAGAAGGAGTTGCTGGAATCAAATGAAACTTTATATGTGTGAATGTAATGATGATATGTGTAAATGATTACAATTTACAAGATTACAAGAGCAAAATATCACTACTAGGGGTGACCAACTGTTGTATGCGATGGCTCCCCAGATCATCACACCAGCAGTTGGGTCAGTATGTTGCTCCACAGCAAAGGTAGGATTGAAGTACTCCCCCGAGGCCTCCACACTCGAACGTAACCATCGTTTGATCCCAAGCAAAACCTGTGGCTAAAGACGATGCAGTTCTAGTCTGTAGCAGTGCAGGTTTCTTCACTGCAAACAAAGGCGACGGTGGCTGGCTGTCAATGGCAGGACACATAATGGGCGCCATGACACCAAATTTCCTTATGCTAATTGCCTGGAAATGATCCGGGCAGAGACAGGGGTGTGTAATGAAGGTGCCACCTGTGTCTGGGTGGTGGACAAGTAAACTGTAGGAGCTGCTGGTGCTTGTCGGCGGATTAAACAATCCTCTCTACTGGTGGTCTGTCTGGGCTGTCCAGAGCCTGTTTGCTGTGTATTTGTGCTCTCATGCAACCAGACCAACACTGTAATCATTTACGTATCTACCTGAGAAATTACTGCATGCCGAGCTTTGCAGCCATCTGACATTTCTATCTTGATGCGTGGTTTTTTTTTGTCAGTGGGTGCATGTTGTCAATAAGGTAACTTTTGTTTAGTGCTGCTACAGTATTTCTTCACTATCCAAAAAAAACCATGTATCTCTAAAGTAGGCACTTTACCAGACAACAACATTCTGGACCTTTAATGTATGTTAATGTACAGTGCTTTTGAAGCATTTCTATGCTGGATTCAATTGATGTAGAAAAATAAAAAAATTGGAGACATACTTTTTTTTGAAAGAGCAACAACTTAATTATTGGTGTCATTAGTGTCATTGGTTAGTTATTCAATTAGCTCCATTCTTTCTCCAGATATGAAAAAAAAAACATGTTTCTGTATATCCTACCTACCTGTGAGAAGATAATCCAGCAGTGTGGGTCTGAAAGGATGTGTAGCTGTCAAGAAGCCTGCACTAAGAAAAGAAAATAAAGATAAAAGGATGGAATTTTGCAAATGAAACAAATAAGCTGATGATTTCCAGACCTCTACATAACCCTCTACATAATCATGAACCCTGCCAACTATCCAACTTACTAACCTTGCACTAACACTGGCAGCATTGCCCAAATTGCTGGCCGCTCGCCACCTGTGGCCATTCCTGAATTTAAGCTGACCAATAGTTGCCATGGTTTCACTAATATCAAGCACAAACCACAAGTGTTCCTGCTAAAAATAAAAAATCGAGATACAAATCGCTTCTCGATGATTGTAATCCCTGCTTAGTGCATCACTATCAGTGCAGTCAGTATGTGAGGAAAGCACTGCTCGATCAGTGCTATCTAATTGAGGTGAAAGCACCGTTATCATTCTCCCATCTCTAGCAGGTACACATACCAAGGAACCAGTAAAGGTGCACAGTGAGATAAAACACTAACACCCTCCTGAGTTCTCGTTTGGTAAACGACACATTGCTTTGCTCCTCATGTGCCTAAAGCTTTACTGAGCTGAACTATGTTGCATCGCTAGCTCTGCCCAATTGAGTCACCAATGGTCGTGCCGCCTCCTGCTGCAGCCAGAAATCTCCAGTTCTTGTTGAAAATGAATGACCGCTGGCTGCTGCTGGTGTGAATGCAGGGCAAGATTGAACTTTGGAGGTAAAATATCCCTGAAGATTTCTTTGAAAAACTGAAAGCAAGTCTCCTGAAAAGAAAGGGAATAAAAGTAATAAAGGTTAGACACTCGGAAAAGTTTGATATTGTATGTTCTGCCACTAGTTCTGCTTTGCAAAGGCTCATGGGAGGCAAACACGGCCATTGTTATTCTTTAGTTGATGTGCATGATTTACTTGCGCTATTATATGTCTGAAGCAGAGATGTATGGCTGGTGGGGCCTTCAACTGCAAACAGGTTGTGATGTTATGTGTTGTTTTGTTAGTCTAGAGAATTCCCCTAGCAGGAGATACAGCTTCACCTGAATCCTCTACTGGTTGACGCCAGATATTATAATTTGTTGTTGTATGATTTTGTATGATTTTCTGTAAGAAATTTTTCCTGCTTTTGTTCCTGACGCTGAAAAATGAACTTTGAAAAATGAACCAGTTTGATTGAAACATATCCAAATGAAGGCCGGTCTCTGACTTTTGCACAACAATGTATATATACATGCATATACTACATATTCTACATGCATGTGTGTGGTGTGGTGGTTATCTCATGCTCCTGTTTAAAATATTAAAAACTTGCAGCCTGTTTAAATCATTAAAAACACATGCGAACACATGAACTAGTTTCTAGAGGTCACCGTAAGCTAAATCATTAAGTACATTACACCCAAAGTGTGATAGGTGTGTATGCTTTTCACAGTATGTGTGTGCTGAGTCTATTTCTAGAGACTCACTTATCTAAACTAACTCCACTGAACTTTCCCTTGACCTCCCACAGTGGCCGAGTGAACTCCCCCACCCCATCCTCTCACACATGCACAGGCCTCGAAGTGGTGTGTGCTAATAAGAAAACATGTCTCAGACTGGAGGAGAAGAGACTAGAAAAACATGAATTACATTTTTAATATTTCAGTTTAATATTCCATGAGTAATATTTCAGCAAATTAAATGATGTGTTTTACTTGGTTTTGATATCTTTCAGCCTCAATATTATTTGGACGTGGTATTATCTCTGTCTCAAACACTTCTGGACTCTGTCTTCTGGACGGCTGTATCTTTTGGATTCAGTTTCATCTCAGTCTTGATGTTCTTTGGACTTAATCTAGTCTCAGTCTTGACTTTTCAGGCTTCACATCATTGCACTTGGTCTTTTCTTGGTCTCAATACCTTTTGGATTCAGTCTTGCCTCTGTCTCGACATCTTATGGACTTAGTCTTGTCTCAGGCACAATATGTTTTAGACTTGGTTTTGTCTTGGTTTTGACATCGTTTGGACACGGTCATGTCTCTGACTCAACATCTTTTGAACCCAGTCTTGCTTTGAACTTGACTCAGTCTTAACATCTTTTGGACTCAGCCTTGTCTCAGTTTCAACAAAATCGACTTAACTACCACAAAATTTCAGTCCAGGTCTCAGTTTTGACTACAACACTACTATAAAACTCGTAGGCCTGCGTAGGGAAAGGAGAAGGAAAGAAGGAGGAAGGAAGAAAATGTCTGATTCACTAAAAAGCTGATTCATGATTCAAACATGTCATTCGGTTGCACATAAATAAAATATGTTACATCAACACAGTCTCTGTCTTTCAGTTTACTTCAGCCTCCAAGAAATGTGATGTCGCATATTTTATTCATGCGCGGCCATTTGGTGAATCATGTAAATTCAAAGCACCGTTTTTTTGAATAGCAGACTAATAATTTTTATTGAAACAGCCGCACTTCACCGAAAGTGCTCATATTTCTTTTATGCCGTCTTAGTGAAGGCCATTCTCGGTGTTCTTCCTCAGCCATGGACCATCCTTGAAACTCAAGGTCATTTAAAACTGACATAATCCACAACTAGCATTCCAACCTCTATTTCTTACAAGGTTGATACTGATATTGATTCTGAAACCAACACCGTTGCTGTAGAACATAACAGACGGAGAGACTACACTCTCCATCGATTTTTCATCCACCAAATTACTGACATGTTACTTGATCAGTTTGGAACGAGTATGTTCATATTAAATTAATCCCTCGGTGATAAGGGGTTCAATAGCCTACTGTGCAAAAAAGTTATATCATAAAAGCATATTCATGCAATTGGCACGTACTGAGTGAAACTCTAAAATGGGGCAAAGCATTTTTGATGCTAGCAACAAAGTGCAGGATTCATCAAAGATGCATTCATTCTGTTTCTAATATTCTTTACCTATTCTATCTATTAGATATCTATCGATCTAAACATAAGTAAAGACAATAACGGCAATTAATAAAACTCACACATATAAGCACAAGAGTATTTAGACAAACTCTAAACGTGGGCAATTGTGGGCTGGAGGTTAGGGAACCAGACCTGCTCGATTCCCTGAACAGACAGGACACGACTGAAGTGCCCTTGAGCAAGGCACCTAACCCCCATCTGCTCCCCGGACGCTGTGGATAGGGCTGCCCACTGCTGCGGCCAAGTGTGCTCTACTAGTGCGTGTGTTCAGTACTGCGTGTGCATGTGGGTGTTTCACTTCATGGTTGGGTTAAACGTGGAAGGAAAAATTCATCTGTGTGCCAACACAACTGGCATAAAAAATGGCCTAAACTAAACTCTCTACTCAGAGAATGATTGGCCTCATCTAAAGTGTATATTTGTACCAATTTAGGGGTTAAACCATTGGCCCCACCCTCAAGTGATACAGGCTCTGGTTAGCTGATTGTAACTCCCATACAGTAGATTAAGATTAGATAAACCTGTTATTAACTTTCTAATTCTCATTTCACGCTCCACCTTAAATGATGTATAAGTTACATTCAGACGTCTGCATGAGCACTAGCATGTAATCGCTGCACTTTCGAAGGTGGAATGGAAATGGGAATAGAATCAGAATCAGACAAGTATGTTACACATACAAGAAATTAGTGTTTGTGTGTGCACATATGTGTGTATATGTAACATAACAGACAAGCACACAAACAGTTAACAAATAGTTAACTAAGACAAATAAAATAAAATAAAATAAATGTAATTTACGAATGAGAATAAGAATAGTGACAGCCAAAGCTGTCTTCAGCCCCACCCCTGGCCAGAAGCCCCAGTTGTTGAAAGCTTCAGTGGGATTCCTTTTCCATGGTCTACCTTTAACAAGGTGACCTGCCTCAGTACAATGACTTGTTGTTTTGCTATGAGTGGAATTTTGGATTGATTAACAGACTAGATGTAGCTAAGAAAACCAGTAGCCTACTACACAGTGAAATTATTTTAGCTAGCTAAATCTGAGAGCTGGCTGGTTTGCTAATGCTAATCCCTGTTTAAATTCGTAACACATGTGGATTTAGCTAATTGTTGTGGTTTATAGTGTAAATTGACTAGATGACTAGTTTGCCAGCTAATGGTAATCCTCATTTTGTAACAACCTCCACTGTAACTGAACCTCCACTATTTGAAATTTTCAGAAGTAATTTTAAGCGGGACTTCATTTAGGCAAGTAAGTTTTCACACACTCACATTAATAAACTCACTAGTAGTATGTGTAAGTATGTTTTTTGTTGTTGTTGTTGTTGTTTATTTGCTTATTTCTTTGTTTTTAAAACTTTGGGTTGTTGTTGAATGAATATTGCACATGGATTTTTCCTGACCTCTCCCAAAAACTGCCTCTCCTTCACATTTACTTCTGTGTGTAAAACATTTGCTAGCTCATATTTAAGACATCGTTCATTCAATTATTAAGATATTGTTCAGACAACTGGTTGTGACTGTATTGTCATTTTATTAATAACACATCTGAATACATGCTGTTCTTTTAATCATTTTCATGTTTTTTAATCAGTTTAGCCTGTTTTTAATCTCATTTATATGTCAGTTTAGTACTTTCATAGATTTTATACTATAAATAAAATTTATATTCTTTTCTATTTTAAATGGGCAGCAGTGACGGAGGAAAAAACTTTCTTTTATTGTGCTTTATTTTAAGAGACTGTAACTTAGAATACAAGATAGACATTAAACATTGCAGTAAGCAGCTGTGAAACCCTGTAGCCAATTCTTAAACTGCATTTAGTGGAATTCAAAGTAGTTTTTCAATACAACAGCAGGAAACTGTTATTCAGATGCAGCGTAAACACTAATCAGCTGGAATCCCTTCTGCCAGTATTATAATGTAATTTTACAGGTCTGAGTAGACATATGATAAATAATATCACATACAACATATTGCAGAATGATCAACAAATATACATCATCTGTACAAAACTGAGTTATGCACTGCAGCTTGGCTGGCACAAGGCCTTGGATGAACCAAATCAGATGGATGACGTGAGGATGAATCTTAACGATTACCAGGGTCTTTGGCAGGTTGGATTTCTTCAGCTGTCCCAGGGACAGCATTCTTTGTTGTGCTTTCCTGGCTATGGAGGAGGCGCTGGCCCTGAAGTCCATTGCCATCCCTTATGTCTTATGTGTGTTGAACAGCAGGTGGATGCTGCTGCACCAGGAGACCAGTTGCTTGACTTCCTTGCTGTAGGCAGATTCATCCCTGCTGGTACTAAGGCCCTCCACAGTGGTGTCATCTGCAAACTTTAGGATATCCACAGCTACGTTAGCAGCCTCAAGCGATAAGGATGTTAAATATACTCTGCTGATGTGAATCTGGTAGTAGCTGCTCTACAGAGTTCCATTACTTTGTTTGCATTACCAATGTAGCAATGTCAGTTCATAGGTGAAGGACAGCAGCAGCAAAAACAGTAAAAACACAACTTGGCACTGAAAGGACAAGAATGAAAAAGCTACATGCAGTGGACAACGACATACATGAGCAGACAGACAGTGACAAATGCTGAGTTGCATGACTAGCATTCATTTGTAGCATGTTGAAGTCATTATTATGTCACATAAAAGGTTTCAGCAGTTGTCACTAGTGAGCCACCTTGGCGTAATTATCATCAGTGTAATCATCATTAATTAAAGCAAAGATGTAGGATTTGTGTATATGATTTATTTGAAGCAGTTTTATTCATTTCAGCATTTAAATGTTTCTCTGTCCACCATCCTCTGTGAAAAGCCTGATTCAATTTACTGCACAATAGACAAAAACCTTGCGTAAACCTTTTTGCAATGTTTCATTAATTTGTCATATATTATATATAATTTATATATCAGTTCTACCTTCAGTTTTTACCAGGGCGGCACAGTGACACATTGGCTAGCGCTGACGCCTTACAGCAAGAAGGGTCCGGGGTCCTTTTGTGTGGAGTCTACATGTTCTCCTTGTGTCTGTGTGGGTTTCCTTCAGGTACTCTGGTTTCCTCCCACAGTCTGTAGACATGCAGTCAAGAGAACTGGAGATGCTAAATTGCCCCTAGATGTGAGTATAGTGTTGGTATAGCATAGTTGATTACACCAGTGTCCTCCATGCTGTAGACTGGGGTTTGATTCCCCTTCTGGGCAATTACAATACCAATAAGAGGCCTTGGGTTAGACTCCTAATACTGCCATTGCCTTCCTGTGTAAATGTAAATGTTGTTCTGGAGAAGGGTGCCTATAAAATGTGTCTGTGTGACATATCCAGGGTGTTTCCTGCCTTCTACTCAGTGAGCAATGACCCAGAAGGATAAGTGCCCTAAAGGATGAATTAATTAGATTTTTACGAGAATTTTATTACAGTTAACTGTAGTTCTGTCTATTCTCTCCCCTCTTTGGCTCCTATGAATGAATATTAAATGACTAGAGTATTTTTATAGTTAAAAATCTTATTAATGTTCACTAATATGCAAGCGGTTATACTTTATATTACAGCCTTTCCACAATCACAAACAAGCATTTTTCAGTATCATCTTCTCTACCAAGTTCAAACTCTTTGCTGACATCGCTACAGAATCATGTAGCTCAGCACAATAGCTCAAACTGTTCTACAGCTACCAAAACACTGTAAAATAAACTGTAAATAAACCATCAAGACATCAACACTAATGTTCTTACAATGAGGACACTTTGTCAATAACAGCACACTAAAATAATAAAGGTATTAATGTAGACCTATCATTTAACATAACATAGTGTGCTGATGCTTTCCACATCTAGTATTCATTTTATAGCTCCAGCACTTCAGGCAAGTCCGATACTGGATGAGCAGCGTTTTCTGCTTGAAACTGGCAAATGAAATAGGTGAGTGTCTGGACACCCTTCAGAGACTGACCTCAGGAAAGACCATTTTGCTCTGTGAAACCTGTTTCAAATTGTTTGCCTAGGTTTGGCAGCTGCATTTGCTAGGAAACATTTTTCAGTGCCAAATGTCACTTTTTCAGAACTCTTCATATTCAAAACACGTACAAAAGAATGGGCCATCCCAAGGTAGAACGTTTTTACTGATTGCTTTGGTTGGTCAGGGTCCAGATTTAAACCTTATAGAGAATCAATTGCCTCACATTAAGCACTAACTAACTTAGCAATGTTTCTCAGCTGTTTGTTTCCATCAGTGCTGAAAGGAACAATATTGAATCTTCTTTCTGTAAAAGACTATCTGCAAGTTTACCCACAAAACTTCACTATTTAAAGAAATTAAATGTAAAAAGTTTCCATATTGAGTGACTTTAGCTGTTTACTTACTGATTTGTTGTTAACACAATAAATAGATATATAATAATGAATTAAAAGTGTAATGTTTTGTATCTTGGCCTGTTTTTTGCCCCGTGACTGTACTATAAATATCAAACTCCAAAACAGTAGTATTCATTTTATACCCTTGTCACGTGGGACAAGACGAGGAGGCAGGATGCAAAAGTCTTTAATGAAGAACAAATAAGATAAAACAAAAACCAAAGACACTAGTAAACTAAGAAACACTGTGAACACGGTTACAAAAACAACAGACAGGGAGACAAAACACCAAGCATGAACAAAGGGAACAACAGGGAGGATAAATGAACAAGGACTAACAAGGAACACCTGTGAAGGGGCGGAGCTACAAACAAAGGACAGGTGAGGGGCCTGACAAGAGGGTGGAGACAGGAGGAGCAATAACCAAAATAAGCATAAGCACATGGAACAGGACAACAAAAGGCACATGGAAGGGACAAGAGAAAAAGAGACAGACAGAGAAAATCAGAGAAAATGGAGATAAACAGGGGCAAGACAAGACAGGACGTGACAACCCTTAATGTTCTGCAGCTCCCAAAACACTCCATAAACATGTCAAAATAATTAATTTCTTCAAAGCATAGACACTAATAACTGTTGGCAGGTACGAAACTGTTGTTTGCTTTGTAGTTTTGTGCCATATTATAGTGTTCGGTGAACAGGAACTAGAGGGCAAGAGCTCATTTATTGGACAGGCAGTTTAAATTGAACTAGTGAGCAGCTAGCTGACACAGTTGGGAAGCAGGCAGGTCTCTTCTTCTAATCATACAACTGTTCTCTTAATGGTACACGCTGAACCCCACCAACCTTATGTCAAACCAACATCCACAACTTGACTACAACCATATATATTTCTGCAACCAAGTGTGGCATTTCCAAAGAACTTCTTTGCATGGGCACTTTGCATGGCCATGCCTCTCGTTTGGTTGATCACGAAAAAAAAAAAACCCTGAAAAACATGGAACAGAGCAAATAGAGTTGATTTGTGCTTTTGAAGTTTGAATTGATGTAAAATGGTGATTTTGTTCCATCTAAACTAAAAGCTCACTTTGTATTGTTTTTCTGACAGTTGAATAATTCGCTTGTTAAGATATTAAACAATTTAATTAGGATTAACTGACAAACTAATTTTTTTACAATGACAATAACTTCCTCATTACATCAGGAGAATATTCCAATGCAGGATGGTGTAGCTCATTTTATAGGAAAAAATGATGCAATCTGTGATCTGAAATCCTGTAGGAATTCAGCACTTGCTTTTTATGTGCTGGGCCTGTAATGGACCATTCTTTGAGAACACAATAACTCTAGAATTGACCTTTTTTTTTAACAAAGGGTCAGCACCTGAATATTACGTCAGCTTAGATGGGAGTCAGTTGTGATCGGTCTGTTCATATACATTCAATCTGCAGTTTGTCTATGTAACCATTGTCATTTTTAGCCTTTGATTGTTGTCTGACCTAATAGTATTACAGTAGTGATTTAGCAAATTAATATCCAGTTAACTTTCAAATTACATTTTGGAGATAAGTCTAAGTCTAAGGTCCCAATGAAGGGATTTTAGAAAGAATGTTCACTTAATACATGCTGCTGTGCTGACTCTAAATAGCTTTGAAAAAGAGAACTCTGGAAATGTTAACAACTACAGCAGTGATCCTCCACCCTTCTCTTAGAGAGCTAATTTTTTTTTTGGGGAGTTTAGCTCCTACCTGTATCTAGTAAGCTGCCCTGCACCTTGCCTAACTCTATTACATCTGTGCCAGCCAATCATACTTGGGAAGAGGTGTGCTCTTTCAGCTCGTGCTCTTTCATTATCAGAGCTAGAGGGACACAAAGCTGAATGTTTAAGCTCTTCTCAGTTTCTCCCAATATTTTCTCTTATAATGTTATAGAAAACCATTTGGATTTTCAGTGTTTCCAGTGCACTATAAATAACGTATTCTTCCTAAAAAGCCTCCACAGACAGTAAAAATATGGCTAGAAATGGAAATACATTGTGGTTTGTTCCATTACTGAGCTAAGACACACATTCTCAAACCAATTCCTACTTCAGTTCTGTTGTAAACCTGAGCCTGTAATCAACACTGGCAGCACCAGCCCAGTGGTGATTTGTCTGCGTCACCAGAACCTGAAATTGGTGGCTTTTTGCGAACTTACTGCACTGATATGTTACCGGGGAAAGTTAGAAGGCCAGCCTGAAATAAACAGCTAGTTTCAGCTTCATTTCATGTTTTAGATTCCAGAAAAGGCTTCAATCAGGTCTTCTGCTGGTGCTTCTGATCCCTATGCGACAGCCAGGGTAAGATATATTTACATATAGATTTGTTTGCTGACTTCTCTGTTGCTATCCGCAATTACGCAATTCGCAAGGGTAGATCCAGCATGTGCTGAGAGAAAATTGATTTCGGGGTGGGTAAGAATAGAATGGAAAAGTGCAGCACAATTTAGCAGCTCTTACCACTGGTAACTGCAATGGCACTGAAGGTCTGGTCTACCACTTGTATCATGTATTTTTCAAAGAATCTAACTGGCAGTGTTGCTGGACCTTGCTTTTAGGCTTTAAATAGCAAATGCTGTAGAGTCTACATGGTTAACAGAGCTTGGAGCAGCTTAAGCAAATCAAACTATACATCTTAAATGGGAGGATATACTTTTTAATAAAGCCAAATCCTAATTAAGTATTCACAAAAAGATTCAGAAAAAGGTAAGCACATGTTACATGGAAAACACACACACACACACACACACACACACACACACACACATATATATATATATATATATATATATATATATATATATATATATATATATATATATATAAATTATGATAATGCAACTTTTATTTTCCTTTTGGCAGTAATGGTATTGATGTAATATATAAATGAATCAAATAAATTCCATGCAGCACTTTTTTGGTGTACATGAGTCCTGAGTGAAAATAAAGCTTCCTAAGTGGTTCCTAGCCTTAGACATATGGATTAAAAAAAGGTTCCTAAATAGTTCTTTACTTGAACATATGGTTAAAAATAAAACTTCCTAAAAGGTTTTTAGTTTGGACATAGAGTCAAAATAAAGATTCTTAATTGGTTCTTACTTTGAACATATGGTTGAAAATAAAGGTTCTTAAGTGGTTCTTAACTTGGACATTCAGTTCTAGGAAAACAACTGCTCAGAAAACCAGTTCTACGATATAAATAAGGATAGACCCCCTTTTCTCCCTTTCCATTTCCAGATCAAATAGGGAACAAGTGACAGATCTTTCATAATCCTTATTGCAGTGTTGTATTGTCAAGAATAACAAATCAACAGAATTAAACTGCAGCATTTTACAATGCAAAATGCAACAGCGCAGACCCCATAGCATTGCACGCCCTAACACTTGATTACAGAAAGAATGGGACAAAATTGCAGCTGAAATGTTTCATCACTTGGTGTCTTTTGCGTGTTGTGAAAAGGAACGGCAAGAGTACACAACAGTAAATGCTTTACTGTCCTGACCTGGAAATATTTTGCGTTAAGACTCATAATTGAAATAAGTCTTTATTTCGAATAAAGACGTGCAGCATCAAAACTGTGCTTTTGTATGGTTTTTAAAGGTATAATAATTTACAAATAACTGTTTTAATTTTAACATTGAAACATTTGTTTTCTGATTTGGGGTTCTACTCTTGTAGAGAACAATTCTGTTGTATAAATACAGATACTGTTGTATAGAATATTGTTGTATGTATGGAGTATTGTTGTATACAGTCAATAGAGCACTCAAGGATGCATCATGAATAACATCCCAACTGTGATGATCTATGATCAAATCTGTGATAACAGTCCCCCTCTTGTTCTATTAGCTGGAACATAAACGGTCAAATGGTGTCATCAGAACTGAGGTATAAACGTACTTAGGAATGACATATGTATGGTGGAAAAAACATGCTGTAAAACAAGGGACCACTGTAGGACTCTTGGTACATGCATATGGCAATAGAAACAGAAATGCAATACAGCTAAAACCAGCGACAATCAGATAATATTTTATGCTGTCATGTTAATTTTTTAACTTCAACTAAAATACTTAAACAAACATCCTTAAACAAAATACTCAAATAAAATTAATCATGTAATTAAGCCTTTAAGTCAAACATTTTAGTAGCCTAGATGATTTGCTCCTGTAAAATCCAAAGTAATTTTAAAGCATGAATAGGTCACAGCTGAGGAAGCTACAGTAAATCAAACCTTTAATCATACAGTGGGCCTGTTTCTGCTCCAGACTCCTCCAAATAGACGGCAGCTAAACAAGTTAAAACTGACAGGTTAAACAGTAGTTACTGCTGATGTATCTGTTACCATCATATGCAACATGTGCAAAATTAGCTTAGCTAAACTGCATGCCACCAAAGCTTGATGCCGCAGGCACCCCATTGCCAGGCTGGCAGCAGATGCTGGGCCTGCATGACCATCATAGGATGAGAGGGCCTCGTCTCCTGGCTGGAGAGCTCAAGCCATCTGTTCCACAGTGAGTGAATAGTGCTTCACACTGCAGCAAGCCCTCCACCTGTCCAGCAGCTCAATCAACCTCCAGGTCTAACCTCCAGGATCGGCTTGCAGACGTTCAGTTTGCTTCATGTTTTACTGATAACGATGTATTACAAAAAGAAATTCTGCCTGAAAATAATGGGTTTTAATTTCCAGCTCTTTGTGCATGTAATCCATCCAGGAGGCGAAACTAGCCGAGTGCCAGGAACTGGTTCTTTCCTGTCCTTGATTCAGACTTCATGGTGTATCTGGGTGATTAGCTGCTTCACAATTAATTAATGCAGTTAAACAAGCCTTAACACAGCCTGTGCTAATAAGAGCTCTCTCTATCTCTCTCTCTTACTCCCTGTCTATCCTTCTCATACTGTGTCTCTCTCTCTACTCCTATCTTTCTATGTCTCTCTCTCTCTCTCTCTCTGTCACTCTTAGTTTCTGTCTTTCTCGCTCTCCCCCTCAATCACACAGTTTTACTTTATCTTTACTACCTCTCTCCATCCTTCACTTCTCTCTATCCTTCTCCCTTTGAAACACTCCCCTTTACTCTTTCTCTATCCTTCTCTTTCTGTCCATTTCTCTCTCTCTCTCCCTCCCTCTGTCTTTTACACATCATACACTCTCTTCCTCGCTCACTCTTTCTCTAAATCTCTCTTTTGCTCCCATCCCTTTCTCTCTTTATCACTCTCTCACACACTCTTTACTCCCTTTGTACTTTCTTCTCTCTCCATCTTTTTTGTTTCTCACTTTCTCTTTGACCCACTCTGCTTTATTTTCCTCTCTATCCATCTCTTTCTATCTTTTTGTCTTTCTATCCTCGTATTTCTCTGTCTTAAAGCAACAACAAATTCTGAATTATACCATCTCATTCTAAAATATCTGAACATCTGAACATTCAAGAGAACGTAAATAATGCAGCAAGAGAATGACTCGAAGCACACAAGTTGTTCTACCAAAGAAGGGTTAAAGAAGAATTTAGTTACTGTTAATGGCCAAGCCAAAATCCTGCACTTAGTCCTGTAGAGATGTTATAAGAAAAACCCACCAGAGTCCCAGAACTGAAATAGTTGTGTATGGAGCAATGGACTAAAATACTCCATGTGCAGAACTGATAAACAGCTGCCGGAAACGTTTAGTTGCAGTTATTGCTGCACAGGAGTATGAACAAACAAAGGCTAAAATACTTTTTCCACTCACAGATACAGGTAACACTTTACATTAAATGTTACATTTATTTACTTCTAATGAAACTCTGATTATGTTTTGTAGGTTATATTTGGTCATATTTGGTCATATTTATGCAGAAATGTGGAAACTTCTAAAGGGTTCACAAGCTTTCAAGCCCCACTGTACATTTACTGTATTTCTTTCCCTCTCTGTCACCCAGCATTCTTCTCCTACTCCTTATTCTTTCTCTTTCGCTTCTTTACTTTATCAGTACCTCATGAATACAGTTACCGTTCTGGCTCTTACTCATACAGATGCATCATTTCTGCGTCTCCAGCATTGCAGTGGGTGATGTTCCGAATTGTATTACCAGAGATCATTTTGTTTTTCATATACACTTATAAATTGGAAGCCACTCAAAATGCAGCTCTTTCTGAATCATTTATAGAATGGACACTGTCTGCGTATCCTTATTAAGACTCTTGGCTTGGAGAAGGAAACAGAGGGGCGCTAATGGTTTGCTGTTGAACACCAACTCTTTGTTTCCATGGCAGCGAAGATGTCCGCTCCACTTTCTTCCCCCCAGTGCCCCACTCCCCTTACCTTGATAAATGTGTTTTGGCCCTGCCAAGCCCTTCATTTTTTTATATATTCACAAATACATTTCCCCCATAGCTTTGTGTTAGCTACGCATTCATCTATCTACAACCCCTGTTTAGCCGGAAGAGATGCTCTGGGTTAATGCATTAGGACTGTATCCCTCTTTATTCTGAACAGTAGTTTACACTAAACTTCATTATGCTCCCTCCTGCTACGCGAAACGGCTTAATGGTCCACAAGGATATGAATGACTTTGCAAAATTAGCATGCGTTTTACTCTGATTGGCTCTTGTCGAGACAATGCTCATCTGTTTGCATTGCCAGTCGTTTTTTTTTTCCATTGAGAGCTTATTCTAAAAACAACACTGTGGATATCCTGTTTTGAAGCATGTTTAGCAGCCATAATCAAACATCCTCATGCATTAGCAGCCTCCTCCTGTGCTCTAAACATAGGCAAGTTATTCTGACGTGTTGAGAAGGAGTCGGATGGAGAAGAGCTACAATGGAAGTGTTCCTCTCCCCCATGCATGTGATGTTTAAGCCATACTATGCTGTGGGGGTTCCAGTAGAAATGAAGAGATTATTGATTTAGCACTGCTGCTGGAGTCACAGGTGGTTTGAAGCCGGTGGAGGGGGGGCACTCCAGCATATATAATAATACCGGGGAGATGAGGAGGTAAATGATTAGCCACAGTCCCCTAAAGGGAGCCCGTAAACAGGCACTTCTGTATGGATAGAAACATGACTTCTGCAAATCAGGCAAGTGTGGGCGATACGTATTGCACTCTCACAAGATAAAGCCTTAGAAGAAAGTCTGAAGTGTGGTCTTGGTGCTCACCAGCTTATGAGAACCCATTCAAGCCGTTTCTATAAAGAACCATCAAATAATGCAGCTAAATCAAGAGGCGGCGTCTTTATGAGCTGGGGTGTACAATGAGAGAATAGGCCAGGGATATTAAAACCTGAAGCACTCCATTTTTCTCTATGCTGTATCATTCTTGTGTTTATGGACTTGAGGCACCGTCTCAGCTCGTTCTATACAGCACTTTATACCTCAGCAACAAAGCAGCAAAGCTGTACCTGATATACTCATCCCAGTACAACACATACTACCACACCTGGTGTCAGTGCTGTGCTAAGAATCCACTCAAATGACGTTTGGTCAATGAGATGCAAAGCTGACAGGTACCAATTAGATGCCCCTCCTACTGTGGTTTCATCAAACACTTTAATTAATAAAATCTTGGCAAGTGAAATTATTTTACATTTAGTCTAGTAACGTCGCTGTCCAAAGAAAAACATGTATCTCCATTTTTGTAGAGTTCATCATTTTAAACATGAGCTGTCGTTTACATTGTTTGAAAATTCCACGAAGAATGGACAAACAAAATTACCAAGAATTCCTGTGTAGTTCTATTGATTTACATTAAAATTAACTTTTTTTAATCTTATTATAAGATCATATAAGTTATTTCTAGTTTTTTAGAGAGAGAGATATTGTAGCTCTGATAACACTTTACTGTAGGATACTATATATAAGGCTACATGACACCTGCATAAGCATTATGTCATGCCAATTGACATAACCCTATACAAATGCTTATAAATGCTTATTCCAATAGATGTTATCTGTGATAAAGTTTACTTCAGCTAACTTTTATCGAAACTGGCAAATGTAAACTACATAGCGAAAGCTATCTATTGGAATAGGGGGTTATGCCAGTTGTCATTACAAGTCTATGCAGGTGTCATGTAGCTTATGAACATTTTCCTACAGTGATGTGTTGCTGTAGCTTTTGAGTGAAATGTCCTCACAAGATTGATGTGTTTCCAGTGGGTGTCCTGTAGCCCTGCTTCGAAAGTCATCTTGGCAATGGCAATGTGGTTTCCATTTAGGTGTTGTTACAAAAGGTTATGATCTTTTTAAACCCTATGTATCATCGACACAGTAATGAGTTAAAGTTAAATATATACAAAATCATTTATAGTGGACTTTCTTTTGGGAGATGACTGTCTCAAACACTAACACACTAAATTTTAGTTTGTGAATAATATAGTAAAAAAATTGGCATCTGTTACCGAAATGTATCTAATAGTGTGTAATACCTCCACAAGCATGAATAACAACTGCAATTCGATTTGGCATAGACTGGACATGTTTCTGCATATAGGCAACATCAGTGTTCATCCACTCTTGTAACAATGGATGTCTTTCTAGGCACAATTCTGAAGAGAATTTCCTGTAGACTGGGATTTTTGCCACTGCTGGTAGAGCTATATGAACATTCGCTTCCACACACCTGCAAATTCAGCTACTTCCTTCACATACTCTCCTTTGACATGCCCAAATGTAATCATTCTTTTTCGCCAATCATTAGCATCTGCTTTGTGACCCATTTTCCACACATCGAACGAGACATTCACTGCACTGTATCACCTCTTCTCAATCTATGAATTCCGTCACTCACACCCCGCAGGTTTTTATAGCCCCATCATCCTCATGCAACACAATCTGCAAGGGCCTGAAGTTACTACCACCTTAAACACACCAGGTGACCAATTTTATGACCGGTGATCTAATTTATTTTTGTGTGCTTTTTCTTAATTCTTTTTTCTTTTAATCTTTTTTTTAATGAACTTGAAAGTTTTATCCTTGTCTCTCATGGCCACATGGGATGATCAGTGTTTACCATTGTTATCACCAGAATTGTTACTATTTAATATTGTATGCAGTTTTGTGGATTAATGGAACATATTATGGTTTTATGTGTGTACAGCAGTCTCCACCGAAGCAATCACTACTGAAAGAGCTTTTGTAGTGTTATGATTGCTTTGTTAGTGAAAATACGCTCAGTCATTTATTTAATAAAATAAGCAGAATCAAGGTATAGGGTCACTCTAAGGAAAAACATTTTAGCCCATTTTAGGGTTTTGAACTCTGGACTTTGAATTAATTACATTTATAAAATCTCTACCTTAGTGTGAATATCACAATGAACAGATCAATAGAAACGGTACAAAATGACTTGTTAGAGAAGAATCTTGTTGCATTACGCCCTTTGCAAGTTCTCTCATAGACTTACCATTTTGAAGATATGGAATTTGGTTCCAACAGTGATAATATGAGGTGTCTGTTAAATATAGTGTCTAAAAGTGGCATATTTGTTTGTTTATGCTTAAGAATACATTCTTTTTTGTTCATATTTATAAGAATAAAGTCAAAAGACATTATTTGGGTACATTTAAAGTGGATATAAGCCCTGAAATAATAAAAAACAAAAACAAAAGTGTCTGAATACTAATTTCCCTTCTTTCCTTTCCTATATGATAACAGTTGTTACATTTGCTTAGTGCTACATTGGCCTAGCTCATCATCTTACAAAGCAACAAATACAATAGAAAGGTGAAAAGGTGTCTCATAATAATGACTTATATAAATGGCAACAGAACTTAGAACCCCTTAAGCCCATCCAGCAGCATTTGGAGGCTACGTTCTGGCGTCCCTAATGGTAGGAGGATGTGTGTGAAAGAGAGAAAGTGTAGTTCATGAGAACACTACAAATCTAAATGGATGAGTCCCATTACCTACAGTAGCCAGTGGCTATTGTAGAATTACCATTAGACCACAGTGCACAGAGAAGTCTGTTGTTTGAACTCTTTCCCTGGAGAGATAGGCCTTACTTACTTACTGTGCTGAGAAAGACAGCAAGAAGAGAGATAAACAAAGCTCACAGAGAAATGCCACGTCTTCTGTTTGACTGTGTCTTGGGTCTTGAGGTAAAAGTGCACACTCTTGTACCTTTCATCTCTGTACCCATGATCTCTAAAGTGTGAGTGTGCATATTAAACTCTGTTCTCACCTCTTATTTTGACCATCAATACCCCACATTTGACTTTTATTCCTTCCTATTTCCCTCCTGCTTTAACTCAGTTGTGCCCAGGGAACCATTTTAGCATGGCAGGAGCAGGAGCAGGCGAGGAGCCAGGATGCATGCTCGAATTGTTTTTATTAAAGGGTTTACAGCAGGGTTTTGGAAGCAGACAGAGAAGGAAAGAAGGGTATCCATGAGAACAGATGAAGGCAGATGAAACGAGAAAGCACAACAAGAAGAACAATGCAAAGGCCAGGAATACACAGACAGAACTAATTCTCCAGCACTATAGAAAACATTTGTTGATTTAATCTCGATGCCTTAAACTTGAGAATTGAAATGAATGTCAAATTTAGTATATCCAGTCAAAGCAAAATGTTGGGCAGCCAAGTTATTTGCATTAAGTCATAAACAAACAGCAGAAACCAATAGCAGCAGGTTTTCTCTCCGGTTGGGTTAATGAATGAAAAAGTGCAAAAAACTGACACCCAGAGTTTTTACACTAGGTTGAAAAGTTAAAACCGAAAAAACAAGTCACATGATTCCATTCCATCTGATCTTATTTTTTGACATACAGCATAAATGCAAAAGTGAACTGTTGTCATGCTTACACCAAAGGTTTTGCCCACTAGCCTAACTCCAGACAAGTAGCCAGTAGCTGGCACCAGTAGCCGGTTACTGGAAATGACTGACCCTACAGATGGTCCTTTCATGGTGCATAGATTTTTAAAGGCTGTTTTTGACATGCTAAAAAAGCAGAATCCATTGAATGGCTCTGCACATGTGCTCCCACAATTGTGTGGTGCGTTTGCGCTCCTAGATGCAAGGTGGGTGTCAATGGGATGGCATGGAGATTTTAGCGCTCATTAGGTGGACCACTACCTATAAGGTGGACTACTTGCCATATAAAAGTATGGGAAATGGCTGTAAAGATAATTGTACTTAAGGCAAACAAAAAAAGGAGAGTTAAATCTCTCTCCATCTTACTAGTTTTGGTGTAGCGCCTAGTCATTGTAGCCTTTGTCATCTAACGTTTATTTAGTGTAGTGGATGGAAACATATATTGCAAAATGTTTAAATGGAAACCTTGCAAATGCTACAGTCTAGGGTGGTGACTGAATACATGCAACTGCTACGTAATAAGGTGCAAAAAAATGCAACTGTATTCTGATATAGGTACAGAAAATGGTCAGCAGTCAGATTACAAATACTTTTAATAATTGCAGAAAATACGGTATATTTACACTGTATATTTTTTAGCCTATATATCAAAATAAAGGCAACAAGGCAAAAGCATGGAGAAAACATGCCATTAAACAAGAAGAGTAAGTTAATAGCAGAAGGCATTTTTCCCCTCAGCAAGAAGGGTTAAACAGCCTCTCTCATACATTATGTCCATTATTTATGAATTGTAGACCAGCACTCAGGCTATATGCTATTATAATTGTAGTGGTGAGGGCTATTTTTGTCATTTTGATATGACACAAGTGGACCTTCCTGCAAATGATAATTGTAAGCTGTTATCTTCCTCCACCACCTTCAAACTTAACCTCAATCACCTTATATAATATGTCTTTGTTGCAAAACAACTGCAATGTCTTCGAGTAGCACTGACGCTGTGAGAGCAGTGGGAGGGCAAAGCCACATTTTGTATGCATGGCAAAGCTAAGAGGGAAGAGAATGAGTGTTGTTAGAGCTCCCCACACGCTGACTGAATGGAGAGAGTAACAGAGCAGACATGCAGAGTCGTGGGACTGCGGCTTGTTTATAGACTCCAGACGCATGGCCTGGAGAGCTACGAAACACAATACACTGGAACTCAGTGCGGGAGAGGGAGGGTGGAATGATGGGGAAGAGAGGTGGATGGGAGGAGATGGTGGAAAAAAGACGAAAATAGAGAAATGATGAACAGAGTTTAAGCTTTGGAGGAAGAGAACGAACGAGGTATGAAGATGTGTAGTCAACACAGGTTATCATGAGAGCCTCTCCCTTAGATGTGCAGAAGTTCTCCATAGCTTCATTCATTTTCAGATCTAGACGTACCTGAAGGCACGGGGTTTCATAACTGGAAGATGTTTGGTATATAGATTATCACTGAACATGCTGTATTCTGTAAAATGTCACAACTGCTATGGAAGATAAATGATAGTCAACAAATTACATTGCAAGTGGCAACCCTACCAGTAGGACACAAGTGATGGGCAAAGTTTTCAGAATGGCTTATTAATACCTGAGGCAGACCTCAAAAGACAAACACATTGGGCTACAAACATTGAGTTGTATGTGGAAGGCGTCTATGTTTCACTTGAAGCTCTTAACACTACTTTCACTTTTCCAAAATGGAAAATAGCACAATTGTACCAGTGGCCTGTTATGTGGGGAGTAAAGATTTAGATCTTATTTGCACTTCAAGACATTCTGCCTGTTTGTTTTGTGCTTCGTCTTCATCCCAAATCAGCTCAAAGTCATCTTAGATCAAAGCTGCACAAATCCTGCACAATGTAACAGTTTGTTTGTAACAGTCGTTAGACAGTGGACAACTTGACAGTGGCTCTACTAGGTTTCAGATAGAGTGATTGATTGCACACTTAGGAGGGTTTAGTGGTGAAATAGATGTAGATACTTTATCATTATACTGTATATTATTAGCAACTGACCATTGACGCATTGTATGGACACGACTTGACCAGGTGGATTCTGAGTTGTAGCTGAATATTTCTGTAGTTAGTACTGAAAGAATAGTGATTGCTAGGTCAGGCTAATTGTAGGTCATTCAGTTAATGTAAATTACATGTAAATTATTTGATTCTGCTATATAAATGTGCTATCGGTCATTTAACAGAAAGTAATGAACACAGCAAGCTAATGATTCTTGAGTTGGTCTGTGATATCTGATAGAACCTGACAAAGTCTTTGGGTTCACCCTGTTGAAATTGTCTTGGATTTCACATTAATTCAATCAATCAGCTATTAGTTATTGTCTGGTCCACCTTGCAAGTCAACCTTAACTAATAGCTTGTTAGGATATCATTATTGTTTCCAACCTCCTTAGCATAAACTAGAGAAAGACATACAGAAACAAGTACACTGAGAAATAAATAAAATCAGAAAACATAAATATGGATTATATACATATGTGTTTGTGTATGATTTTCTAACCCATATTTTATGTTCCCCAGTTGTTTATTTGTTTTTATGTTTTTTTTTTCTTTTGTGTAATTCATTTATAAAATATGTAGTAATTATTAAACAAATATATAATTTATTAAAACTTGTTTTATTTATTTATTTATCTAGCCACATTTCATCCACCATACATCATAAAACTGTTCTCCTAAAAATGACACCTCCAGGCTCCACTACAGGGGATTGGTTTCTGAGCTTGTTATCTTTTACACTGCTTATCGTTCTGAGCTAGTCAGCACATGTTTTTGAATTGCGACTGACACAACATCATTGGACATCTCCACACACTAACTGCCAATTGTGTTACATCAGATAACAGGTGCCTCGGTTAGCCAGTATCATGCTGTGATGAAGGAAAGGGAGCACAGTCTTACCACCACGGACAGAGCAAGGCTAATTATGCTCTCTTGGACTTCTAAACACAGAAGGCTGCAGCATCGCTGGTATTCGTACTTGCAGTTTTCTAATGTAAGGGACGGTACTTTAGGGCTAGTGTAAGTACCCACTACTGAAGATAAAGAGCCCATATTACAGCAATACATACAGTGCTCTATATATAGTGAGTGCTGAAACTATTGTTTGAGTGCTAACTATACTTTGTCTGTTAAACTCAAAGATTTACATGTATTTAACACAATAATCAATTACAAATATCTGTGTTTCATAATGTCATTGATTTGAAGCAACAGATTTCTGCAAATACGCTGTGTAAACTGTATTTATGAGAGTTTTACAGTATATTCATTATTTTGGGAATTAATGAGGCTTTGTTTAGGTCTGTATTTTTGCAGGATAGAAATCTAACAACAAGATCAAAACAAGGCATGTGGTGTATCTTATTGTCTTCCAATGACGAACCATGACTATTAGAGCTAAGCATTCAATTCAAGCAACAAATGGCAAAACTTAGTCAAAACATGAAAAAAATTCTGATAGCATTTGGTTTTTCCAGTGTACACTTTTTGGCAGTTGTAGATTGTGTAGCTTGTTAAAGAAAAATAAGCATGTTATACATTATAGCAATTTCACAGTGACTCTGTCGGTAGAGAAGCTGATACACAGCTGCTGCTGTTTTCCATTTCTAACATCCCACTGTGTAGGCTGGTACATATATTCCCAGTTGAAGAATTTAACGTATTTGCAGGTATGTACCCTGAGGTTTCCCCTTATTAGAAATCCATAAGTTATACTAATAAAATACTATACCAAAAAATAAATAATATTATAAAAATAAGCAAATAAAAAAAAAAAACTGCTCCACCTATTTGTATTCATGTCTAACACGTAATATAATTGCTTTAATTTATGTTTTAATGTGTTCATATTTCATTAGATAGAAACTTACATGAAACTCACAGATCGTATGGAGTTGTTCAGCTCCTCTGACAGTTATGCAAAGTAAGGCTGACCGTTGCATCTGTCGTCCTTGCTGTAGTTGCTACCATCTGGGCTCTTTCTGGCTAGAGCTCACTCTAGAAAATAGCTCTGATATGTTCAAGATATATGATATATACAGTGCAAAACGGTGACAAGAAATATAAACCAGCTGAAAAAGCTGGAAGGTCTGGATATAAGTGGTGCTCTTGCCTCTGGGCCAGTTTTACTCACTGGCCCTTCATAACAATATGCCACCGAAGCTTGACCACACTATGACATCCCTAGCTAGAAGAATCTCCACCACGGTGCTATAAATCTTTTCTGAATTCATATGGCCTACTCGGTCATGATATTCCCAGAGGGCTCTGGGTTCATTCTCGGCCACCACAACCAAGAAAATGAAAGATCCAGTACCTCTCTCAGTCAGCATTCTGCCTCCAATTATTTCAAGTGACCACATTCAGGGAGCAGATAGACAAGCATCACCTCGTTTTTGTCAGGAGGGCAGGGAATTGCACTCCCTGTCTTGTGTTACCACAGGTTCAGGAAAGGAGGTGGTGCTCAGTGTCTTACTCCCACCCCAGATCGCTATGACTGCTTGTGCCACCTGAACAGAACTTAAGTCACTGGTCTAACCTGGCCCTTTTCAATCACTGTCCTCACTTGATTTGTCCAGGTTCCAGAGTGTTATCTGTAAACACTTCTACTACTCTGCTAGTTTTTGAACGTTACAGTCATGGCCTCATGGGTTCAAAGTTAAAGGACCTTTAATTTAGACACTCTTCTCAACCAAGTAAATTCTATGGCTGTTGTGGGCAATTATTTATTCCCTTCTGTTTTGCACTTTATTCCTGTTGGAATCTGAGTAAAGATGGACAGACATGATGAAATAAGCATATGCTAGAATCAGAGGACTTATCACAGCATGTTTGAGGTGTTGGATAAGCTTCACACTTTTGGATGTGGCTTTAGCCTGAGAATTTACATTTATTCAAAAACATTACAGTTTTTCAAAGACAGAGTATGTATGAATTATGTCACACAGATTGAGATGGCCCAGTGCAAGAGGGGCAGTGGCAGCTTAGTTGTTAGAGCTCCAGGCAACTGAGTACAGGGTTGTGGATTCAGTACCTGGGTCTGCAAATGAGCAAGCGAAGTAAGTTTGAGAGTGGTTGCATCATAGGGCTCCGGGAAGCAGGATGATCATGCGGATAACACCATAGTACACTGTTGGCCACAGTGGATAGAAGAAGGCATGCACCAGTGACATGAAGGATCTGGGAGAACCACACGAACCACAGAGAGGAAGAACCGATGAATTGTTCAAGTGACCCTACAGTCACGAATGTGGACATCTGTCATCCTGTTAGCGTTACTATTGACAGATCACTACATGACGCAGGACTATATGCACACGGACCGTTACAACGACTGCCCTTAACACTACGTCAGTGGTTTGTTGACACCTACCACCCTTAGACCCTTACCACAAAATCTGCAGTAACTGTGTGAGAATATCCAAGATGCATGGGATGGATTATCACAGGACACCATCAGGAATTCTACAACATGCCGAGATGTCTGGCATATTACGTTAGCAAATATGGTAGCCTGACACCATACTGAGAGACACTACTTCTGTATGTGTAGCTCAATAAATATATCCCATAACACATATCAGTCTAAATTTATCATCATTTATTGTTTCTGGTAACCTTTATCTTCCTTCCCAACAGCGTTGCAATCCGACATTTCCTTCTGGGTGCAACTATTCTTTTGATTATGAGCGTATATGTCATTTGAATGTTACAGGTGCATTACAAATGCCAGTGGCATCCATATGAATTTGAAACGCCCTATCATTGATTCTCTAGTCACTGCAGGTCTAATTTCCAGTTTCGCTAAGCTATAAAAAGTTAATTAGGGACTTTTCAGTTCTGGGAAGTGCATAATTATCTTGCATCACATGAAAAACCCCAGACTAAGTGGTGCAGTGCCAAGATCTGGTTTGCAAGCAAATATGTTGCACCATCATTATTATTCTGTTGATAATTAGTATTTGTGCTGTACATTGCTACTGTTTGATTATTTCTTTCTTAGCTTCATAACACATTTGGTCTGTATACTTAATTACTGATAAAACAAGGTTTACTACTAATGCAACAACTTTATATGTGCAAAGAGCCACAGGTTCTATTTTGCACATCCCCAGGGATTGTGCTGGCCGTGGGAGTCGGGGGGTGCATGGTGGAAACAAAAAGTCTTGACACCCAATGGAAAATGATCATTAAACTTTTTCCTCATACACCAATACACCTACGCATTCATGCAATGTTGTAATAAGCCAATCATTTGGCAGCAGCACAGTGCATAAAATCATGCAGATAAAATCCAGCAGCTTTAGATGTTCTCATAAGTCATCAGAACAGGCAAAATTATTTGTGAATTTGACCATGGCATGATTGTTGGAGCCAGGTGGGCTGGTTTGAATATTTCTATAATTGCTGAAATCCTGGAATTTTCTCTAGAGTTGGTGCAATAAAAAAACTATTGGGCTTAAGGGGCAACAACAGCAGAAGACCACGTCAGGTTCCAATACTAATAGCTCAGGCTCACCAAAGCTGGACACAGACTCACCAAAACTGGACAGTTGAAGACTGGAAAAGTACAGTCTGGTCTGATGAATCTTGTTCCTGTTGGGGCACACACGGATGGCAGGGTCAAAATTTGGTGCCAACAGTACAATTGTCCAGGCTAGTGGATGTGGTGTAATGGTTTGTACAATGTTTTCTTGGCACATTGTGGTGTTGTTAATATGTATCAGTCATCAAATTGATTGCTGTAACCTATTTGAGTATTGTTGCTGATCATGTGCCCTTTATGGCCATGATTTACCATTTTCGAATGGCTATTTCCATCATGATAATGCACCATGTCACAAAGCAAAAGTCATCTCAAAATAGTTACACAAACATAACAGTGAGTTTGCTGTTTTGTCAATGGCCTTCCCAGTCATGAGATCTGAATCCAACAGACCAATTTTGAAATATGGTAGAACAGGATACCAAGTCATGCAGTCATGTCAACATGGACTGGAATGTCAAAGGAATGTTTCCAACATCTTGTGGATTCCATGCCACAAAAATGTAACTGCTCAGTAACTGTATGAGTGTATGTACTGCATTAGGTCATAGCCTTACCTTTATTTTATTTTATTTTTTTATGTCTTTTTCTCTCTATTCTCCACTCAAAAACATACATTAAAAAAAAACAGCAACTGGGAAAATAGACAAAATACAGCATAATGTATGTATATTACATGAAACTACGGCATTGATGTAGAAGAAGAAACAGGAAATGTAATGCTTTTGAAGCGAACGCTCTTTTATTACACAAAGCAGCAGGGGAGACAAAGGGACAAAGCAGGGCAGGTCAATAGAAGCTATACATCTACAGTTCATGGTAGACACTAAACCAAAGCCCTACACAACCATGCATTTTATATGCAAAATCTGTTCATAACATTCAAACTCACATTTTTATCATAGCAATTCTGTGTGCTAGTTAACAGTATGTGTTGCAGCCTGAACATCTCAAGAGGTCAAAGTTACTCTGGGTAGCATAGCTTCTTGTACAGAGATAAACACAGTGTGCAGGTTAGTCCATGGCCAAACTAGAACTGTTATGAGGTCAGTTGATAATTGGTCCGTGCTGTTGCTGCTAGCTTAAAGAAACGGGAAATAGGAAGTAGTAATATATCTAAATCTTACATCATAAGATTTGGTTAACTTGTGCTGGGTGTTTGTGTGTGTGTCCTTGGGCCTGGTCGAGGTTTTCCCAGTCAGTGTGCTCGGCCCCTCCCCCGACCGGGCCACATGATATGAATCCATGACATTTCCCCTGATCCTATTGCTTGGCATATAGTGTATACACAGCTGTGATCTGCTGTTACACTTACAGCAAACGGTTCACCCGTGACCCTATACTCCACACAAGTGGGCAGCTTGTATAAATGAAGTGGTGATTTTCTTGTTACTTGCCACAGTTGGCCGGTGGCTGATACATCTACTTAAACAGAATAATTAAATCTCTTCATCTTGCTTGTTTGAGTGCAGGTCCTAATCATGGTATCCTACCTCATCTAAAGTTTTCTTGCATAGCTGTAGTAGATGGAAACACGACTTAATTCACATGTTTTTTGACAAAATTTCATAAATGTGCATAACATTTAGAAACCCAACTACTGGCACTTTCTGTATGTTTTGGCTTGTTTATTGACAGGCCAAGTGCACGCTGGTTAGGCTACTAAATCATACTTAGCATTGGGTAGAAACGTATTGATTGATTAACACTCCCCTTTCTAAGCTAGTGATTTATTGCCTCGAGTCAAGCTAGTGATTTATTACCTCCTTTGTAGTACTGTATATGGTGCCTGTCAGCAGTCAGGTTAGACCTTGCAGTTTGCAGTTCAAACTGTACTAGACACAGTAATTGAGACTACAACTAGGTTACTGCATGCTGAACTAAGTGGATAGACACTGCTAATCTATAAATTCAATTAAGGAGTGAACTCAACCTTTCTCGTCATGAAAGGCGAGAGTGAACAGAACAAAAAGGGGATGCTTTATATATATATTATTTCCTTTAATTTATAACATTCATGTGTTTTATGTACCAAATATGGCCTCAATTCTTTATCCCTTGTTATGATAAATGTTATAACATGCTCTGATTCAGCCTGATTCAGAAAAGCGTGGAGTGGGTAGGGCTAAACTGTTGTAGGCTGAATAGGTGGATAAATGAAAATGAAAAGTTGGTTCCTGTGACATCACAGAAACACTGAATTCAAAACAGGCTGTTTTTTTTCCCAAGCTTAGTTTCCATACACGGACTGGGGCGTCAATGGTAAAAGCTGAAACTAGTTGAAACAATGTTTACATATTACTTCAGACAAAAATAGGGGAAATTCAGTTTTTTCAGTATATGGGTATAATAATAAAAATAATAATAATAATAATAATAATAGTAGTAGTAGTAGCAGTACTAGTAATTTCCAATAACTATATTAATATACTACTAACATTAATAATTTACCTCTTCTTAATGATTTACATCTCCTACAGTAGGCACCTTGCACCTTAAATTTGTACTGAACATAACAAACTCCCTTTACTGCATTCCATTCTCAAAGTAAATTTTTTACAAATGTTCATGTCATTCTGTGTGATTCTATATGTATGTATGTAACAGGTTGAGGTTGAGGCAGGTTGCAAGTGCATAATGGTTTTATTAGGGGTTGTCCAGGAATCAGTATGAGAACAGGCAGGAGTCAGAACACAGGCAGGCATCATCAGAGACATACCCATATAGACAAAAACCAGAAACCAAAGCAACGGTCAAAATCACGGAAACCAACTCGAACACAGCTACACGACAGAGGAAAACCACGGCTCAGGACTCTGGTGGGAACAAAGAGACTTGGTAAACAGACTGAGCAAACAGTGGGGTATAAATGGCAGTCCTAATGAGTCCTAGATCAACTGCAGGTGTGAGAGTGGGTGGAGCCAGGGTGGAGCAGGAAAAGCTGTGCAGTAACACACAGGCACCAGAGAGGGCAGTATGTGACAATGTAATATTTTATATTATATGTCTTCTAAGACCTACATATGCATAGATATTCATGTATGGATATGTACAGATATTAACAAATCTCTTTAGCTCCTTTCACATCAGTTCTTTATTATTTTGTATCAATATTTATTTTTTCTATTAGTTCTGTCTGCTTCTCTGATCTGTTCAGTATGTCACATGCCATACATATGTGCCCTTTTATGTACAACATACTTGATGAAATAAGATCGCTAGGACCAAAATTAGGCAGCTCTGCATTAGACACTGTGAACTGTACTGTATATTTATTTGCCACCTAGTATATAGAAGTTTACCTAGTACATAAAAGTTTGTAGACACTTGTAAGGCAAACGCCATGTGGTCAATAGAGGTCTCTGAGGATTTGTTTGTTTGTTTTATGTACCTTGCTGCTTTGAGTGATGCACAACGGACCCAGGGAAGTGAAACAGAAGTGCAGACATTATTAGAAATAGAGTCATTATTCACAAGGAAAGTATTTCGGGAAGCCATAAGAGACTACTTAAGAGACTTGTCTTCTACAGGTCTACAGCTAGTTTTTCTATTTTCTTGTATATATTTCTTGCCTCCTTGCGAGGTGAGATATTTATATATTTATCCATAGTGACCTGTGCTATGTATAGTTTATAGCTTATAGTTAACAGTTAATAATACTGCTACCCATTTAGGTTTTTTTTCATACTGCACAACCCTGTTTTTTGTATTTGTTTTAATGTTTAACTGTGCTGTATTGTGTAACTGCTACTGGCTGCTAAATTTCCCTCGGGATCAATAAAGTATCTATCTATCTATCTATCTATCTATCTATCTATCTATCTATCTATCTATCTATCTATCTATCTATCTATCTACACCCTGCAACAAAGCACTGCAATATTTGATCAAATATTATTATGGTTTTCTTAGCTGCTTTACCATATTGTCTGCTGAAATGACTGAATCTTCAAGTTCAATCACCCCATCATTTTATACTGTGCAGCAGAGCAAAATATTTCACCTGCAGAAGGGAGTTATCTCATGCTTTAAAATGATACAAAGCCATAATTGTTTTTTTCTCAGTTGCATGAATGCAAAATAGTATGTTCTACTGCAGCTCCCTACACAGTTAAAACAGTTCTCCTAGCACTGCAACATCTGTGCAAGAGAACCTAAACTCTCAAAACATCAGCCTTTATGTAGAGACTATCTAACAAAAGGTTGTCTTGCAAACACAAGATGCCACGACACAACGAAACAAAGCAAAGCAGAAAAGCTAAATGATACAGTGTCTCATGTCACAATGTTGCCAAAATTACAGCCAAGAAAGAGGGAAGTATATAAATCCCCATGCTAATCACTGAGCATGCAACACTTCATTAGTGTCACGCTTGATATCCTGCCTTCCAAAGAAGAGACGGAAAATGTCAGAGAGACCCTCTGCAATCCTGGATCTCATGTCTTCAAAGCCAACATCCACTCCCTCGAGTAAAGAACTGTGGTTATGGGGCTGGATAATACCTGAGTAGCATTGAGGAAAGATAAATAGTGTGATAGGAACTTCACTGACATTCAACAGACAGGGATACAATTCCAAGGGTTGCATTTTTGTGTTTTTGGTACCTGTTCAAAAGTGGTACCAATAGGGCTTAACAGTTCTTGAGTATGTTCTCCTCTGCACTTGGTAACACTTGCAGCTAAAGCCAATGACAGTTTAGCCAGTTATTCACTTTTCTAGGTGAAGATAAACACTATTACATCAGTATGTGCGTCAGGATGTAAACTACAACGGTGTGTTGGTGTGTTGATTGTTATTCAAGATTCAAGATGCAAGCCGGCATCCACCATGGCAGACATCTCTACACACTCCTCCCTTGAATGTCGCTTTTTAACTTTTATATTAGTGGTAATTCTTAATGGTCAAAAACGTGTGTTATTATTACAACAGTAGACACTGTAGGCACTACTGGAGACCAGTAAAGTTCAGCACAAACTTACTTTATGTTTTTTGCAGCCTGGACTTCCTCTCTCGCTCTAACTTGTGCGTTACTTTGTGAAGGGTGCTAAGGTGACATGAACTAGTTAGAAAGCTGTTACATCTATAGAACATGTGTTTTTATTCATATATATATAAATGTGTCAAAGAAATTGGAAGCTTTTAACTTAACTTACTGGTTCGTTTAAAATGATATACTCATTTTAAATGAACCAGCAAGTTAAGCTAACTTACAAGCAAAGTAAATTAGCCAAGTCAAAACATTTTAGAGCAGCATAAAATGACTGAAAATACGATACAATAATTAATTGCACCTGTCATGGCAGTTCCAGCTGCTTCAAGCAGGTGCAAAATGAACTAGAACTGTGAGATCTTCTTGATCATGTTTGGGTCAATTCTTGTTCCTGCAGTGGAACTAAAAGCCAGAGGTGATTAAGAAAAACTCAAAGTCAGAATATAATGATCTTTAACTCTTTTTATTTTGAAGCTATTTCTCTGAACATAGCTTGCTTTAGTGAAATCAAAATGACTTTGCAAAGCTTCTATAAAGATCTTATATCCTTGTTGAGCTAAGCAGTTGCCTTTGTCAACATATTATACACTACATCACATTAATTTCACACCTGGCTACTTTTATATTGCAATGTTGTGGCCCACATCAGATGTTTTTTTGCCTGAACATTCATACCAGACTTGAGCCTCACTCATATTTATTTCATGGTTGGATTAATAGTGGTTGGAGTTAATATTGCTGAAGTGAGCCTCTTAGAGAATTGTTACTTTCTTTATCACTTATCATGATCCCCATGTCATATAGTCTAACATAAGACCTAAACAGCACTAAATCTCCCAAACACTATTCAAAAGCAAAAATCAAGAAGCATAACCCTTTGAGTTTCTGAGCTGTCCTGGTTTACCAGAAACACTGTATGCCACTGCAGCAATGTTACTGGTAAAGCGGGCAAGGCTTTACAAACCCTATTTCAAGTTTAGTTCCTTATAACCTTAACAGGATTCACCTCATATTGCTAAATCATTTGGTTTATCATAGTTTTTTTCATGAACCTTGTTTGGAGATGCAGTCAAGGAAAGTGAACATGTTACTAAAGACAAAGAATCCCTAGCGCAGTTAGTGCTACATGTATGTAAAGAATGTAAGTAAGGTCCGTCACATACTTGAGTTGACATCACAGCCGCAAACGCAACAAGCTTTGATGTGTTTTGTCTGTAATGTCTGAATTTGATGTAAATTGTGCCACTTTTGTTGTAAATTGATATAAATTGAGCTACTTTCATACTGACTGGATGCAAGTTATACACTTAAAAGTACAGCCATCTGTACAATCAGATGGCTTCATCTTAACAATCATGCTGCTTTGGTCTAGGTATTAATCAACAGTAAGTATGGAGTACAATCTCCAAAATGCTGTTTAATTATTTTGAGTACACGACAGTGTCACTAAATTATATTCGACTATCAGGTTCTGGCTATTCAGCTGATACATGACATGGTAAAAAATCTCATTAAAAATTTGAATAACAACTTGGTCAGTACAAACATACACTAAATTTTAGCGTACACAAGGTACAAAGATTTTTGAGGTAAATGACAAAGACCCAGTAAGACCATAGTACCATGGTAAAAGCACTGTACAAATTACTGCTTTCTTTCTAGATAGTAAACAGGTACATACTGTATAAGACTCTTGGTGCTTTGGTTGTGCACATGTTTTATGCAACATTTACCCAAAATCATTACACAGTACTGTGGAGCTTGTAACAAACATCTACCTACTTAATTCCCAGAACCTATTTGGAATTCCACTGTAATTTAGTGACACTGTCTTAAAACTTTGGAGTTTGTACCTTATGCTTATCTGGGTAATACCTAGAACCTAAAGAACTATTAAAAAGTGTTGAGTCTTTAATATTTTACAGATCATGAAGTTTTATAACAAATGTTGTCAGTTTTTCTTTTCTAAACTTTATTGTTCAAATGGTGTAAGTTGGTAAGTTTCCTTTCCAACCCACATACTACATGACCAATTAGATAGATAGATAGATAGATAGATACTTTATTGATCCCGAAGGAAATTTAGCAATTAAGGATCAAAGAAATTGTCTGTGTGCCAAGTGTTTTCTTCAGAATGACCATTAAAATTACGGATGATGGTTTTGCTTCAGTTTTCATCAAGGTCATTGAAAAAAAGTCATTGATATTGTAGCTATTAGAATTGTAGCTAATACTCACCGCTACAATGCTTTTTACTAAGTGAAAATGAACAAATCCACTTTTTTTGTACAAGAACACAGTTTAGTAGTCTATACAAATGAGAACCAACACAACCACCATGACTGATTTGACTTGATTTACAAATAAAACCTGATAATGCTCGTTCTGTTCACAAAACAGTGTCACTTATTAAAGTGTTTTTTGTCTTCTAGATGGAGAGAGAGGGGGGCTTTAAAGACAGACTCTGAGGGAGTCTGAATGTTAGGCATGATTCATCAAATGGTGCATTAGCCACCAGACGGACACTCAAATGACACACTCACAAATGTCACGCTCAATTGTTAGCCCCACCTTGGGCAGCTTCACCGGCCGGCATTTACTTTTTCCAAAAAAAAAAAAAAAAAGATAAAAAAGAAAGAACAGCATGTCCTGTCTTTACCTTTGTGTGGATTGTCTTTCCTTGATCAGTTTCCTTTTAATTATGTCTATTAAAAAATGCATGCATTTTTGGCTTAATCATCTAATAATTATGATAGCTGTTTGATATGCGGCATCTAACTTAATTAACATCTACATTTATTACATTCATAAGTTCATTAAATAAACAAACCACATGATATGGAGCTAAGATTTGGTATGACCCTCTCTACAGAACTGTATATGTGTTAGATATGAGATATAAGAGATTCCATAAGTGGAGCTGAAAAAAAGATCCTAACAACAATCACAACAACAATCACCAGATGTCCAGCCATGCAAAACCATCACCATCACACATGAGAAGGTGTTTTAAGTTGCTAATATTTTGCTGCACATGTGATGTGACTGATAATGTCACGCAAAATGATTTGCCTTTTTGACTATAAGGAGGCGAGAAATACAATATCTACATCTAACTGACACATAAAACTGCTGATGCATACCATCACTCTGCCCACAGCCATGTGGTGAGGTTTAACACTGAAACGCACACCAAGCAGGAGATATAATGGTTCATAAAAACTTTATCATTCGAATTTTTTTTAAGTTTACAAGCAATATTAGGGTGATTTGGCACTCAGAACTGGTTTATATCGTTGCATAGACTTTATGTCTTTGTGCCCCAAACTGTATGTGGGGCATGCCCCAAAGTGGACAACAGTTTTCAGATCACTGTAATAAAACACAATATAAATATATAATAGAGTATGAATATAAATACATATATGAACATACATCTAAAAATGTAACACCTTAAGCATCCCTGTTTCCTGCTTTCCTGCCATCATATAAAGAGTAACCAGCACTTACGACTCAACACTGTGGGTCTGAAAGAATGTGTAGTTTTTAAGAAGTCAAACAAATGAAAGAAGCTGCAGGTGTTCTCAGAAAAGTGGACTGGCCATCCCAGGGTCTAGACCTCAAATGCAACTAACTGAACTTTCCCTGAAGATTCCTTTGAACGACAAGTGTCGTGAAAGAATGAAAGCTTTAATAAATATGGGCACACTGAATACTAAAAAAATCTATTCTATTTAGTTTTTAAAGGCTTCTGTGTACTTCTTCTTTTATTAAATATGTTTCCTATTTTCTTCCTGATGCTGAAACATGACAAACATGTCGTTACATTGCTCGAAGCGTGGTCTCTGACATTTGCACAGCTATGTAACTGCCACATTTAAATATGTTATTCAAATTGAAGGTTTTCTTAGAACAGCATGTCCAATCCAAGAACTGATTAGCAGCCATTGTTTTTCAGAGTGAAATGCAAGCTAACTAGCTATTGATTGCTATTGAATAGCACTAGAGGCGAGTTTTGATTCAGACTGCCAATAGAGCTGAAAAAATCACATGACCAAATCCCATAAATCATTTAATGCTGTAAAGCCCAAAGGAGGCAAGCAGCATATTAGTTGCATCAGCAATTATACTCACCTAATGATTTATATGACCTTACATTGCAGTTTCTTGCAGAAAAAGCAGGACCATATAGACTTATCACGGGAGAGTCCCGCTGATGTCTGGAACCTCAAAATACTTCTTATATTGAAGCCTTTCACTTACTTGCCATCTCATTTCCACTGATAAAGAGTCAGACTATGTTGTAATTATGAGACATTCCTCAGGCAATGTTCACTCAGTAATCTCGAGTAATTTCTTGCTGCCTCCTCCAGCCCCAACACAATCTTCTCCCCAACCCAAGCCTAGATGCTTTACACATCAGCTCTGCCTTCACTTACCCTCGAGCCAAGGAAATGATGAATTTACAAATTGATTGTTAACTCAATTCTGTTATCTGCTATCTCTAATTGTGTTGTTTAGTTAGAGTGATAAATGCCACCTGCTTAAACCTTCAAGCACATAATTAGAAGATATGAGAAAACATTCTGACAGTTCAGAACAGCAAACATACATTATAGGTTAAAATTAAACTAGCATTTATTTCATATGCCGCACATACAACTGCAAATACAACCAGAATACAACATACAACAAGGACTATCACACACTGGAAAAATACAGTCATAATTGTAAGCCTTCTTTGAAGGAATGCCAGAGAAGAAACACTTTTGGTTTGCTAATGTCACAGTTTCCAAATCAACCTAACCAACGCTGCTTCCTTATAAAGCATGTGACCAATCACAACAGGTCCAGCTTTGGCTGTCCTGTTGCACTTGTTTTCTATTCTGACTCATACAGTTGTGTTGGTAGCATCCTTTGCCAGTGAAGTATACCTCAGAGAAGAGTTTAAAGGAATTGGAATAGTGGTTTGCATCACAGGGCTCTGGGAAGCAGAATGGTCTCATCAATGTATTGCGCGCCATACTGGTCGTGTGGACACTACCACAGCACACTGTTGGCAGCAATGGATAGAAGAAGGCATGCACCAGCTGGGAGACCTAGACTAACCACAGAGAGGTAGAACTGACGGATTGTTCGACATGCTTGCAGTGACCCAACAGCCTTGATTGCGGACATTTAGCCAGTAGTGATGCCCTCCATGAGTCATCCTGTTAGTGCCAGCACAATTGGAGCACGGCTGCACAACGTAGGACTAAATGCACGCAGATGTTATACACATTATGATGACTGCCCTTAACACCATGTCAGCGCCACCAAAGGTGTCATGCTGTACTGTCAGGAAGTGACTCAGAATAGCAGTGGGTCAGCTAGTTTCGAGTTTCTCTTTTGTCTTAGTGCAGAGGACAGACAAATTTGTGTGTGGAGGCACCGTGGTCAGCACCAAGATGAACAGTTTGTTGTCATGTGTCACATGTCCAGAAGGCCTGGTGTAACTCCACCTCCACCCCTACTGCACGATCTGCAGGAACTGTGTGAGAATTTTCAAGGTGCATGGGATGGATTATCGCAGGACACCATTAGAAACCTCTACAACTCCATACCGAGACGTCTGGCATGTTGTTTAGCAACCATACTGAGAGACACTACTTCTGTATGTGTAGCTCAATAAATAATGCCCATATCAGTCTAAATTTATCATCATTTATTGTATCTGTTAACCTTTATCTTCTGAATAAATTGTAATCCAACACTTCCTTCTGGGCGCAACTATTTTTGTGATGATGAATGTAAAAACCTTAACCATCAAGCATCCTAGGCTAAAGCATGCTGCTACAGCAGGCATTAAAATTGTTTCTATACAATCTTACCTTTGATGACTTGATGAACTGAGGTAGATGTTTGCTTTGAGATGTTGAAAGCCCGTTGTAAAGGTGTGTTTAAACCAGAGTGTTTTTCCAGACCCAGGACCTCTTGCTTTGAGAGTTTGATACATTTGGTCAAATATGTGATGTAATAATTTGGAAAATATCTCCAATCTAATCCCCAAATCCTTTTACTAATGAGGAGTAAGCTCAGAATGAACCTCTGTAAGGCTTAGGGAAAAAAAATCCACAACTTTTGTAAATGTGTACCCCTGTATGAGGCATTAAAACCACAAAGGTCAGGATGAAATCAGTGGTAGGTGGTGTAAGGCACAGATGAGAAAAGGTCTTTTTATCACCTGGAGATAACAGTTCCTAAATGCTGTTAAGTAAAAAGTATCTTTGGAAATAATGATCGCTAAACCGGGGAAAAGAATGTTAAAGAAGGAGGGGTGATTACCTCATCACCCTGGGAAAACTGTCGAAATGTGGAAGCTTTGTGAACATTGCTTTGCATTTGATCCGGATAGATAGCCCAGGTCGATGCCTCTTGGGCATGACCTGAAATAAAGATTGTTGGAAAAAAAAAAAAAAAAAAGAAAGTTGTTTTTCTCTTAAAAACTGAACCTAGTGTCTGAAGTTTTTGGGATAGATTATTGGCATAAGTGACTGGGGTAACACTTTACAATAAGGGTACATGTATTTATGGTACGTAAGACAGTAATCACCCTCACTAAATACTTAAGTAATGTTGCAATTAATCATTAACTAATGATAAAAATAGGAGCTTACATTATTTTAGATTTCATTAAGTAGTTTATAATCCTTAGGTTTTATTAATGTCTCAGTTATATATTGTCCCAAATTATTATATATTAAATGAATAATAGTGTGTTATAGATGTATTTCTAATGTAATATATTATTCTTTTTAAATGTGTTACTTAAGCATTATTAATAATTATTTAATCTTCTTTGTGATTCTTATTGTAAAACTGTTTGCCCATGTCTCTTAAGAACTGCTTCGCAAATGTGCAATATAAATGTTTATACTCAAAGTTAACCAATCACACAAACCCACAAGCCACAAGCATATACGTTCCACAATAGCAAAGAACCACACCAGAGTTCAATAGAAGTAAACTTGACCACCGATTTCAGAAAGACCAGAGATCAGTTCTCTGGACTGAATTTGGTCAATCCCTAATTGTTTGTTCAGCAGTAGGGCTTGTTAAAACAGCCTACAACAACTGAATAATCATGTCAAATAATCATCACATAAAACATTTCAGGCATTCAAACAAGACTGTATTTTTTACAATGATAACAGTTTTGTCCCAATGTGACAGCATGCCCCAAAATTACTGTGACAAGTTGCTCCAAACTGCCATGCTTGCTAAGATTTGCTACATTGTAAAGTTAGCTTACTGCAGGATGTTAGCAAAAGTACATAACTTAAAGTAAATAACGTTTGTGACTTTATTCTCTGTTCTACTACAATAAGTACAGCTGTGTAGATTAAGTAGAAGAAGATGATTTTTACAAAATGTAAAGTTCCAATCCAGAGAATCACAAATTTCTTTTTACATGACATCAGGCCAGGTAGATGCACAAAACTAGTATTCTGTTTGATGCTGGAAATATTAATAGTGCCCATATGACAAGATGCTTAAGTTCCTTTGAGTATCCCATGTTTCTTAAAAGCATTAGATGAATCTAAACAAATAAACATGCCTGTATAAGGGTGAGCTCGTAGCTTGTACCTCAAGTCCTGTCTTGTGGCTCACATTCTCAAACAAGGGCTAAAGTCGCTCCAGTCATGGTCAGCTGTCCCCAGCGATTTAGTCAATCTGTCATTGAAGATGCAGGACATGGAACTGTGTGATATGCCTTCTCCTGTTCAACTTGTTCAATACACAGCATGACCAAGCACAAAAGTACCCGGCATTGACAGTATAGCCTAGCAACCTGCAGAGTAAGGAGACAAGCAGCTGTGAAGTGCACGCTGTTCTGAAAACAGAACATGACGCAAATTGTTTATTCTGTGCTTTGTTTTTTTCCAAATATGACATATGTCAGTTATGAATATACAGAAACGGACTGTATGGTTCTGTTACAGGGTACAGTGCCTTCCAGAATGATTGGGGTACCTGTTTGTGAGAGGCTTTGAATAACTTTACCTCACTAAAAGGTCATTATGCTGTTCATGTTTATCAGATATTTCTGAAGAGATAAGCAGGCTTGGGTAGTAACGGAATACATGTAACAGAGTTACAAAATCAGGATACAATGAAACACAGGATACAATTTACTGTATTCTGTTACAGTAAAAATACAGTAAGCACATTATAAAAACAGTAACACCATGAAACAAATCATTCCTGAATCAGGCATTTACTCTGGTTTTACATAACACATCATTATTTCACGTTTGCCTGCGTGATTTCTTTGTTCAGTAGATTTCAAATGAAAGTGCTCTGTTAACATGTGTAAATTATCATTAGATGTACTGAAGCCAGTCTGTCCTGATCTTGTTTTCATGTGAAAATTATGATTTTTTAAACTGGTGAGACACATTGATTTGTGTGGACTGATGAAAGCGCTGAGACTGCAAAAAAATATAAATTACTATCTATAAATTACCTCACAAACAATGTTCATCAAAGTATCAACCATCGAAGCACAATACACGTGTACACATGGGGGGAGTCCAGGAGCAAAAATACCAATTTTCGGATAATGCCGCTTTAAAGATTTCATCATTGAAGGAAAACCTAGCTTCACTCTTGCTTCATATATTAAAAAAATTCTCAGGTGTTTTAGTTCTTCCTTGCATTGTGAGGGTCTGAAAAGCATGTGTAGCAGTGAAGAAGCCCTAACTGAGAAAAGAAGATCATTTCCAAAACAAACCGGGGTTCTCAGAACAATGCACTGACCTCCTCATCACTGAATGTATCTGAGATTACTTGAAGAAGAAGAAATGAAACCAACCTGTAAGACTGAACGTTGGAGGTGTGGAAAAACATCCATGCAAAGATCTGTGAAAACCTGAAAGAAACACTACATACTGAAAAAACATGATATTATATTTAGCTCTTGCTTTTTCTTGATGCTGAAAAATTAAGAACACAATTTACACAGTTACTCTATGTCCTTACCAGACCATGATGTCTGGGTATTACACTTCAGGCTACTCCTTTTTAATAGATTTAAGTCTACTTATTTGATTGATTTTATACATTGTTACTGCACTACTTATCTGTTATGCATCATTCAGCAGCAGGGAACATGGTAACTTGCTGTCACAGCCAACAAAGAAATGTCTAATATGCAAATATATGGCACCAGAAGTCAATGGAAGCCAAGGTTGCACTGACCATACAAAGTCTTATCAAGTGAGGCTGACAAGGTTTCATCACTGGAATGAGAAAGACCTGAAAAGTGACAAAGAGCTCAGCCATTAATGAGACCGCAAGGTCAACTCTATTTCCCTTTACAGACTTACAGCAATAAATCTGGCTCAAACAATTTATTTAGGCCCATTTTCATTAGTGAGAACACACACAGAGGAGAGTTAATCCCTGCCTGAGTGTTTGTGCTGGTTAAAACAAACTAATTGCATTACATTGTGGATGTACAGGCTTTCGGCATTGTTATGCAAACACAGAAAAACTCAGCAACAGCTTATTCAGGCATGAAATCTGCATTTGGATAAGCGTGTGGATTTCAGCGCCTTCTGGGAGTCTGGTATCTAGTGTGAATGCACTCAGACCCCTCAATCATTCCCTTTGACTTTCTGATGCCATGTGCGATACTCAAAATAAGAATTCTAGAAAGTCCTAATCTCAGCATGAATTTAAATATGTAGATTATATCTGTTAGACGACATTTCCTACCTCCCACTGGCATAAATTCAGTAGACAGACCTTTAATTCTGACAAAACTTAGACCTCAGCCATAGAGAAAGAACTGAGACAGCAGCATGTTAATAATATAAATATGTTTTCTTTTCCTGTTTATTTCCTTACCTGTTACTCGTTCTTCATCTGTGAAGGGTAGAATAATGCTCAGTGGAACAATGGACGTATTGTTCAGGAACACCTTTTGACATAGGGCTGTAGGATGTGGAGAATCTTTATCCTGTTATTAATGTGAATGAGATTCATGGGGTGCTTCACGTCTAAAAATCACAAGATAATACAGTTTGTTCCGCCCTTTTGTTTGGGCTAAACAACAGATACCTTATTTGTAGAGTTGGCTACTGAACTATTTATTTTTCGTGATCAATATTTTTATTAGCTAGTAAGCACTTGGAACACCAGAACCATGCTCACAGAGCCCAAGATATGCCCATAGGGTTGTTCACAACAGGCATAGCACAGACTCAGTAATTACAGTTAGATATCAGTAGTAGGATAATAGTAATAATGACACTACTGATGGTCAGTGGTACACATACAGCGAGCGAACATACATGCCGCTGTAAAACAGACTAATAATAATAATAATAATAATAAAATTGAACTCTATCTCTAATGGTACCAACCAAATTACTTTGGTGCTGCTGAGTATTGATTCACGTTAAATGAATTAGTGCCACATTTCAGTTCAAGCCCAGCACACAGTCAAAACAATGGCGAACCAAACATGCTCCCGAGTGTGGTTACACTTTTTTAAAGCTTGATGCAGACAAAACTCTCTGCTGTATTTGTAATACAGCTGCTGTATTTGCAGTGCATCTGATAAAATGCATCTAAAGGCTGGAGAATGTACTCTATTTGGTAGCCTAAAAACCAAGTCCCCCACAGCAGCTGCAGCTGACATTTGCAGCATGCCTGTAGCCAACACCGAAGAGGTTGGATGACGCAACTGAGTGAGACACTGATAACCTCATCAACATCCTCAGGTAATTCATTAGCTAGTTGGATGAGTTGTTGTTGGTGAAAACTGAGCTCTTTCACTGTGTTGGTTGATGTTAGTTGAACCTTTACTTGTGCAAGTCAACACTGAGTCACTAGCTGCACAGAAATTCCCTACCAACATGCTATTTACAATACACAAACATTAACATTATGTGAGGTTTTCTGAGTATGTCCTAAACCTCATTTTTATCCCAATCCCGCTAAACTATCTTCGCTGATATGATTCCTAGAATTAGGGAAAAATATCACATGCGCTTCCTGCGAGATACACGTGACTGCATGCTCACATATTGGCCTGGTGACAGACTGTGACAGGCTGGAGATTGTAGTGACTGTTTTGGGAGTGGAGAGGGACAGGTTTTATTTTGTTTTCTGTGGTTTTGTATAAAGTTCTAAAAAACTAATTCTTGAAATTCTTGAGAAGGACTTATTTTGACAATTGAGTTGGACTTATTAATCCAACTGAAATTGCATTTTTGTTATTACAGAGAGAGTGTAAAGTACCAAATTCCAGTTTCAGTTTTGGTTTAAATGTGAATGGCACCCAACACTACTATTTGAATACCATATTAAAGTAATAGTTTGGCAAAAACTCAAATTTATGCAATTTTCCACCTCAAATATAACAATTCAGCTACTTTTAATGTGTCTTCTTTAGTTTAGTACTAGAGACCTGCACTGCTAGAAAATAATAGATGTAAATAGACCCCAAGCTTCCTTCATCCTTAATGAAGGTCATGCAGACTTTTTCATGTGGTTTAGGACACAATAAACAATGAACAAAACTGTTTTACTGTGTAGCTGAACAGGTGTTGCATCAAACTCTTTTTTCCATGTGTTTCCATGGATAAATAAGGATACATATGGATGCATATGGAGGGTTTACATTTAAAGAGCATATATCTAAGCATATATCTTCCATTCAGAAAGTCAAGATAACAAAAAAGAGACAGCTGAGACATTGCAAACATAATCTGTGGCTTCCACATATCTACGTTGCATGTGTGCATGCAAGGGGCAGACGGATTTCAGCAAAACACCTGTTCTGTAAAATGGCTGCCCTGGTGCTTAGCTACACAAATACCTTTTGATCCTTTTTATAGTCCACAGTAAGTTATACTGTCTCCTAAATCCTCATTGTTATATCCTCAGTTATATCCTCACAGGTTGTGCATCAAAGTCTGTGCAACCCTGATGCAGTTTGAGCAGTTTGAGAGAAGATTTAGGGATCTACTTACTGAGAAGACTTGGGTGACTATGGGCCTCTGGGGTGTGTTGATTTTGTAGCCACAATTTTAAACTAAAGAACCTAGACATGAACACCTAACATAACCTAACAGGGCAGAACAACTACAACTGGGCTAAGTAAAAACTGTGGAAATTGGGTTTTTGCTTTTTACAGAGACAGAGGCCTCTCGACTAATTTGATGATTGAACAATCAGCAGTTGAACACAGCACCAAAACACGACCAAACATAAATGGACAAAGCGAGATCAGAGTAGAGGATCAGGCTAAGGTCAGAACCAGGGTAGACAGCCAGCGAGGCAACCAGAGTACAAGGGGCAGACAGGGAGAATAGTCAGAGAGCAGACAGAGGTCGAAATGCCAGAGAGTAGAAGAGAACGTAAAGCCAGTAGGGACAAGGAAGAGATTGGTAGTCGGAGATCGAAAGGGGTCAGAACTAGAGTAGAGAAATAGCAGAATAGAGCGCTCAGAATTGCAAACTGGGTTTGGCAAAACTTCGCAATGAGTGTGTGTGTGTGGGGCTTATATGCAGACTTGTGATAGACAGGTGTGCTAGTACTTGGGAGACCTAGAGCAGGAATGACTGGGAGACCGGGGACGTGTGGGTGTGACGTCATCGGATGATGCACTGGGAAGTAAAGACTGGGGAGCGGCGGAGCCAGGGAAACGTGACAAATGGTCACTTCTGACTGTTCCAATGGAGTAGTTTTACATTTGGAATTCAGTAGTTTAAATAAAATGCACTGTATATCCAGACATCATTCAGCTATTAAATGCAGCCATTGCTGACTCTGAAGTTTAACTGTTCGTATAGCTGATATAATAGACACCACGCTCAAGGCCAAGCCGTGGGTAGAGGGGTATGAAGCTTTCTAGCACTGGGCTGTGGAGCAGTGTTCTCTGGAATGATGGAGCACCTTGAATATCTTTGGGAGCTGGAGTAGGGCCTGTGATATGGAACTAATAATCTAACTTCATTACGTGACTTCATTTATTTTCTTCTGGCTGAATAAAATAAAATCATCTAGTGTAAAGATTTCCCTAAAGAGTAGAGGCTGTTACTGCAGCAAATCGGGACAAACTTCCTGGCAATATGCTAGATTTCAACAGAAATATTAAATAATAAGTTATCTTTTTGACATCTAGCTTTTAATAAAAGCTTAAACTTGTAATTGCACAAATGTATAAATCTTATATGATTTTGGGCACCAAGGTCTCAGACCTGAATTCATGAAGGCCAAGTAATGCAAATTTTAAAGCTTTTTAAATACTTCATGGGATACTCTTTAAGCACCTAACCAGCGCTCTGAAAATATCTGATGCTCACAAAGTAGGAAAAACCATAAGAAGAATGCAAAGTACTTTCAGCTAACTGTTCCTGATGTAATTAAGAAATGGTAGTTAACAGGTAAGATGGAGGTCAACTTAAGGTCTGGAAGACTAAGAAAACTTACAGAGAGAACTTCTCATAGGGTTGCTAGTAAAGCAAATCAAAACCTACACAAACATAACCTTCATGGAGGAGTTGTCAGAAAAAAACCTTTCCTGCATCCTCACAAAAAAATCAGCATCAGAAGTTAATCTAGTTTAGCATCAAACAAGATGCATGTAAACAAGGCTGATGCATTTTGGAAAGAAGTCCTGCAGAAGTTAAAATAGAACTTGGCCGCAGTTAGCGAAGGTAAATTTGGAGAAAAACATCTCTCCAACTGTTAAGCATGGGGGTGGATTCACTGAGCTTTGGACTTGAATCTAGTGAAAAAGGGACCATTGTAGAGGGAACATGGTAGAGGGAAGGATGGATCCAATTAAATACCAGCAACATTACACTGTCAGAGGACTGCTTCTACAAAAGGATGATGATCATAAACACACCTTAAAATCCACAGTGGACTATCTCAAGGGACGTATGCTGAAGGTTTTTCCATGGCCCTCACAGTCTATGATAGGGCCTGAACACAACCCAGAACATAAAAGAGAGCTAAAAGAGAGTTAAAAGGAATGGAAAAAAACAGAGCAGTGTTACAGTCATGTCAGTTATGTCATTTTTCTGCCTTAAATTATTGCATGAGAAGAATAAAGACTTTTTGCTGAGCACTAAATGGACATACTTTGAGAATGGAATTTGTGTTATTAAGTCTCTCTGGTCAAGCAAAAAAACTTCAAATGTCAAAAACCTCACATATCTGAAATAGACTGTATGTAAAAAGTTCATAAATGATTCTTTGATGAATAATTAGCTAGCCAAATTAGTGAATGTGACTATCACCAAATAAGACCTTGTAAAATGCATTCATATTGCTTGAAAAAATTGTAAAAAATGTTTAAAAAAATCAAATAATGTTTACAGTTACCCATAATATTGGTATGCCAATTCATCTGACTGCTCATTAACAGGGTTATATGCTCTCTTACCTCTTGCCTTGATTCATTGTGCATGTGGCAAAACCATTAAACGACTTAATGACTGCTCAAAGTGAATGTCCGCTTGGTCCAGAATCCTGTTTCAGAAACATCTGAACATGGTGGAACACCACCACACGTTTCTGAACTTCTGAAGCCTATAAACAATGAAAAGCCTATAAGCAATTTATTTAGCACTAGAGAATCTGGAACCCTCATCCCTCTCTGAAAGTTGCCATTAGGAAACACACAATGCATTCCAAATAGGAAAGTATCAGCTGTGACAGATATAGCTGTAAGCATTAGGCTGTAGACAGGCATGTTGTTTTCTGTCAGAAAGCAGCGGTCATTAGGGTGATTTAACCTCCAATTAATGTCATGCTTTATCGACAGAGGGATGGTTTTGAATAAGGGACACCATTAGCAGCCCCGCAGTGTCTCTTTTGATGTGTTTCCATTGAAACTGCTCAAAACAACAGCTGTACGTTGATATATATGTTGACCAAGTAGTTGAGCAGGCATATTTAAGACTGATTGCACATAATCCATGCCATTTTTTTGCAACACTAGCTACATGTGCATGTAAAACATTTGCTTGTTCAAAACATCCATGAACATATCAATAAAAACAAATTCATTAAAAATCCATTCATTTGACCAATAATAGCATACAAACTACAAATACTACAAGCACAGACAAACATTTGAAATGCTTACTGGAACACATGTTAACCCACCTTGACATGCTTTTTCAGAATGAATGGCAAAACAGATAAAACAATGCTAACTTCATTCACTCACTCATCATCTGAACTGTTTTATCCTTCTGGGTCATGGGAGCCCACCCCAGAGCTAATCGGGCGGGAGGCAGAATATGTTGTGTATACTGTTCAGAAAAGCAATTGTGTGCATACTACTTTAAAATATTGTTTTCTTTTGGGTGACTTTCGCCTTTTGTTTTGATTTGGCAGTAGAGCCAAGTTGTAAGGGGTGTCAAGTTTTATCGGGCACCAAAAGTAGTGATATGCTAAAAAGAGAAGCGGGTCTTCCCGAGTGGATGTGGTTTTTGTTTTTGACAGTCAGCAAATAAAGAACAGTCATAAAACTCCACCTCTGTTGTGTTACTGAACACGGATACACGACAGAATACACCCTAGACAGGCCGCTAGTCCATCACAGTGCAGAAACTCACACACAGTGCAGAGACATACACACACACACACACACACATACACACACTTAGGGGGCAATTATTAATCTGCAATTCACCTGACTGTATGTCTTTGGACTGTGAGGAGAAACAAGAGCACCCGGAGGAAATCAACACAGACACAAGTGAAACTCCAGACAGAAAGGACCACGGACCCCCAGGCCTGGAAGCTAAACCCTTCTTGGGGTAAAGCAACAGCGCTACGTGCTGCACCACCATGCAGCCCCTGACTTGAACCTGCATTGCAAAAATCTTAGACATTAAACTGAGATATGGCCATGGGTGCTCTGGTAAGGGAAGAGTGATTGTTTTCCCCCTGTATGCACACAATATGGCCTGTTCCATTTTTAATAAGAACATTTATCCACCGACTTCAAAGCTATGCTTCTAGGTAATGAGTAGTGAGAACTTTCATAGAAATATAGTCACAATATGTGTGAAATATAGTACAATATTTGTCTTTTAAATGTAGCAGATTAAAAGTCACAGGCTTCCAAACAATTGACAATATCGACAAGCCATGGTTTTTATCAGCATTGGTAAAAATATTGCTCATAATGTGACAACAATTATAAGTGTCTGGGGTTACAGCACTATCTGTCCCGGAACTTGAGCAAATGAGAATCACCATTAAACTACGTTACAGGGATAAAGGCTGAACTGGTGAATTTGAAACCAAACCACCATCCTGATAAGTATTCCAAGAACACATTAAATACAAACATATTAAATAAAAAAACAATAAAATATTGACATTTACAGTCAATCAGAATCAGAAATCAGAACACATTTACCCTCACTGGGCAAAGCACTGTATTAGTGAGGATGCTAAGTGTTTTTCGATGATATCATTATATTATTGACTATATTACTTTTCCCAGCCGCTGATGCACAATGATGTCATCAAAAGTCAGAAGATGATCTGGAAGCAGGGATAATTGTTACACCTCAATTAAAGATTATGAGAAAGCAAAGATTTTCTCTCAAACTTAATTTGAACTAACAAAGTTAAAAAAACTATTGGAGTCTACTTTCAATTGTCAGGGCACATGTGACACTTAACATTAACTGTTTCTTTCTGTCCATGTGACCTAAAACACATTGACTTTTACTGCATGCTATTGAAAGAATTATGCTATCCAGTAAGAGCAGCGCCATTTGTGCCAGCATGGACTGCTGGCCATGAACGGTAGAGAAGTAAAAGTACTTTGTTAAAAATGATCTCAAGCACTGTGATTTTAATTCAACACCAAAAGTACTATTGCAGGGGAAAACATACTCGAGTGATGCAATGTGTTACTTTCTACCACTGCCTCTTCTGTCTTAACATTAACCAGTAATATAATGCTGCACCTCCCGCTCCCACCAACCCCAGCTATCGCAGAGAGATACCAGCTAGCTCGGAGACACTCCCTGAACCCATGTTTCACTCTAAAATAGATCATGACACAGAGGGAAATGTTCACATTGATTAGGAATAAAAATGACATGTTTTAAAGCATGTAACTTTCGGAGAATGCAGCCATGCTGTTGTAACACGTGCAGGATGTTTCTTAGTGTTTTCATGTTAAAATAAGATGTTCCTAAAAACACAGTGCTGTGTGTCAGAGATTTGCAGCATGCAGCATTTCCGGACGTTGATGGTGTTTAATGCAGTTTTGTCTGATGAGTTGAAAGTTATGGACATTAATTTGTATTTCCAGCCTTTTTCTTTATCCACAGATGTTTCTCTGGATTCAATGAATCTTTTGATAATATTATGCATCATAGAGGCTGAAATACCTAAATCCTGAATTTTTTTTCAAACTGTTGTATTTTTGGTGCATGTGGTGAGCCTCATCCCATCCTTGCTCACAAAGGGCTAGGCAATCATACCCAAACATGATTTTATCATCTGTTTAAAATGTTCTATTAAATCTTATTGGTTGCAGGCATCAATTTTTGAATAAGTGCACATTAAAAAATAACAGTATTTGATTTTTTTTCACATTTTTAAAAGAAACTTTCATTAGAATTTTACCTACCATACCAACATTTTTGGAATCGGGTTTGTACATAAAGTACATTTTGTTTGACCTTTTTCAGTGCACCCACAGCCTGAGTTTCTTTTAAAACAATATGAAAGAAACGTCAAGGTTCAAATCTCTCTCTCTCTCTCTGTCTTTGCCTCCCTTTGTGATTATCCTCTATTTACCCTTGTTCATCCACAAGAGACCTGAGGCAGCTCTGTAGCTCTGTTTAGGTGGCACCTTTTTTCTTGTTCTTGCTCTTTTTTTTCATTCTGTCTCTTCTTCTCTATCGCTTTATCTCTCTCAGTAGGGTCTCTGTGCGTCCTCGGGGCTCTTCTGAGGTTGTTGATTGTGGTCTTTAATCTCCTCTCCTCCCTGCTCTTGGTCTCTGTGTTCAGCTGCTGTTGTAGGCTCTTGTGGTGTTCATGCTTACTCTATTTGCTGCGTTGGACTGTTTAAAACGAGTGAGCTACCTGAGGGGGATTCAGGCCACTCACTTTATTGTGTGCAGCAGAGCTCAGGAATGTACAGTGTCCAAGGAGATTCAAGGTTAAAGCCAAACAAGTGAGTCTGGCTAATGCAGTGCAGTTTCAAGTTCTTGGGCGATGACACTATTTTTTGTTTTGGCTCTGCACGTTGGATTTTGGAAGTCATAGCTATCTCCGGTGGAATAAACAAAGGAAATAAAGTTGTCCTACATTGTACTTTGTTGCATATCTTTTGCAGTTGGTGACTGGATGAAGTTTGTGAGTCATAGACATCATCAGCTGCTAGGTATCTGTCATGGTTCCTCCGCTCCAGTCTGGTCATTTTCTGCTCTAGCTTTGCTCCGGCCCCTCCTCTCATCACCGGCTATGTCTTGTTATGTCATCTCTGTCAGTGTATGCTGTATATAGTCCATGTCTTTTCCAATGTTACCCTGCTTGTTTCTCCTAGCAATTTTTGGCTTGTTGTATCTCTAACTGAATTTGCAAACCATGTGGTTCAGTAAGTTAGATTTGATCATGTAATCAGGACGATTTGATTATCATGGTCTGACTGTCTGTTCTTAATTGACCTATGCTTACCATGTTCTCCAGACCGACAGTGGCTGAAATTTTGCATGCACAACATCACGCAGGCATATGAATCACATGTTAAAACTTTCTGTTAATCCCTTTTATAAGTAACTGTTAATTGTGAATTATGTAACTGTAAATATGCAAGTAAGTAGAAACAACAGAAATGAATGAATGTAATCAAGCCATATGCAGAGGAATCAGATACTGGTTCAGCACAGTTTTTGGATTCACTGTGAAGTTTTGCTCATTTTTATAGCTCACAGTAAAGGGGAGTTTACTCTAGTGCAGAAAATCCAGCAAAGTTTACTACTCCAGCGCTCTTAGGGTCAAATGTTACCTTGCTATTACAATGTTATGTGCAATCAAATAATGTTTTTGCATCTAACCTGGCTCCCCATTTACAAGCTAACATTTCACGATGCAAAGGAGTTTACTGGTTGATCCCTATGTTTCCTTAATTGAGTATTGCACAGTTCGGGTAAATCCTTAAAGCAGACGATACAATTTTCTGGTATTGTGCATTTTAAATAGAAAAAATAATTGGCTATGTGTATTGAGGTCAGTGCACAATGGGGTCAAAATTCAACAAATTTGTGCAAGATCTTTCACCATGACATTGTGAATATATGTTTATGAATATATGCATAATCCTTTACTCTACACCCAAGTAGAGGTGCAAATTGGAGTTTGCCCATTTAGAATCAGAACATAGTAGTTATATGAATCTTGTATGGGGAAGTAGCTGCTCCTCACTCTGGACATTTGATACTTTAATACTTGTAATAAATCCTTGTATAAATGTGCTTTACATTGTATAAATACTTGTATAAGTCCAGCTAAAGTTCGCTCACTCCATTCACAATTTCAAACATCAAAGGGAAGACTAGTAAATCGGTTAATTTTTAAGCCAGTAGGTATAGTGAATTTTCATATAGTGCAAAACGTCGATGAGAGCGTTCTGCTTCTCGGAGCCCTATGATGCGACCCCTCTCGAATTCTTCCAACTGCTCGAATTGCTTTTAAACTCTTCTCTGAGGCATACTTCACTCGCAAAGGATGCTACCAACACAACAGCACAAGGACGACCATATGTAGTCAGGTACAGTAATAAGGCCTGTTCTTGCTTGCATCACATGCGCAGCCGAGCGTGAAAGCTAAATCATTCTCATGTCTCATGATGTCAGATCTACCCACCAATTTTCATTCCTGATCAGTTCCTTCTTTCTAGATGCAACTATATATTTGATGATGTGTATTTTATAGCATGAAATGATTCACAGCGTATATTGTCTCGTGACTCATGTATAAAAAAGTATAATATTAACATGCATATCATGACACCCCTAGTGCTTGGGTGTGTATGAATGCTTTGTGTTTCTTAGCAATGTTAACCTCATATTGTAAATTTGGGCACTAACTGTAAGTATGTGCCCCTAAGATCATTAAGGTCTGCATTATAGTCACTTTTGACTGTTCCACGATCTAGACTCAAGCAAAAAGGAGATTGTACCTTCTGGTGCTGTCGCTGCACCAAAACTCTAAAATTGTCTCCCAAGCGACATTAGACACGGCCAATCTGTGACTGTTTTTAAATTGAAGCCAAAAACACATTTTTAATGGTTTGCATTCGGCATCTGTTAAACTGTTGAACTGTGTATGGAGGACTGTGTTATTGTGTGTCTGTTGTGTGTTATGTGTGCAAGTAGTGAACAGAGGGTGTGAATGCACTTAATGGTTTTAAATGTGCTATATAAATTTTTTTTTTTTTGCCAAAACACGACATTAAGACACAAGAAAATGCAAAGGAAACATTTGTGTCTTTGGCAGTTCCTCAAGAGACTGTATGCTGTATGGTGAGGCATTTGAGCAGACTGTTCAGAAAATCTGTGTGGTCAAAATAAATCACTGGATTTATATTAGTTTGTAAATATACACTTAGGAACATGACACCAGAGTTCAGCTTTATATGGGCCGGCTTTGCACACTCCCACACGATGCCTCCCGACGTTTGACAGTTTAATAACAGGCCTATATAAGGGAAATTTACAGGCTAGAGTGATGGGATTATATGGGTGTAGGGACATGACGGTTACAGCAGTGTATAGCTATATTCTCCCTATTACACAAAGCTTCTAAAAGTGGAATAGCACTGGACACTTAAGCTGATGCCTCAGTGAGATTATGGGGAAGGGAATGAGGTGACCGTGACAGTATGTGTGTGTGTGTGTGTGTGTGTGTGTGTGTGTGTGTAGGCTATTCCCATGATTTTCTACCTCACATTTTTCTCCAGAGATGTAACTGTCACTTTGTCTGTGTCAGGGATTGTGAAGCACTCTGACAGTGATAGCTGTGGTGGAGAGGGCTTTGCCTTTCATTATTTATTTCTTCTTCTTCTTCTTCTTCATCTTCTTCTTTGTAATTTGAACGAAGCAGGGCAGAGTGTTTTAAGAACTGTCAGTCAAACACTCACACACTTCAACACACACCTCACATAGGTGCATATTGTCCATGGAAATGGTCTCCCCCTCCCCAAGCAACTCTATAAAAATGCAGCTGTGCATCTTACATGCACATATACTTTGTCAGGAAAAAGGGGCATACACAGACCAGCCACTTCATTAATTACATCTACATCAGCTCCAGTTACCACATAGAAGTACTTTATAGTTCCGCAATTACAGACTGTTTCTCTACACACTTTATTAACCATCTTGTACCCTGTTCTTCAGTGGCCAAGACCACCATAAGGGTATTTGGGTGGTGGATCATTGTCAGTACTGCAACGGCACTGAGATGGTGGTGGTGCAAAATTCAGTAACCACTGAAGCACTTTTTTTTTTGAGCCTTTAGATATAAGACAATCCCCTTGCAAAAGGAAGGGGAAAGTCAAAGGGAAATAAATGGAAAAAAACAAAACAACAAAAAACAGGAGCTTCCAAAACCAGAATTAAAAAGTACATAAAGCTTTCATCCCTCAGAAAAAAACAGGCTCCACTCTTTCTTTTGATCTGAAAAACCCCCAGGTGTTCCTGTACATCTTTGCCCTGTGAGAACACGACACAACACTATGGGAATGAAAAGATGGGCACTTGTCAAATAGCTGTAACTGAGAAAGGACAAAAGAAAACAAAAAAAAAAAGAGCACTTGTAAATCAAACAAATCAGCTAGTGTTCTCAGAACGATGGGCTGAGCAACCCAGAGTCCAGACCTCAACATCATAAAATGTATTTGAGATTATATGGATTGTGAAACGCAGCAAATGCAAGACATAAAACGCAAAATAACCTCTTGGACTCACGTCTCCATGTCCTCCAAGTCCTCCAAGTCCCCAAATCAAAATTCTGATGGGTCCCTGAATATAAACCTATGACGTTATGCTGTCCATTAGGGAAAAATAGGTACACAGATATTAATATGGGGAAAAGTCGTTGTTTAGTATTCTTAACTAACTAGAGCTGCAGCACTGGTCTGGCTGAGGGTGGCATTGTAGCAAACCGGTTCCCCCATAACCCTTTTCCACCGACGTGGAACGGATTCTGTTCTGGCTCACGGACATTATTTGTTATAGCTAACAGTTTGGTGCATTTCCATTAAAAAGAAACAGGTTAAGAATAGTAGCATGAACTGTGATGACATCAGTGGGTGTGTCTGTTGTTGAGGACAGAGAGGGCATCAACGGCGATACCCAGTAGTCTCCTTTTTGAATAAAAACAAGGCTCTTTAATAACAGCCCAAATACTCGCAGGTAGTCACAATGCCATCTTATTACTATTGTTTACGTTTGCTGTGTAACACCCTTTAGTGACATTAATGATGTTTCCTTTAAATTTTTTTGCTTCTAATAAAAACCGGTGTAAACACCAAGGTTTTAAGAAGTCTGAGTTGAACAAGTTCAAGTACCAGGGTTCTTTTGGTCTAAAAGGGCTGAAAATCACTTGGCTCATAGCCTTTCAACTGTAACAATATCCAGGATACCTCTGAAAAACCTGCTACAAGAGGGGGTTTTTAGGATCTCAATGAATGTGTTGAAGACCTCATTACCAAGCTAAAACCACCCATTATTTGCCATTGAAGTTAGCGTCAGTGCAGCTATGGTGACTGGGCCAGTCAACATGGGCCCCCCCGAATACCAGGGAATATTTCACATACTGAGTAAATGCAACCAACCTCTTATGTAATAAAGGCAAAGAGTAGACACACTAAATACTGGAAAATATATTATATTTAGTTGTTGAGGCTCCATTAACTTCATGTTAATTATGTTTTGTGCCTTTTTCCACATATTAAGAATGAAGAATATGCATTTAGTAACTGCTGCCACTGCTTGATTAAAGGGCAGTCACTGACATTTGTACTATAGAACAGTATATGCAGTTTCTGTGCTTCACATGGTATGAACTTTTCATGATAAATGGACCAGCAGAACTGGTTCAAAATTACATGAAAAATGTGTTCCATTAACTAACATTAAAATTTAAGCATGTTTTCCCTGCAACAATAACAAATGATGTAACTACCTATGAGCCTTATGGCTGGCCTGGAGATTGATTAAGCCTGGATTAAACTGCCAGTGGTGTTTCACCATTTAAAATCTCATTTAGTCAAGGCTTAGGCTAATCTGGGTCTGGGAAAATGGCCTTTGAAGCAATTAAGACTTTTCTGAGGCTAAACCTAAAATCTAATGTGGTGTCACCAAACTAGAAAGGAATCCTTTTACACGTTACACGGGAAAACAAATCTTAATAAACAGAGGTAAAAGTCCGGATATTGTTGTCCTGAAAATGTACAGACACGCACATACACACAGACACACACACACACCAATGTGCTATTTGCTTGACTGTCTCCTCTTCTGCACTAAATAGCAGACTGGCTCCCAGACAGCATCACTCTGACTGTATTAAAGCTGATAAGAGGGAGAGGGAGATGGAGAGAGGGAGATGGAGGGAGAGAGGGAGAGAGAGAGAGAGCGCTCTTAAAGAAAGGAAAGAAAGAACTGAACTGTAGCAGAGTGGAAAAGGCATTACGTGCCCTAACCAAGATAAATATTGAATTATAGGCTATACAAACTGAGCTGAGCTGCTGCTTTTCAGAAACACCTACCATATAGATGCACTTTGTAGATATACAATTACTGACTGCAGCTCATCTGTTACTGCACAATTTATCCGCCCCCACTGACCCATTCAGCAATAGAAAGGGACCACCATAGGTCCACTGGCAACCAGATATCATTTAGATGGTTTACATTTCTCAACATGGTGTCGCAGAGGGGGGCTGATAAATTGTGCCGCAAACAGATGGGCTAAAGTAAATGGTAATCTACGAGGTGATAAACGGTAGATGTTTAAGATAAAATGGCCTGTAACTGTAGAAGATAGGAGTACCTAATAAACTGACAACTCTGTCAAGTCATCTGCCTTTTCTGGAAGGAATTAACAATCCTACCACATGCTATAAGACTAGGAAATCACACTAACCATAAAACACATTCTAATATGTTGCATCAGATGCTTAATAAATACTTCATAAATAACAACTGGAATCAATTCAAGGTTTTATCTTTCAAACTTGATAACTGATTGCCTATGGGTACTGCCCCATCCTTAATAGAATTCCAACTCAGACTATGTGTTCATGTCGGCTGCACAGCTTTCTAGGGGCTATTTGAGGTGGGGACTTTGTTCCTGCTGTCTGTAGCATGCAATTAACCTTGGAAAAGGCCCAAAGTAAAATAGAGGGCTACACCTGACCCTGAATAGCTGAACACAGTGGCCATATTCACATAGAGACTCCAAGAACATGGCAGGCATGCAATGGAAAGAAAGGAGAAAGTCCAAGTTGATAAGTAATGATAGGTAAAGACAGAGGGTAAAAGGCAATGTGATTCGGTGAGTATGAAGATGGAGAGAACAGATGGAGAGAGAGAGGGTGAAAGAGTTGCAGAGTGCTGGTCGCCATATGAATGAGTGCGCGGGAGGCGGCAGGGTTTCATTAGTATGCGCTTAGGGCTTCCGAGCACAATCAAAGTGTCGCCATTTTTCTCCCTAGCCTTCCTCCTTTTCATGACCCTGGAGTCTCTTTGGCTCGCCCCCCTTTGCTCTTTCTCCCTCCCTTCCTCCTTCCCTACCCACCACCCCCCCTCTTTTCCCACTTTCCACATTCTAATTACACTCAACCGCTTATCGTATCATCTCTTCGGCTTTGATTAATAAGAAAAGGGTTTCTCCACTCCTTATTATAATTTAATCTCTATCCGTGTCATTCACAGGTGGGAAAACACAGACTGATATGATTTCTCATTTTTTGATTTTTAATAATGCCCACTACCCATTCCCCCTTCCTGAACAGACAAAATCACTTCATTTTACATATTCTCATAAACCTGTGAATACTTGCCTGCTCCACATACCGGTTTTCTGCCATATCCAAGGGCCCGTTTTTTGATTAGATGCTTTGTATTAAATCACTGGGCGCATAACCTTCATTAGTGCATGTGAATGTGGATTACAGAATGAAGGAATAAATGAACTCAACAGAGCGAGAAGGGAAAAACAGGCATATTTGTCCAAAACAACGATATGGATTACAGCCCAGAGAAGCTATGCTCATTACCTTTGTTTTTGTGTTGTTGTGGATTCCGTTTAACCTGCACAGACTGAAATCTCTGGTAATATTTTGACCAAATACCAAAGGAGACATAGGAAGTAAAACTTCAACTTCCTTGGCAATTCGAATATAGTGTCATTTTGTAAAGAGTAATACACATCTCCATTTTGTCGATTTATCATTTTTACATTGATATAAACATGACAGGTGTCTTTTACATTGTGTGGAACTTACATTAACTTACCTTAAAAGTTAAGAATGTTTTTGGCTTCCCCTGTGTAGTTACATTTTGAACTGCAAAAAATATGTTTTTTATAATATGTATTATCTGAGCAACTGTAAAATATGAGGTAATTTGGACATATTTCACTGTTTACAGAAAACCGTTCATCATATCACCCAACTCCATTGACCACACACTCTTACCCATCCTTCATACTTCCACCATCACAGCTATACACACTCAACTGTTTATATGAAACAGTTGAGTCACATTATTGACCACTTCCTATTTTTGACAGCAGCGGCCTGTAGCTCATGAAGGAATGTTTTCATGGTATTTTCTAACCCCACTCTTCCATGTAGAAGGCACTCTCAATCGATATGGGTATGAATTCATCCTTGCAGATCACGTACACCCTTACATGCTGATTGTCTTCCCTGAGCCGAATGGGATCTGCCAGCAAGACAGCAACATTGCCCCCTAATTCCCCAGACTTGAACCCAATCGAACATCTGTGGGACCACCTCAATCATTGTGTTCACTTCATGGACCCTCCCCCACGCACCCTACAGCAGCTGTGGGATCCGCTGCAGTCTAACAGGACCATATTGAGTCACTCCCAGCCAGTCTAGCTGCTGCACACAGCGGTTACTCTGGATATTAGCTGGGTCGTAATAATGTGACTCCACTGTGTATGTATGTCTCTGATACACACAATGTTTTGAATACCTTTATATTGTGTGAAACTCTGTGAAGTAATATTTCACTTTTACAGAAAACACAATTCTACAGGCTATTTGGGTTTACTACTCAGTGCTGCATGACATCGCTCCATTTGATTAACTGCACCCTCTTGACCAGCCTTCATGCTTTCATTATTGCAGTTGCTGTTTTTATATGTCTGTGACGGACAGGACATAATTAAACAGTGGTGTAATGTCACGTATCACAAATATTAGGTTTCTGTGGTAGTGTCTGATTCAGCAGACACTTTTGTTGATATTGACAGGATTATTGAACCATATTCAGTCCTCATTAGACTAAGTTCTATCAGACACGTAGCTAAGCTAACAGTCTCCAGTTACATTCAGAGACAGGCTCTGAGTTTAATCCTTTATTGAAGGAGCCAACATCCCAGCTGCACCATCCAAAGTATGCAACATGTCGCTTGAATATCTGTAACAAGCAGGGAGGGAAAACGTGCTGACAATTGTTCACATCAGAATATACAGACTGGACCACACTTTTTGTGTAACTAAGTCACTAATGTGTAACTAATATTATTCTTTGGTATAAATTAGCCCATTGTATCATTCTTCATTGTTATTGCATGATTTGAATAAGTAAATATTTTATTTATATAGTTGACTACATTTTGGCAATAGCTGTGATTTGTAATGTTTTGATGTCATATTGTATGCATGTGGAAATTATTTCTGTGTAAACTGACACAAAAAAATCTTAATTTTGCCGAAAACATAGCTTGAAATATTCATGGAAATAAACAGAAGTTTCTGGAATTAGGCTCATGTATACATATGCTGCTGTTCAAGGTATTACTATCCGGAAGACCTTCTGCATCTCTGACAAGCATCAGTCGGCCATGATCACATGTCAAACCCAAGGACAAGTCTGGTATCTGTGGAAGGGCAGAACAGGAGTGTGGCTGTGTGTACAAAAGAGAGAGGGAGAGAGAGATAAAGCTCAAGTTGGCCATTAAATAGCTTCCCTCCTACCCTTGTGCATCCTCCTCTCCCCAGAGACATATCTTATCCAGCTGGTGAATCGAAAGCCGATTTCTGCCTCCAATCCATTTGCCTTATCGCAGTTGTTTTTATGGTTTCCTAAACAGCACACTTGGACAGTTTTAGGAGTTTAAGAATTAGCTTTTAAATGGACATAAAACTATAAGATGTTTACCCTTCCATTTCCAATAAGGAAGGGAAAAAATAATAATTAAATTACCCTTTAGCCCATTTAGGACTTCTGTTATTTACTTCTTTATAGATTTATTTAAACACTAAATCAAGTTTATTAACTACTATACTTCTAATGAAAAGCTCACACATTTCTTGGCTAATTTAGAAGGTATACTGATAGTTACCTTCATGTTGTTATTTTATTTAGCTGAACTGAATCCATCTCTGACTGGCTTTATTATGTGTGAGTGAATTAAAGGGAATATTGGGAGGCATGGGGTTAGGTGTGACAGAGCTATTTTATAGTACACCCGGCACTAATACCGAAATGTTAAGCTTTGTGAGGTCATACCACAAACTAAAAATTATGTAATCTGATTTTTTTTTGTTATTTCTGAGAGTTGATATATCAGTGTACTCATAACCAACTTCACTATAGCAGGGCAATGTTTTGTTTATGTAAATGTTCTGTTTGTGTTTTTTGACGGTCATTTATAGTAGTTCTGGTGGGGTTGTTGTCTCACTCAGGATGGGAATGTTTATCACACACATTTTGTCACATGATTTCTTGAATTCAGCTCTGAATCAGATGTAATAGAATAAATCAGAATAATCTGATAAAATTACTTGATAAATGAGATCAGCTTCAGTTTATATTAAATAAATGTTCTAGCTGTTCAATAAGAAATAAATGTTGGGAACAAAACAATGTAATGTAAAAGTTGAATGACTGCAGTGGCACACTGACAATTACAGCTAAGTTTTCTGTCTGACTTCTTCAGTAAAGAGCAAGAGCATAGGTTACACCGTTTTCCATTTCTAACTGAAATAGACCTCAGTTTTAGCTGGCTGCACATGTTCACAGCCAGTGGTATCTATTGGCTTCCAGACTGACATTTTCCTCTTGTCATTGGTCCCACCCACAAATCAAAACAGAACTGGTTGAATCCACTCTTAGTTCCTAATTTCATTATATTGCAGTGGTAGATTAAATATGTAAGGCCTTTATTTCAGCTCCCGAAGTCCCCACCAATGGGAAATCTAATTTGGGAATATTTACCAAGATGCTTTGGGGAAAAAATCTTTTTCTTTGTTTTTCATTAATTTATTTATTTATTTATTTATTTATTTACTTTCTTTTTAGTGCTTTGTTAATTACATCTTTTTCACTGCTTTTGTTGTTTTTATATTATTTATTACTAATTGTTTTTTATTGCTACTAGTACTATTACTACTACTGCTACTAATAATAATAAATACAGATAAATACAAATAATACAGACACTGTTTGTGTGTGTGTGTGTGTGTGTGTGTGTGTGTGTGTGTGTATAGCTAAAACTGTAATATTGAGCCCATTTACACATGGACATTTAATGCGTCTTGAGTATCAGGATCATATCCGGTCTAATTATCTGCTAGTGTTTGCAAAGTGCGGACCATGTTCATTGTGAGCTGAGGCCAAGAAGGGGAACTCAGAAAAACTGCTGATGAGGCTTAAAGTCAGACCAAACCCCACTTTCTTACAAAGACTAAGCATGAGTTGGAAGAGAAGAAGGAGCTGGGGTGGTGGTGGGGTGTGAATTTCCATCATGAGAAGGTGATGGGAGAGGAGTGGTTTTATATGGCACGTAAAGATGGAGAGGAGGACTTTAGCTATTACATAAATCCCTTTTAACGCACCCAAAGCCCATTTTAATCAGATACAAATCTGATCACTCAAACCACTTCAGGAGGTGATTTGAGACACATTTAAACCCCATCTTATAGCAGTTTAAATGCATCTGTCTCTCCAAGACACATTCCAAGACACTCTAAACCCTTCCCTGTACAACTGAAGCTCCTCCCCAAGTAGTACGTCACTGGGAATGTGATCCATAAGAAAAAGATATTTATAAAGGACATTTTCTATGACTGCAATAGGGGTCGTTGCTGAATTAATCAGTCTTAACCGTTGTTTTCAGCATGGACTGCTGAAGCTGTTGCTTTCCCCTAAGTCTGAAGAAATGCACTGCTAGATGCAAAACTGGAAGTGAGGCAGCACCCTTATTTAGCATAGCACATAAAGATGCTTAACGGATAAACAGTTGGTAATTGGTTGTTGTGCATTGAACATATTTGCATATTCCGTCCCACACAGCAATCAGATTTCAGCTCGACTAACTAGGGACGTATTCTTAAATGCATGTGGCTAAAATCTTATAGGATACAATTCAAATTCTAGTCACATCATGGCGTTGTTTAAATATACAATAAGGGCAATGAAGGAATCAGAAATAAAGGAATTAGTATCTTTCACTTGTCTGTATTAAGCCTACATGGGCCTGTGCTATCTCCGACTATGAGACAAGCTTCATTTGATATGAGACTGTACAGCACACCTGCACCTAAGGCATTTATCTGCAGCTGTGTTTGTCCATGTTATCTAATGTTGCACACCATCCCTGAGGCAGCACATTTATTTGAAGGTGTGTATAAAATATAGATAGATAGAGCCACTGCTGCTGCTGTTTTTTTTTTTCCTACTGTGTAATTTCACATTTGCACGATTACCCATTTGCTAACTTGATAAGCAGTTTACAATGCTAATACAATTGTACAGGCAGTCCTAAAGGCTTCATATCTGAACTAAACTACTCTTCATATACCTTTACACTCACCAGATGAATGGGGTGGAGGGTGACATATATTGCGTATAGCAAACATGGCCTACTGTCTATAAGGCAGGTGTCATAAAATACAGGTGTTTCTACTAATAGTCTACTAATAGATATTGAGTCTATGGTGAGCTGCCAGGTTATTAGGTACACTACTACATTTTATCAGGTAAACCTATCATGTGGGTCCACAGTGTATACACTCATCATCAAAAGAATAGTTACAAAAATAGATGTGCCCAGAAGGAATGAAGCAACAGGAAATAAACTTGGTGGGTAGGTCTGACATTGTAAGACATGAACAGGATTCAAGTTTCACACTCGGCCATGCATGTGATGTAAGCAAGAACAGGACTTATCACTGTTAAGATGGTGTTGTGCCAGACAGTTATGGAGTGACTCAAAATAGCAGCAGGTCATGTGTGTGTGGAGGCACCGTGGTCAGCACCAAGATGAACGATTTGTTGTCACATGTTCAGAAAACCCACCTCCACCCCTACCACAAAATCTGCAAATCAATATATATTGCCCATATCAGTCTAAATTCTTTATTATTTGTTGTTCATGTTAACCTTTATCTTCCTTCCCAATAGCATTGCAATCACAGACAAATGGGACTTCTATCAACCAAGCCATACCTGGTAGACCCCCAAAACTCATACCATCAGATAAACAGTACTTAAAGCTTTCATCTTTGAGAAAGAGGAGAATATCAAGCTCCACAGGTGTTTCTGTATATCCTTCCACTGTGAGAAGACAACTCAACACTATGAAATGCATGAAAGACTGGGTAGCTGTTAAGAAACCAATACTGAGAAAAGGAAATAGGCTGCAGTTTCTGTTTATCGTTTACAAGAAATATGGAATCAAGATGGTAATTGGAATTCAGAGCATGCAAACTGTGCATAGCAACAGATGAGTTACAGTTACTAATTGCATACCTGCAAAATGCACCTATGTGATAGGTGTTTCAGATAAAATGGAAAATGAGTGAGTGGTCCTAATAAACTTATTCCATATAAAAGGAGACAGGTATTATGCTAATTTTCATTTTTAATAATTTTATTTTTTGTGGTCTGCTCGAATAGATTAACATGCTTAAATTTTCATGCTTCAAAAGCACAATACTTTTCACGTACTGTACCTCTGTCTGACATGCTCTGTTAGAGCTCCTGTGTCTTTAAAGCTCCTGTCTTGATGAGCCCAGTGTGCTCTGATTAGACAACCCGTCCACTCTGTTCTGTTCAAACACCACAGCAGTTCTGCCCTACATGTTCCCTTCCCTATCTTGTAGTCTTCGGACAGACCCTTCTCTTTGGAACAGCTGTAAACACTGCTGTGGCAATACTTGCATGAGCAAACTCTTCAGTGGCTTCTGTAGTTGCTGTGCGATGCATAAGGGCGTGCCAAGATTGGTTCTAAAAGGGGCAATAGGTTTTGTGTTTTGAGATGTCATCTTGTAATACAAGAAAAGGATTGGAATTCCAAGAAGGTGTTTCAGCCACCTGAGAACAGTGGTTTCTGTGGGAGAGGATTTCTTGCTTGAATACTTAAATAAGTGTTTACATGCACAGTAAAGTTACATAACCCTCTAAAGGAAAGGAAAAAGGGAGGGGGAAAGCATAACAAGTCCCCTCAATCTAATCAAAAGTGACCATGCTATAGGCATCTGTCATGTTTCTGGGTTATCCTCCAACATATCAACCACCAACCACACTTCCCATGATTCACCCGTCCATCACGTCAGTACCACATCCTCAATCCACCAACCATGGACTGTTTTCCCACTCATCATCTCCTGAGTTCTAATTGCATTCATATGTTTCTTGTTAACGTATTCATATATCATCACTGTCCAGTGAAAAACAAGTATTTCCAAAATGGTAACTCTACATGTAAGTCAATGTAAAGAAGCATTCTAGGAGCATTTCTGTCAGTCCATTCATCACGAAATTTCTACACAGTATAAAGGGTAGGTGCCATGCTCAAATAATGCTGAAAAGCAAAAATAGCTAAAAATGGAGATACAGGTTTTTCTTTGGACAGCAACAAATACTGCTTAGTTTGTTCGGATATTTGTAAAATATTGCCAACACTCCTTTGCTGCGTACTGAGCATTCCTTTCTGTACTCTGCTTGGATCTGTGTATAAACTCTGCTTTGTTTATTGGTTTTCCTGTTTTGGTTTCCTGGTAGTTTGACTATTCTGATTTTGACCCTTGCCTTCTCTCTGGATTTCAGCCTGACCCTTCCCATTACTGTTTTGATCACCTTGGTCATTGTATTTTGGGCAACATCTAACACTGTACAACCTCACGCACTCCCTTCCAATAAACCACTTCTAACTTTTAGATCCATGATCGCCTGATTTGTCTCTCCAGCATTACAGCATCACTGGCATATAGGACAATAAAAGCAGGTTTCATAACTGCAGGAACTCAATTAGATGAACAAGCCTTTGATATGCAGATGCTGATACCCACTGATCTGCTGTGGGTAGAGTAAACGTCCCTAGAGGCAGGATGAGAATCTTACAGAGGAAAACTTCACACATTAGTTTTGCGCCTACAGCACTTCTGCACAGCAGAGGAAGTCTTGTTAAGATGGATAACTGTGCTAGAGTTTGAATGTTCTAGTGTGACATATCATGATGTGCTCTTTGGAAGCCAGGCTTGTCATAGCCAAGTCTTTGCCAATTACTGTGAAACAGCAACCAAACTGGACCTTCAGTTTTGTGTTTGGCTCTTAGATCAAAATGTTCTTCTTACAAACTTTACTCCAGTAAGGTGTGATTTATTTCCAGTCCAGTCTGGATCTGGTGTATCTGTACTGTAGAGTCAATTACCCTGGATAAGGATTGCAATGTTCTTACCTGTACCTAGGGAAGCAGGGTGCTGAAGCCTATACCAGTGCTCTTTGGGTAGAAGGCAGGAAACACCCTGGACAGCTTGCCAGTATATCATAGGGCCGATACACAGACATACACACTGGCCTAAATTATAATAGTACATTTTTACACAAAACATATATGTTTGTACATCTATGAATTGCTCAGTCAAGTTATTCATTTTTCATCAGCAGCAAAAAGCAGGAAACATATATTTAACAGACAATTACACAGAAAACTCAACAACCACACAACCAACAACATCAGCACCTAATATGTCCAGTCTTTTCAGTACACTTGCTTGAGTTTGTTGAAGGGTCCTTGAAGTAAATCGCATTTTATCCTTCTAAAGATCCAAGTCATTCCAAACACATTCAGTAGAGTTGAGGTCTGAACTCTGGGGTGGCCAGTTCATTGCTCTGAGAGTAGCATCCATGGTAGGATCTGTTTTCATTTCTCAGTAAGGGCTTCTTGACAGATACACATCCTTTCAGACTCATAGTGTTGAGTTGTCTTATCACACTGGAAGGATGGACTGAAACACCTGGAGATGTTTTCAGATCTGAAGCAAGACCGGAGCTGGATTTTCTCCTCTCTCCCACAGATGAAAGCTTTAAGTACTGTTTATCTGTTTGGTGGTCTACCAGCTCTTTCACTGTTTTCTCTTCACTGTATTTTTTGAAGTCTAGTTTTGGAAGTTCTCACAGTTACCTGCCTGATCACAGTGGAAACTTTAGAAACAGTGGATATAACTGGAATTGTTTATTACAGTGTCTCTTTAGTGTTTAAAAATTTGGGTAAGAGTTCACAGTTAAATCTTTGGTAGAACACTCTCTTGTGTCTGCTCATCCTAAGATTTGTACTGTTTATCATGCTTCCTGTTGACACACCTTGTGGTACTCCCTACTCCATTTCACTGGCTGGCTCTGTTGAGTCCATGAACTTCATTTCCCAGGATCCTACAGGAGATCACACAGCTCCCACACACCACATCTCAACCAGTCACAATCCACATCCTCATTTTGACCTGTTCCTCATTTTAGCTCTGTATAAATACCTGTTTGTCTTGCCTGGTCTTTGCAAAGTATTGCCACTGTTTACACACCATTCTGAGTGTTATTTTCCTGTTTGCGTTCTCTGTGCATATACCTGCTTTGTTTTTTACTCTGTTTTTACATTTGGCCTTTGGTGTCTGGATTTCCTGTTTTGGCTTCTGACCCTGGTTTGTTTGACTTCTCTTGGCCCATGTTTCGAGGATTGTCTTTCTTGGTTTTGACCCTGGCTTGTCTCTGGATTGCCTCTCTGACTACTCGGTGTATTATTAAAGCTAATGCTCGTACTTTTATCTGCAAGTGTCTGATTGGTTCTTCAAGCCTTACACTGTTAGTGTAATGCCTGTAGTTTCAGATTTTGTGTTATATGGCTATATGTGTCAAATGCTACAATGTGAAATACATGTGAAGTAATATTTCACTTTTGCAGAAAACTAAATTCTACAGGCTATTATGGTTTACTACACAATGCTGCATGACATCGCCCCACAACTGTACCCTTTCACTCAGCCTTCATACTTTCATTACAGAGGCTGTTTTTTTTATATGTCTCTGACTGACTGGACATAATTAAACAGTGATTTAATGTCACATATCACAATTATTAGATTAGTGACTGTTTCAGCAGACACTTGTTGATGTTAACAGGCTAACTGGACCATATTCAGTCCTCATTAGACTATGTCTGACACATAGCTAAGCTAACAGGCTACAGTAACATTCAAAGACAGGCTTTGAGTTTAATTCTTTACTGGAGAACTTTAGGAAAACTCAGGTATCATGGAGAACTTCAGTATCTTTGGATACTGATATGCGACATAACCTATAGCTCATTTGTGTCTTTTATATGCTTTTTTTTGTATAATAATTGTATAATAATAGGACTGAGTGTTTTTTTTAGTAGTAGTATTATTTTATTATAAATCTTAGTATATGAGGTTTTAAAGTTTGATACCAAAGCTGAAGCTAGCATATTAACACATAATTATCTATTTAATACAGAGAATATTTTTCTAATATCCTTTGAGTACACAGAAATAGGAATTATAATCAACTGAGACCTTCATGTACTTTTTGTAGAGAATGTGCAGATAGCCTTGCTTTTAGGTAGGACATTGCAAGAACACTTTAGAATGAAAAAAAGGCTATAAAATGGCCCTGTTTTACCTAGAGCTGTTCAAATAGTTAGCTGTTGCTTTTGCACTGTACCACTCCCTAGTGGCATGAGCTGTAATACCGGTATATAGCTCTAGTCCTCTGGGTTTTGGAGCATCATTTTTGAAGGTTCCTGAGAAGCAGGTAAGGCACAAGAATATGATACTTGTAATATGTTTTAATGTGAATGCGGCACCTGTGATTCAGTGTACCAGAGCCAAAAAAATGATATGTAAAATTAGCCAGTTTGCCTTTGGCTAATGTCACCAATATCACAAAAGCTGATGTTTAGTTGATTGTAGTCAATCATAATAACAATTAGAGTACTTTAAAGTGTTTAGTCCAAGTGGGAGCACGAAGAGATAATACAATGTATCATTCAAAATGACAGACACTTTTCTTTTTAACCTGTTTACATGGAGTAGGTTTGGGGGGTTGTCTAAATAGATATGCTAGAGGCAGCCCTGCTTGGGATGACGGAGTAGGTTTAGGGGGGTGTCTTAGCAGATATACTAAAGTCAGCTTTGCTGGGTATGACTTGCTATTCCTCTGTATTTTACGATTCATGTTTGCTTGCAAATAATTCTAAAAGAGCCAGAAGATTTGCAATTGCCTTTTATTGAGCAAGAGTTCATATGAATTTTACAAAAATGTATGTTCCATGTACAATTTAAATGACAGCATGTAGTAACCGCCCACTGGCATCTATTATGAGCTCATTCACTTTTATTTTCAACCACCAATGGATTACATTCAAAACAACAGGTTACTGAATACATCTGGAATGCCTAATCCAGCCACCCATCTACCCTTTTTTTCATCTGCAGTGGAAAACAAAGTAACTGGAACCAAAAGTGAGCGGAGTCAAGTCTAGTCAAGTCCAGTTTAAACTGGATAAACTGAAAAGGCCTTTTATTTGGTTAAATTATGAGCTCAAATCTGATTCACTGAAGTGTCTTACAGTTATAGATAGAATCCTTGTTAAAGCGAGAGTTAATTAGAATTTACTTTTGCCAAAAGCTATTCATTTCCTTGATTCATTATTGGCAACCTTAATGTTCCAATAAGTTTTCCAGATGAATAATGAAATTAAGTGCTCGCCAGCCATATCTGTAAAAAGCTAGCTGGTCCAAGCTTTTATTTCTGACCAACAGTCCCAAGTGATGAACAACCAACATGGGCTTTGATTAGTTGAAACAGGTGTGACCTCATTGAAAGTGAACTCATGCTTTGTAGATAACTCAAGGTTACAAGTTTCTCTCAAAACCAAGCTAAAGCAGGTGCTTTTCCCTGTTCTATCAAAAAAATCTCATTCCATTCGGAAATGAAATTGCCATGTTGCCGCAAACCATGGCATACACAGCTATAAATAATATAGTCTGAAAGCAATACGTTTAGATTAGAGAGGTCTCTGCTGGAGTTGTATTTTCTTAGGATGAAAAACTTCACTTTCCTTTGCACCCTGCACAGTTTTATAATAGCTGGGTAGTGTGAAAGATTCTGGTTGACAATTCCCAATTATGCCTTTGTTCTGACCTGTCAAAAAAGGATTTTGAACTTAATAATGTTACGTGTTACAATTTAGTGAGTTCTCACTGTGAGTGACATCTTTTAGAGAAGACACTCCTTTTGGTTACTTTACCAGAAAAAGGATATGAGTCATATACTCTTTAGTGCTGCTAAAAAGAAAGGCTATGCTAATAGACTTCCTCTACTCATATCTTTCCTATGCCAGTGGCTTCAATGCAAGCTGGGAGTGAATGATGGGTAATTATGAACAGGTTCAAATAGTCTGTAATTTTGCTTCCACCATGTTTAAAAAAGCCCTTCAGAGAGAAACCCTAACCTTTGGAAATTATCTGGCTGATTTGCCATTATTTCAGGATTTTGACAATGGCTAAAGGGTTTTATCTAAGAGATGAAAGAGATTTCCACAAAACTGCATTCAATTTCAGACTGTAAGAATGCATAATAAGTGGCCACTTTGCAACGTGAATATATACTGAGTTTTTATTGGGATCAAAACATTTGTGCTTTTTGATGTGGTATATCGCTATCAGCTGAAACTGCCTTTATACAGTCAACTGTATAAATCATATGTTTGCAAAGTTTTGCTTACACATGACTACCTTTCGTATCAATTACCTTACGTATTCTTGTTTGCCTAGGCTGTTTTCACACCTACTTTGTTTCCCAACATTTAAACCAGAGTTTGGGTTTTGTGGCATTGAGGGTTTTTCATTTAGTTTAATTGGTTTCAACCACGAAGGCTAAAATGCACCAAATTACACACATGGAAACGTTGACTGGTCCATTTGGCTGGGATACAAATATACTGTTGCACTTCACATTTCTCTAGCCTATTGTTAGTGCCAGTTCTACCTAATGCAGTTAGTGAGTTCAGACTGCATTAATTCAGGTCAGTTGTGAGACAATTTTGTCATAGTTGATTATTTTTCAGTGTTGGCCCAAACACTGAGGGTTAGGAGCACAATTGAAGAGCAGTGATGTGGAATTTGAGATGCCCCATGGCAGCCTGACAAAAAATCTAGCAAGTCAGATTTTTTTTCTTTGTCCAGTTCTGTGACACTTGAAGTTGGCCAATAGGAGCACATATATCTGGTGCATATATGTAGACATGTTGAACAAAAACAGGGATGCTACTGTTGCAGCTGTCAGGTGGAACAATGAGCCACACATTACATATATTACATTAACAATTGCTCTGAACTGAAAAGCACAACACTAAGCATTAACTCCACTAACATGTTAACTACACTAGCCAATAACTACACTAGCCAAAATGGTAATGGCTAGAAGCTGACCACAGCTGCTAAAAATAATAGCTCACCACAACCGCATTTAAACCACTTCTGTGACAGTGAAAGTGTTCTTAACTCATTCATTACCTTAAGTTCTCCTTGAAGGATAGACAGAACACACTGTCCTCTTTGTGGCATCCAGGAACGACCACAAACATTGGTTCTTTCTTTTTCAGAATCCAAAACCACCAGCATCACACCTTGCACTTCTGTATCCCTGACTGACAGTTTCTTGACCCTCTTCTTGACCCTCTTGACCTTTGAACTTGAGCAAGGAAGTGAATAATGACTGCTCATCAAATGTGCAGTGTTGCCAGTTTCCCAACCAAAACACAGCAAGAAGTTATGGCGCTGTGATTGTCTGTTCTGACACTGTGAACATTGTGAAGGACAAAATTATTGTGTAGTCTGATCCTGGCATAATAAGCAACATCAGCAGCTGCTTAGGGACCCTCGGCTGCCAGGGGACCCCCTAACAACTTCTGGGTTTTTAAAGTGTCATTACGTTGTCTAAGCTGCTTGAGTGAGGACAAAAAAAGCAACTGCTTAATCATGTCCTAATCATTAATGTATGCATCTGGAGCCAATAATCAGAGAAAAAGACAAGATGAGAAGAAATACAAAGGGTTATTATTATTATTATTATTATTATTATTTGCTGTGCTAATTTTTTGCCTCTTGTTTTGGCTTGTAGTTGGGCATTAAGAATTAGTTGATCTGGGATTTGTCTAACAAAGCAGGTTCAGTTTCACAAAACCTAATAGCAATTTTCTCTGTTAATCCTTGGAAATTCAGGCTGTGATGCAATCTTGTGCGTGAGGAAAACATCCTGCTTAGGGACCTCAAAGGGCTAGAGCTGGCCCTTCTAAGAGCCAAATGTTAGAACAGGCAGATTGTGCAGAGAGTACAGCACGGAAGTGCTGCTACACGATGCAGAAAGCATACTCTGATGTTGATTTGGACCTAGACCAAGACCCACAATTTTTGGCAGATCAGGGTTCATTTGTTTAATGCACACCCAAGAACAGATGGACTGTTTACACCTGTCGACATAGACTAAAATAAAGGAAACGTTTCATTGGTCTGCACCAAGCAGGGAAGGTGTGAAAGCATCAGTAGTTGCAGGTTGGTACCTGTGATTGGGCCTCGTTTTGTATTTGCTTTGCTCGCATTGCAATGTGTCAGGGCTTTCTCAATCACAGCTCAAAATACTATTTCATGCTATGCAGTGTAAGTGACCAGTGGGCTTCTTATGTAATGATGTCTCTTCTGGCAGACAGTTAGCAAGATCTTTAGCTTGACTTACACATAAATTGGAATGTATTGGAGAGCATGAAGCTCAAGGCAGAACCTGTGTGAGTGTATGAAATGTACGTAGGCATATTCCTAAGAACAAAAAAGAATCTACTAGATAAAATCACCCATCCAGGGACAATGTTGTATGTGATAAATCAGCCCAAATCAGCATACCTCTACATGTCACTACACTGAGTAAACCCTAAAGCAGTATCTGATATTCTCCTGTTTATGACAGCACTAGTAAATCACTCTAGTCACTTTATGGAATAGACTAATCCAGTGATTGAATTCTCTTTTCCAGTGGCTGTTTAAATCTATGATTCATCTTACATACTGAGCACAGAGGATAGCATTTTTCATTACTATCATATCCATGATAGTTGAAACTGCACTTATTTTTTATTTTTATTTATTTTAATTTACATGATTTGAAAACATCAGATACACCTAATGTTTCACAATGAATAGTCAGATACAGTCCATAATTACATGGAATGAAATCCTGTTCCATCTATGTATCTGTCTATCTATCTTTCTATCTATCCACTCATCCATCCAGTTCTCAATGTATTGTATATTGTATTGATTTTACATATGAACTGATTGATCAGCAGTGCGATCTGTCATCTTCAGCTAGGAGAATACAATGCAGAAGAGTGATTTTGCAAGCTACTATGGTGCATAGGATGCAATCATTGAAGTGTTCCTCTTCCAGTTTTTGTATTCCTTATTAACCCATTTTGGGCACTTTTAGGATTGTCATGCAAACTAAACTTCTAGACTGGAAAACCACTAAGGGTTGAATAAACGCATATAGTTGGTATATGGCTAGCAGCATTTTTTTCCCCTTTAGTTTCATTGTCAAAGAAGTTTATTGGTAGATAAAGATGCTTTCCTAAATGCACTTTAAACGGGAACGTCACGGCTTAAACAAAAGATCTGAAAGCATTTATCAGTTGTGTTATCAGTGTTCTATTGCAATGGGTAACGTGCAAATCTTTTCAGTGACTGTCAGAACATGTGTTGCCATTTGGAAATGCTCACAAACAGTTTATCTAGCAAACTTTTGTTCACTGTTATCTTGACAAAATATGTGGACTGAACAAGGGCATTCAAGCAAACTTGCTATGTCTATCAAATGCATGGCAGCAGAGGGTCAAATCAGTTTTACTTAGAATTTTACATCCACATTTTTTTTTACCAAAGACGGTGCCAAAAGAGGTTTACCAGAGTTTTAGCTGGATAACAGAAAAAACCCTAAATTATTTTGTGCAGTCATGATCGTTATGTACAGAGTTCGTACAGAGCTACTGATAAGGATTTTGGACTGTGTAGTGAATACAGTTTGAACTGTTAAACCCAGGGAAAGACAGTCAGAGGGTAATTGATTCTGTTCCTTTCTGAGCAACAGGCATGGGTTTAAGCGTGGGGAATTGAAGGGCTTTGAGGGGTTAGAGAGAAACTGAAGGACTATTTGGATGTCTGACAGCGCGTCTGTACGGCTCTCGACTAATCACAAATGAACTATAGGGAAGGTCTTTCTCACTCATCTAATCTACATACAGTAATCCTTGCTATTGTGACCATGGCTTCAGCAGTCCAGCTATAACACAAGGCCACTGGAGGAACATTATAAGATTAAAGTATGGCAGTTTCCTGTAATAATCCGTTCCTAATTTAATGTATTACTGTCTGCTGGAGGGACAGACAGGAAAATGGCATCAAGGGAATGTGCCTGCCTTCAGGACACAGCTAGAAGATATTTTTCCCCAATAAAACTATTGTTCTCTTAAATTATTTTATGTCTCACAGTTATTTCAATGCTGTTGAGAAAAAGACATCATCCTGTCCTTTCGAGGTGCCATGCAATACTCAAGGTGAGTATCCAATCTGTTTTCAAACGCAATTGCAAAATGACACTTGTCGCCGTAGATTTTTTTTTAGTTTCTAATAACAAGATTCTTTATATTGGAATTAACTGGTGAACTGCAGCTATTATACTGTAGCGTCACACTATTGGCTAGGCCAAAACTATGGACACATGCAAGATGTAAACAGCTGTTTTTGCAAATGAAATGATGTGTATATGTATTGTTTGTGATGCTGTGTGCTAGACTGTTCTGGGCTTGTGGTAGTTTGTGTTGGATTTCCTGTTTGTAGCGACCTACCCTGCTTTTTGGCTATTTAGCTAGTGCTGGTGGTGGTCTACATTGCTGCTATGTTCAATAAAAGAGACAGCATTAAAATGCTAGGTTTCCTGCTTTTTCCTGCTCTGTGCCAATACCACACTGATGTCAGAAGTGGGATTGCCCCTGGTGGTATTAAGCGGAAATGAGACCCTTAAAGTGATACCCTTAACCTTCAAAGAGATTGCGAAAGAAAAAAAAAAGTCTGTCCTCTTGCCCTGCACATTTTAATATTCATCTGCTCAATCACACTTACTTCTGTGCAAGAAGTGGTTGTTAAGGAACTGATTCGTTTGTGACAGTGTGCCAGCTGCATGATGTACCAGCATACAGAAATCCCTTGATTAACATCTAAATCAATAGAAATCAGATAAGAGACCAAAGATTTGAATATGAAGATAAGGCACAAAACGTAACCCTTACCTCACCTTGACTTTAGCTATCGCCAGTTCCTCTTGCTTTCTTTGAAATATATGTTAGGAGACATCAGTCTTAATGGAAACTTCACTTTCCTGTAGTTACATACTCAACAGCACAGGTGAACTCAACCTTAAAGAAGATCCATTAAACAAAACTGAATTGTCCTTGCGAGTCTTTAACCGGTTTCAAATTGAGGGGGTGGACTAGGAGGGACCCCCCCTGTAAAACCCAGCCCAAATCTGTAATGTAACAGTACAGTCTTAAGCACTGAGATATGTCACTCCATTTTAAGCTCAATGAACTTAAAGGGGACTTATGATGGTCATTTTTGATGTTCATGCTCTTATTATTTATCTTTTACTTTACTAGAGTAGATTTACATGCTTTAAAGTTCCCAAAACACATTATTTTTCTCATACTGTACATGTGTATTTAGCCTAAGCCCAGCCTCCTGATGAGCGCGGTGTGCTCTGATTGGTCAGCTCACCCACTCTGCTCTGAATAGTTGAAAGTGGTAGCTTTAAAAACAGCTGAAGGCAATAATGGTTGAAAGCAGGACGTTGTGTGGGAGTGTGCCAAGTGTGCCTCTCGGTGGGAAATAAAGACTAACAGACAATAGAGTTCTAATGAGGCATCCTAATTGCTAAGAAACTTAATATAGACAGAGAAGCTTAAATAAGTCAATAACAGCCACTAAGACACCAAAAAACATATATGTTGTTAGAAGCCATGCCACAAACAAATGAATGTTTTAGTTAGCAAAAACTTTTTTTTTTTTTTCCTTTTTTGAGCATATGCAATGGCTAACAACGTCATTTTGCAACCAACATAAGACCAGAATTTTGAACATCTGCTGATGACTATCCTTTTTTTACTACCTATGTAATAATTCAGACAATCATCTAAAAAACACTGGCTATTGACCTGCTTGATATGTTTTCCGGTCAGATTCTAAACACCTACATAAACTGGACTGCTGTCCAGCGTTGCAAAGTAAAATGCAATGATCAGTGGACAAGTAGGAATATTCCAGAACATCTCAGATGGACTCCGGAGATGCATGACACCGGGCACGTTAATCTCTACAGAGCATCACATTCTCAGTGTTTTTTTGATGATTATACAAGCTGTTTGTGCACTGTAATTGACATAGCTAATTAGAAGAAGTGTCTGTATACTTTTGGTGTACGTATATCTCATCAAACTTTGGCATATCTATACGAATTGGATCATGATGACTTATACATTTAGGCACACTGCCCCATCAGACATGATCAACTTCAGTGACATCACTGTTTCATTTGTATGAAAAATTGAGTCAGCTTGCGGGTGGCAGCTGAATGAACACTGAGCACTGAAGAGAGAGGAAAAAAAACAATGCATTAACAGCAAAATACAATTTTGATTGGCAATTTAGTTTTCAGTCCAATTATTTTCTTAAATTACTGCCTTGAAAGCCAAGAAAAATAATAATGGGGTTTCTTATGGTCATTTCACGGGATGATTCTTGCAAAAAGCACTGCAGTGCTGTTGTAAGATGATTAAAAGACTATAGCAAACGTTTTATGGTTTATAGGATCTCAGTTTGCGTTGTTGTTTTTTTTGTATTTTTCACTTATTGATCGAGTGGCTATGTGGCTTCTAGGCCTTTTCAGACATAATCTATCTCTAATTCTGTGGATTTTATGCTTTGTAACCCTTTTAGCATTGTGGAACACTGTTAACCTTGAAATTTAATTGGAAAAAGTCTGGAAATGTGTTCAAGCAGTGTCTGCAAGCGTGCCTCACATTTGTCTGAGTAATATTAATACTGGTTAAATAACATTGCACTTAGGAAAGCAGGAGGTGATATACGTTTTACAGAATAAAAAAATGGACACATGGAAGTGAAGCTGCCACTCTTTTCAAAGTGGAACAAGAAGATTCAGTAAAGTTTCAGAGCCTCCACTAAACTCCCAGACACATCTGTTTGGTGCGAGTAGTGGAGCGTGAGTTCTAGGCTCATCTTTTCTGCTCGAGGCCAGGCGAAGAGACTATACCATCTTGTTGTTTACAGTGTAAATAAGATTCACTGCTGGCAAACTGACCATGCTATGATTCTTTCTTGTGTGCACGATATGTTGCACCACGTACACTCTTCTTTGCTGCGATATAGAGATGTGGATGATCATTTAGTTTATTTAGGTTTAAAACCTTCTCCTACGCTGTGATCAGACAGTATTTTGGTCCTGATGGTCACTCTGTCAACTTAGCTGCATAATTTTTTGTCGTGGTCGGAAGACTGGCAACACTACGCATTTGATGCTGACTAATCATTGTTCATATCCATGCACAGGTTTATGGTTGTCAGGGAGGAGGGCGATAAATGTGTCAAGAAAGATTATGGAGTTGTTGCTGGGTGCCGCATAGAGGACAGCAAGACTGTCTATCCTTTAAACAGAACTGGAAGAATGTGCAAACATGTAAAGAACATGACATAAATGTAGCTGGCTACCAGATTCACTGTATATCAACAGAGGCTGAAACACTGTTTCTCGCCAACATATGTCTTTTTGGATTTGGAGGTATTGTTGCCACAACTCAATAAACCTTTCCTCTGTTTTGTTATTCCACCTCACAGCTGGAACAGCAGCAACTCTCTTTCTCTTTACCGCACCAGCAACTGTTTTTCTCTTTTACATGCACCAGAGAGCACTCTGTCCTTCTACTGGTCATTGTCATGGATCATGTAGTGAATGAATATAGAATACATGTTGTAGTATGTTACTAGGTGGAAAATTCAATGCCACACTACACAGCCCGGTCCTCGTTCCCAATACTAATCACTTGTCAAATGCCTGATTTCGGCATTGGCATGCCTAACCTCCTTAGTTAAGAGCTGTATGCTTTCATGGTTTTGACTGTGATCTTTTCCCCGATTCTTATGCTTGTTTGACCATGAAGTTTTAGCTAAAAGTGCATTATAACGATTGTGATGAACAATTTCTATTTTTTGTTTACTGTATGCATCTAGAAAAGTAGGCTACAGGCTACAGTGGCCTGGTTAGCTATTTTGCTTCCTAGCTGTCAATACTTACTGGCTGAGGACAGACACACCCTCATAAGAAACACACACTTTATTCACTGCTGCCCTCTGAAGCTATACTCACCATCAAAAGAACAGTTGCACTAATAGTTGCACCCAGAAGGAATCAACCAACAGGAATGAATGGGTAGGTTTGACATTGTGTGACATGCAAGTGATTCAAGTTTAATGCTCGGCCATGAATTTGACGTATGCCAGGGCTGGCCTTATCACTGTACCTGACTGACCCAACAGCCACGATTGCGGACATTCAGTGACAAGGAGTCGTCCAGTTAGTGCCAGCACCATTGGCAGATGGCTGCATGACGCAGGATTACTTACACACAGACTGCTACGACGTCTGCCCTTAACACCACGTCAACGTCACCAAAGAATGCAATGGTGTCGAGCCAGATTGTCATGGAGTGACTCAGAATGCCAGCGCGTCATCTTCAGTGACAAATCCCACTTTGGTTCTGGTGAAGATGATCAACGAATCCGTCTGTGGAGGCACCATGGTCAGCACTGAGATAAATGGTTTGTTGTCACATGTCATATGCCCAGAAGGCCTGGTGTCACTCCACCTTCACCTCTACTGCAAAATCAGCAGGAACTGTGTGAGAATATTCGAGATGTATGGGATGGATTATCACAGGACACCATTAGGAACCTCTACAACTCCATGCCGAGACATATTTAGTTGCATTAGCAAACAAGCCCGACACCATACTGAGTGACAATACTTCTGTATGTGTAGCTCAATAAATATTGCCCATATCAGTCTAAATTTATCATCATTTATTGTTCCTGGTAATCTTTATCTTCCTTCCCAATAGCATTGCAATCCGACACCTCCTTCTGTGTGCAACTATTCTTTTAATGATGAGTGTATTATTAAGAACTATCAAATAAACAAACATCACTCTCACTCCATGTCAGAAGTATCTTTTTTTTTTTTACATGCACTTGCTTCAACCCAATGGATGAAAACACACCCAAATGGCATTCTCTTTTAATTTAAACATATGAGTGTGAAAGCTGAGAACTGTGAAAAAAAATGTGGGCAGCTCAGATAACTGCAGTCAGGTAAAATAAGTGATTACATAATACCTTTGACATGTATTATTGATTAAACCTCTACTGATACAATCTAGCCCTTTCCATAAAAGTTAGTATGGAAATGAAGACTGTTTTTTCTTAATCACCTTGGACTGTGCACCTTGATATGACATTGATACAGGCATAGTATAATATATTGAATATGTTTTTGTATAAGAACATGAGTGCCATACATGCTTTATATATACACTGATGAATGCCAAAGCTACTAAGTGTTGCTTCTCTGACAGCCCATCAATTTCATGTGTCCTTTCCAATTAATTGACTCAATTTTTCACATATAAAGAAGTATGAAGGAGATTGAACCAGCCAGGGAAGACTGATGGATGTTTTTATTCAAGTCTGTTTGGAGATTTCATGGGTGTTTATACTGAGATCAGGGAGAAGGTCAAGCCCGGTTTGCTTAGAACACTGCCAAACAAATGAGGACTTTAATAAGTACTCTAAAGAGGAGTAAAGGTTTGTTAAGATTTGGCGGTGATGGAGGGGCCGCTTGTAATAAAACACAGGCAATAAGCAATGATGATAATAGATAAGCATCACATTGCCTTTTTCTTGATGCAAGGTGAACTGCCCTGTTAGCTATTTGTTGGTGAATAGAGCCATCATTTCAGTCCAGAGATGTCAGAACTTTCTAAGATCACTCAAACTTCTGCTAGCATCCCTATGGGATTTTAGTATGTGGTTTAGCGCTAAGCTAAAAGCAATTTGCATGAACATTCTCAGAAGGCCATTTTTTCCTTACAAAATTGGTCTTACCTATTGGAAATCAAAATGTCACTGGTTAATTCCTCTGTCACTTCATAATTATGCTGTTAAGACTTCAGCTCTTAAATCAATAAGGAAGCCCGCTAAGCCATATCCTAGATACCACAGAGGAAAACAATTCCTGATTGGATCATTTCCATTTAACCCTTCTGTTTCCATCTAAATCTTAACAATACCTCAGACTAATACTGTAATACTTGTAAATTGTGAAACTATGAGCTTGAGTCTATAAAATACGAATGGGTTAGAATTATCAACGTGTAGTTTTTAGTTCCCAGAAATCATTAGGCCTTCCTCTCTGGTTCCTCTCTGAAGCTACCACTTCAAGTCCATTAGTTTAATGAAGCACACTGCACAAGAAGACTCCCTTCAAGGTCACATAAAACACAAGGCACAATGTGCATAAACAGCAAACAAAACACATTTTTCTCAATAAAAATGAATCATTATAATACATAATATATAATATATAAAACATGTAATAAATAAAAAATAAATATAAAAAATAGTTTTAATTTTTACTTTTCTGCATTATTCTAGTATGGCAGCTGACCTTTATATTGAAAAGTGAAAGCTGAATGATGACTGGACCAATAAAAATACTCTAAAAATGTTTTCCCCTTTCTGGTTAACTTACTACTTTGGAGACTTTGGTGAACTTGATCAAACAAAGCTGAAAGCTGTCAATTGTTTTTGCCTCAACAGCTACTTTTAAACTAGTAGCCTTATGAAAAGGAATATGCAGGTTTTTTCACACTTCAGTCACCTTTTAACATTCCTGTTGTCTCTTTTATTTGGTGATAGGTGATAGAAATCATGGTATCTCACAGAAAGCTCCAATTACACATAAGGAGATTCTGGAGTCACTAACTACACATTAACCAAGGGATCAATGATTGTGTATGGGGCTAAAAACTAGATATAAACACAAAAATAATAAGAAGAATAAGAATAAAAAATAGTTTATATATATTATATATATTCATATATCAGCAATCTATCATCATCTAAAGTTTCCTGCACGATTCTATGCACCATTTCTCTTTACATTGAGAGTAAAAGTGTGTTTCCAGGGATTTACTGCTTCTGCTGATTTCACCTAAATTCTCAGGGTTAAAACCTGGGAGATGTATTCTTACAGCTTTCAAGCTTGTGTTCTCACAGCTTTCAAGCACTTACATCCATTGGCCAAATGATTCGGATGGCCAGCAAATACAGGATGCATTGAGCTTCTAAAATAGATTTAATACAGTCCCAGAGTGGGTGATAAGGAGAGCTGGGAGAATTCCTGGTGGTCTGGTAGCATTTAGGACTAAGCCAATGTATAGACTTAAATAAGCACAAGAACACTCAGACAGACTATAAATGTTACATCCAGCTGTAGTAATTTAGGGGTTGAACCAGCTTCCCCCATCTCAGGTGCTACAACCCTTTCTGTTCATTGTAACATGCCTTGAACATAAAGCTTCTTATTTTTCCCATCTTTCACCGTTTCACCTTAAATGAAGAAGCAATTACAGTCAGATGCCTGTCTGAGCATTCGTCTGTAGCTCCTGCACTATAAAAGGTAGAACAGACATGAGAATAGAAAGCTCATCAGCCTTGTGGGAAATTCAACACAACAGTTTTAGTTTTCTGCAGAATCTCCATTTCTAATTTTGCATGTACACAGTTATTTATCCCAATGCAAGTTGGAATTTGGCAGGTTTTAAGAGCCAATTCATCTCAAAGCAGGTTTCTGTACCTAATGTTTAAACCCTGTGACTCTGGAGGTTGGGAGAAGGCTGATTTGAATAATAGACCTAAAAACTTCAATAATTTACTGTAGTTCTCTGTGCAGTGCTGTCGTACCGTACATGAAGAAGATGAACAATGACAGGGTGACCACACAGCTCTCCTCATGGAATTTTGGTGTGCAGCCATGCCTCACAAGAGGTCTGCTGCAAGACCTCTCTGTTCACTGTATCAAGCCCTTAATAGGTCTATGAAGGTTTTTGGAGTTTTCGAGCAGATGTTTTTGAGTATTTTAACTGCACATTGAAATTTCCCTGCTGTTGCTCTATATAACTTTTATAACTATATAACCATCTTTGCTCTTCTTTCTTGCTCTACACTCAAAAATACAGGTGTCAATAGAGTTCTTTGAAGTGATGCCACAGAAGAACCATATTTGGTTTCATAAAGAAAGATCCAGGGGATGTGCACAGACATTTTGGTGAGGTGGGTTATTTACAAAGCAACCCAAATACAGTAATAACATTATTGTAAAGATTTGAAGCCCAGTGTGTAGGGTGTAATGTCCAGATGTAACCCAAATTATCATATCAGATTACCATATAATATGACCATATGATCAGCAAAATTCTAATAATCCAAATTCATTGACTATGTAGGACACTAAATGTACATCTAGAGAAGAGTCTAGGTGTGAAGTCAGACATATCATACAAGATATCTGGAGAACAAAGTCATTTCATAATTTGAACTTTCCCTCTAATGTCCTGTTGTGTGACTACAAAGGACATGTCATTAAATAAATAATAAAACATTTAGCAGATCAAAAAATAATATGAAAACAGAAGGGGAGAAAACTAAACAATGGTCAACTGAACCAAAGAGGATCAATAAATAAAGAAGTAAAACCTTGTAGTAAACAATACAAAAAGCACCACAATTTAAACTATGCTTATGAACATGCAATGTTGGAACTGTATTATATTTTTCAGTTTCCATCATTTTCCTCTTGATCTTCCTATATTTAAAGATTTATTTTTATCTTACTTTCCCATTTATATGGGATACTGTCACTTCACTAATCAAATCTCTCTGGTTATTACTATTAACATAATTCAATCACCACTCTTCTTGTGTCTTCTTGTATCTTGTGGCAGTGAGTATAGGAAGTACTTACATATCTGACATAGTGGCAATAAACTATGAAATTGCAGCATAAGACTGACAGGTTTTGGTTGAACTGGCATTCTGTCCTAATATATTGTTACCAAATCCTTATCCTATGTACTTATCCTAGTGTATAATCAAGCTAAAGGGGCAACATTATAACATACATCACTGTATAACAAACACACAATTCTAGCAAATGTATAATCATATGACCACCCTGTGGCAATAAAAATCTTCTATAGGGAACAAACTTAAATATGACATTTTATGTTTTACATTTTTGTTCAATTTAGCGAATAAACAGTAATTGTGTACTAAAATGTGCAGAGGTCTTTAATTTGACCAGGAACACCCCAAACCACCTAAGCAGGCCAGTTGTGGTTTTAGAAGAATAATGCATTTGGTTGTGGATAGTATCAAAATGCACCTGAAATGAACCTGCGTCCACAGGCTTTCCCTCTGAAACCCACTCTCATACACTTTTAATGTCTGGAGTATAATAAATAACTCAAACAAAACAACAGCTCGCCAACAGAGTTTGTGAACAGCATATGGTCATATGCAGCTGCCCGTAATTCATTTAACAAACTATCTAATAATGTCTTCTAAGGCTAAAATGTCCAGTTTTACAGAACAGTGTTTCTTTGACACAATGATTGTTGTTGGGTGGATAATGTCTACACTGTAAGGTCGTGTAAAATTTACAGTAGACAACTGGCAACAGACTTCCCAGCCATAAACTATAATTTACAGACACGCTACAGTAATTCCAGAGTGATTAAAGAGGAATTGTGTAATTACACAGACTATTATAAGTATGAATAATTATAACTACGTTAATTTGTTTAGCGAGCACACCTTACACACAAGACATTAGGCATTACAATACATGCAATTTTACCAGCCTTTAAAACTGCAAAGTTAAATTTCTTCAGCACATTTCTTAGCCAAAGATGCTCCACCCACACATAGGTAGAGAGCGTGATATAATTAATTTGTTTTATAATGCACTACAAATTCTTACTCTGTAAGTTTTGTAGAACTGAGCAAGCAGCAATCTTTTTTGGCTTCTTTGACCTTTTGTTCTCCATAGTATTTTTAAGAACAATTTCATTTTAACACTTTTATCAACAGTCATTTCATCAATAATCAGTTAAGACCTTAAAGCACAGATGGAGCGGTACCTGGAAAAGTACATTTCTAGGAAAAAGCACTCTGTGTCTAAAGCCAATATACTCATTATGAAGATGACAAATTCCAATTTGTCACTTGATTTCATGCATTTGAGTCTCACAGGGTTTTGGGGACAGAACGTTTTTACTGCTGTGTCCTCATGCCACCATCCTGAGAAAATTACATTCATAATAGCTTCATCTTCTTTTTCTTTTTTTCTGACCGCACATTTTTCTGCCTTGTCACGTACACAGCACAGTAAAACCGGCCCTTCTTTTCAAAAGGCTGTAAACTCTGTAAACTGCAGTCAAAAACTACTTGGACAGGGGTACGATTGCTGCCGTTTTGCTCTGTACTCCAGCACACTGAATGGGAAATTGTTTTGTATAACAAAGATATGACTTTTAAAAGTTTTGCTTAATATAACATAGACGCAAATAGCCACAAATGAAGAATGGTGTTCTGCCTTTAACTTCGTAGTGATTGCTTCATTTTAACGTTCTGCTGGATTACAAAGCCATAATAACAACAATGCAAAATGTGTCACTGTGCAGTTACTTACTTGCTGCACTGTAGCTTAGCCACACTAGTGTAGTAGTGCATGAAATGCATGTAGTGGCATTCACCTGCCTCTGAGAAAACTGATTTGTTGTATATGTGTCTAAACAGGGCATGACCTAAGTTTATGTCTGTGTATTGTGTGCTTGACATTGATTTTATCATAAATGAAGACAGCAACTCCTTCATATTTGTCCAGTCATGATGAAATAATAAATAAATAAATAAATAAATAAATAAGTTTGTTCTTTGTGGAGGATGTGTAATTTACCCAGACTTTTGCACATGACTGTACACTGTTTCACTCCATGAAGACAATTTTCAGAATAAACACTGACAGACAGACTTCAAGGGCTTCTGCACTGAGCATTCTGCACTTTGCTGTCTCATGTAAAAGGATCTGTAGGAGGTGGAAATGAAGACTCACTGTGGCTTATGAAAGGAAACCATCCACCATGCCTTTCTAGCAGGTAAGCCTGGCCATGATCAATGAAGACCCCTTAATCTCCACATATTTGTTGTCCTCTGATTTCATTCACTAGGCTGACGTTGCCATTTATCTCTTGAATCCCTCTCTCCTTTATTAACAGGGCCCTCAACCATCATACTGAGACCAAGCACCCAACAGAGGGATCACTCACAAGAGTCATGATATATTACACTACCTTGTAATATTATTATTATCACTGTGTATATATGATATTAGTATATAATATTATCACCAGGGTTCTTTGACTTCTGATGTTGTCTTTGCTGGTGTCATACTGACTGAAACCCCTTCATATGCACATTCGTCATGCATGCATATGAAGGCTACAGATTACACTCATGACTGGGTTATTTACACAAGAGGAGGCGGATTCTCTATCCTTCACAGCTCGTCATCAAATGCACATGTAGGGCTGTCCATGAGGGGTATTTACAACAGTGGTGTAAAAGTGAAATACACTCCAGAACTGTAGAGCAAACAATACCAGTTCTCACCTAACAAAGCTTTATAGCACCACGCTTTAAAGCATAATACATTTGTGTTGTTTAATGTGTTTTGTAAAAGTAAACAGACAGCCATGTGACTTATTTAGGCTGATGAGGGAGAAAGTCATGATACAGCCTAGCAAAGTACGCTTGGCTATAATGCTACACAGGTAAGAATCAACTCTATGTGGATTAGTTGTACAAATAGCTGCAACCAGAACAAATCAACCGACATGAATGAAACTTGGTGAGTAGGTTTGATTCTGTGAGGCATGCAAATGTTTCCAGTTTCATGCTCAGCCGTGCGTGTGACATAAGCAAGGACAAGCTTTATCGCTGTTCCTAACTGACCCAGCAGCCACGACTGCGGACATTCAGCAAGCAGTGATGCCCTCCATGAGTCATCCTGTTAGTGCCAGCACCATTGGCAGACAACTGCACGACGCAGGACTACATGCACACAGACCGTTACGACAACTGCCCTTAACACCACGTCAACATCGCAGAAGACTGCAACGGTGTTGTGCCAGGCTGTCATGGATTGACTCAGACTGTCAGCGGGTCATCTTCAGTGACGAGTCCTGCTTTTGGTGGAGACGACTACCGAATCCATGTGTGGAGGCACCGTGGTCAGCGCCAAGATGAATGGTTTGTTGTCATGCTTCACGCATCCAGAAGGCCTGATGTCACTCCACCTCCACCCCTACCGCAAAATCTGCATGACCTGCATTATGATATTCAAGCTGCATGGGATGGATTATTGCTGGGCACCATTAGGAACCTCTACAACTCCAGGTGGGCTCAATAAATATTAGGGCAGTAACGGAAAAAGGGCATAGCATTACTAAGGACAACATGACAAAGTGTTTAACCACCAAACCATAAGCTAATGTTAGTTTGCAGCCTGCTGTCATCATTATTATTAATGCCTCAGCAATGGATTTTCTGCACTTCATGTTAAAAGTCACACATGTTACTGATTATCAAGCATCTAGACTTAGCCCTCTTAGTCCTCTTTGCTTTCTGCATCCATGTTTATCTCAGCCAGGCTCAGTCTTTAAAAGGATGAGTAGGCCAGAAATGGTTTGTTACCATTAGCATAGGACACAATGGCTCCTGGGCAGCATTTTGGTATGTTACAGGGCTAATTACAGTATTCTCAGAGCTCAGGAGGCATAATTGCCCACTGCCACACTGTGTGTGCAGATGTACCCACACACAGGCAGGGCTTGTTGCACTACCAGCAGCTCTGTATCCTCTTCTCTCCTCCCCTCCACCTGTAATGAAGTCTGGGAGAACACGAGGCAGGCTAAATGAGCAGTGCTATTCCATTTCATGCCCCGTGTCCTTTCTGTACGGATGAAAGGGAGGAGACGGATCGCCCTAATTAGAGGTGGTATTAATGCTTGTTATCTTCCCACTGCTGTTCCAGATGTATGGTTGCTGTACACAGCATTGACTGCAGAGACAGCATTACAGCATGAATAACATAATTCTGTGTTGGAAAGTGACAGGAAATCTACACTACAGCCACTTTTAATGAGTGAAACAAAAGGTCATCACTGACCTGATCTCTTAAAAATAAAATAGATCTAAATAGACCTAGGCTTGGATGTACGATTTTAGGAAAGAAAATATATAATAAAAATAAAATGCATCTCATTTATAACAGTAATTCTGCAAAGCAACATCAGGTTATTCAGGGAATCAAATGGATCGTTCTATTGCATTGTTATATTCAGAGTTATTTTTAAGAGTGGCTAACAGAACAGGCTAGCATTTTACCAAATCTTTCAGACAGTAGTTGTAGCTGACTTTAAGCTAACTTGACAACAGAAACACACCTTCGAACAGTTATGCACACATAATGTGTCCTTCAGCTGGAAAAGAAAATAAATATAACAAATTGTCGGATTTAATATATTTATTTTAAAGGATTGGAATGTGTCTCGTTGCTTACGTCAGTACAGCCTGCTCAAATGTGTATGAGTGCATATGGGCATGCTCTAAAATGCAAGGGGTGTGGCTAAAATAAGGCTCCCCGCCTATGGACTAAAAGCCCATTAAGAAAGATGGGACAGCAAAAAAACTTTTTTATTTATTTATTTTTTATTAAACTTATGAAAACAATGTGTACTTAGCTTAGTATTGTCTCGATGAATGCCTTGGATTTAAACAGATCTTGACATAATCCTTGTACCTTCTATCTCCATTTTATTATTTTCCTATTCTATTCTATTTTTTTTTTTTTTTTTGCATTCATGAAAACTCCAGTTACTCTCCAGTTGGAGCAGGCCCTCTTAAATGGGAAACTCCCTTGTTTGCTAGATGGCTTGCTCAACAAAACTAAGGCTGCGTGTAGTTACTGGCTGCTGACAGAATAGAAGAACATCAAAATGAGACCTCTGAGATGTGCAGTAAGGTTTAATGGACTACAGGTTTACTTGCAGTTACATAAATCATGAGAAGCAACAACACAGCCAGCTTCTAAGACTGAGCTTGGAAAAGTGGGAAAATATCCCTGCAGATTTCTTTGAAAAACTAAAAGTAGGTCTCCTGAAAAAAAACAAACAAACACTGGAGAAGCTAAATGCTGAATAAACTGGTGTTACTGGTATTTAGCTCTTCAAGCTTCTGTACAATTTTCTTTTACATGTTCCATTTTCTACTCAAAAATGGATAATTTGTACTTAATGACCATTTTGACTGGAAATTAAATAAATGAAAGGATAGTCTCTGACTTTTGTACAATACTGTAACTTGACTGTGAATTAGCTGAATAGGTGCATAAGGTAAATATACACTATATGGCCAAAATTATGTGGACACCCCCTAGCATTGCTGAGTTGAGGTGTTTTATCCATAACCACTGCTAACTGGTGTATCTCCAACCCTTGCAGGAGAATGGGCCAAACTGAAGAGTTCAACTATAAGTGCTATTATTGTGAAATAAAAGTGTCTAGGAGCAACAACAGCCAAAAGCAGTAAACCACTCAAACTCACACACTGGAGCTGTAAAAATTACCTGTCCTATCTTGCATCACTTACTACAGAATTCCCAACGGTCTCTGGAAGCAAGATCAGCAGAAGAAAGGTATGTCAGAAGCTCCATCAAATGAGTTATCATTGCCAAGCGTAAGATCACTATGCACAAAGCCAAATGTCAGCTGGAGTGGTGTAAAGCATGTAATTCCTGCACTCTTTAGCAGTGGAAATGTGTTCTCTGGAGTGATGACTCACACTTCACTATTTGGCAGTCTGATGGATGAATCTGTGTTTAGCAGATGGTGTGGAGAAAATCCAGTAGCCTCCACAGAGCCCGGACCTCCAATTAACACCTTTTGGATGAACTGGACTGTTGATTGCAAGCCAGGCATTCTCGTCCAGCATCAGTTTTTTGTCTTGTCAGAATTTGGCTACACTCAAGGGTTTTCAAGCATTAGCTGCCTGTTTAAGGTCTTGCATCTCAGTGTTAGCACTTTTGATTTGGCCACTCCAACACTCCTCTTCCAGGCCATTCAGATCTGGATTTGCTTGTGTCATAGCTGTCAATATCCTGATGGATATCCCAACTGTGCTTTAGGTCACAAAGTGACTGGCTGACACTCTCCTGCAGAATTTTCTAATAGAGATGAGAATTCATGGTTCCATCAGTTATGACAAGTCATCCAGGTCCTGCAGAAGCAAAGCAGCTCCAGACCATCACACTACCACCACCTGGTTTTACTGTTGGTATGATGTTCTTCTGGTGGAATGTGGTATTAGCTCTATGCCGGATGTAACCAGACTGATGTCTTCCAAAAAGTTCCACCTTTGACGCATCAGTCCATAGAATATTATCCCAAAAGTCTTGTGGGTAACTCTCCCATGGATGCCATTTTGCCTGTGCAGTGTCTTTCTTATTGTGGAATCATGTACATTGTATACATTAAACTAATTTTGGTAGGCCTGACACTCCTAGTTCGCTGGAGTTTCAGAACCTTAGCCAAAGCTGTGTAATCCTTTCCAGACCAGCAGATTTCACTTTGTTTCACATCTGCATTTGAATCTATTCAGGACCTGATATCATGTGCTGCTTTTTGAGACCTTCTAGCTGCTTCACATTGCCAGACAGGTGAATGATGTCTGGTACAACAGTTCTGGTAGTAATCATGCCTGGGCGTGACCAGTGAAATTGAACCCAGTAGTAAATCAAATTTAGTTAACCGGTTGATATGGTAGCTGAAGAGGCAGTTACTCTTTCATAAAGGGCAAATAGGGCTGTACGGTATTTCTCCTCCAATAAATGGAATCGCTGTTTTAAAAATAGCATTTCATGTTTACTTGGGTTATCATAGTCTAATATTAAAGTAGCTTAATGATTTAAACATTCAATGGTGACAAATATACAACAACAGATGAATCTGGGAAGGGGCAAGTACTTTTTCACAGCACTATACTATAGAAAGGGTTATATCAAAAGTGTGATGAATTCTGTTTTCCATTATATGGGTCCTTTAAAGCCCAGGATATGTTTCACTGGGTTAAAATCCTGCCTGCTTTGGAGAGGCTGCTGGAAATTAGAACAATAACAAGATGTGCTCCACAATACACTTGATCCTGTTCCATTTTTTTAACAATCTCACCCTACTTTCCTTTCCTCCTGTTCTTTTCTCTCTTTCTTTTCATCTCTTAATAACAGTTTGTTGTTTGCTCATGCTTTTCTCAGGTGGAGCACGGAAATTATTTGATAAAAGGAGACACCATCCTTATGTGTTGTTGTCCCCTCTTATACACCAGCAAAACAGGAGGAATAACATGAAGCATCCTACAGAAGAGCTTAGATGGCACAGGTTTGTATCCATTTCCAAATTGTCACTGAAATAACAAAATCTTGTCATTTTTAGCATAATTTGAAAATGGCTGCTATAGAAATTGTTCATTAGTATTTTAACTTTAACTTATTTTATTATAAACCCATATATGCTAACTCACTGTACAAAACATATTAGTCACCTTGTGTGTTTAAGGTGGTAGTAACTTCAGGATCCTGTAGATGGCGTTGCATGAGGATGATGGTGCTATAAAAACCTGCAGGGCGTGTGACGGGATTCGTAGTTGGAGAAGAGGTGGTAGAGTGCAGTGAATGTCTCTATCAATGTGTGGAAAATGGGTCACAAAGCAGATGTTAATGACTGGCAAAAAGGAGTGATTGGATTTGGGTGTGCCAAATGCCATAGTGCGAAGGAAGTAGCTGAATTTGCAGGTGTATGGAAGCGTACGGTCATATGGATCTACCAGCAGTGGCAACAATCCCAGTCTGCAAGAGGTTCTCCTCAGAATTGGGCAGGAAAGCCATCCACCAAATCTGGCCCAACTGTGCAATTCTTTGATGCAAGAGTGGCTGAACATTGATGTCACCGACATCCAGAAACTTGCCTAGTTCATACCAAATGGAATCACGGCTGTTATTCGTACTTGTGGTGGTATTACATGCTTTTACGTACGTTTCAGTTACAGGTGACTAATTTTATGTTCAGTGAGTATATCATGAAAAGTCAAATTTTCCTCACCTTCTGGAAAAAAGAGTTTGATGTAGTATGTAGACACTGTTAGACCCTGAAAGATATCTCTCTAAGATTCATAAACCGCCTGTTTTGAATTTACTGTTATTGTGATTTATTTACATATATCCACCACCATATATCAGCTTATAGCAGTTTAGTCTAGTTTAGCCATTCACACTAAAGTTATGCATGCTATTTTCCATGACAGCACTGATGTGGCTATCTTTGTTTACTTTGTGTTTGAACGTCTGGTATGACAGCTGATCCTCTCATATAGCTTAAACCACAGCAACAGTAAGCATGCAATATGAGTATGATATTAATACTAGTACTAGTTCTTCAAGTACTACTAAGTTCTAATCATGACTTAAACTCAGGTCTGACTCGAACATGACCTTGACTTGGACTCAAGGTGTCCAGGTCTTGGCGCTGATTCAGATTCACTTCTAATGGTCTTGACTGCAATACCATTGTTAAATTATTAGGCATAGAGGATGAAAAATTATCATGTAAAAATGAACTTCGACGGTTCTTGATACAGGTGAAACAATGAAACACAAAAAAGTAGAATATGGGCCCTTTATCTCCAAAAATGATAACTTGGAAGAAAAATGTTTAATATAACAACTTGTAACAAATGTAACATATTAGTTTATGTCGATTTTTCGAATGGATTTATAATAATTTCATATAAAATATGAATATGCGAGTTTTTGTGCCCACTAATGAATGTAAATAATTAGCAGGCTGTGGCTCCTAATTGAGGAGAACCTTGAAATGCCAAGATTGAAAATTAGCTGAATGAGTCTGAGTTATTTGTATTAAATCCTATATTTCCCTCTGTGTGTACCCTGCTGACTTTCAACAAAATCAAATGACCTTCATGTCATCCATAATGTAAAGGCCTTCATTACATCCTGATTAATTTTCCACTGAATTAGAGCAAAACATAACGCTGTGTCTCTAATGACTTTTCTAAATCCTTGTTCAAATGCTGTCTATAGGGCATGGAATCCATTAAAATCCAATCTTTTTCAAACTAATCTCTATCTAGCACATCTGTATTGTAATATTGGTTACCGTGTGAATATTGTACATGAATCTACCTGCACTTAGAAAAGAACTGAAAACCCATTGACTACATTGACTTATAATAGAAGCCATTGGGCAATTGATATGAATCATTAATTTAATGGCAGAGTTTACAACTAATTTCAGACATTTAACTCACTTGGACTTTTTCTAAACATTACACTAATAAGACTAAGTGTGTTTAGTATTGTTAAGTTAATACATAAATGTAGTAAATCAAAAAATGTTTCATCATGTATCAAACTGCTTCCCCTCTTCAGCTGAAGTGTGTGCCAGTTGTTGTTCACTGTTCTTGCAACCTGTAACCGTGCAACATGCAGCAAATTTCATCATGTAAGTTGTTGCAGCCAGCACTCACAGATGCTATTTTCTCAGCCCGGGCAAATTACAGGCTGCCCAAAGCCACATCTCTGTAATCTTCAAGGTGGGCAGAGATGCGTTAAATGTGCCTTGATTAATGTTGTGGTAATCATGTTCCTATTTAGATATAGATGTGCCTTCATATGTCAGCACTCGATGCCAGGTAAGTAGAACAAAGAAGAGCTGAAGAATAAGTATTGTAACTGCAGCTTTAGGTTTTGCACGTCATTGAGAAACATATTATGTAGGCTAAATAGTCCAGTGTCCAGTCCTAGAAACCACCGTCCAGTTCAAATGTCTTGTTTTCTGATATCTCCAGTTTTTCCAGATAAAACAGCATTGGACAGCTGTTGGAGCAAAGCCTCACATCTCACAGCCTTCTTAGCTTTCACCATAAGTTAATGCAACAAGATATTTTATTCGGATCATTTTAGATTTCAAAATGGAAAAAATAAAAATGACAGAAAATGGGGATTCAATATTTTGTTCCAACAGTGACAGTATTCTACACTAAGATGGGATAATATGGCATAAATAAATTATTATGACACACGTTAAGTATAATGATATTCGTTTTTTTCCTCGGTATGAGAAAAAGAACAAAATGCACAATCAGCTATTATACCACTTGTTGTTGTATACAACCCTTTCTATAATTGGTCTAAATCTGCAGTTGCTCACAGGAAGTACTGATGATACCCATAATTTACCCAGAAAAGCATATTGGGATGTAATTTATCACAACACTGACAAAATATCATCATATTGTGGCATCTTGGTAAATGAGAAGACGCAGTAAACTTAGTGCTTTAATTGAATGCTCTTTTATTGAACATGGTAGCAGGGAGAACCACCACTTAGCATAATCTGATTAGTTGGGATAGTAGGAAGGTCACTTCTAACCACACAACACTACATGACAGTAGGCCTATCACTGCACCAACTACCACACAGCCCAGCTCAACACAGCACAACATATTCATATCATTAAACTAGAAACACAACTTATTTGCAGAATTTAAGTCTCTATTAGTGTACCTGTGCATCCACTGTCAGTAGCTGATTGCTACAATATGGCCCACCCATGTTCTGAACTCATGAATACGATCAAGTCAGGAATAACACACCCATTCTCTATAAACACAGCCTAAGTCAAGTTGTAATAATTGAGTTTGCACAAGATCTCCTGCTAGGCAATAAAGAGAAACAAACAGGGACATGAAAACAAAGTCCAAGCAACCAGCATGTCGAAAGCAATGTCTACCCTGTAGTTTACCTGTAGCTATAGCAGCCCATATGCCCACGCTCTTCTACAAAACCTGTGCTTACTGAAAAGGGTTCAGGGCTTTATGGCAATGCACAGAGGGGTGACAGTGCTTGTCCATGTCATGCTAACAGTGAACAAAACTTACTGTTGGCTCGAAGCCTGTTAATTTAATTCCTTCCTCCAGTGGGTGGAATGGATTCCAGTGGACTGGTGCAACCATTATCTATGCTTTCCAATCTGTTACATTTCAAACTATGTTATCTGTTATCTTTTCAAACTAGCAGATGTCCTCATTCCACTGTACTGTATTCCATTGTACTGTAGAGTGGAGATGGCCTTTTCATTGATTTTCTGAAAACCAATATGGCCTCATATAAAATGCTTTTGTATATATATATACAATAAATTACAGAACTGCTGTATAATTATTATATACAAAGTTACAATTTATTTTACAGTATTAGTTCCATCATAATACAGTGGACTTACTGTTATTTACCTGGTAGTTAAGTTAAATTCTTTATATGATGACAATAACAGACTAGCTAGTCATGGTATAATCACTGTGTACAAAAGTATTTTGCAGTCCATTTATGACGGTATTACAGAGGACGTACTTGTACAAGTACCAGTTAATATGAAATGAAATACCGTACTAGTGAAAAGGTACTTATGCATGTATTTACTGAAGATATTTGTTGTACTTACCACTGTTTTGTAACTTGTGTATCTGGTATTTCTTACAATAGATTTTCTGTACTTACATATTTAACTTATGCACATATTTAGTACAACATATTTACCATCAACTTCTGAGAAAGTAGTGTTTTTATATACATCAATACATACATGCAAAATATGTACCACAAAAGTGTACAATAGCCACATATCTATCGCCAAAATTGTACCTTTTAAATTTTTTATAGAATTAATGTAACAAGGTTTTATGTCAACTTATTGTGGGCAATGTCCCTTCGTCTATGGATAATGAATTTTTCACACAATGTAAAAAACACTGAGCGCTTCCTAATGATAAAAACAAAAAAACAGAGATAGAAGTGTGTGGCATATGAGCACTGTTCAAGGATTTTAAGTTACATGTTTCATTGTTTAAAGCTTGCATTTTTCTTTTTAGAACAAAGCTTATGGGGGGAATTAATTTTTTCTAAAAATCCCTAAAATCTCTGTATAATTAAACAGTTAAGATGAAAACAAATGAACAAAAGTATATGTCTGGACGGTTCTGGGTAGGCATGCCTTCAGTGTGACTGCCATGGTCACGATCTGATTTACTCTCTTAAAGGCTATTTGAATGGTTCCAATGAGAATTCTGCAAGTTCATAATTTATCGTTGATAAAGACCAGCACAACAAGGATAAATCTTAAGCAGATTTTTTCCCGGTTACAGGGCCAGTCAGTTTAAATTAACCAACTAACCAAACATTTTATCACCAACTGATGTTCCACTTTGCTCTCTGAGAATTCTAGAAAAAAAATCACAAAATCTAGTCTGAGCAAGGCTGAGGCCTTTTAAAGAACAGCTTAAACATGAAATGCAGTGTAAAGTTTGAAACATTCCCTCCTGGTCACATATTTTTCTGTCTACTTAAGGTTTTTATTTGCTCTGCTCATTTTGGGTAATAATAAATCTTGAACCTGCAGAATTTTGTGGAACCACAACATTAAGACGGTAAATCAAATTGTGACCGTGGCAGTGACAGTGAGGAATTTAGACATGCCTAGCCAGGACAAAGGGACACGGCACCAAAAGGGGTTCTTCTATTGTTACAAGCTTGGCACTGAAAGGTCTTTTATTTTGAACAGGCACCTCCGCAGGGAGCAAGAAGTGCCCAGCCCAGCACTAACCCGACACAAAAAGACAGGGAGGGGGTAATGTGGGAAGACAAGAAATCAGAGGAGGGTAGAAGGGTCCATATATAAATGTGTGGATGTGTGTGTGGCTGTGTGTGTGTGTGTGATGTTATAACTAAATCTTACTGCCCAATTTCCTGTATGTGCATGATGCACAAATTATAATATTATAAAATGGATTTAAAGTGAGTCTATAAGATTTTGTAATTGATAATAAAACCCAAAAGGAAAGGCAAAAAAGAGGAAATACGAATAGGTGATCAGAAGAAAAGGGCTGAAGCTGTGCACTGAGGAGACCGTAGCTAGCGGTAGAAAACATAGTTACCAGAGAGCTGGCTTTGGACCCTTGTCTCGTAATTAGATCTGGTCTCTAAGAGCCAGCCAGAGTGGACCAGTACAATATGATGGCATTTCTTCTCTCTCTCTTTCACTGTGACTTTCACTCTCTCTGCTTGTGTGTGTGTGGTAAGTTCAGGAAGGAGAATTTTGTTGCTCATAGATTTATTGTTGCTCATAATTTTAAATGTTTCTGATCCAGTATTCTAGAACAATACTTTTGCTATCTTTGACTAAGTATCTTTGACTGTGAATGTCATTGGAAGATGCAGGAAGTAAAGGTCTGAATGCCAACTGTGGATACCTCATTAGTTCTTTAAAGAACCTTCAGTGGATGGGATTTTGAAGAAACATATTTTGGAGCATCACTGAAGCCAACTACATGCTTGATGAAATAAAGGGAAAAATACATTTACATTTAAGGCATTTAGCAGACGCTCACAGCGACTTACAGCCATGCTTAGTGTTCTGTTGGATAATGTTTCCTATATAGTACAAGAAGGTCTAAAACAAATCATGAGCTCAGACGCTGCCCGAACAAGGGCCACTGCTAATACCTATACCAGTATAAGTGCTAAACAAAGCATTTCTATATTTATCTATTAGTACTTACTAACTTAAGTGCATATCCTCTATATGATGTTCATCCATATATTGTTAAAAAATAATGCAACTTTAAAACTTAAAAAGGATGCAACTGGGTTACCCTGAAATGTTGAATTTGCCAAACTTTAACTAATAAGTCAACAAATGTAAAACACAGATTATTCCTCTGTTAACTTAATATTTCAAGTGTAATGAACTCAATGTTTAAAGTTAACTACGATACTTATTTTTCTAAAGTTTAGTGTATTTAGAGCTTGTCAAATGTCTTTTACATAAGGTATTTCAGCACATCATCGCTGTCCAAAGACAAACAAGCATCTCCAAAATGCTAACTTTACAGGAGAGGGTAAAAACCTACTTTAATTTAAATGTAAGTCTATGGAACTTTTTTCCAAGCAATTTCTTTTGGTCCATTCATTAAGAAATTTTCATACAGTGTAAATGGCAGCTGCTGTGTTTAAATTATACAAAAAAGTCAAATTTGACAAAAAATGGAGATAGATTTTTTTTTGACAGTGACGATATTTTAACAAGACAATACGCAGCTTGTCATCTGTATGAGTTCAGATGTTAGCACTCTACAGTCCTGTTTAAGTGATGTATCAAACTAACTGTCATCAACTAAGTACTAACTATGGTAATTATTGCTAGATATCATATTTAAATGAATGATTTTTGGTAAAATTAATATCTTTGTTTAGCTAACCTCAGAGCCATCATACGTCTCTCTATGTCTCTTAATAGTTTTGTCACTGAGCTACAAGTTTGGCCTTCCATGTACTGTCATCCATAACTTTTCAGCTTTTCTAATAAACTAAAAACATCATTCACCAGCTGATGAAGATAGCATAGGTTTCAGAATTATGTGTTTCCTTCCTGTCATTCCACATTTTAATAATTTATTACCACGTCTGTTTTCACTGCAGGCTTGATTGATGAAGGGAGGAACGTTTAGAGACCACTGAGAGGCTGTCAGTCATTATTCTGTGGTCTACTGAATGGTTCTTAGAGAAAATCTTTGTAGCATGTGAAGAAACATGCTCTTAAAGCTGTGAAGGTCTGAGGTTCCGCAGGGTTATGATCAGGGTAAGTGAAGCAGCATCACCCTTCCCTCAATCTTCCCTGAGACTAAAGCACACCTGAAACATTGGAAATGCTTTTAGCCAAATGTTTTGGCGGTTGCTTTTCTTGCTCTTTATACCTATTTTGGAAGTTTTTTTCTTTTCTATTTGTTCTGTTCTGTTCTTTTTATGTCCACCTCTGTCAGCATTAAGACTAAATGGAGTATAGCAGTAGTCTCATTTGAAACACTGACAATATGCTGCTTGTTGTAGAGCTACAAACATTCAATTTTAGGAACCATTTACATTATAGGCCTACTATATACACTGCCTAACAAAAGTTTGAGGACAACTAACTTCTCCAAATGTTTTCTAATACAAATGTTCCTTTTTCAGTTTGCAATAACATACTGTATAAGCCTCACCAGACTGATTTTAATGAAAACAATATCTCACAAGGAAGTATTTATGGCAAACCTATATCATCACTATGAAATATAAGAAGTCATCTTAATATTATAAAGAAATTAACAACTTATTACACAGCTTTCCTAGAATTAAGGCGATTTTAGGACACTAGAGTGGACACCAGAGTTTGCTGAAACCATAGTTTGCACCAGAAAGACTAAGAAGGGAGGAGTGAAGGAAGATATGATGATACAATTTAAAGGATTACAATGATTTGGAAAGAGTTTTTGGTGTAGGCCCTGTCCTCGTTACAGGGCATGGACCATTGAAACCCCTTACAGATCTTGTTGGATTAGGATGGCAGGGGTGGAGCCAACCCTTTGGTGGTAAGGACGAATGAGGGGAACATTAAAATGTTGATACCTGAAAGCAGCAGAAGGTATACATAAGTAGAGGTATTAGAGTCTTCCAAGCAGAACTTTGCTAATGCATGCCGATTATGGATGGCTGTGGCATGGCCGGGATTCAACATTTAATTTTTTTTTTTTTTTTTCATTTAGCCTTTAATTTAACCAGGCAACCCATAAGAACGTATTGCTATTTCCAAAGGTGGCCTGGCAGGCACCAGAAGATGTCTCTGTCTCTTCTCTTTTTTAGGTACATCAAAGGTCATTATTAGTGCAAAGTCTGCTCTTCATAGCAAGGGAGACACATGTTGATGACATGTTGAAAAACGTACATGTTGTTCTAGAGAAACCTTTCTGTGGAGAATAACAGGCTGTAGCACATCTATCTGTTCATGTTCAATTTGTCATCCATGCTCTAGCCAATGTTTTTTAATCCTGTCCAAGGTAACACTCAGCTCTTGACACAACACACACCTGATCCATCTCATCACTCAAGCCCTTCATGAGCTGAATGAAATGTGTTGCATCAAGAAATGCTTGAAAGTTTCTGCAGCTCACTTGGGTGCATAGTGTAGCATTTCCCCACTAGATAAAACTCATCCCAAAATCCTACCAGACATATATTTTCTCCTTTTGGGCTTTCAGTCAAGCATGACTTTGGACTCGCTGGGGTTCAAACTCCTGATCAAATGATTAGATGGTTGTGCTTGGGAGCCCCTGAAGGTACTCAGGTTCTGTGTCCATAAATGTTTAATAATCTGAAAACAAGAAATTCACACACAATAATAATAATAATAATAATAATAATGGATAAAAAATTTTATTTTAGTTAACTCACCAAATACAAGTGGTGAATGAAGTACACAAACCATACACTTGAGTTAAAGTAGAGATAAAGTAGAGATAAGGTAAGATATTTATCCAGTAAAAGTTAAAGTCCTTCCTTTAGACCTTAACTTGAGTAAAAGTACAGAAGTATTTGCCTTCAAATGTACTTAAGTATGGACAGTAAAAGTAGCATGATTTATTATGGCTCTAATGTCCTGTTATCATTTCTGGAACAAGACTCTTAATCAACTCATTTTAGGTGAAGAGACTCTAGAGTCACTCAGTCCACCAATCTTTTAATAGAATGTCATTAATTTGTCTGACACTGATGTCTATTCAAATGTTCATAAGCACAAAACACCGAAGGAGAACAGTTTCCTTTAGGTAGAACCAGCTCAAAACAAGTTCAATACAAAGTGTGCGCTGTACCCTGATTGGCATTTCTTTAGTTTTGACATGTTACAGTTTTAGGCACACATAAGCCAAAAGGAAGGACAGATTCGGCTATAATGAAGTGCAGTAAAAAGTAAGATATTAGAATGTGGAATGTCGCCGAGTTAAGGTAAATAGCCACCTAAAATGGGAATACTTCAGTAAAGATACTACACTAAAGAAACCCACTTAAGTATAGTAACCAATTAAATTTACTACATTACTGTCCACCACTGCCAAATACCAAAATGTAGCCTCAGTGCTGTAAGCGCATAAAACATGTAGCAAATAAGCAAATAATCAAGTTTCACAATTTAACTTCAATTTAGTTTTAAACTATTTGTAGGTGACTTTTGTGTTCACTAAACAGCAAGTAGTAAATTCACATGACAACAATCTATGCCTTACATTGTTTTATTACTTAGTGTTCAATAAATCGTAAGTCAGCTACATTAAAACAACTTTTTCACAGTGTATTAACCTTTTATGAGCACTGAAAAGAAGGATAAGTATCTTCATGGGCTCTCAAACATTCAAAATTAATGTTACTTAGCTCTCTCATCCTGTCCTAGAATCTCATTAAAAAGAGTGTCTCAGTCTAGCCTTCGGTATTAATGTTCATCCTTTAGATCATGCTTGAAAGTATGCCATTCCACTTATTTGACATGATGTGATGTTGGCGTTTGATTTGCTGTTTCATTAAGTTGCAGGACACTTTACATTATACACAATTACTACAGAATTTAATATCATGTAGATTTTAAGCAGCTAAAGTTGCATGAAAGTTTCATTGGGCAAGGACCATTGGAAGAGTGTCCTCAAATTAAAGCTTTTTTTCTTAGAATTATACCTCCAAGCCAAGAGTCACTTGGTTATTAAGAGTGCAGCTGAGTTAGAGCTGTTAAAACAGCTATGGTGCTGGCGGCTGAGATTAACACTGCTGTAGAGGATGCCCTTATTAATAAATTACGCTCATTAGGTTATCACAGGTCTGCACAGCGTTCACACTCTCTCCTAGCTCCTCACAAGGCCAGTGGCTTGTCTAGAAGAGCTTTCTTCTTCACAAAAGCTCTTGTTAGGTTGCTTCTTAATAGTCCACTCTCTCCTCTGGGGATAGAAGAATTACTGGAAGTAGCCGCCCAGCTCCAGCTCAGCAAGATGAATGCTCTGTGTCATTTCTCATCTGATTTGCTGTGTATTTCAATCCACCATACATGATGAATGACCAGCATCTGCCTACACAGTCAGACAGCACACCACATCAATAACCTAGAGCATGTGTATCTGAACATATGCTTAAAATGCTGAGGCTGGAGTGCCCTTGTTTGATTGTATACCGTTGCCAGTTTATTAGGTTTACTACCTTGTATTTATAGTCATTGGGCGTTTTATCAGACACGCTTACCGTATGGGTATATGTTTACAGTTATTGACTGTAGCCCATTTGAAGCTTAGCACCCTAGAGGGTGCTAATCTATTGTGCAGCAACACCCCTATACGGTAGATGTTTCTGATAAAATGGCCACTCACTGTAGATACAAAGTAGGTGTTTCTATTATACTGGTAATGTGGTGTTCTTTCTGTGCTACTTTTGTCTCAGTTAATCCCTTGTTTAGATCTGAGGTTTTGTTTTTTGTAAACATTCTTCAGCTATATACACCTTTCCCTGGGGCTAGAAAACTCTTGCTTTCCTTACTGCTGTCTCATTTACCGTGTCTCTTCTGGCTACTGTCAGACAGCTACAGTACTTCTCATCTTAACACTCTTTATATAGCTTCTTTATATAGCTTCCTCCACTACAAACAAAAAGACGGCTTATAAAATGTCACTTCCTTCAACTGCTAGAAAAAAATCATTTAATTAAGAGCTAATTTCTTGTGGCGAAGCCTTAGGTAACCAAAGTTATTACTTCAATTTGTTATTCATAGTATGTGGTTACATAATTGCATATTTAATTATGTAGTTAATTTAGCAACTCATTATATTCTATTTCCATACCACAGGTTTAATGTTTTTTTAACCATTTGATGTTTCCATTGATGCGTCACTGTTTGTTCTAATGTCATTTCACTGTGGATACATTGACTACTATGAAGAAGTTTGTACTTGGGCAAGTAGATCCAAAAACATCAGTTCTTATTATTCATTGGTCAGGAAAGCAGCCCACAGCTCTGCGATTGGATCCATATGTGACTAGAGTTCTTTCTCTCATTACTTTGCACTTGATCATGTCTTTGTTTAGAACAACCGAAAGGCTGTTGACTGAAACATTTGCTGCCCTCTTTTTACTTCGCCTGTGCACCTTGCACTTGAGCACCATATCTAGCAATTAAATAAAAACGTTTATTATTACTACAATAGTAATACATTTAATAACACATTTTATTTACATGGCATAATTTCATGACAGTGTCAATTCAAGGCACGTGTAAAAACGTGTTGAAAAGAAATCAGGATTCTTATTAAAAGAAATGAAGATTCACAATTTCTTAGAGACGCAAGAAGCTCAACCCATAATCACTGACCCAATGAAAATGTGGTTACCCATGGAGCGTAACTTTAAGAATAAAGTGAGAGATTTAAGTGAGACGGTGGAGTGAACCTGGGGACCCTGATGTCTTACCTAACAAGTGGGTTGGGATTTAAACACCACTAAAAAAGTTCACAGGTTCAGTCTTGCTGTTTGATTTTGGTGTTTTAAGCGTGACCTGAGGTTATCTGTAAATACTGTAAAAATCTTGTCATGTTTAGTCAGGTGTGATGTACCAATTCAGGCAGTGTGACCCAAGGAAATCCATAAAAATGTGTTATTACTTTTTATTCATTTTTATTTTGAAAAGATTTTTGAAACATAAGATTGAAAGTCTTATTTGTCATTGACCCTCAGAAGTAATTACAACATGCTTCTCTTATCATCCGCGATGACTGCAAAAAGAGTTGAAGGCTCCCTCCTTTTGACAAGATGACGCGCAGTGCTGTCAGTACAGATCTTGGCTGTTGCACCAATAAAACCTGAGGTCACAGTACATGTTTGTGCAATGAACTTTCAGTTAAGCTGGGCTGAAGAAGCTTTGTTTGAAGCCTTGGTGAAAAAGCTTAAAAGGCAGTCGTCTATCCAACTTTGCAGTCGTACGAGGACCAAGGTCAGTCGGAACACTTCTAAAGGAGGAAGGCAGACTTTCTTTGGTCCTTTACTTTGTGACTCACTCCACACATGGAAATTTGATCTAAACTAGAGAACAGCTTGTAGATATCTGTCCCCAGTGTTCAAGCTAAAAAGGGCTGCAGCATACATAGCGTTTTGAAGAATTAGCTATCTGGCCAGTTGAATTTGTTTGTTTGGTTCATTATGTTAATAGTGATATGAGTAACCAGCTAGAGGAGATAAAATGACGCATTCAGTAAATACACTGAAAAAAGTAATGTTTTCAGTTTTCTTGATTAGAATGTGTACATAAAACAGTGTATGGCACGAAAGACAAAGTTTTGCTGATGTAATCATGTTTTATTAATATGGAATGTAAAAGTAAATACAATGCATTCATTTTCAGTGTATTTTCTTACTGTATGTTTTTTTGCATTTTAGTTATAGCTATACACACTCATCACCAAAAGAATAGTTGCCCCTAGAAGTGTTGGATTGCAGTGCTATTGGGAAAGAAGATAAAGGTTACCAGGAACAATAAATGATGATAAATTTAGACTGATATGGGCAATATTTATTGAGCTACACACACAGAAATAGTGTCTCTCAGTATGGTGTCTCGTCACTGAGGATGACCCGCTACCATTCTGAGTCACTCCATGACAGTCTGGCACGACACCATTGCAGTCTTTGGCAACGTTGATGTGGTGCTCTGCATGCATGTAGTCCTGTGTTTTGCATCTGTCTGCCAATGGTGCTGGCACTAAGAGGATGACTCATGGAGGGCATCACTGCTCGCTGAATAACCGTAATCATGGCTGTTGGGTCAGGCAGGTACAGCATTAAGACCCGTCCTTGCTTGCGTCACATTTAAATCATGTCTCACAATTCCTTCTGGGTGCGATTATTTGTGCAACTATTGTTTTGATGATGAGTGGATTATAAGAACAAACAAAAATATGGTGACTGTGCACCACTGCGAATGACTCTGCAAAAGTTAAAGGTTAGAATTTTTCAGACCATGTCATACATCTTAATGTATTATGTCACATTCACAGACTTGAAGGCCCAACTCGATGTTTAGAACTGAAATTTTAAATCGACATTATACTGATTCAGATATGATAACAACAGATAATTCACTCACATCCACATAAGATGTCACTCATCAAGTTTTGACTAAGTTTTCTTTGAAAACTTTTTCAACGTGCTTGCAAAAGTCACCTTCTTCTGCTTGCGACAGTGACCGATATTACAAAATGTTCTTCCACATGTTGCATGCAATCCCATATTCATGCTAGAGAGGTCTCCAAATCCTCAAATTCTATATATTGCCTTTTTTGAAATGCACTTGATAATATGATCATAATCAGTTTTCTGCTATCCGTTTATTGAAGTGGTCATATAAGCAGCACACTCTGATTTCTCAGATTGGATTAAGGCTCAGAAATCTGATTAAGAAAAAAAAGAGAGCAGGATTTAGCCCAATAATCACAATTCTTAGTGCATGTAAACCTGACTCTGGTTTCTTTCAGTTTTCTCAGCCTTTGCATGTTCAAAAACTGCAGTACCAGTAGCATGTGACATGGCAGCAAAACACTTTAAAGAGCAACACTGAAACCAACTACATGCTAGGCAAAATCAGGGGTTTGAATATTCTTCTAGATGGTGTATGTTCAAATTTTCCACTAAAGCAGAGACATAACTTTGACTTTCACATTACATTTATGTCCCGTCTTCTCCTCTGAGTTTATTAGCTAGATGCAAAGCAGATAGTCTGATTATTGTCTGCAAAATGTGCAAAAATGACAAATGACAAAAGCATCTTCTACTTCTACAAAATGCATGTTACATTTTAGTTTGTGGCGTGTTCTTTACTACTACCTTCTTTCAGAACTGTGACAGAACAAAGCTACCTTTCTAAATATCCTGAATGCATAACACCATTACATGTACTCTGCTTCTATACTAAGTCTGTTTAAAAGGTTACAAAAAATGACCCTCATTTTTGGCCACAGCTTCTGATTTATAGCATTTTTAGACTGTTTAAAACCTTTCATATCTTTAACACTGTTACTCTATATTACAACAGTTCATCATCCCGAGCTGAAATGCAGTCCTAAAGGTCAAGCAGTCACAAGGTAGAACATTGCATTCAAGACATTATCATAGTCAGTTTTTCTTCCTTAGTTAAAATGAGGACTTCCTGTGCCCGTGGAGGACTCTGTATGCAATATCGTCTGTACATTTCCTTAGAAATAAAGATCTCTTTATTCTTTATTCTGATTCACATTTACATCACCATGTACCTCTCAGCTGGTGGTCAGATCTAAGGTTGTAATTAGCCATTAGCCATAAAGCAGAAAGCGTCCAGAGAAACTGAAAAAGCAGTCTCAAGTTCTTGCACACTAACAGGAATAAATGGAGGGAAATCAGAAAAAATAGACTGCTGACGGGACTGGTTTCCATCTTTATTCCCCAATCTTCGAGCTAAAAGACCTGCTTAGTGAAAAGCTAGCAAGGTCCATCAAAAAGAAAAAAAAAACACCTTTCTTGTTTATAATACTCCAAGATGTTATTAGTTTAAGGTGTCATCAAAATTTTACCGGTTGGGTAATAATTACATAATTTGGTTGGTAAATGAATTCAAGTGAATTGCATCCCTTTCTTTAGTGACACCACATCGCTCACTGTTCTTGATGTACTGTATTTATGCTTATGCTGTAGTGACTTTCAGGACCACGGACAGCAGCTAAATCCGCTAGGATCTGCTGATAGGTCCAAACTGAAGAATAATAGCTTGCACTGGAGTCCTTGCATCTGAATAAAATGCCTTAAGCTGTGGTAAGTAATTAAATAATATGGCATTTTTAAAGGGTTAATTTTTCCAAGATGCACAACTTAAATGCAAAACAAGCGCGTAATGAGAAACCATGTCTTGGGATTTGAACACTGGCTGTTTAATGCACTATTTTGTTGGTGAAAGCCAGGGGCATGTCTCGACTGAACTAGCATAACCTCACAATTAGCCTGTTGTAAATCTGTGAAACAATTAGCTATGCATACTTGCATTCTCTTTGTCTTTATGACACCACTCTTGCTCTGGGTGGATAAAGAATTGCCTCATACCACTATGGGTCAGATTTACTAAGGAGCACACAAATCCTGCAGTACAGGCAAAATATAACAAGTGCAGTTGGCTGTACACTCACATCTCTTTATCAACAGCTACCTTGCCTCTATACTGATTGTCCATTTAATGAAGTACACTTATCATATAGATGCACTTTGTTCTACACAAACAAACTGTTTCTTTGCATACTTTTGTTAGCCCCATTTTACCCTGTTCTTCAATGGTTAGAGCAGGCATTATGTGGGTGGTGGATCATTCTCAGCACTGCAGTGACAGCGACATGGTGGTGGTGTGTTAGTGTGTGTTGAGCTGGTGTGAGTGGATCAGACACAGCAGTGCTGCTGGAGGTTTTTTAATGGACACAAGTTCACTAACACCAAAAACAGCCTCAGATTTTGTTCTTCACAGCATCATTAGTGCCATCTGGCTGGAATTCTTCTCCAGGTTTTCTCCACTACTATCAGTTTTATGTTGACGTTAGTGATGCACTTCAGGTTTTTGGGAGATGACTCAACTTCCCTTCATTTTAAACAAAACAGCAACAAAGCTGTAGATCAATAGATATAGCAAACATCCAATTTAATTTTTAGAGATGTCACAGATCATAGTGATACGTTTAGCAATAGTGAAATAGTTGAAGTGTCTCAATCCTGTCTGTAAGTATAGCATAAATATTACATATGTACATATGTGTTGCTCCGGGAAATGCTATTGGTTTGGAGTAGTGGAGGGGGGAGAGAAATACATGTTAGATACATGAGAGAAATGCAGACATGTTCATTTTTTTTAGCTTTTTTTTTTTTAAATATTCCTCTAGGTGCTCTAAACTATTTTTAGTAATTTTCATACATTTTGAATGTATTTAATTTGGCACATGGGATGATGTTCTGTCCACAGTGAAAGTGAAAGTTTGAGTTAATTCAAAGCACAGTTCAGGTAAGAGCTTATCACTGACTGGTGTAAATCTGAGTACCTGTTTTGAGTAATCACTCAAAACAATGGACACTGTTGATGGTTAGTCATGGGCATAGATGTCTCCAGAGTGTTTCTTGTTATTATGGCAGGGTGAATCTGTACTCGCATCGGCACAGCCTTCTGAGAAGTGTTCCTCAACCCTAGACCTGGAGGCACCTGCCTTTGACATTTTAGTGGATTCTCTGCTTTAACCCCACCACCTCCAACTCTGAAAGGGCTTGTTAATGACCTGATAAGCTGAATGGGGTGTGTTGGGAGCAGGGAACGTGCTAAAATGTACAAGGCAGGGTGCCACTGGGACCACACTGGTTTAGATAGGGTGAGAAGCATGCTTCATCCTTGTGGCTTTTTTAACAACGTATGTCACAGACATTTCATTAACCCCAGGGAACTTGTGGAAAAAGGGTATAACATGTCACCTTTACAACAAATGACACTGTGATAATGATCACAGTCAGAGGAGGTCTCAGAACAAATGATGCAGAGACTAGAATCATGGTCAAAGCAAGGCCTTAAAAAATTTAACAATGTTATTATGACCAATTGCAGTCAGGATGTGGTCTCTGATCAAATGACATGGTGATTCTCCGAACTAGTACATTACGATGATAAGGAGTTCTTTTCAGCAAGCAGCATACACAGCACTGTAAAAATACTGCATCATTTCAGCCATAAAATCAATGTTCTGGTTTGATGAACACTGCTTTATGCAGCTTTATATTCCTAATCATGTATTTGCTTCAAAATGTAATTTGTGATACAAACAAAATTCAGCTTTGTTAAGTCAAATATCAAATAAATACAACAGTACTGAGAATTCCCATTACTAAAAGGGCTAAGGCTTCAGTTCAACAAAGGAAAAAGCAATACATTTCAACCACCAAATTGCAAAATCGTCTAAAAGTGACACTTTGTTTTTATTTGGAAAAGAAAAAGTCAAAGGATTATGACAATCAATCAATCCATCGATCAATCAATCAATCAGTATTTATTTGTATAGCGCTTTTCGCTTTTTACATCTAATGTTGTCTCAAAGCAGCTTCACAGAAAAGCAGTTTATATAAAGGAAAAGAAAAACATGTGTACCAGACAGAGGCAACAGTGGCAAGGAAAAACACCCTCAGAGTAAGGAAGAAACCTCGAGAGGAACCATCCTCCTCAGGTTGATCCCGGTTGAGGAGAGAAAGACAGAACTAACAGGAAAAGGAGCTTAGAACATCTATTAGATATAGTCTGATTAATCCAGGAGGCAGTAATTGCAAAGGTAGAGCCAACCCATAGGTTCTCTGTTGAAGTGAGAGATAGAGTTCATGATCAGAGCCAGATGCTGGCAGCTCTATTGTGGTCATTGTAGTTGTTGTAGTCATGTCGGGTGACGAGCTGGAAAACCAGGGCAGGAGACCCATGTTGGAGATGATGCTCTGGTGACTCTTGCAGTTCTGGGGGCTCCCATGTGATCACTCAGGAGAAATGTGATTCCTGGGCTCAACAAAGAGAAAAAATGAGTGTGGAGAGAGAGCGAGAGAAAGAATGAGAGAGACTGATTAGGAGGACAGAGAGGTAGTGAGAGAGAGAGCAAGAGAGAGAATGAGAGATACTGATTAGGAGGACTGATAGGCAGGCATTGCAAACTGTTGTATGATTGAGTATGTGTAAATCTGAGACTTCTGGAGAAAATTCCTCTGCACTGTTAGCTCCTCAGTGTTATCCATCAGGGTCGATTAGCTTATAGAGAAGACAGATGAGAGGGCAGGAGAGAGGAAAACAGTTTGTATATTTAGCCCATTTATGGAGAAATGTAAATTGTAGTGGTAAACAGATGATATCAGCCAAATGCATGTGCAAACAAATACATTTTGAGTCTAATTTTAAATATAGAGAGTGTGTCCCAAACGGAGAAAGGGAGATGATTCCACAGTTTTGGGGCTACACAAGAAAAGGCTCAACCACCTGCTGTGGTTCTGCTAATTCTAGGGACTGTCAGCAGGCCGTTATTTTGTGAGTGGGGCGCACGTGTGTGTTTGTATGACTGAAGTAATTCACTAAGATACTGCAGGGCCAGGTCATTTAATGATTTACACGTTAAAAGCAGAATCTTGTACTCAACACGAGATTTAACAGGTAGCCAATGTAATGACAATAATATTGGGGATATATGATCAAATTTTTTGCTCTTGTAAGGACTCTAGCAGCTGCATTCTGGACCAGCAGGAGCTTATGTAGAGCCTTATTGGAGCATCCGGCTAAACGGGTGTTACAAGGGTGTTACAGAGGTTATAAAGGCATGCACCAGCTTTTCCGCATCTTTTAGGGATAAGATATATAAGATAAGATAAGATAAGATAGAATGCTGTCTTAACTATGTTACAAACGTGTGCATTAAAAGAGAGACTGGTATCAAAGATGATGCCTAGATTTTTTAGGACCTCAGTCTTGTTTGGATTAAGGAATTTGTTAGCCATCCAGTTTTTGATATTATTAATGCATTCTTCAAGTTTATTTAGGTTTAAAGCCTCATTTGGTTTGGCCATGTCATCTGCATAGCAGTGAAAGCTGACGTCGAAACTGCGCATTATGTTACCAAGAGGCTGCATGTAAAGAGAGAAAAGAAGCGGCCCAAGCACTGATCCTTGAGGGACATTGTATCTTACTAGTGTATAAGTGTTTATTGTTGAAACTAATAAATTGATAGCGGTCAGTCAGATATGATCTGAACCAGGATAAAGCCTGTCCTTTAATGCCAACCCGATTTTCTAGCCTATCAAGGAGGATCTTGTGGTCGATAGTATCAAAAGCAGCATGTCTAGAAGAACTAATATAGAGATATGACCACTATCAAGCGACATAAGGAGATCATTTACTACTCTAGTTAATGCTTTTCAGTACTGTGGAAAGGTCTAAAGCCACACTGAAACATCTCATGAAAAGAGTTTTCATGTAGGTGGGAGCATAATTGTTGTAAGATCACTTTTTCTAGGATCTTTGCTATTAAAGGGAGATTGGAAATTGGTCTACAGTTGGCGAGTTCATTGGGATCGAGTTCAGGCTTTTTAATTAAGGGTTTTATGACTGCAAGTTTTAAGGATTTCGCTACATGTCCAAGACTGAGGGATGAGTTTATTACAGAGAGCAGCGATTTAACCACACAGGGGACAATCTGTTAGAGTAGTTTTGTTGGTATTGGGGTTAGGATGCATGTTGAGAATTTGGAAGAGCTAATTAGCTTGACTAATTAATTCTGTTCGATAGGGCTAAAGGATAGCAGTGGGCTAGCAGGGCACATGTCATGTTGTGTTATTAGATTTCCACTCAATTCGGAAGCAGTCTAGTTTTGATGTACGCCAGACTATGTTCCAGACTACAAGCTTTTTGTTCTTTATCAGTGCCACACTATCAAGAGTTAACTGAAGAGTGGATTGCAGGATTTCAGCGTTACTTTCAAGCTCATCGAGGTCCAAACATTATAATCTAGAACAACCTTGTATATTATTAAATAATGGTCCAAGATGCAATCACAATCAAGTGTCTAAGTTTTCTACCCTAATTCCCCGTGATAATACTAAATCTAAGGTATGGTTACAGCGGTGAGTAGGCCCTATCACGTTTTGAGTATAGCCCATGGCATCAATGAGAGCCTCAAAAGCTATTTTTAAAGGGTCTTGGTTATTCTCAAAATGAATGTTAAAGTCTCCGACTATAAGAGCCTTTTCCGCAAAGAGAGCTATACTCGTTAGAAATTCTGCAAACTCTGTAAGAAATTCAGAGTAAGGACCTGGGGGACGATATATTGTAGATAGTGTAAAGCTATTGGATGTAGATGCAGGACAGGCTACTCTAGTACTTTGGACTTCAAAAGCATTTGCTTCATGGCCTGCAATTTGAGTGAGGCCTATATCAGTGTTATAGATCGTAGCTACACCTCCATTTCTACCACTGATACGTGGGTTGTGATGATAACTGAACCCTGGTGGGGTAGATTCATTTAGAGCTAAATCACCCTGTTTGACCCATGTCACAGTGAGACATAGCACATTAAGTTGGTTATCAGTAATTATTTAATTTACAATAACTGCTTTGGGTGCCAGAGATCGTATATTGAGTAGACCAAGTTTAATGCGAGAGCTGCTAGCGCTGTCACTATGAGAGGTTGACTTGACGGTTGTAACGGATTATTCCACATCGATGTTTACAAATTGGTCAGGTGACAGACACAGTCTCGATGTTGTAGGACATGGCAGTGGTAGGGATATTGGGAATGTTTGCATTAACATGACTGGCCTTCGATCTATGCATATTAGTAATTCTGTTAACCACATTATTAGTATTTGCCTTGTTTACAGCATTGGCAGTAGTATTCATACTAACATTTCTACAGTTGGCTAGGGGCTGTTTATCAGCGCTACTTACATGGCCTCCATTCTGTAGTCAACCAATGGCCCTCTCGATGTTCCGGGAGAGTATACAAGGACAAGAGTCTACAAGTGTCTGAACCATTTGAATGGTAATGAATCAGAATCAGTGATTAAAATACCTTTTTTGAAGTTGTTCAAACTGTTAGAGCAGCAGCAGATCAACATTGATCATTTAGACAATCTGGACATGCAATTAATTATCTCTGTTCACGGTGAATATCGAGAGAAGGTACGAGACTGAAAACCATTACTGGTCCTAATCTTGCATAATACCTCAAAATAATAGAAGCAGAAAGTCCAAGCTAGCACAACAATGAAATCTGTAGGTCTTTTTTTTATCTAAAGTGTTTGTTTGGAGTTTTTTGCCCTACTGAAATGGATTTAATCAATGATAATAGTGTACTTACTTAATTACTTTATTACAATTACAAAAATAAAAGGGTAATAGCAGATTAAAAAGCACCAATAGAATGTTGTGTATCAGTCTCAAAGGGTTAAATTTTATTCACTGGCACACGCATCCATCCATCCAAGAGTAAGTTAATGTCTAGCATGTGCAACAACGGCTCAGAGCAAAGTCAGTGAACAGTAATGAATTCATGAGCTGCTCTTTCAAAATAATACATCAACCTTTTCCAAAAATTCTGATGCGCTATTCTCTGGTGCCACTGCATTATGTGAGGACAGGCATTGTATCAAGCTGTGCATGCAAATGTGTGCGGTGAGTACAGAGTGAGATAGCATTGTGACACCTGTGTGTGTGTATGTGTGTGTGTGTGGGTGTAACAGATCAACACCCTGACCTTCATGGCTGTCCGTCAAGCTTAGAATGTGTGTAATTGCCCGTCTCTCTCTAGCCTCTTCCACTCTACTGCTCAGCGGTGGGTCTGACAGATGGACAGGGGCTGACCTGGCTACAGGAGGTATGAGGGGGAGTACATATGTGTGGGTGTGCATGCGTATGCGGAAGAGAGCGCTTAGTGCCCCCATGTAGGCTGGGCAGTTTGTGTCTATTAGGGCAGTAGAGGCCTTTCAGTGCCATTTTCTTCTCAGTCTTGGTCTTCAACGTCTGCTTGGATCCATCCATCTGCTGTTTTTCTCTCAGTCTGGTTCTGTCTTTCCCTCTCTCGTCAAATCAACTTCATCAAGACCACTACAGACCATCCCCAGGTTGTTTGATCAGAGTGAAGTATGCCTGAAGAAGCTCGAAGAGACAGTTGAGATTGTATTAATGAATGTATGGTGTAAGAAATGTTTCTGTTTGCTGTGTTCAAGCTGTATAAGTTACTGCTTTTATTTTCTCTTTAATTTAAGTTGTAATTATGTAATTAACAGTGGTGAACCATGACTATTACAGCTATGCCTTCAAATCAACAAGGGAAAAATGGTCAAAAGGGCACCTTTGTTTTTGTCTGAAAGCCAAAAAGGCCAAATAGTTATGACAAAAGATTACAGTGATGTGTCAAAGTCAGTGGTAATGAATGAGAATCAGTGATTAAAATACCTTTTTTGATGTGTTTAAACTGTTAGAGCATCAGCAGATCAAATTTGGAAATGTGAACCCATTTACATTTCGGTGAGGGATATTAAACAAGCAAGTTATTATCTCTGTTTCTGCTGAATATCGAAAGAATGTACGAGACTGAAAAACATTACAGGTCCAAAACCATTTGAAAGCATGACATCCCACAGAATATAGCAAATCAGTAAAAGCAGAAATTCCTCCTAGCACACACTGTAAAAAGTGTTTTATTGGTCCAACCCGTCTTATAGTTCCAAGAACGTCAGTGAACACTTTGGAATTATCTGGATTTCTCCACCGATTATTTACAAAATGTGGTCTGATCTTTATCAAGTCACAATTATAGACAGACACAATATAACTAAACTAATAAGACCCAAACAGTTATTTTGTTTTCTTATCTTGTTTTGAGCACATTGAGTAACATCCACAGTGCAGGTTAGTAACCGTAAGTGAACCTCTGTGATAATTACTTCCAGAGCTAATTTGCAAAAGCTGTTTTAATTAAGAAGATGAGATTGGAAAACAAGGTTAGTGTGAGCCATGCCTCGATTCAGACAATTTTCAGAGGAACTCTAAAGACACATAGAGACACAAGACACTGAAATTGACTACGAAAGGATTGCTAAAGACCTGAGTGTACATCAGTTTAAGTTTCAAGTTTGCCCAAGCCCACCTGGATGTTCCGCAATGCTTCTGGGAAAATGCTCTACGGATATTTATTATATATATGCACAATGCTATGTCTGGAGAAAAAAACACCCACATCCAAACCTCATCCCAACTATGAGGCATGGTGGAGGGAGCATCACGGGTTGGGGTTGCTTTGCTGCCTTGTGACCACTGAAGGAACAATGAATTCAAAGGTGTATCAAAACATTTTCCAGGTGAATGTAAGCACAGCCATCCATGACCTCAAGCTGAAGAGACGCTGGGTTATGCAACAAGACATTGACGCAAAGCACACAAGAAAATCAACTTAAGAACGGATGAAAAAGAAGGAGATTTGTGTCTTGGAATGGCCCAGTCAGAGTCCTGACCTTAAGCTGTGGTATGACCTGAAGCAGGCTGTGCAAGGAAGCCATGGCAGAAATACTGATGAATTGAAGACATTTGCAGAGAGAAATGGTCAAAACGTCCTTGTAAAGGGTGTCTGCATAACACATTCGTAACATCTTACATAAACCCTTTGTAAGTCATTCATGAATGTTTAAATCAATATTCATAAAGTGTACATGTTTTACATGATATTAATATGTACTATGAGTACTATGTTATTTTACTGAGAGACATTTTTCCACATAAAAGTCCTCATTTATTATTTTGCCAAACTATTTTATTTCTGAACAGACAAAATAAAAATTACCTGGATTTACCCCTTTGGGCAGGAAGGGGTATTTCAACAGTCTATACGCTGCTGAGGAAAATGTTATTATAGATGCTTTATTTATACGATTATTTCTCCAGTACAGTAAGTGAGGAAGAACATCACTAAAAATAAAACCTCTAGGGATACGCATTTCAACTCAGGATGAATGATGTTTTCCCAAACAGTGTATGGGTCTATTAAATGAAGCTTCTGGCACAATACAAATTTAAAGATGACAAAGAGTAGAACGTAGAAAGAATAACAAAAAGCAAAATACTAAAAGTCTAGACAAAAAGTGGCAAAGAACTTTCTGTCCAAAGGGCAGATTTTTATTTTGTCTGTCCACAAATTAAACATGTCACTGAAAATAAAATAGTTTGTGAAAATAATACATGAGGACTTTTATTTTGAAAAATGTCTTTCAGTAAAATGACATACTACTTCATATCAATATCATGTAAAACATGTACACTTTATGAATGTTGATTTAAACATTCATTAACATGTTACAAAGTGTCTATGTATGATGTTATGAATGTGTTATGTAGACACCCTTCAAGTAAAGTGTTACCGGGAATCTTTGGTTGATCTACAGGTTGTTAAATTCAAGAGTTACTTTTTCTATCTTCTGCTGCATTTACTCAATGTGCTAATTAAGAGACATATAACTGTCTGTGTGTTATTTGTTTAGTTAGACTCTCGTTGTCTATATGTGATGTAGATAACAATCAGACCAAATTTTATCAGCAATCAATGCAGAAACACCGGTCCCACCCAGTGGTTGATTCCACTTTTATTTACTACTCATGTTAATGGTTAAACTGATGCATTAGTCCGTCAATCCACCTAACTAATATAAGAGTTCACTTGACTGTGTCTACCTGGATAATCATTTTCTGCTGGGTTTGTCAAGAATGTAACCCTTTGGTTTCCAACAAAAACATAACAATGAAATAAATGTATAACTACAATACATGTAAAATTTTCCCAGATTTCCAGGTTATTACTATTGAATCACAGAGCAATGTTGACATTCTGTATGGGTAGCTGTTTTGATATCATGATGGGTTTTGTTTTGATATCATGATTTTTTCCCATTAGGGCTTACATGACTTCAGATTAGCTGATGAAATTATTTGATGAACATTGAGTTGACATTGACTAATCGCTGATGAATACATCATGAATAAACCCACAGGAGAAGGAAATGTTCGGCAACATGCAACTTTAAAAATCTGACAATGAGCTGTGGATCCCATTGTGAGCTGTGTCCCACTGTGGAACCGAAGATATGCACCCTGCAATCGCACAAATTTGTATTGGACTGTATATGGTCATGCCGAGACACTCGTCTGCAGAGGAGGTCTGGTGCCAGACAAATTTAGAGTGCTGTAACTCGTTTAAAATGAGAGCAATGTCAACCTTGACAGTATTATAGGACACATGAACGTTTGCTTATTATTGTAGTCTTTAGGAAATCCTAGATAACGAAGTTATCTGATAGCACTGAAGCACAATAGTTCAGCAGAGAAGTCTCCACAGGTCAGTAGAGCGTGACATGCTTTTTCCTAGCATTCAGGAAACCAGAGATACCGACCTCTAAATCAACAGGCTTCTCGCACATTGTCTTCTCTGAGGTGTCCATGTTCTTAGTTTCATTTCAACGTGATCAGCAACTAGTCGATATCAAGTTAAAGCAAGTTAAAATAACTAACCGACTAACTGACCGGTCGGCATAATCGACTGAGATGAGAATCTGCAGCTTTGACAGCATTTCTCCACTTCTTTCAGTACATTATGAGTGCAAAACAATTAATCTAATTATTAATTAGTAGATCAGATGTAGACATGTTTCAGATACCGACCACTGCATCACAAGTACCATACCAGCTGCAATGTCTTCTGTTAAAATGCCTATAAAGTGAGAAAGGCAGAAAGGCATTGTGTGAATGTGTTTTGAAGCTGAGACAAACTACTTTACAAATACAGGGTTGTTTGTGAACAGCTGACATGAATGAGAACAAAAACAAAACACATGCAGTGGGGCTGAAAGCATCACAGTTGAAAATGAGCCAGTAATGACCTTGGTTGATAAAGAATGTACCAGTGGGGTATTTCATTGCTCAGCATGCCGTGCAGAACAATAACTAATGCAGTAATGTTTGTATTTCAGTGCTATACTGTGATAACTCCGAACTGCAGACGTGTCCCTGCTCTTATTATACCTAATTCAGTTCGTCTGCTAATTCTTAAGTTGTGTATCAGTTGTTTTAGTAGATCTACAGTATTTGTGACAATGTGATCTTTTGTCGCACAAAAAAATAATCAAAATACCAACAGTTAGGATGTTTTATGAGCTGCACCTGATATTTATTTTGTGCATGTGTGCACAAAAGTCTCACTGTGGGGTTAGATTAGATAACATTTTTGTGTAATCAGGGTAAAGTTATAACGGAGGCAAATTCATTGATGTTTGCAACCTGCTTAGTTTGGATTAACTCAGTCAGGATCTAGCTCAGTAGCATTGCATTTTAAACTGCATACTCAACCACAAGCAGTAAAACTAAACTCCAGCCTATATCCATTAGAATGACTGTGAATTTTCTGTAAAGCTTGTCCAATCTCAGGACTCTTGCTACGAAAGTGGGTGGAGCATAAATAATAGCCCACCAACTGCAGCCCAATTAGGACAGAGATTGCTAGCATTAGTGTACACTCCTAAGCTAAATAAAAATAAGTAAATGAGTAAACAAACAAACAAACAAACAAACAAACAAATAAATAAATACATATATACATACATACATACATACATACATACATACATAAATAAATAAATAAAAATTTGGTCTCACAGTGAACACAAACTAACTTAGTTTAGTTAGTTCTGTTTAAAGCATCAGTGCTGAGTGGAACAATTGCTCTTTCATTCTGTAAAACACAGACTGCATGTTTACCTACAAAACTTTCTGATTTAAAGACATGGAAAAGCTTATGCAGAATGAGTGTTCCACTCTAAAATATCCACAGCTCAATATCAGTTTAGGATAATCCAGCACAGTTCAGCTTTAAAATAGCTATTGTCCCAAAAAGCTGTATATATCAAGTTAAAGCAAGTTAAAATCAACTGACCGGTCTATGCAGCCCCTGTTTTACTTAAAACAAGACTCTGCCCACATCAATAAAAGCTCATCCAATTAAATCAGAATAAAATATCTCATCCCAAAAAGCACCAAAACCACCAAATGCAAAAAAAAACCAAAAAACAAAAAAAAAACAAACAAAAAAAAAACATCACATTAATGTCACCCAGCTTCTTGATTTGATAGCACAGTTCCAGGACTAATCCAAACACAGGGACAAAGCTGTGCCAAAAAAAAAAAAAGAAAAATTATATTCCTTCAGGCTGTTAACAAACAAGCCAGAGCTGTGTTAAGCTCCAACAAGATAAATGTTTATCTAAACAGAAATATCTGTCAGTCTGGTTCACCCTTTTGTTGTGTCATGCAAGCATTGCAACTATGGCAGCTGAGATGGCCATTCCTGATGTGTCTGCAGACTGGGTAACACCTCTGACACAGCCTTCAAATGAGAGTAAACATACCTCAAAGCCTGTTGCGCATGTTGCATGCAACTCCTAACATGCAACTACTTGTGTGAAGTTTCACTGTGTAAAGCCGACCTATAGTTCCTACAAAACAGGACAGATTTCAGGGAAGGAAGAGCAGAGAACTGCTGCTTACCCCAGCTGCACTCCTGAAGACACATTCAGTAACTTGCATATTTGTAGTAACTCTCCAGGGTCTGAGTGGGAGATCTGCGCTTTATAGTTTTACAGCGATGGTAAGTGTCTGCTCAATTGCTGAGGTTGCCACGCTACTTTCAGTGTGTTATGCAATTTGTTGCAGCTCTTTTCCCAAAGGGGCAAGTTTAGCATGCGAGTCCAGCATAATGAGGAGGCTGACGTTAAAGGAAAGTACAGAAGCTCAACTACAGCCCAAGAATTTGCCCCCCGTTCCACTTAAAATCATGCGCCCAGAAAACTAGATATCTTATGCATGAATCTCCCTTTTCCTCTCTTCATCTTTCTTACCACCTTTCACTTTCTCTCACTCATCTGTCTGTCCTCTCGCTTTCGCTTTTTTCTTCTAACCCTCTACCATTTCCCTTTCTCCCTTTCCCTTCTTTCTTTTCCTGCTCTCCTTCTCTTGCCCCCTCACTCTCTCTCACTCTTTCTCTCATCCATCTCTTTCTCTCTTTCTCCTCCTCCCTTCTCTAATTCTGTTCTACATAAGCCCAAAGGGCTAAAAATTAAAACATGATTTGTTTTGTAGTTCATGTGCATGTTTTTTAATGTGTTGCCACAATTAACATTTCTCTTGTTTTCTTTTAATCTTGTGCACACTTTCTTTTTAAATGTCCTCACATTGTGTACAAGCAGGCTAACAGTTCCCTGAAACTGTCTGATGGTTAAAATGTGCTATGATTAATGTGATCATGTATAGATGTAATGTAGTGTTTAACATTAGGGTTTATTTTGATTTGGGTCTGTGTTATGAGCTTTATGCTTTATTTGTAGCTTATCTTGCCCACTGAGACTATACATTCAGTAAACAGATTCATCTCTGCAGTTGGAGAACTACAACCCTAATCTTCACTAAGCTACACTGTTTCAAATAAAAATGAAGCCACATCGCAGCTGCTTATCGCTGTCTAGTCATGCATCAAGCTGCAATGTTAGGGACTGTCACATAACTACTTGGAGAAATGTTACAACACGCTCCAAGTAAACGCACACAAACACTTTTGATAATGACCTCCTAGTGTCATTTTAACATTTATATGCTCATCGTCAAAAATATAGTTGCACCCCAAAAGAAATGTCAGATTGCAATGCGATTCGGAAACAACATAAAGGTTACCAGGAACAATACATGATGATAAATTTAGACTGATATGGGCAATATTTATTGAGCTACATATACAGAAGTAGTGTCTTTCAGTATGGTAACCCAAAATGCCAGGCGTCGACAAGTTGTAGAGGTTCCTAATGGTGTCCCGCCTTAATCCATCCCATTCAGCTTGAATATTCTCACACAGTTCCTGCCGATTTTGCAGTAGGGATGGAGGTGGAGTGACTCCAGGCCTTTCGGGACGTGTGACAACAAACCGTTCATCTAAGTGCTGACCACGGTGCCTCCACACACAAGACAAAAAACGTTGGTCGTCTCCACCTAGACAAAAGAGGATGAAGATGAAGATGACCCGCTGCCATTCTAAGTCACTCTATGACAGTCTGGCACGACACCATTGCAGTATTTGGCGATGTTGACATGGTGTTAAGGGTAGTCATCGTAACAGTCTGTGTGCTTGTAGTCATCCGCCAATGGTGCTGGCACTAACAGGATGACTGGAGGGCATCACTGCTCGCTGAATATCCACAGCCGTAGCTGTTAGGTCAGTCAGGTACAGCGATAAGGCCTGTCCTCGCTTGCATCACATGCATGGCGAGTGTGAAACTTGAATTGTTTGCACGTGTCATGATGTCAAACCTACCCACCAAGTTTCATTGCTGTTGGTTGATTCCTTCTGGGTCCAACTATTTGTGCAACAGTTTTTTTTGATGATGAGTGTAATAAGTTATGTTTATTATGTTATGTTATTATGTTTGTTCACCTGTATTTGCTGTAAACAGTAGGGTATTACGTAACTGTATAATGACAACGATGGAAATTAAATCCGGAAAATGGCTAAAATTAATAATGAAAGCCACATAAGTGTTTCTGTGCACGTTTAACTTGAGAAACTTGAAACGCTGAACATTTCTACAGGTAAAAGTGTGACGATCCCTAACACTTAAACTTAATGCACGAGCAGAAACTGCAAAGCTGCATCTCTGTTAAATCGAATAATTAGAAGTGCAGCTTAGTGGAGGTTGAGATGAAAGCTGTATGTGCAGTGATGAATCTATGTGCCGTTTACTGGCTGTGATGCCTCAATGTGCAAGAGAAGCTGCAATGTTCTCATAACGCTCACAACACAAACTACAAATAAATCCTAATGAGCGTCTCTTTATACTATCACATAAATCTAAGCTCATTTAAACCCGTCAGACAGATTCAGGGAACTGTCCTCTCTCTCTCTCTATCTCTATCTCCTCTGCTCTCTTACTGTTCTCCTCACTCTTCTTTCTTTCTCTCCCCCCATCTCCTCCCTCCCTTCCCCCCTCCCCCTTCTGCCACCCCCTCTTTCTCTCTCTACTCTTATGTAAAAGTTTTTTAATTAACTCTAAGATGTTAAGTTCATTCCATCCACCCTCACTTTCTAATTTTCATCCATTCGTGTCTATTCCGGGAACTCTTCTCCATCTCCCTCCATCATGCTGAGCCAATGAACAGTGTGTGTGCATGTGTGTGTGTGTGTGTGTGTGTGTGTGTGTGTGAATTTGGCTCACTGCTTAAAAACATTTTAGTGGATTTAAAAGGATAATGGCAGCATGACACATAAATGCTATGATTCATGTAAAGGGCAGTAGGTGAGCAGAATGCTAACTGTTGCAGAACAGAAGCCAGATAAGTGAGTGTCCATGTGAGTTCACACCCTTCATTTAAAGCGCAGACAATCTTTCACATTAACTATTCATTAAGGCAATATGGCATAACACATCTCCTTTGCTCGTTCAAGGCTATACATCATGCTAATTGAATTAAGTTCAACAATAAATAATAAAACATGCAATTATTTCATTACTTGTCATTTATTGGTAGGCTCGACTGAACAATGTTAGCCACAAATAAATATATATTATGTTGCTTTGTGAAATAAATGTGGTTTCTGAGATGTTTTCCACTATTGTCATGTTCTTTAGTAGATATAGCCAGAAGAACTTGATATTTCTTGCTGTTGTCCATTCTATTGTGTGAATCTCAAGAATGATGCCTCATATTCAGGCTGCCTTCTGGCATTCTGCTGTCCATTCTATTCTTGTGAATTTTACTTGCAAAAAAGGAAGAAGGCCCATGTATCAAAGTCAACTGGACATTTTGGGTTAAAATAAATCACAAAATATCGGGGCACCTCAGCACTGAAAGAGACACCGGACACCGGAAGTGCTTTTAGCAAATGCTCTTTTACAGCAACAGTGGAAAAACTCCCACTCTACTGCTCTCCTGCCTACTGGGATAGCAGGCAGATCACAAATAGCCACACACTTCACTAACCCACAACCCAGCACAGAACAGCACAAGCACATCAAGCTAAGAGCCACAAGATTTAGAAGAAGTCTCTTTTACTACAAGTTGACCATGAAGCTCTGCATGTGGCCACAGCCCCTATTTGTAGCAGCTCTTAGCTCGCCGTCTTAATCCTCATGCGATTGAGTGCCACTCTACTCTTCCTCCACCACACCAGGAGAAGTGCTGAACTTGTCTGCTGGACCCCCTCACTGATGCCTCTTTTACCATCCTTCTGCAGGGTTATGCTGCTGAGCCTTGCTGTGCTGCTTCCTCCACAGATGTGCTACTTCATCTTTTTCAGCCTGCCCTGGAGGCATGGGTTTGATCTCATTTCTGACACCACTGTAGCTGACGAACAACAACACAGACAACTGAAATTGTTCCTTCTTTGGAGGGCATTGGCTTCCTGTAATCCTTCTAGTGTGACTGCCAGCATGGCCACTACTCAAGGACTTCTAGAGGTCGGCACCAGCCAGAAGAGTGTCACTGCAATATCTGTAAATAAATACAATAGGTTGACCAAACACAAAAATGTTCTGGAATATTTTTCACTATTTTCTTGTCTTTTAGTAGTTTACTGTACCAGTAGAATTGATTTGATTGTGTTTTGCATGCTGTTCAGGCATTTTAAGTTAGTTAGCTTTATTTAAACCAGACAAATATGGTGATTTCTTAGACTGTCAGCATATACATCTCAGGCTTTGGTACACAATAAATGGCAACATACATTTTAAATGTATCGAAACTAAGAATATAAATATGTCTTATTTATGTTGGGTTGTAGAAATATAATGTAAATTCTGTTGTGATTGTGGCACTGTACAATATTTCATTAATGATTTCATAAAGTACGCGTTAGAATTGAAATACTTAAGTAATCAAGATTTATTGTTAGCACCAGTAGTTCTTTGTTAATTCAGTTCAATTCAATTCAACCTTATTGTCATTATACCAGTACAGGGTTGCACAGTATAACGAAACACGGTCAGGCTCCTTCTCCAGTGCAGTTACAAGAATATGTGTATAAATATATATATATATATATATAGAGAGAGTGTAGTGCAAATAGACAAATAAGGACAAATAGACAAAGACAATGTGTGCAAACAGTACAGTATTTGTGCAAGACATGTGCAAAGTGTAAGAGCAGTATCAGTTAAGTATGTGGTTTGTATGTGGTATGTGGTAAACAGTACAGATATATAAAGTGTACAGTGCAGGTAGGAGAAGCAGCTTAATGTTCAGACAGCTAAATTCCTTGGTACAGATGTTCAGTATAGATAGATAAATATAGATGAGTAAGTACACAGCCGAGATGTTCAAGTATAAAGTGTAAAGTGTAAAGTGCGGTGCAAACAGTCCTGAGGTATCAGAGCCTAGTGTGTTCTGGGGGGTCTGGCTAGAATCAATAACAGTCTTTAGTGGTGTGGTCATGTTCTGGTAGGCGCTGCCGGTGTGACCAGTTTGACAGCTCTAGGGTAAAAGCTGTTCCTGAACCTGGAGGTTCTGGCTCGGATGTTCCGGTACCTCTTACTGGATGGCAGAGGTTGGAACAGGGGATGGCTGGGATGTGTTTACTCCTCACTGTAACAAACATCTATATTGTAATACAAGCGTAATGGTTCTGTAAATGTTTATTGATAGAAAACACAAAGTAGAATATAATATTAGAATTTTTGTCCATTAATAGACATAGCATAAAAGATTGATCTTTATTTTTGGTTGTTCATTCCATTTAGTTTGTGTGAACTGGCTGTGTGGAAGTATGCTGAGAGAGAAAAGTTTAGTTTCCTTCTTCACTTACTTAAAAGTTGTGTTGCAGTCAGGCCTTCTCTTTGAGGACAGAGGGATGAAGGGGAAAGCTTGGAGTCTCTGCTATAGAGTGCTTCAACTGTAATTACTCCTGCCTTTCTTCTGCTGGCTCCAGTCCCCCCAGGCCCCCCGCCGCTCTAACTCTCTCACAGCCTGTGTTTCACTATGTCTCCTCTAGCAGACTAGGGGCACAAGGCAATCTCACCACTTTCTGTATATCTATCTGCATCTGCTTGGTGCTCAAAATAACTGCCTCTGTATTGAGTTTTGGGAGTCGTTATTTTTTCCTTTCTTCTGCCAAGTTGGGATCCCAACAGTGATGTGGTGCCCTGTACACAGGACATGCTGTCCTACAATCCTAAAAATATAGACACCACTGTGGTGTGATTCCACAGAAGAACTATTTCTTCAAAGACCCATTTTTGTGAATGAACTGTAATAGTGTAAAGCAGCATTTTCAAGTTTTAAGAGTGTTTAAGAACCTTTACTGTTTTTTGAGTGTATGTGGAGCAAGAACCCTAAGGGGCAATGACATTGGAACAATTTAAATGTATCGAGTCATGAATAAATAGTGAAATTCAATCTAGTTTATGCATATCTATAGGACGACATAGGCTATTAGGAAGTCCCTGACTAACGGCCACCTCTACAGCTCCCTCCCTCAGGCTGTAATCCTCATAAATATCCTTTTGCATTTGACAGCTGAATTTTACAGCACATACAATACATGGCCACAACTGACACTCCTTCTAATACAAATGGGTTTGGCTATTTCAGCCATAGCATACTGTCAGAAAAAAGTACTTTCTAGGGACTTCCGGGTACAACAATGTATGCTCACAGATACAGTACAGTAGTTAAGGTCCAACTGTGTACCTAAAATGAGTTTTTAAAGGTACACTACATTTACTTTTCCAGTGTAAAGGGGCATATTTGTAACTTAATGAAAATTACAATAAAAGCAAACTTGCTTCCACTTTTAGGAGACTAAAAATCCCAGTCTACAGGAAATTCTCTTCAGAATTGTGCCAGGAATGGCATCCAGCAAATCTGGCCCAACTACACAATTCTTATTTTGTTTTATTCTGATGCAAGAGTGGCTGAACATTAATGTGACCTATGTCCATAAACTTGCCCAGTACGTGCCAAATCGAATCACAGTTGTTATTTGTGCTTCTGGAGGTATTACACGCTAGGAACATTTTGATCACAAGTGACTCATTTTTTGTGCGGTGAGCTTACCTTCAACAGTCTCGTTGTTACTGTTTTCAGTAATAGCTTCTTTAATAGTAATAGCTTCTGACTTAGCTAATAGTCTTTTTGTGTCATTTTATGTTGCTCCATGCAAAACACAGTCACACTGTGATGGTGGTGTGACAAACTATTGTATTGGTTAACCACGTTGCTGTCACAATGTTAAAATGTAGTTCCTCAGAAAGTTGTTCCAAGTTCCATTATATCTGCATGGAACTCCCTGGAATTTTGCGACAGGTAGTCATAAAGCCATATGATACTTAATGTTACTTAATAGCAGAGTTCGGGGACTCGAGTCACATGACTTGACGCGAACCAGACTCGAGTCGCAAATTTAAAGACTTGAGACTTGCTTGACTAATGCTGATAAAAGACTTGACTTTGACTTGGTATTGTTGATTTTAGACTTGACTTAGACTTGAGGTAGATGACTCAAAATGACTTGATTTTATATTAAAAATTTGCATTCTTAGAGAAACATGATCGGGTGATTTCTGTTGCAATGCGCGGAAACCTGGCAACCTATCAGAATGCGGAGACCAGCGGAGATAAAGGTAAGAAGTAGCCCGTATAGTGAAGCCGTTATGCCAGAAATAATGAGGTTTGGATTAGAGGATTATGTGGATGAAAATATGGAGACACAACCACCACAACTAACTTCTTCCGTCACTTTAAGGTTAAGACTTGAGACTTGCTTGTGACTTGCACATATGTGACTTACTCCCACCTCTGCTTAATAGTGACTTTGTGACAACGTTGTGACAACCTTGTTCAGACAATGTAAACAGCACCATCTTGTAGCAACATTGTAAGAAAGCTGACAATGTTATGACAGCTTTGTGTGTTTGCTGGGTTGCTTGCCGTTTAGCTTACTGCCTGCAATGTAATGTTAAGTACTGAACTTACACTCACACACATCCACATTTACACAGAATTGAGTGGAGAATAAAGCACAGGTTTTATTTTTCCCTGTCAAGGGTTGAGCAAACCACCACCCCTCCCCCGTTCTGTGGTTCCCAGCATAAATGCTAATAATGTTAGCTTCTCATAGCTGCTTGTGCTATGTTGTAATATTCAACACAGAGATCATCACATCATCATAGCATCCTAGTTCACTCTCTGGAGCTCTTATTGGTTGGAGAATAGTGCTGGTGTAACTTCATCTTCATCTCAAGAGTTATTACTGGCTTCGGCTGCGAGTATTAGCAAACCCGGAGGAACCTCAATGGGATTAATGTAGCAGCTCTAGCTGCTTTGGAAAGGTGGAAACCAGGGAAACAAAAGTAAATCCATCACATTCTTGGGTATGTTTCATATTACAGCCTCAAATGTAACTTTACTGTTATCCCCAATGTTCCTGTATCTGTTCTGTTAGAATTTATTGTAAATTGTGAAATAAATTGAGCTACTTTCATTTCAACTGGGTGCGGGTTATCCACCCGGAAGTCTCTTGAAGCCCTTTGTTTACAAGCATATGAATTCATTCTATACCCCCTGGGAAATACCCGCTTGTTGGCTGGCTCCATTGTTCACTTCTATTGTTTACTGGTCATTAGTAGTTCCATATCCTCTATATTTATTATCGTTTATTAAACTCCAGTTTGTGTGTTTTTCCTTTTTTTAGTTGACTTTCACATTCCTTGTGCACGTTCTTAATGGTTTTGGCTGGAAATTAAATAAATGAAGGGTGGTCTTTGACTTTGCACAGTACCGCATAGTCTAAGCCAAGAACTATTTATTTTCAGAAGCACAGCCCAGCAAAAGAACAGCTTGCTCCAAAACCTTCATTTTCCTCCATGCCCTCCTTCAGTCCTTCATGAATAGAGGAAGCAGACCTGATTGTAGCACAGGCACTCCAGTGTCTGCTAATGTATTCCTCCTCCCCTTCTCCCTTTCCTTCATGGTGGGTGTGAAAAACAAATCTCTCAGGATGTGGTGAGCCTTGACCCGAGAGAGCACATACGCCGCTATCACACTTCATCCCTCCCTTTTAACCCTCTTATCCTCTGTCTTTCCCTTTCTGCCTCCCTGCCATCTCTCTGCAAAAATGTTCAGAGCCTTGTGAGCTCTTAACCCCCGTTGCTTTCCCATGATACCATTTGTTCACCTGTATGCAATCCATCTACCCTTCTCTCTGTTGCTATATAAATATCACTCTGTCACACTTCTCTATTCTATCCTTCCGTCTATTTGTCCATCATTTAGCCTTATCTCGCTCTCTCTCTGGTCCACTCCGCACCTTCTAACGTGTCCTCTAGCTCCCTTCAAGCATTTTAATTGGTCCACAGCTAATGGTAGTGTTGTCTTACTGATGGTGTTCAGGGTTAAAGGCCAAAGTAGAGGTTCTGTGCTCTGCTCGAGATTGGCAGGGCAAATGTTACTCTTTTTGCTGTCTCCATTTATTTCCCCTCCCAATCTCTGATGTGGAGCAGCCAATGCGTAAACAGTATTCCTGGCGTTGCGCCTTTTCAAGGGCTCTTATATGAGTAATTATTCTCTGGTCCAGCATGAGTGGTCAATGAGACGACCGTTTAGCGGTGGTTGCTGCCAGATGGATTTGTATGATTCAAGGGCGTAGGTTTGGTAGGGACACAACAACCCCCTCTTACTCCTCTCATCTAACAACACCCCACCACCCCTTAATGCTGATCAATAATATATTTCTATTCAACATCTAGTGCAGCGTTTCAGTGTAGCTTCCGATATTTCATTAATTACATAGTGGACTTTATAGGGAGTATAGAGCCATAGAATTTCAGCCTGAACAGCCCGCAGCTCTCAGGCTGACTAAGAGAACAGAAGAAAACAATAAGACATTTGATTATTCACTTTGTTAATAGCTGATTGCATTTGCCTGATTTGCTTGATTAGTATTATGAATTATTATAAAGTTTAAGAAAAAAAAGGATTTTAAAATTGGGAATGACGCCAAAGGATGGTTCTTTAGGAAACCACTTTGCAAATATAATGTGAGTATAAAGAGCCTTATAAAAGTTTAAAAAAACCTTTTAAAACTTAAAAAAAACACATAATCTAAAGGTTCTAAGAGGAATCCTTAAATTCATGAAAAAGATTTTGTTCTGTGGAGGTTTGTGGAGGTTCTTTATTGCATACTCCTTCCCCATACTCACTTCAAATTATGAGATATTCTACTATGCCCGTCACTGCTTAGTAGCTAAGCATGTTAGGAGACCCAAATCATTAGGCTAAAGTCCAAAGGACACACAGGTATGGTGGACCCCTACCTCCTACCTGGCTACAGTTGTTTTGGTAAACATGGATATTTTAAGGAGCGTTTTTGAATGTTCCATCTAAACTGCATGGTCTGGATCTGTGTTATACAAAACTAAAATCAGGTTGTCTAAGAGGCTCTAGAAGCCAGCCTCCTTATTCAAATATTTCTGCATAAAGATAACAGCAAGTGGCCAAACAATAAATTTTCCAAATGTGCCGTGCCATGATATAAGATTATAGCTAATTGCTGACAGCAGTGCAGTCATCATACTACATAATCACATAACAATATCTCTGCATTCTGGCAGCCAGCTGGATTCACATAAACACCACAACAAACACTGTAATGCCCTTTTCTATAAAGACTATAAAGCATGCGTTCACTTAACACAGACACATCGTGAAACCGACATAACCAATATCAGACATGTAAGATGTACACAGATGTGGGAAAACATCACCAGACCATCGCATAACAAAGCCTACTGCAATGGCATGCATAAAAATGTTTATGGCTTATTCATGTCTTACCTGTGATTTGTTGAAGCAACGTTAGACGTTTTCTTTGACATTTTCACGAGACTCATTTCAGGCTTTGTATTAAAATGAATGATGAAAGAAAACTGACAACGACAATGATTATTTGGATTTTGAAGAGAAGAAAATGACATACTCCAGGAGACAGAATCTCAACTTTAAAAGTCCCCAGTTACATCTTTTAACTGCAACTGGAACTTCAGACTTTAACACTGCTGCAATGATAATGAACTAAGGCTTGAGGCAATGGCAGATAGCAACAGTTGCTGTGAAGTGATTGGAGGGCTGAATATAAAGGCAGAATTTGCTGGAACATGTAATAATTCGTTTGGCCAAAATATAACAACAATGCTCACAGAAACCAATTCAGATTTCATTATCTTTAAAAAAAACATCTTAATATAATATTTAAATATACACACACTGGGCGCTTCATTAGAACACCTGTACATGTGATTCATCCAATTGTTTAATCAGTCAATCATTGGCAGCAGTGCAGTGTATAAAATCATGCAGGTATACTCCGACAGCGTCAGGTAATGTTTACACCAATTATCAGAATGGATCACGCTATAGTAGCTAGACAGACACGCTGTAGTAACTCATCTATCTACCCTGTACAATTGTGGTGAGCAGAAAAGCAGCTCAGAATGCACAGTACATCAAACTTTAAGATGAATGGGCTACAACAACACAAGAAAACATTTTGGTTCCACTTCTGTCAACCAAGATATGAAAGCTGAGGCTGCAGTGGGTACAGGCTCAGTAAAACTGGACAGTTGAAGACTGGAAAAGCATACACACAAATGGCAGGGTCAAAACCTGATGCCAACAGCATGAATCCATGTAGCCAACCTGCCTTGTGTTGATAGTGCAGGCTGATGGTGTAATAGTGTGGAGAATGTATTCTTGGCGTACATACTTTGGGTCTGTTGATAACAAAAAGATCATTGCTTGAATGCTACAATGCCGACCATGTGCCCTTCTTGGCCACAATTAACCATCTTCTAATGGCAACTTCCAGTGAGATAATACAGCATATCACACAACGAAAGGCATTTCAAATTGTTTCATGAAAATAACAATGAGTTCAGGGTTCTTCAGTGGCCTTACTGGTCATTGGATCCGAATCAAATATAACACATTTGGGAAGTGTTACAACTGGAAATTCGCACCTGAAAAATCTGCAGGAATTGCATGTCATGTCAACATGGACCAGAATCCCAAAGGAATGTCTCCAGCATCTTGTGGAATCCATTAGGAATAGAGGTTGTTTTGAGAGCAAAGGGAGGCCCTACCCAGAATAGTAGTGTTCCTAATAAAGTGCTCAGAAAAATAAACACCCAGGACTTCCTGTGGCTATATGTCGCTATTTATCCAGTTAACATTTACAAAGAGTTGGGCATTTTGGTGTATTTAGTTCAATTTAGTTGGTCTTGGAACTTTATGTTACCCATCATTACAACGTACTAAGGGGGTTGTACCCTATACTTGCTTGGTTAATATCTAGAAGTAGATAGTGATACTATAATCTGGATTTTCCATAATGTATTTACATATAAAAGAATAGCAATAGACCAGCCAATAGACCAGTCAATACACCAGCCAAGTGAATCTGACATTGTCATTATTAGACACAAAAGGGTTCTTTGTCCTCCAGGCATTCTTTCAAGCTACAAAATGTCCTTACTCCTAAAATTGATAGGGGATGGCAGCTGTCTGGTAAATGTCCTCAGCTATTACTAATATTTATATGAATAGTTCAGCCCTTTGAGGTTCTTTAGCCTTTTTCCGTTCCTTTGGGTATCTTATTTCACTGCTTTCATGTTTAACTTTTACATGCCAAACATTTCTTCATTAGACTTGTAGTTGTAAGTTTTAATAAAGGAATAGACAATTATGCAGAGTCTAATGGGACAAACCTGTAGGAATAAAAGTATTTTGGTTCACTGCTATGATGGAAACATTGCACAAATAAAAATGAGATGAGATTCAGTAGACTATTAATCCTCCTCTACCCCTACTCTTTGTTATCCTTTGTCAAATCCAATATCATAATTAGATATTAGCCTGGGAGCAGATGTCCAGAGGAATTAAAATGACCTATTTTTCTTCCTTAAACCCTCACAAATGAATAAGTCGAGGTATACCTGGAGAAGTTAGTTTAGGCATGGGTTTTCTCAGATGCCCCCTTTGGAAACTCTTTACGATACACTTGGACGCACATATGTTGGAGAAAAGTCCCTAATTAAAAAAGTAAACACAGGACTTTAAATGGGCATTAAATAGATTAATTGGTTGGTGAAATTAAGAACATGACACTTAAGCTGAACCGAACACATTATTAGTCTGATGTAAATCTGTGAAACAATTAGCAGTGCTGTGCATTTTGTGCATGTTTTCAGATGAATTGGATATCTTTCCTCTATATCACATTACTTTTCTCCTCTGCTAAATTCAACTAGACACACTTTGTGGTGATGTTGTCATTTTCAGTACCATGGACAGAGGCTAAACTACCACACTGCATAAAGGAAGGGTTGTTGCTAACACTAAAGCAAAGTGCACAGCCTCCACATAGCATTATGAAAGTGCTAGCACTATGCTAACTGGTGGATCAGTTGCATCCAGCATTAGTAGCTTTAGCACATTAGAAACAATAGCAACATTAGAACAGTTTGTATTACAACACTGTATTAGCAACATTACAAATGCAGACCCAGTTCAGGATGGATTTGTAAAAGGGCTCATTCTATTCTATATTCATTTTTCCTTGTTTTAGTGTTCTATTTTTATAATTAATCATGATCCCTTTGTGTTAATTAGATTTGTCTGACCCAAAATATTTTTTCCACTTAAAAAAGCAGTGCATTGAGTAGCTGGATGGACTTTATCAGAATGTATCTATAATCTTCACTGATTTAGTAACATTACATTCCTTATCATATGAACACAGGCCTTACATGGACCTGAACATTAAAACATTTAAAAAATGTAAATATAAACTGTAAAAAATGTTTCATTGGTCCACCCTAAAAATATACTTCAGTTTGTTACAAGCAAATGAATTAGGTTTATTCAACCTAATAAAAAGGACTTTAAGCAAGCGATTCTTTCAATCAAAGTCATTTTTTGACTTATGTTTTGACTTGTTTTTTTCACTTATGTTACATTCTTGTTCATACTGCTACATTATGTCTTGTTTCGAGGAGACCTGGAGCTTTCATCTATGCTGTTGCTTTTGTTAGTTTCTTTCCAGCATGCACATCCAGCATCTGAGTTTTTACAGTGAATAAAAGACACTAGAAGATATTGCAGATGTTCATGACTTAAATGTATTTATTCAAAGGGATAACCATTCACAAAACTATTCATTTTCTCAGCACTGCAGTGACACTGATGTGGAGGTGGCATGCTACTATGTGTTGCGCTGGTATATGTAGATCAGACACAGCAGTGCTGCTGGAGTTTTAAAACACGGTGTCCACTCACTGTCCACTCAGTCCTTCCTTGCTGGTCCACCTTGTAGATGTGAAGTCAGAGACAATCAACTCAACAATATGCTGCTGCACAGTTTGTGTTTGTCATCCTCCTATCCTTCACAGCACACTAGTCACAGGATGCTTTTGGCTGGATAGTTTTAGTTGGTGGACTAGATTCTCAGTCCAGCAGTGACACTGAGGTGTTTTAACACTCCAGCAGCACTGCTGTATCTGATCCACTCACACCAGCACAACACACACTAACACACCACTACTATGTCAGTGTCACTGCAGTGCTGAGAATGATCCACCACCCACATAATACATGCTCTGTCGTGGTCCTGTTGGGGTCCTGACCATTAAAGAACAGGGTAAATGGGGCTATGCAGAGAAGGTGAGGATGTGAATCCATAGGGCGTTATACTGGAAGAAGGACGGGTTTCAGACATGGTCCTCTCTGAAATTAAGTAATACTTAACTCTAATACTTAATGTAAGTCTTTTAGAATGTGCCTTTGTTTAAGACTGATATACAGTACCAGTCAAAAGTTTAGACCCAGCTACTCATAGAAGGTTTCCTTATTTCTAGATTAATGCTTTACTTTAGAATAAAAGTGAAAACATCAAACTATAAAATAGCACTCATTGAATTATGCAGTCACATCCAAAATGCCAACTTACCATGAGGATAAAACTGCTTTCTTAGCTTGGAACAGAAGTTGATATAACAAGACTTTTTCTAAGCAATTTTTGACAAATTCTATTGGTCTGTCAATCATTAATATTCACACAATTGTGCAACAATATATATATTAGAGGTGGGTGATATGGCACCCAGATATTGCACCCAGCAGGAAGTGTTTGGATTGCAATCCTATTGGGAAGGAAGATAAAGGTTACCAGGAACAATAAATGATGATAAATTTAGACTGACATAGGCAATATTTATTGAGCTACACATACAGAAGAGGTGTTTATTAATGCACAATGCATGTGTCTTGGCACTGCAGATTCTGACCACTAACCATGGTGCCTCCACACACAGAATCATTGGTCGTCTCCACCAAGACAAAAGCAGGACGCGTCACTGAAGATGACCCGCTGTCATTCTGAGTCACTCCATGACAGTCTGGCACAACACCATTGCAGTCTTTGGTGACATTGACATGGTGTTAATGGCAGTTGTGGTAACGGTCTGCGTGCATGTAGTCCTGTGTCGTGCAGCCATCTGTCAAGGGTGCTGGCACTAACAGGATGACTTGTGGAGGGCATCACTGCTTGCTGAATGTCCGCAGTTGTGGCTGTTGGGTCACTTCATGCATGTCAGATAATCCGTCAGTTCTCCCTTTTCCAGGTTTGTGCAAGTGTGTGCGTGCCTTGACACGCTATGGGAGTATCCGCACCAGCCCTATGATGCAACCCCTCTCCAATTGTTCTAACTGCTCAAATTGCTTTTGAACTCTTTTCTGAGGCGTACATAGCTTGCAAAGGATGCTACCAACACAACAGCATGAGTCAGAATGGAAAGCACGTGCAAAAGGACGACCTTATATAGTCAGTCAAGTGCAGCGATAAGGCTCATCCTTGCTTACGTCACATGTGTACTGAATCATTCCCATGTTGAATCATTCTTGAATCATTCGCATGTCTCATGCTGTCAAACCTACCTACCAAGTTTCATTCCTGTCAGTCGATTCCTTCTGCATGCAGCTATTTTTTCGATGATGAGTGTATAATATTGTGATACACAAACAGTATATGGGGTATATCAGGAGATTTAGAACTGTTCAGTGTAAGCCCGTAGACTCTTCAACATAGTGGAACACATCCATTTAGTTGGGTGTGTCTAAACTTTTGACGGTCAGTGTATGTAAATGAGCTCTGTTCTGCCTGCCTGTATTCTGTAATAAGTCTAGAGGTCATGTAGAAATGAATTGTGACTGTTTTTGGTACATAGTATCACACAGACAATGTAAGTGGATGTCAGGGGAATAAATGAAATGCAAGAGAAATTAATACACTTGTTTAGTCCCTTTGACTGTCTGATGAACTGAAACACTAAAATGTGTTACTTCAGGAACTAGAGAGCTGGAAGCCTTTGTGCTAGTCGGCACACACGCGCGCACTCACACAAAACAACACCTCAGACAGTATGGAGGAGCAACTCACGTGACCACGTGACTCTTGGAGTTGCGTTGGTTTTGTTTTCCCTGCAACGAGAATCTCTCTGAATTACTCCCGCTACCTGAGCACGAGCACCCCCTCCTGTAGCTTGTACTAGCACTCAGGGGGACTAAGCAGCTCTCAGGACACAGGCAGACAGAGTTATACACAGTTGGTCGAGTGCGTTAATACGTCACCTTAAACTAATACTCGAGGTTAGAGTAATCGTTGGTACTGTGGCGCCGTTAATGTTCAAACCGTTCATGTGAGCAAAGAAAGCAGTGCATAACTTCCAGCAGACGCAGACAGACGGCCGGTGGTGCAGTATACCACGCAGTCCTGTCTTTTATGGCTATGAAATCAGTGCAGACACACACAGGGGCATTTGAAGCTGATTAAAAGTAACAACAAATAAAAGTAAAGACACGAATGTCACTAGATCGCGTCGCCATCAGCCTGCATGTCTGTAAGGCGAGAGAGAGAGAGAGAGAGAGAGAGAAAGGAGAATGTCGACGGGAGATCTATAAGTGGCGGGTGAACTGAAGATTCGCAACAAGAAGCAAAAGCCTCCTCGCGCACCTCCCCCTCTCCTCCCTGCGCGCGCTCCTCGCCTTCCCCGAGCAGAGAGAAGAGAGAGAGAGAGAGAGAGAGAGAGGAAAAGAAAAAAAGCTTCTTCTCCCGTTCTGGAGATACATACAGTAATCTGAGTCGTTTGCCCCGCTATGGAAAACAGGCTGCTGGTGCAAAGTCCGCGAGACCGAGCATGATATCCAGCAGTTAACCCCCTCTGTTCTTCTTCCATCGGCATCACTCCACACCTTCATCCTGAAGAAGAGGAGCACGCGGACTTCTGGACGATCTGGCGGTACGTAACGTCACGTTCGGAGAGCTTTTGGCTCTTGTGTTATTTGGACCATTGGTGCAATAGCAGTCGGCTCTCCTGAGGAGCGTTTACGGTAGTTGCGCTGTAATGCTCGTATGATCTTGTGCACTCGTACAGGCGAGACGTAGCTGCTACTACCGCTGGGTTCCTGGTGGTGTTTACTGTACGAGCACTATGTTAACTGTTGCAGAGCGTCCTCGGAGCGTGGCATGAGTGACTGTTTCTTAGGAAGACCCAGGGTGTTCTAGTCCCCGACAGTCTTAAGTGAGAGCTTGTGTGTTTATCGGCGGTGCAGGTAGCGCTCATGGAGTTCCCCAACGATTCCCTGGGCTTCGTTGACCCGAGGCGCCTCTACAACGACTCGCTCCCGCTGGGCAACGGGAGCGAGCCGGACGACCTGTTTCCCCGCAGCGTCAGGATCACCATCGCCGTGGTCTACATGGTCGTGTGCGTGGTGGGACTGGTGGGCAACTGCTTGGTCATGTATGTCATCATCAGGTAAGGTTAACGCACCTGCCACGTTGCACCTGAAGTCACATTCCTCCATTAAACAGATAACAAAGGCTGATAAAGCGAGCTGGAGCGGGTGGTAGTGAGAGTTTCCCTCTAGTGCACAGTATCAGACAGGCCTGGTGAGGCGAGTCAGCTCACACATTTCTACTGTAGCAGGTAACAAACCCTCAAACTCACTGTCAGCCTCAATCCGGCTCGTGTGTAAAAGCTGTTCTACACCTTCTGTTCATACTTCTGTCATTTGGTCTAGTTTCACGCTTTCTTTTTCAGCAATGTTTACTTTAGTCTGCCCCCTCACTCTCTCTCTCTCTGTCTCTCTCTCTCTCTCTCTCTCTCTCTCTTTCTGTCTGTCTGTCGCACTCTCTCTCTCTCTCTCTGTCTATCTCTCTGTCTCTCTCAAACAAATACATACAAACACTCTCTCTCTTTTTCACATACTCACATATGCTCTCTCTCTCTCTCTCTCTGTTTTTCACATACTCAGATATGCTCTCTCTCTCTCCATCTTTATCTAGCAGGTATTTTGTGTCAGATCCAGGTTGTATTTATAAGGTGATTTTAGAGCAGTTCTTTTATTTTAGCTTTGTTTGTTTACCCACACTGCTGATATCTCTCTGTCCCTCCATCCCTTTGTTTCTCCTTCATGTGTTTATGTTCCTTTAACTTTTAATGTTTCTTTTTTACTTGTTTATCCCTCCCCCATCAATGTCTCTCTCCATTCTGTCTGTACCAGACTGTTTCAGTTCAGTTCAGATTCAGTTCAAATTTAACCTGATTTTTGGACTGGACCGAAAAATTGGATTCATGTTTCTTTAATGTGTTTACTGTTGTAATGTTTTTGTTTACTCTCTCTCTCCCTATTTCTCTTTCTCTGTTTTGTTACCAGACATTTTTGTTTAGTTCAGATTCATATTTTTTCGTTATCTCTGATAATTGGACTAGACTGAAAACAGTGGATTTATGTTTCTGTAATGCGTTTACTTTACTTGTTTTGTTTACTCCTGCCCTCCCTCTCTTTTCTCCGTCTCTCTTTCTGTCTGTCTCTTATTGTCTCTCTTTCTCTCTCTGTCTATTTTGGTTCAGTTCTGATTAAGATCATACTGATTTTAGGAAGCTCATGTTCATGTTTCTTCATTTTTGTTTCTTTTAGCTTTGTATACTCTTTGTTTACTCCCTCCCCCACTTCTCTCTCTCTCTCTCTCTCTCTCTCTGTCTCTTTCTGTCACTCTCTCTCTCTTTCCTTGTCATTCTATACCTGGTTTAGTTCAGATTCAGTTCATATTTCTAAAATGATGCTGGATTTTTGGACTGGACCAAAATCTATTTTAGAACATATATAACTTGTATAACTAATATGATTATATGACTAATTTTTCATTTACTCTCTGTCTCTCTTTCTCTGTCATCTCAGATTTAGTTCATATTGATTGATTTGAAAACAAAAACAAATATTTTTTATTGTACTTTAACTTATTTTATGTTCTCTTTTTATGTTTTTATGTTCTGTTTTTACTTTTGGTTCATTTTCTCTCTCTTTCTCTCTCTCTTTCTCTTTTCTCTGTCTCTCTCATTCTCTGTTCTCTGTCTCTCTGTCTCCATTTCTCTCTCTCTTTCTCTTTTCTCTGTCTCTCTTTGTATACTTCAGTTGTGTTAATGATTTTAGAGTGGCTGAGAATATGTGGTGTGTCAGTGAAGCTCTGTGTTATGTTGGTGACGGGGAGCTGGTGGTGTGTGTATGCTGGTGTGTTAATCTGTGTATTGACTTCTAGTTCTTCTATTAATAAAAGCAATGTAAAAGTCAAAGTCTCTTTTTCTCTCTGTCTCTCTCTCTGTCTCTCTCTCTCTCTTTCTTTCTCTGCTCATTCCTTTTCTCTTTTCTATTCTCTACCAGCTTCTAGACCATTTGTTTGATTTATATCCTATTCAGTATTTATAAACAACTTTCTAGACCGGCCTAAAAAGGCTGTGTTTAGGTTTCCTTAACTTGTTTAACTTTTTCCATTTAGTTTTGTTTACTCTGTTTCCTTCTCTCTCTCTCTCTCTCTCTCTCTCTCTCTCTCTCTCTGTGTCTCTGTCTCTCTCTACATTTCTCTCTCTCTCT